>JAAALK010000283.1:75402221-76089631 GCA_019279435.1 Zizania palustris | reverse complement strand
TGGCTAACTGCGTAGCCTCGGTTTCGGGAGGGCCTTCATCTTCGTCGGAGGGCACTTCTGGATCCCGGCTTGCTGCGTAGGTCGGTCTGAAGCACCGTAGGAGGAGGCAGAGGACCTCGGGGCGCTCGATGCCCAGCGGTCTCTACAGGAATCGCCGGATTAGCTGAGGGGACCTTCGAAGAGGACCCGAAGCTTGACCACGCTTCGGAGGCATAGCTAGCCGTTAAGATGTCCTTGGAGATGGAGGACTTCGAACGACTCGAGGGTCGAGAGAAGACTTTCGAGCTGCACTAAGAAGCCCTTAACTGAAGGGTGCGCGGAGTCTTGGGACTCCGAGGCTCCCTCCGTAAGTACTCTTCGGAGTGCAGTCAGCAGTAGAGAACAAGCTTTTAGAACTTGGATCCCCACGGACGGCGCCAATTGTTGGCGTAAAAGATTACGCTAACAGGTTTCTGTAGAAGAGAAACTAACAAACGAAGTGTTTGCGAAGCAAACTGTTCTAAGCCTCCGAAAGGATAATAACTTAGAACAGTTCGAAAGTATGTATTGAATAACTTGTATTCAGTCCCTATTACAGGATGAAACGGGGGGTATTTATAGGCCCAAATATTAAGGAAAATACCTATTTACCCCTCTATTACAACCGACATAGTGGAAACTATTCGACTTCCTTAATAGGGCTAAAATGGTAAAATACTAATCTAATGAGAAAGAAGATAAGTCTTCCATCTTAGCTGGCAGAAAAGATCTTAAAAGTCCTTAGTTCGAAGATGTACTCAGAACCAATGCCTATCTTCGTACTTCGAACTTGACTTCGGGTATCTTCGAAGATGAACGTCTGGGAACCTTCGAATCCACTGTCTGCCTTTATGCTGTTTCGGCAATAACTCCGAAGATGAGATATTTTCCCCCAACAATGTGGAAACACGAAAAAACAAAAACACAAGAGAACAGAAAGAAGTAAATAAAATAAAAGGTTTAACCCTAATGACCAAAAGCCGAACAAAAGTCATAAAACAGTCATTATGGTTAAACAAAAATAAAAATCAAACGAGTGCAATCTATGAATTATCAACAAGGATATCCAAAGAGTAAAGACAAAAGATACTAAAACTCCCCCTGAAATAAATCTCAAAGAAAGCCAAAACTCCCCCTAAACTCTTCTAAAAGATCAAGTAACCCAAAATTTCTCCCCCTTGTTGACAATTGGCATCAAGTGAGACTAAATGTACTCAAAAGAGACACAAACTCAAACTCCCCTTAAATGCAACTCCCCCTCAAAATATGCAATGAACGCAACTGGGGTGCAAATGGAGTGTAAAACGCATGCTTCTCAGATATGATTGACTGCAATTTCAACATCTAGCAAGTATAGCACAAAATATTGTCTAAGACACATGGTATGATCAGTGCAATAGGTGATATCCAAAGAAAGTCATTAGCACGCATTTTAGATTTTTGCAAACAAAAGCATCACCATATTTTCTAGCAGACAGGCAAGGTAAAGCATGAGATGCAAAGGCTAGCTGATATCTACCAAGATAAGCATTGTACATAACAAAAATTTTTAGCAAACTTGTTATCTTTTTAATTTTTAGGCTTTTTCTTTTCTTTTTTCATTCTTGCTAGGGGTTATTTTCATGTCAACCTTATGCTAACCGACCAAGTTAATCCTAGGCCAGAACAGGACCATCAGAAGCTTAAGACATTGGTCTTGGCATACATTACAATGTCCTAGTTCATACCAAAGTACTATGGTAAGTAGTCCAGAACAATGCAATGCAACACAGCAAACCACCTGGATCTTTTCAATTAAGCATAAAAGGCATGGATTTTTCATTTTTCTGACTTTTATCATTTTATTGCATATTTTCCATGTTCAAGCATATAGATATCCATGTTTCACATCTACATCTAAGGAACTAGCTATTAGGCATGTAAAAGATAGCAAAAGCAGTCAGCCTACACATGCTAGTTACTAGAAGCAATGGTGATCATTTTTCAATTTTAAAGCATAAAATCCATGCATATGACAGATATCAGATATATCATGTGAACTGAAACAAAGCATAATCATCGACAGGTATTCAAAAGCATATACAAGAAAGAATGAGTAAAGCAGGTCAATCATATAATAGAAGCAAGCTCAAAGTGTGATATATGAATGTGCGTGATATGAACTCACACAAAAAGACTGAATAAAGAGTAAAGAAGAAAGAAAAGACTCAAATATCCTAAAAAGGATACACAACTCCCAAATCCCCTCGCAAATGCTCAAACGTAGACTGATCTAGGGGTTTGGTCAGAACGTCTGCCAACTAATGATGAGTATCAACATGAACAAGGTCAATGACACCTTTCTCATATTGATCCCTCAGAAAGTGAAAATGCACATCAATATGTTTGGTTTTCGAATGAAGACATGAGTTTTTCCTTACACTAATCACGTTGGTGCTATCACAAAACAAAGGCACTCTAGCAAGAAAAGACAACCCAAAATCTTTCAAAGTGGAAATCATTCAAACCAACTATGAGCAGCAGCTAGCAGTAGCTACATACTCAGCCCTGTGGTAGAAAGCACATCTCTAGATTGTTTTCGAGAAGACCAAGAAACAAGCACCGGAAGTCGACTTGCGATCCAGCCGACACCCATCAAATTATGCGTCGGAAAAGCCAAATAACTCAAGAGATGATGATGTTGAATAGTAAAGACCAAGATCAGGCGCATAGGTAAGGTACTTGAAAATGCGCTTGACAGCCTGTCGATGAGATGCGCGTGGTGAAGACTGGAAGCGCGCGCACAGTCCCACGACGAATTGAATATATGGTCTTGTTGCTGTCAGGTACAACAGCGATCCGATCATCCCTCGATACTCTCTCGTTGGCCTTGACACTGTTATCGTCCTTGTCTAGGCCCCCAGATGTACCCATGGGGGTCATCTAAGGCTTCAGCTCTCCACCGAAGTTGAACTTCTTCAGTATGTCCCACGTGTACTTGCTCTAGTGGATGAAGATGCCGTCCTTGGTCTATTTGATCTGAACCCTAAGAAATACTTGAGCTCACCCATGAGGCTCATATCGAACTCATCGTGCATCTCCTCAGAAAACTATGACACAAGCTCATTAGTAGAACCACCAAAAATAATGTTGTCCACGTAAATCTGAGCAATCAAGAAATCAGTGCCAACTCGGAGCAAGAAAAGAGTTTTATCCATAGAACCCATCACAAAGCCATTCCCCAACAAAAACTGCTTTAAACAATCATACCAAGCCCTGGGGGCTTGCTTCAAACCATATAAAGTTTTTTGCAACTTGAAAACATGTCGAGGAAACTTAGGGTTTTCAAAACCGAGGGGCTGCCTAACATAGACCTCCTCCTCTATGTACCCGTTCAGAAAAGCACTCTTGAAATCCATTTGAAAAAGCTTAAAACCTTTAGAAGAAGCAAATGCCAAAAGTATGCGAATAGACTCAAGACGGGCAATAAGGGAGAAAGTCTCCTCAAAATCAATATCCTCCTTCTGGCAAAAGCCCTGGGAAACTAATCGAGCTTTGTTGCGCACAACAACCCCATATTCACCTTGCTTGTTCTTAAACACCCACTTGGTGCCTATGGGGTTGCATCCTGGTGGCAGCTCAACTAGTGTCTAAACCCGATTGCGAACAAAATTTTCAAGCTCTTCTTGCATGGCATTTATCCAATTTCCATCAGATAAAGCCTTAGCAACATCTCTAGGCTCAAAGGTGGCAACAAAAGCAGACTCAGCAAAAACAGTGAGTGAACCAGCCTGAGAACGCAAAGATCTCGTAGTGAGATCACCGATGATGAGCTCTGAAGGGTGATCACGTTGAACTGCTCGGGATCCTAAGTGATCAGATATCATCTCACCGGAGTCAGCAGCAGGCACCTCTGGACTCGGCTGACTGGGCTCAATCGAAGTGGAAGTAGTGATCAAAGGTCCGCCCTCATCCTCAGTCGAAGTCTCAGAAGGTGTGGGGTCTGTAGGATGTGCAGAAGGCCCACCCTCATCAACAGCAGGAGTCTCATCATCTTCCTTGAAGATGGACTCTTCAAGCTCATCATCACCAAAAAGCTCAAAAGAAGGAGTAAGCAAAGGCATGGACTCATCGAAAGAAACACCGCACGTCTCGACAAGCTGCTGGGAATCGAGGTTCCAAACTCAGAAGCCTCGAGAATGCAAAGAATAAACAAGATAGACTCCATCCCAGCAACGAGATTCAAACTTGTCCAAATGCCCTCCCTTATTGAGCACGAAGCACTTGCAGCCAAATGCTCGCAACTGGCTCACCTTGGGCTGTCTGCCAAATCGCAACTCATATGATGTCTTACCTAGGTAAGCTCTAAAAAAATGCGGTTGGCCAGATAGCAAGTTGTGTTCATAGCTTCAGCCCAAAAGCTCCTAGGAGTCCTATGCTCATCGAGCATCATCCTAGACATCTCGACCGGCGTGCGGTTCTTTCGTTCCACAACGCCGTTCTTTGGGGGAGTATAAGGAGAAAAAACTGGTGCTCAAGACCCTGATCACTATAGAAGCTGACGAACTAAGAATTCTTGAACTCAGAACCGTTGTCAGAGTGAATTGCTCGCATCCGACCATTGTTCTCATTCTTCAGCTTTAGGATCAGATCATGAACAAACTGAAAAGCCTCATACTTAGACTCCAGAAAGAAAACCCACGAGAATCGATAAAAATCATCAACAATCACAAGTGCATACCACTTCCCACCGACTGAACGTACCCGAGCTGGACCAACAGTGTCCATGTGTAATAGCTCTCCTAGGTACGAAGTCATCACCTGAGTCACAAGTGCGTGAGAAGCGGCGACCATCTTCCCATGATGACAGGGATGGAAAACTAGATCCTTCTCCATCTTAAGCTTGGGCAATCCTCGAATGAGGTCCATAGAGCTCAATCTAACTAGCAAATCAAAGCTCAAATGACCTAACCTTCTATGCCACCTCTAGAGCTCAGAAGAGGATCCAGCGATCAAATAACAAGAAGGGCCAAAAGAACTAGAGAAATCAATCTGAAAAACATTACCGAAGGGTAAGATCCAGCAAACCAAAGATCCTTTAGAATCAACAACAGAAGACATGTCCTTCTTAAAATGAACCTCTAAACCCTCCTCAAGAAGTTGCGAAACAGAGACCAAATTAAAACCCAAGTTTCAAACCAAAGCAACATTCTTCAAAGAGAAATGCTCAGAGATTCGAATTGAACCAATGCCATGTACCTTCCCTTGACCATTGTTCTCGAATGTGATGTACTCCTTGGAGCTCGGGGAAGTGAGGCTAGAGAACCATCTGCGATATCCCATCATGTGGTGAGAGCATCCCGAATCCATGATCCATACGTCCTCCAGGCCTCGATCCTGCAAAATCAATGGTCATAAGAGGGAGCAAGCGGTCCGACACCACGTTTAGCAAAGGAGCTAAACCAGTGTCGAGCCATCTGCTCAAAAGAATGAAAACAGAATGAATCAAAAGAGTCTGGACATAAAGCGCGGCTCAAAGTGTGGTCCTCTATTCTGCCTAAAGTCATGGCCATGAGGTCCAAAATCGTATCCAAAATGAACTGGAGCTCTGCCGGAGCGAAAACCACCCTCTGGAGCATGGGCACAAAAGTCTTATCCTCTACCACCACCTACACGACGCGCCCTGGCCTCTAGCCTCTCTCCATGTTGAGAGACTCCCTGTCAACCACCCTGCTGGTAGAACTGCTCCTGCCCACCTAGAGCTTTCTCTGCTCTCTCAACCCGCTTCCTCCTGAAGCAGAACTCCACAAGATGTCCATCTCTCTGACAAAACTCACAGTGATAGGTAGGCTTCTTGGGATGTAGTTGAGGCTTGGGTTTCTTGGTCTTGGTGGTGTTTGGTGTTGACTCTTTAGTGTGAGAGGGTCCAGGTAGAGAGTCAAGAGAAGTGTGGAGGTGCTTGGGCTTCGAGATCCACATAGGCTTCTTGGGTGGAGCTTTAGTTTGTTCTTGGAAAACTCCATCCTTGGGCTGATAGGCCTGAAAAGATTCAGTGGAGTGAGTCTTGGGATATCTCTACTCTAGAGTCATCTTACTCCACTCCACTACACGACTCAGGGCACTCTCAAAGTCAGCCTTGGTGTAGGTGTAACCTACTCAAAACCCATCCTGCCTCTTGAACTGCTGTATCATCATGACGAGTTGTGGCTCTCTAGCACTCACCCAACTCAGGATCTGACGGAGGTAAGAGTTCTCGTTCTGAGAATCAGCTAGTTCCTCTCTCAAGGAAGCTAGCACCTCCACCTGAGACAAGTAGATCTCACACTCTCCATCAACTTGGACAGACTTCAAAGCTTTCAGCTTGATTAGTTCCAACCTCAGCGACAAGCAGTTCTCACCTACAGTGGGTGGAAAAGACAATGTCTTGAGATCAAGCTTAGTCTCCTCCAGCTCAGCTTTGACTCTCTCTACCTCGCCCAACTGCTCATCACTCTTGGCTCTCAGCTCATCTAAAATAGCTAAATGGGATGGGCATTCTCTATAGGGCACGATGACAGTGGCCTGAGCATCTTTCAGCTCCAACTGAGCGCTTTCAAGCTTAGTTGCCAAAGCGTCTCTCTCATCAAACCTCTCTATGTACCTAGACTTCAGAGTCGTCAGGTCACACAACAACACCTCGCAGTTAGGGCACTCACTACTCTCACCCAATTAAGGGAAAGAAGATAGACTCTCAATCTTGCCATTTGCTATGGCAAGCTCACTCTCAAGCTCATCTATCCTCTTCTTAGCCCCTCTAAGGAGTTTCTCCCGATATTTTAACTCCTGACGATTCTCTTCTAGCAATTCAATGACTTCTTGTTCATAGGAAGATACCTTCTCGTCATCGTCATCGTTAGAGTTGTCAATGGAGCCCTTATCTTCATTATCCCCAAGAGCCATTGAGCAGACGCTCTTACGGGATCTTCAGCTACGGTGCGAGTGGCTCTTCGGCTTGTCCCCGAAGGCCATGAAACAAAGGCCTGCCAGATCATCCTTGTCATTCCCCTTCTTGATCACGATCTCCTCATCTCTTGAGCTTGATGAAGAGGAATAAGATGATGATCTTTTGGAGTAGCTTCTCTCCATCTCAGCGAAGAAGACCTTATCTCGCTTCTTGTTCTCGCGGCGGTAGTCCTTCAGGGCCTTTCGAAAGAACCTCATCTTGGGCTTGCCCTTTGTGAAGGTGGAGCTTTCATGCTTGTTGGAGTCGTAGGACCACCGCTGGTGCACTTCTTGTGTGTGTTCTGCTTGGGGCAGTCGGCGATGAAATGATCGGATCACCACACTCAAAACAGCCATGTTTCGTGCCATGTCATTTAAACATCCTCTTGTCGTAGACACGATGAACCCAACTATTGAAATGACACAGGTCATCATCTCCTAGCAAATCCAATTGGTCCTCAGTGATAGACATCAAAGAGGACAAGGCACAGCTCAAAGAAGCAGAATCAGCATAAAGCATCGCAAGGGCTAGGGTTTTTGAGCCAGATCCAGTGAGATTTGATCTCAACTGGATATCAACCTCTAAGGCCTTGAGCTTACTAAAAAGCTCTGCGACAATCAATGTATCATAATAAGTGCTCTCAACAATAGAGGATACCTTGATCTCCTAGATCTTAGGGTCCAAGGTATGAAGAACCTTGAGCGTCTGTTCATGATTTGAGACCAGCTGATCACGATTGGCCTTGTTGGCCCAAAGATTGTAATGATCGACTGAAAGCGACCAAACAAAGATTCAACAGTCTCACCCGACTTCTGTGAGAAGTTTTCGTATTCTCACTGGTAGGTCTGATAGATCCTAGCCTTGACCTGAGTTGTCCCCTCATGGTGTGCCTGGAGGGTAGCCCAGATCTCTCGAACAGTGTCGAGATGGCTAATGCACTCAGACTCACTGGGACCTAAACCAGAAAATAGTATGTTAAAGGGTTTTTTGGATATATGCCATTACAATTTTGGTGCTTTGGAACTTTGCCACTACAATTCGTCTATTTGGATATATGCCATTGCAACTCTGTCTTTATCTCCATCATACCATTTTCAACGCTTGGTTTGACCATGGGCTTGCGCAAAGACAAAAATGCCCTTATATTCACCGTGTGTGGCCTGTGTGGGCGGCGCACGGGGCCGGCGACGGCGACACAGAGGCTACGGCAGCCTCGAGGGGCGACGACACGCGTGCCTACGAGGGCGGCGGTTGCGAGGGCGGCGCTCGCGGGGCTTGCAATGGCGGGGGGCGGCGCGAGGCTCAGCAGGGGGCTGCGGGGGCGGCGGCACGCGTGGCCTGCGAGGGCGGCGGCGGCGCGGGTGCAGCGACGGGAGTGTTGCGGAGGCGTCGTCGTCGTCGGCAGACAGCGGCCCGGCGTTGTTACCCGTGCGGCGAGCAATGCGGGGACTACGGGCCGCGCCGCGCAGGGGAAGCGGGGCTCCGTGCGGGCGACGCGGTGCGGCCGGGTGAGTGAGAGCGGCGCGCGTTGTCGCCGTCGACGCGGATTCGTCGTGTCGGCGGCGGTGCGGGGGCTTGTTGCGGGGGGCGGCGATGGTGGTGCGGGGGCGGCGGGGGCGGCACACATGGCCTGCGGCGGCGCAGGGGCTGTTACAGGGAGCTGCAGGGGCGGCGCGCATGGCCTAGGAGGGTTGCGGCGGCACGGGGGCTGCGGCGGGAAGCTAGGGCGGCGGCGACACGGGGGCTGCGGCGGGAGGCTACGGGGGCGGCGGTAGTGTGGCCGGCGTGGCCGGCGGTGGCGCCGGTGCTGTGGCAGCAGCGGGGGCTACGCGGAGGCTATCACCGGAAAAGACGAGGGCAAGATGGGGAATACAAAAATTCCAGGTCAAACCAGGCGTAGAAAATGGCATGGTAGAGATAAAAGCAAAGTTGCGATGGCATATATCTAAATAGACGAATTGTAGTGGCAAAGTTCCAAAGCACTGAAATTGTAATGGCATATATCTAAAAAACCCTATGTTAAATGCCTTGTTGTTCAGGTCAGGCAGAGCGACTATCTCAGGAGTAGTATGCTCTGTAGCTGAAAGCACAGTAAAAGTAGCATGAACACACATGTCCCCTATCCCTGAGCTCTGGCTGAATAGATAGGCTCGCATGCGAGTCTTCCAATAGTTGTAGCCAAAAACCTCAAGGGACGGAACCTTGCTAGAAGAAGTCATGATCGCTACCTTGGGTTAGAACCGGTTAAGATATGGAAAAACCCTAACCAGGCTTTGATACCACTTGTAGGACCGAGAGTAGCGACCAGAGGAGGGGTGACTGGGCGCCTAAAAAATTCTTGCGAATCAATAGCCTTCTCCCAACACCCAACGCACCTCAAGTGATAACCAAAATTTAGACCAAAAACACAAATGAAAAATGGTGCTATCACTCTCTTGTCAATTATGAAGTGATGTGACAGTCTAAGAGATCACAAACACCGAAAATAATCTAGCTTTTAAAAACAACTATTAACAAATTGAAAAGACAATAGTACAACTGATGGGGGATTGGTCCCGAGCTTCCGCTAGGTAAAGGATAACTTGGATTGGTGGAGAATCTCGACGTTGACGATCCAAGGCTCCGGTCCGGTGGATCAAAACCTTGCAATCGCTACACCACTGTCTCCATTGGTTATCAACCACGCAGGACGCGATTGACCTCGCCGCGAAGGCTAATTCCTGCAAACGAACCCAAGAATACAAGCAAGAACAGGAAGTATGCAAGTCGAATGCCAAAACACAGACAAATGATGAAAAGGTGAGGTTTCACAAACGCCTATGCAGCAGCCAATCGGTCCGGTGCAAGGGGCGGGATCTAAACACACAAGTGTAGATGCAAACAAAGCAAAACCTAACCCTAGAGGTGGCTGGCATGAGTATATAAGGCGTGGGCAGCCTGTGGAAGGCGTACAGACTTGGGCTGTGGGCTAGAAGATGTACAGACTCAGACTATGGGCCAACACGGCCCAATTCTGTCACGCAGGACTGTTCCCAACACACAGGACGACTCGAGACTCCAAATGAGACGAAACCAACGGCAAATGATCCGTCTTCTCCTCAGCTTTCCAAAAAGTCCAAGAACGCGTCAATCGGACTTCGTATGAGGAAGTTATGCCCATTTTGATGCATGGTGGTTGATGTAGTCCGAACCAGCGAATTCTTGACTTCAAATTATCCGTGCGACTCCGTCTTCAACTCCAACTCTTCTATTCCATCTCCCATGTTCCTAAGCAACAAAATATCACTAGTATTCAGTAGCATCCCGTCCAAACAAATATTAACATAGTTGCTAAGGAAAGAATTAACCTCATGGTTCAAGCGACGGGCACGGGCGCGTGTGATTGGTCCTTGTAATTGAATTGTAGGTGGAGGCTCCTTGTGTGTATCATGTGAAGTGATGTCCTCATCATCCTCCCCCTCTTGAATTGGAGTCGTCCTCGACTCAAGCTCATCGTCATCTCCCAAGTAGGGCTTTAAATCTGAAATGTTAAATGTGGGACTAACCCCAAAAGTTGCAGACAACTCAAGTTTATATGCATTATCATTTATCTTCTCAAGCACACGGAAAGGGCCATCAGCACGGGGCATCAATTTAGACTTTCTCAAATCAGGAAAACGATCCTTGCGTAAGTGCAACCAAACAAGATCACCCGGTTCAAATGTTATCTCTTTTCTACCCTTACTACCATAAGCACGATATTTCTCATTCATTTTCTCTATGTTTGCTTTAGTAGTTTCATGCATCTTAAGTAATAATTCAGCACATGTAGTAGCATCAAAATTCAATGTTTCAGATGGTGGCAGTGGTAGCAAATCAATAGGAGCACGCGGATTAAAGCCATAGACCACTTGAAACGGACTTACCTTAGTAGTGGAGTGTACTGACCTATTATATGCAAACTCAATATGAGGTAGACACTCTTCCCAAAGCTTCAAGTTGGTCTTCAAAACAGTCCTCAGCATGGTGGACAATGTACGGTTGACGACCTCCGTTTGCCCATCCGTTTGGGGGTGGCAAGTAGTAGAAAACAGCAGCTTCGTCCCCAACTTATGCCACAACGTCCTCCAAAAATGACTTAAAAATTTAGCATCACGATCTGAAATGATGGTATTGGGAACTCCATGCAAGCGTACGACCTCTCTGAAAAACAAATCAGCAACATTTGTAGCGTCGTCGCTCTTGTGACAAGGTATAAAATGCGCCATTTTAGAGAACCGATCTACCACCACAAAAATACTATCCCTCCCCCTCCTAGTTCTAGGTAATCCTACACAAAATCCATAGAAATATCCTCCCAAGGTACACTAGGAACGGGCAGAGGCATATAAAGACCATGTGGGTTTAGACGGGACTTAGCTTTATTGCAAGTAGTGCATCGTGCCACATAGCGCTCAACATCTCGTCTCATCCTAGGCCAATAGAAGTGTGTGGACAGCACATCTTCGGTTTTTCTTTGATCCGAAATGACCCATCAAACCACCACCGTGTGCTTCTTGCAATAACAACAAGCGAAGAGAGCTAGCCGGCACACATAACTTGTTAGCACGAAAAAGATATCCATTATTCAGCACATATTTGTTCCAAGCACGGTCATTTGTACAATTTGCAAAAGCATCTTTGAAGTCCAAATCAGTAGCATACATGTCCTTCAATGTTTCTAAGCCAAAGATCTTATAATCAAGTTGAGAAAGCAATGTATAACATCTAGATAAAGCATCGGCAATCACATTATCTTTCCCTTTCTTATGCTTAATGATATATGGAAAAGTCTCAATAAATTCTACCCATTTAGCATGTCGTTTATTCAGATTTGCTTGACTACGTATATGCTTCAATGCTTCATGATCCGAATGAATAATAAACTCCTTAGGCAAAAGGTAATGTTGCCAAGTTTCAAGCACACGCACTAAGGCATATAATTCCTTATCATAGGTAGAATAATTCAACTGTGGACCATGTAATTTCTCACTAAAATAGGCCACGGGTTTACCTCCTTGTAGCAGCACACCTCCTATTCCAAAACCACTAGCATCACATTCTAACTCAAAAGGCTTACTGAAATTGCGTAGCTGAAGTAGAGGTGCATGTGTAAGATGATTTTTGAGTGTGGCAAAAGCTTGTTCTTGTGCTGGTTCCCAAGTAAAAGTGACTCCCTTCTTGGTTAACTCATGCAAAGGGCCGGCTATGGTGCTGAAATCCTTCACAAAACGCCGGTAGAAACCTGCAAGACCAAGAAAACTATGTACCTGTGTGATAGTTTGGGGTTGCGGCCAGCTGTTGATTGCTTCTACCTTTGCCGCGTCAACCTCAATACCCTGTGAAGTGACAACATATCCAAGAAACACAACTCGATCCGTGCAAAACGTGCACTTCTCAAGGTTACCAAACATTCTAGCCTCACGAAGGACAGAAAAAACAGCACGTAGGTGTTCAACATGTTCAGTGAGAGACTTGCTATAAACCAAGATATCATCAAAGTATACAACCACAAAGCGTCCTATAAAGTGCCGTAGGACTTCATTCATCAAGCGCATGAAGGTACTAGGTGCATTAGTAAGTCCAAAAGGCATGACAAGCCACTCATATAATCCAAACTTTGTTTTAAAAGCAGTTTTCCATTCATCACCTAGTTTCATGCGAATTTGGTGGTAGCCACTACGGAGATCGATCTTAGTAAAGATAATGGCACCACTAAGCTCATCAAGCATGTCATCCAATCTAGAAATAGGGTGTCGATATCGAATGGTGATATTATTAATAGCACGACAATCAACACACATGCGCCAACTACCATCTTTCTTAGGCACCAAAAGAATGGGTACTGCACAAGGACTAAGGCTTTCACGGACGTACCCACGATCAAGAAGGTCCTATACTTGGCGCTCAATTTCTTTTGTCTCCTCTGGATTGGTACGGTACGCTGCACGATTAGGAAGAGACGCTCCCGGGACCAAATCAATTTGGTGCTCGATGCCGCGTATCGGTGGCAGCCCGGGTGGTATCTCAGTAGGAAAAACATCGTTAAACTCCTGCAAAAGGTCAGTGACTGCAACAGGAACAGAGCTAGGAATGTTCGCAAGTGAAAACAGCACGTTCGTGCAAATCAAGCCATATATCATGGGAGTATCATTACAAATTTCAACAAGGTCAATTTTAGTTGCAAGCATGACACGTCCTTTCAGATTAATAACTTGTGATGAAGAAGGAGAAGCAAGTTTATCTTTTTGTTGCCTCGAAAGAATTTTGGCTACTTGCTGATTTTCAGAAGGTTGTTTGCTCTTTTGTGCGTCCCTAGCATGTTTTTCTTGTTCAAATTTCACAATTTCAGCAGGAGTCATAGGAAGCAAGGTAACTTTCTTTCCTTTATACATAAATGTGTACTTATTGCTCCTACCATGGTGTGTAGCATCAGTATCATACTCCCAAGGTCTACCAAGTAACAGAGAACATGCTTGCATTGGTACTACATCAAAATCAGCAACTCCGAAGTATGTACCAATGGAAAATTTGATGTGAGCAGTTTGTGTTACCTTGACCTTACCGCTATTGTTGAACCATTGCACATGGTAAGGGTGTGGATGCGCACGTGTGGGAAGTTGAAGCTTCGTCACCATGTCGTGGCTCACCAAATTGTTGCAACTACCGCTGTCGATGATGACACGTACACGACGGTCATTGACGAGGAAGAAGGTCTGAAACAGATTATTCCGTTGTGCCCGATCGTCATGGTCCATGTGAGTGCTCAAGACACGTTGTACAATAAGTGCTTCATGGTCGGCCAAGGCATCCGGCGCAAAAACAGCGTCATCGTCGGATGTATCGTCATCTCCTGCAATGTTAGCAGCAAGCGCATATTCATCTTCAACATCACTAGCACTTACGTAGCCACCGTCTTCCGTAGCAATATAAGCCCGCTGACTAGGGCAGTCCTTCATAACGTGGCCAAATCCTTTGCATCTGTGACACTGGATCGCTGCAGAACGTGCAGTAGAGGCCGCCGAGGAGGTGGGCTTGGCTGGCGTCTTGGATGTTGCAGCCTTGGAGCTCTCAGCCTGGGCTGTAGATGTAGAAGGTGCTGATGTAGCCATCGGTTGAGAAGGTGGTGGTGGTGGTCGTTGTTGCGGCCCACTTGAGCGTGAAGTAGCACCACCAATGTTGGTCCTCATGCTGTGTTGTGGTTGTTGGCGACCCTGCAATTCTTTTTCTGCAAGCATAGCAAGGTGGAAAAGACAAGTGATAGTATTGTATTCTTTATAATCAATGATATCCTGAATTTCGCGTCTTAAACCACCATAAAAACGGGCCATTTTATCCTCATTATCCTCCTCAATTTCAGCACGCATGCAACCTATTTGCAACTCCTGATAATACTCCTCTACCGATTTATTTCCTTGGTTTAGGCGCTGCAATTTTTTTCTCAAATCACGTTTATATGAAGGAGGGACACATCTACCACGCATTTGCTGTTTTAACATATCCCAAGTTTGTGGTTCATTGCCAACCTGAACTATTTCAGTCCACCAAAGAAGAGCATATCCAGTGAAGTCACTAGTAGCTAAGCGCACGCGGTGGATAGCAGGAACCATGTGAGCATTAAATTTTTGTTCGACTGACATCTCCCAATCTAAATATGCATCTGGATCATAGGTGCCAGCAAAATGAGGTACTGAAAATTTTACCTTAGAGTAGGGATCATTGTTCCTGTGGTTGTCATTGTTACCTCGTGGATGGCGGTTGTGGTGGCCACCCATACCTTGACGGTTGAACTGAAAGTGATGACGTGCAACCTCGTCAGGGTCAATGGCATTGTTTCCGGCATAGGATAGGTCGTCTTCCTCTTCAATATGGTCGTCTTCCTCTTCAACATGGTCATCGTTGGCTCGTGCAGCAGGCAAGCATGTTTCCAAGGCAGTCATTCGGTCCACTAGGTCAGCCACAGTACGCGTGAGACGTTCGATGGAATGTTGGGTCTGCTACTAAGACTCTAGTAGAGCACGTCGTGAGACACAGTCATTAAAATCAGATGGAGGGGTACCGCTGTTATCTGCCATGTTAGTGAAAGACAAAACAACAAAGAATAATCCTTATGGAAAACAGCTAGGGGGGGTGGTGGGTGTGTGGTGGAAGCAATCCGTCAAGCGCCTTACCCACGCTTGCAAGTGTTCTTACCACGCTGCAGTGAGGTCACCGGCCTACAGGTGATGAACCAAGTGGAGGATGGTGTGCAATTGCAAGAAAATGAACATGTCTTGACCAAGAGAAAGGTGTAGCTTGGAAGGCAAAGTGAGTAGCAAGGATTAGCGATAGTAATAACAGTTAAACCAAGTTCAACAAGTATTCCCTAGTACTCGTCAAAGTTGCTGGCCTTAGTGCTCCCAATGTGAAAATTCAAGCAATAGAGGGAAACTATGTGCCCAAAGCTCAAATGGAAGCAATAACAGGCCAAATCCAGCTCTCTGCAGATCGGACAAGGGATCGGAAAAGAGATCGGACAAGCAGAAACTGCTGCTGCTGATCACACAAGGGATCGGACAAGAGATCGGACAAGCAATCGACAGGACCGGTTCTTCTTTTTTTTGTTTTTTTTTCTTCTTTTTTTCACTCTATTTTTTTTGAACAAGGATGACCAGAGATGCAACCACAAAAATTGGCACCTAGAACTGAGGTGGGATGTGGTTCACAAAAATTCAACAAGTTCGCTGAACGGCGAGCAAAAACTTTGACCAATTTTTTTCTTTATCTTCCTGATTTTTTTTGGCAATTCTGGTGAGGGCTAACAGGGGAACCGTGTTAGGGTACCCACCCAAATTGGGTTAGGAAGACGCTCAAAAAATTTCAGATTTTTCTGCCAAACGAGCGAAAAGTTATGCCTATTTTACCGAAGGGGGGTCACAAAGACTCGATGTGGAAAACGAGTAGGGCTGTGGAGGGGGTTTTTTGGGTGGGGAATTTTTTGAGACACAAGACCAACTACTACTCAAACGACACAAAAGGATTACTAAACCAGCAACACGACTCGACCAAGAACACAAATACAACAAGGTTAAAAACTGAAATTAAAATCGCAAGGCACAAAGGGGCATTCGGGGGGATTTTTTTGTGAGGGTTTTCTGGACTCTAGGTAAAATAAAAGGAGATCGAGATTACCTAACGGGAAACCTTCGTTCTGATACCAACTGATGGGGGATTGGTCCCGATCTTCCGCTAAGTAAAGGATAACTTGGATTGGTGGAGAATCTCGACGTTGACGATCCAAGGCTCCGGTCCGGCGGATCAAAACCTTGCAATCGCTACACCACTGTCTCCGTTGGTTATCAACCACGCAGGACGCGATTGACCTCGCCGCGAAGGCTAATTCCTGCAAGCGAACCCAAGAACACAAGCAAGAACAGGAAGGATACAAGTCGAATGCCAAAACACAGACAAACGATGAAAAGGTGAGGTTTCACAAACGCCTATGCAGCAGCCAATCGGTCCGGTGCAAGGGGCGGGATCTAAACACACAAGTGTAGATGCAAACAAAGCAAAACCTAACCCTAGAGGTGGCTGGCGTGAGTACATATGGCGTGGGCATCCTGTGGAAGGTGTACAGACTTGGGCTGTGGGCTAGAAGATGTACAGACTCGGGCTATGGGCCAACACGGCCCAATTCTGTCACGCAGGACTGTTCCCAACACACAGGACGACTCGAGACTCCAAATGAGACGAAACCAACGGCAAACGATCCGTCTTCTCCTCAGCTTTCCAAAAAGTCCAAGAACGCGTCAATCGGACTTCGTATGAGGAAGTTATGCCCATTTTGATGCATGGTGGTTGATGTAGTCCGAACCAGCGAATTCTTGACTTCAAATCATCCGTGCGACTCCGTCTTCAACTCCAACTCTTCTATTCCATCTCCCATGTTCCTAAGCAACAAAATATCACTAGTATTCAGTAGCAACCCGTCCAAACAAATATTAACATAGTTGCTAAGGAAAGAATTAACCTCATGGTTCAAGCGACGGGCACGGGCGCGTGTGATTGGTCATTGTAATTGAATTATAGGTGGAGGCTCCATGTGTGTATCATGTGAAGTGATGTCCTCATCAACAACGCACACAAGGCATATTAATAAAACTCACAGACTAGACATGCAAATCATCAAGTGTTGTAGAATAGTAGTACCGGAGAAAACTGAAGTACTAATCGATGTAGAAATTGCTTGATGCAGTGCAGTCTATCTAAGTCATGGTGGGGTCCACGCATCAACAATGCATGCTTCACACAGCTAAAAGCACGAGCGTGCTTCGTTCTATACTAGTGCTAGCAAAGGTCCTGCATGGACTTGGTTCATGCAACCAAGTAGCAGTGTTCATGCAAACAATGGATGAATAGAAGATGAGTGGACAGCATCCTCTAGCCTAGCAGAAAACAGGCGCGGCACTGAAGATAAACCAACCGATGAAATAAAACTATTTTGGATGCTGGCCAATGGAATAGATTCATAGGCAACAATCGAAAAGGAGTCAATCCAATCTGATTTTTAATAAGAGAACACACACATGCTTCATTAACACCCTGAATTAACAGCAGATTCGAGGATACAGCAACATCAACACAATAAAATCTCTAGCAAAGAAAAAGACTTCAACTGCTGAGAAAATACACTATAAATAAGTGTATACAGAACATCAGAAACAATAGTGAATACATAAACACCGGAGGCAATCAAAAATCACAAAGATGGCGCACGAAGACTGCTTGACTCAATCAGCAGAAAAGAAAATTTATCTGCCGGCGGCTGAACAAGAATGGATAGAGAAAAAGTGAACTCAGATTTAGTTCTATTGGAATGAGTTAGAAACCCTAGGGGGATACAAGCTCATTTTATAGGTAGTCCATTAAATGGGAAAAGACAGATTTACCCCTAGGGTAACTTACACAGACGCAAAAATAAAACTACGGGCCCAACGAGCAAAATAGTAAAATCCTAACTAAAGGTAACTTGTCCTGACGCAGAGTTTTCGTAGCAGCTACAACTTCGCTTCAGGACCGTCGGATCCCCGATGGGCGGTCTAGATAGTTGCGTCGATTTTATGCCGAAACTGACAAAGCGTCCGCTGCCTTCACACTGGGTAGCCGGATTGGGCCAGCCCGATTTCGCGGCTCCCTCAGCCCGGCAATCGCTCGCCACCTGTTTACCTGGGTCAAACCCGGTCAACAGACCAGCGGATCCCTGTCGTTCCTGGCCCATGTACCCGGATTGGACCAGTCCAACTCCGTAGTCCCTCTGCCTGGTAGTCGCTCGCCGCCCATTTACCTGAGTCACATGCGGCCCAAGACACGATAGGTCTCGACTCCTCTTCGTCTCTTCTATCTCTTCATCGTTGACTTTCGTTGACAATCACTCATCACTTTTGGAGCCATGAGGCCCATGATCTTCAACATGACTCCTCAATATGTTCTTATTATATACACTGTGTCACATACTCTTTTAGTCTGGTAAACCCTCTTCTTCCTTCTGTAGTTGTTGCATTGCCTCTCTTCTCGCACAACACATGTCTGTTAATAGCTATCCCTGAGAGTTTCAAACCTTTGACACTCCGGCTGCCTCATAGAGTACTCCCACTCGCCATACCCCAGCTATCCAGCTCCTGCCTAGCTCATCCAGATCTGCTCCAACATCGAATGTCACGTGCCCGTGCAGATGGCGCTGCCACTCCTAGGCACTAGCTGCTCGCTTAGCTAGATCTAGCGCCGTGTGCCTTGTTGGCCCACCCATGCCATTATTTTTTTAGAGTTGTGCATAGTATCAACTATCAAGATTCTAGGGAGTTTCGATTACCTTTCATCCTTTTTAAGCGATTGTTCTTGGATATCGTCTTCGCTAAATTTACTTTCGCTAATTTTACTTTTTTGCCATTTAAATTTAAATCAAGTATAATTTGATTTTATGTTATTTTTACAACTATTTCAGTGGGAATACATGATAAAATAGAAAAATAACTAAATTACTGTTATAACTTAAAATCAAATTAAAACAAGCACAAGTAAAAACATTTCACTTGTACATAGTTATTGCAAGTTTCATTTTTTGCTGATTTAGAGAATGCAGTTGTTGGCATAAAAGATTACGCTAACAGGTTTAAGAAACTAAGTGTGTAACAAATGAAGTGCTTGCTTGATTAAACTATTCCAAGCCTCCGACTATGGATAATAGCCTAAGATAGTTCGAAGTATGTATTGAATATCTGAGTATTCGATGCCTGTTACAGGATGAGAAGGGGGTATTTATAGGTAAAACCTCGGAGGAAAAAGACCTTTTTACCCCTTAATTACAACTGACATAGTGGAAACTATTTCGGTATCCCAAATAGGGTTAATATGGTAAAATACATTCGAAGGATGTCGACAAAGTAGATGTCTCATCCTTCTGGTTGTTTCCCATTCCGGAGGGGAAGCCTTTTAGATGATCCCTTCGGATCGGAGCTTGGATGGACCCTCCGATTTCAAGTCCTTCAGCCCGGAGACAAGTCTTGGGCTCTGAGATTATGATTTGCTGTTATCTTGGAATCTTGAGGATCATGAGGATAAAGTATTTTCCCCAATAGTAGCCCCTCGAATACGCTTCTCCGAATAGCCTGTACAGCAAGGAGAGTAGTATACGCAAGAAATATTTTCATTCTCAGGGACTTAGAAAAATTCAAGGAATTATAACCATTCGAAGCATCATCAACATCGAAGATGTATTGAATCTAGACTTCGAGCTTGAACCTTCGCATGACAACTCCAAAAAAGAGTGAACCGTTACTATTGCAGTGCATCGCAAAGAGCCATTATTTTGTGCCATTACTCCTCAAATAGTCGTTAGGCCTTTCGAGAAAGCAACATACGCAAATATTCACCGCAGGTTCACACTTTTTCACCTTCTGGTCCCACCTTTCAGTGACAAGGGTTAGATCTGCAAGTGTGAAAACATATGCAAATCGTGCTAAATTAAAACGGAGCGGTTATAAAGGGGAAAGTGACCAGCAACGGAAAGCTTTTATAGAGCTTCGGTGTTCAAACCTTTCCACACTTCCATCTTCAACCTCTCTCCAATTCTCTCGAGCATTCCTCCTAATGGCGAGGACTAGCACAAAAGTGCCAACGGTGGCGGGGACCTTGGCGCAGAGGCAAGCCTGGGCCTCATCTACAGCAGCGGTGATGGCGGGAGTCCCAGGGGATTCTTGGCCTAAGAACCCATGTGAACTCCGCCCACCATCCAATAAGCCATTGAAGCAAACATTCATTCTTGGGCGATCAACCTACTTGGCAGAATCCATCGAGGAAGCAGTGAGTGGGAAATTGGGTCCGGGAATGAGGACTTGGGTTCCCGGAGAAGAAGTGACCCCAGCGCCAAGGAGCGGAGAAGTCGTCGTCTTAGAAGCTTTCTTTGAAGCGGGACTAGGGCTTCCTTCAATAGAATTCTTGGCATAAGTGTTGGAGATGTTCCACATCACCTTGTCGCAGCTGTCTTCGAACGGCATAGCCAAGTTAACTATCTTCGAATGGGCCCTCCGAGCTGAAGGATGTGAGGGGAGGTCTGAAGTATTTGCGGCCACCCATGAAGCCCCGTGCCAACATAAGCTGCAACATGGGTTTGGGGACTCCAAGTGGCTGGTGGCCTTCGAGAGCGTCAACTTTCAGCTCCGGAAAGAACACCTGAAGAATTTCCTAGCAAAGGCGATCAACGACTGATGGTATTCTAACTGGATACTTGGGTGGTTTTATGTCGAGGTCGGAGAAGTCTCTAGGCTCGCTGGTCCCCTGCAAGAAATATTGTACTGGAGGGAGGCAGAGGTGACTCCGGACCCAAGCCTGCTTTCAATGCGGCTTGGGTTATTGTCTTCGGTGGCCAAGTGCATGAGTATGTGAGACTTGGCCGAAGAGTTCATCGACCTCCAGATACCTCCTCTTGGGTCCGACTGGCCTATTGTTTTTCAAAGCGCTTCAGAGGGTGAGCTTCGAACCCTAGGTAAAATCTCTATACTTCCTGCATTGAGATTAGTCATAGAGAATAGTTGTAGTATTCTTAATAAATTGTTACCTTATTTCAGCGGCTCCGTTAGCATTAGCTCCGGAGCAGATAGCTAGGGCTGCAGAACGGGTGCTCGGAGCCCCTACTGCTGTGGAGAAGCAATGGAGGATGGAGCTAGTTGGGAGTTGGGAACGCTCCAACCGAGTCTGGAGTGTGCTCGGGATGGAGGATCCTCTACTCAACTTCGACTCAGTGGGAGCAGTCTCTCGGAAGAGGAAGGCTGCCGCTGGGACCTCCAAGGTTGCGAAGACTCCAGTGAAGAAGGCAACGCGGAAGTCCAAGCTCCCTTCACCTCCATCTTCTTCGGCTTCACTTGACATTTGGAGCTCTTCTTCGGAGGAGTCTAAAGAAGAAGAAGATACTTCAGAGGCTCGCATTGGAAAAGAGCTCGAAGATCTTTTGTTGCATGGTGACGAGGAGGATTCTCGGGTTGCGACCGAGGATCTCCTTCGGGAAGTAGTTGAAGTAACTCCAATTGCTGAAGAGGTGGCGGCGATCCACCTTGGACCTGCCGGGGTCTAAGGAACGGAGCTAGAAAATCCTAGCTCCCCGATGATCGGAGTAGTAGCAATAGAGGCTACGGCTTCGACGTCTGCTACTCTAGCGCAAACCTCAGGGGAGGAACTCAAAGAATACCTCCAAATGTACGAATTTATGGGGGACCCCGAAATCCTCCCTCAGAATCAAGATGAGGTAGATCTCCGATCTTTATTCTTTTAAGTTCCTGAGATAACTTCCCTGCACCGACAATATCTTAATGGATAATTGATGAATACCTTGTGTTTTGCATATGCTTCGAGGAGCAGCATGGCTCCAACCAGAGATGGAGCTTCGGCTCCCATTGGAGACAAGGCTCTGATCGCAATGATAGCTCCGGTGACAGTAGTTATCTCGGGCGAGGCAGCTCCGTCTGGGGGAGACACTTTCGAAGGGGGATCTACCCCGACCAAAGTGGTGGCTCCGATTTTTGTGCCGGGGAGAGGTAAGGGAAAAACTTATCCTAGGCTTCTTCCCTCTTTGACGACAACACCGTCGATAAACGACCCTTCGGTAGGCACTTCGGAAGAAAACCCTGCTGAAGATGACCAAAGAGCCCTCTCCTGGCTCCCGCTTCTGGCTTCATTCTTGGAGCAGCGGACAGGGCTCTGAACCCTCCTAGAACCTGTGGCTGAAAAGAGACAAGAGGTTGGGAACTCCGAGCTCGTCTCCATTTTGAGCGAGGCCAGCGGATCGGAGCTCGACTTAGCCCTCAAAAAGGCTACCCTCCAGGTATGCAACAAACATAAAGTGTATTTACTTAATGGAAATTACATTGTACTTACTTTGAGTTTTGTAGCAATTTGTCCTTGCTAGAGCGGCGGCAACTTCCAATGAGCTTGAAACCAATCGGCTCAAAAGGAAGGTTACGGTGCTTCAAAGGGCCCTTAAGGGCTCCGAAGATAAGTCTCTGTGACTGGAGGAAGAACTCCTCGAGGAGCGGAGGGCCAAGGCTATAGCAGAGGAAGCACTCCAAATGGAGCAGTAGACCTGTGCCAAACTTGCCTCTTTGATAGAAGAAATCCAAGCGGAGCGCACGGTGTTGAGGGCTGAGGTTGAAAAACTTCGAGCGACGGAGGCGACTTCTGGAGCTAAACTCGTAGAGCTCCGACGGTCGCTTAACTAAGCACTGGTCCAAAAGAATTACTTAATGTCGAAGACAGCAAAAATCTCCTCTGTTGCCACTAAATTGACAAAGGACGAGAAGAGGCACAGCTTGGCGGCTGATCAAACCATGGACACCCTCAGGGGTGTTCTATAGTATTTTGGCACGGTGTGCCTGTATTCCTCAGCTGCGACGGATGAACCCCTCGACCGAAAGCTTAAGATGATTCAAGTGGCGGCCAAGATGATGAAAGGCTCCGAGACCCGCTACGGAGAGATCTCCAAGCAAGTAGCCGAGATCGAAGTCCTTCGACACCTCGAAGACGTCGGAGTCTCTATTGCTCTGGTGAAAGGTTCGACGCTGACACGCTTTTCTGATGAAGGCTTACTACGACCATCTTTGGATGTGGCTTTAGCTTGGGAAGCCTTCTGGGTGACCTAGAAAGCAGACAATGAAGTTGCGGCAAAGGCTTCGATCGACGAAGTCCATCGGTAGAGGCTGGCTCAGACGAAGCCCCTAGTTCCAACTCCGCCAACTACTCCGCCTCCCGACCCGAAGGTTTAGCTTCTAGGGCACTTAACTATGTACAAGAGATCTTGTAACGCTCTTATTTTAATAAATGAAAAGTTTATAAATGAAAAGTCTTCGCTTGAATGTTTTTTTTTAGGTTTTGCTACATGCTTCGGATCCTGATCTCGAAGTACTATAGCTCAATGAAGGGCTTCGCCAACAATGGGCTATCCTCAAAAGCTTGAGGCCTTACAGGCACTCGCGATTTTCAGTTCCTCGAGGAGAGAAAGGGGAAATAGCACCTGATGTTTGTAGCGAAGTTCTTTCTTATATTAAAGAAGAGGATAAGGTAGTAGTATCTTCGTCCTCAGAGTATGTAAATTGGTCTGACTCGGAGTACCAAGTTGAAGACCCAACGGAGGCTAGCTACGAACAACTTCTAACCTAGGCCGGACTTCAAGAAGAACAGAAAAAACTGAGGGCTTCGAAGAAGAAGGGCACTCGGACCAAAAGAAAGGTTTTGAGAACTCCATGCTCTGAAGACCGAACTGGTCCTGGGGGTAGCTCTAGAGATCGGAGGGGTCTCCATTTTTATTTAGGTTTAGATAATAATTTTTCCTAATTACGATGATTGTAATATGATTACCCAATTAATACAAATTGCCTGAGAAGCATCACTTGATTGTGCGTCACTCCCATGCCCCTCCTTGTGGGTGGGGGACCAAACGCAATGCGATAAGGTCCGTCGGACACAATGCTTGGTATAATAAAAATCGGTGCTTCGCAAACAATACTTGGTAATCATGAATTCGACTCTATTGTAGAGTTCTTCGAACTGTATGATCATATTATGATGTTTATAATCTTGGAGCTTCGAGCTTATACTTGGGAGCTCCGAAATTGGTCACTTAGGACTCTTAAAGTGTTTCATTTGGTCAGAGCCTTGAAACCTTATTACTTGATCGCCTTCGACTCTTTTTCGGATGTATTAGACTCCAATTATAATGGTCACTTTGGACTCTTTTTATGGACGTTTTCAAGCTAATTACTCAGATTCCGTATTATTTGGTCTCTTTGGAATCTTTTTACGGATGCTATCAAACCGGTGGTTCGGAATCCGCTTTTTGTGGTCTCTTTGGACTCTTTTTACGGATGCTTTCAAGCTAGTTGCTTGGAATCCGTATCATTTGGTCTCTTTGGACTCTTTTTACGGATGCTTTCAAGCTGGTGGCTTGGAATCCATTTTATGTGACTTTCCCACCTTGTTGGAAGCTTTGAACCGGTGATTCGAAGTCCGTAAATTTGACTCGTATGAATAACACTCATCTTCGCAATCAGCTCCATTCTCCTAGTGCGTCCACTAGAAGTAGGAATTGTTTTGAGAAGTACGCATTATTCGAACCATGAACTTTATTCATTTAGAAAGTGTTTACAAATAATTACAAGGAGCCCCTATGAGAAGTATCGCTTAAGGTGCTCCGCATGCCATGCATGCTTTAATTCCTCCTTCTAAATTAGCTAATTTAAAAGAACTAGGGCGTCCTGAACGAAGGATGATATATGGACCTTCCCATTTATTTATTAACTTCCCTGGTGCTATAATGCTTCGCAAAACTAAATGACCTGGTTTAAGTTCATTAAGTTTAATCTTCAGATCATACCAAATCTTCGTCTGACGTTGATACTTCGTTAGGTTTGCAACAGCTCGAAGCCTTGTTTCTTTCATTAAGTCTAGCGAAGCTTGTCTTTCATCTTCTTTTTCAGGTTCGATGGTGCGAAGAGATCCTCCTTTAAGCTCCGTCGACATCATGGCTTCATCTCCAAATAGTAATCTAAAAGGGGTAAAGCCTGTGGACCTTGCTTGAGTGGTTCGAATGGACCATAAAATTTTCGGGAGTTCTTCGGTCCATAACCCTTTCGCCAATCCTACTATCCTTCGATTCAGGCCCGATAAAATATTACCGTTAGCTCGCTCGACGGCTCCGTTAGATTGAGGATGACAGACAGCTGCAAAACACATTTCTATGCCAAGACCTTCGCGGAATTCTCTGAAAGGTTCGGCATCGAATTGAGTGCCATTGTCGATTGTCAATTGTCGAGGTACTCCGAACCAGAATATAATATTTTGCTAGAAAATTTTTTGTATATTCTTGGAAGTGATAGCTGTGAGGGGTTCTGCTTCGACCTACTTAGAAAAATATTCAATTACTACCACTGCAAATTTTAAACTTCCTTTTGCCATTGGGAAGGGGCCAATGAGATCCATACCCCATCTGGCCATGGGCCACACCGGAGCAATAACTTGAAGAGGTGTTGGCGGACGATGACTTCGTCTTCCCATCCATTGACAACCTTGGCAAGTGCGGACCAACGCTTCCGCATCAGCTACTATTGTAGGCCAATAAAGCCCCTGGCGAAGTGTTTTCCCTGCCAAGGCTCGAGGGGCAAGATGGCTACCACAAAGACCTTCGTGAATTTCTCGAAGTATATCTTGGCCTTCGTCTTGGGAAATACATCGGGGTAAGGGAGAACATATCCCGGCCTTGTATAAGATACCATTGATAATATAATAATTTTGGACTCTTAATTGCAATCTTGAAAGCTTCGGGACTTCGGGTAAATTAGATTCCCCTTGCAATAAATCCATAATTGAACTCCGCCAGTCGGTGCTCGGTATGCAAAGGACCTCCGCAAGAGGGAGTTGAGGCACCGAAGGAGAAGCAAGATCTTCATAAAAAGCACCTTCCAGAATGTCTATGGATCCGGCTGCAGCCTTTGCTAAGATATTGGCTTGTGCGTTGTCGGCTCTTGGGATGCTTCGAACAGAAATCCCTTTAAATGCTGCTTCGATCTTACGAATTTCTTCTAGATATTTGGCAAGTTGCGGATGCCAAACTTGGAAACTTTTATCAACATGCCCTGCTACAATTTGGGAATCTGTTTTTATAACAACTCTTGTAGCACCAAGGGCACATGCCTTGCGAAGACCTAGCAAAATTTCTTCGTACTCTGCAATATTATTGGTGGACTTAAAGTTGAGCCTTGCGGAATACATTGCTTTTTGCCCCGAAGGTGAAATTATCACTGCTCCGACACCTGCTTCGGATGCTTGAAAGGCTCCATCAGAATATATGGTCCATATTCCTTCACTTGATTTTTTTCAGAGCCCATACTACAGATGGAGTCCATTCTGCTACAAAATCAGCCACCACCTGTGACTTAATTGTTGTTCTTGCTACAAAGGAGATGTCGAACGGTGCTAGCTCGACGACCCATTTTCCAATTCTCCATGTAGAATCTTTGCTTCGAAGCATATCTCCCATAGGATAAGAAGTTGGTACAATTACATTATGTGCTAGACAATAATGTCGTAGTTTCCTTGAAGCCATCACTAGAGCATAAGTGAATTTTTCTAACTCGGAGTATCTAGTTTTTGCTCCGGATAAAGCTTCTAATACAAAATATACTGGATTTTGTACCAACCTCCCATTGAAATCCATTTCTTGAACAAGGACCGCACTGATAGCGGAGCTCGTAGCTGCAAGATAAAGAAGAAGAGTTTTATCTACAATGGGCACGGTGAGTGTTGCAAGGTTGCTGAGATAATCTTTAATATCATCAAAACTCTTTTGGTACTCCGGTGTCCATGCAAAATCCTTGGACCCTTTCAAGGCTTTGAATATTGGGAGGCTCCACTCTACGGACCTTGCCACAAATCTGCTAAGTGTTGCGAGGTGTCCGATAAGCTTCTGAACTTGCTTCAAGTTTTCCGGTGGAGCCATTCTTTGCAGTGCAGTTATTTGAGTTGGGGTAGCTTTGATCCCCCCGCTCGAAACTAAATATCCTAACAATTTCCCAACTTGAGCTCCGAAGATACATTTTTTGGGGTTGAGGCGTACTCCACATGCTCGGAGGCTCTCAAAAGTTTCTGCTAAGTCTAGACTATGCTGGTGCTTTAAAGCACTTTTTATTACAATGTCATCCATATAGGCTTCGACATTACGGCATATTTGGTGACCTAGAGATTTAGCAATTAATCTTGAAAAAGTTGCCCCGACGTTTCTCAAGCCGAAGGGCATTCTTACATAGCAAAAGACTCCCGAAGGAGTTACAAAACTTGTCTTGATTTCATCTTCGCGTTTTAAACATATTTGATGATATCCGAAGTACGCGTCGATGAAGCTCAAGAGCTCCGAGCCAGTAGTGGAGTCAACTAACTGATCAATGCGGGGCATGTGGTAGGGGTCACGTGGGCATGCTTTATTCGGGGATGTAAAATCAATGCACATATGCCACTTTCTAGAGGCCTTTTTCTTTACAAAGACTGGGTTGGCTAACCACTTTGTATGAGCCACTTCTCTAATGATCCCGGTCTTCAACAATTTTTCCACTTCTGCCTTAGAAAGGCCTGCCCTCTTTATTGATAATTTGCGGAGCCCCTGGCGAACAGGTCGAACCCTTGGGTTGACAAGTAGGCTATGCTCAATGATACTTCGGTCAACTCCCGGAATGTCTTCATCGGAGTAGGCAAAGACATCCAAATTCTCTTTAACTACTTCTTCTAGTGAAGCTGCAATTTCTGGAGGCAATTCCTTGCCAAACTGGATGGGATAATCTTTGTCGTCCTTTACAATGATCTTCGTTACAATTTCTCCTTTGGGGCTTGGCCGTGGGGAGGACATCTTTGGTAATTCACTTGATACAGGGATATCCTTCGAATGGTCTAGCTCATTATTTATTTGTCTAGGACCAAGAGGTGGACCATGGCTGTATTCTGCCCTTCGTGCGGCAGCTTGGTCACCGAAGACCGTAAACACTCCTTGCGTGGGCATATTTAGGCATAGATAATTATGATGCGCCATGGCTCCGAATTGATTTAACATGCCCCTTCCGAAGATCTAATTATAGACATACGGGGTATCAACTACGTCGAAAATCACCTCCTTCGTTCTGGCTAAGAGCGCCTCTCCGAAGGCAACCTTGAGACCTATTTGGCTGAGGGCATTAAGAGGAGGTCCTGCGAAGCCTTGAAGTGGACGAGCTGCTGGGAGGAGATGTTTCCGTGGGATGCAAAGCTGGTCGAAGGCCTGAACAAAGATAATATCCGCAGAGCTTCCGCCATTAACCAACACTCTCCGAACTTTCGTTCCTGCAATATCAGCGGTGATAACAAGGGGGTCAGCATGAGGAAATTTTATACCCATTGCATCAGCTGCGGAGAAAGATATAGGCACGTGAGACCACTCGGGCATTTCAGCGGCCAACAAGGAGGTCCCAATATGCCCTACTTCACGAACATACTCCCTCCGTTGCCTTTTTGACATGATGCCTAGGGTTCCTCCTCTGGAGATGGGAAGAACCACTCTTTTGCCTCGGTCTTGTGTATCTTCTTGCTTCGGAGGTGGCATAACACTGGCCACTGAAGGTTGCCTTGGGGGTTCGAAGCTGTCTACACGTCCGACGGTCTGCACCGGCTCCGGACGTGCCTTAGGAGGGGCTCGGTCAGTAGTGCCTCGACCAGAGCTCCTTTCAAGGTACTCACTCCTCAGGGCTAGTATAGACTTACATGCATTGGTAGCATGGCTCCGATTCTCACAGTGGACACAGCAGAAGAAGGCCTGGCCTTTGCCAGTCGGCTTCCCTGGCGACCTCCGGCCGCTGACCTTGCTTCCCGAAGCTCGTGGATTCTTGGGGAAAATTTTGGCGAAGAGGGAGCAATGTTCAAAACTTCGGAGCGAGTATGCTTTTGCCCTCTTCGTCTGTCATGTTGATTGTCTAAGTAGTACCCTTGTGAAGGAGTTGAAGTTTAACTTCTTGGATGGTTGGCGGAGACGAAGCCGTCCTTCGGAGCCATCCTTCCTCCGACCTAGCATATTCCTCAAAGTAAGCCATTAATTGTGCTACTGAGGAAATATGCTTCCGGTGAAGCTTATCGAGGAGGCCTACATTTGTGACTCCTTCCCTAGCCGCATCAACCACAGATGATGTAGACAACCTGTTGGACCGGAAACGGCGACCAGAGGGGGGGTGAATGGGAGCTTTTAAAATTTCGGGCTGAAAACTTAGCCTTCGGATTGGTTCTGTCTTCTGCGGAACAGGCTTCGAACACAACCTTCGAAGGTCTGGTTCGGAGGTACTTCGACAGCTCCGAACACAGGCTTCGCAGGAGCAAAAGTTCGAAGCCAAGAAGACTTCGCTCCACTAACAACCCTCGAAAATCTACTCTGCTAAGTCAGTGCAGGCTCCGCACACGAGGTGCTTCGAGCAGGCTTCGCACTTCACCCTTCGCAAGAGTGGACAGCCCTCTGAGGACTTCGACCAAGTACTTGGCGACAGCAACGGGTGCTGGGCTTCGTACTCGAAGGTCTACACGCACACGCAAATGGACTACGCTAAGGGCTTCGACACAAGAAGCACTACGGGAATAAAACAGGGCTTCGCTAGTAAGCAGCGAGGTCTTGCCTCGTGTTACACAGAGCGACAGCACACTGACAAAACACACCTCGCACGAAAAACAACCTTCGCCTCAACAGGCTTCGGTGCACTAAACTAGCGAAGTATGTAGATCGAGCTCAAGCAAAAAGCACAAGACAAACAGGGCTTCGCCGCTTGAACAAGGAACACTGAAAATGAACTCAGGATGTATTCAATCGAAGTGTGGCTACAGGAGCTCAACAGTAAATGCTCAAAGTGTTAAATGTTACCTACCGAGCCCCCATATTTATAGCCCACGGCTTCATCCTAAGGAAGTGACTACTTTACCCCTAGGGTTTACATCCATTTTGTCTCTACAGAACTAAGGGGTACAAAAGGTAGTCCACCTTTATTTTGGAGGCTTCTCTGTCAGCTGCAGAGGGGACAGTGTCAGCCTTTTTCAGAACAGACAGTGTCAGCCTTTACAGAGTTGACTTCTGGAACCTCCCTTCGCACGCGAGGGGTGCGGAAGCTTCGGCGAGAAGCCTGCAGCCTGTTGGCCTTCGCTCCGCCGAAGAAGACCTTCGATACAGTGACGGTTTTGAGCCGAAGCCGTCAAAGCCCTTGGGCCTTCGCACCATCACCTCCGGAGTGGATCACCACGGCTTCGCAGCTACTCCGAGCTCGAACACCGTCCGTCCGTGTACCGAAGCCATGCATGGCCGAAGCACCACAAGTCATCTTCACTCCGAAGCCCACCTTCGGAGTACCACCCTTCGAAGTCCCTCCTTCGTCCAAGGCCTCCGCATGAAGCATTCCATGAGCACTCCGTCGCAGTGCCTCTCCCCGAGCACACTCCACGACTAGCCTCACCCGGACAATGCCTTCGATGCACCTCGACTTCTGAGACCTTCGTCGGGTAACCTTCGAGTGTCTCCCTCCGGAGCACACTTCGAACTCCTTGCCTCCGCAGAGGACTTGGTCCATCCAACTCCGAAGTCACTCCATTCGGAGTACCTTCGAAGTGCCTCACCTCCGAGGACTTGTCTCGGAGTACCTTCAGCCGGAGCCACGCTCCGCACTCTCTGCCTTCACCTGGCACGCCTCGACCCGAGGACCGACCCGGACCACCTTCGCAGCCACCGTGACGGAGCTCCCCGCTCCCTTGGCATCAAACCACCCGCTTGACCCAAGTTCACCTGGCTCGAACCCTGTCCGTCGCCTCCGAAGTCCCTGCGCACCACAGACAAACAGACAAGTGTATCCAGTACTCCGGAGACCTCTCCGGGTTAGCAACCTCCGGTACACACTCCGGTGTACCGCCCAAAGTACCGAAGCCATCGGTACGAACCCAGTCATCGCGTACTGTCGGACCCCTCCGACAGGTACACTCCGCTGCACAGCTGCAGCAAGCAAACACACACCGAACACACTTCGGTGACACTACCTCCGAACACCCTTCGGAGGTACCACCTCCGAAGCCCCTCCGGAGGTACCCTTCGAACAGAGGGTAAAATCCAGTCAATCACTCATCACAAAACACCGAAACCACCCTTGGTTTCTCAATCTCCCCCTTGATGAGTGCATTGACAACCAAATCCAAGTTCAAGAAAATTTAAAAAATTTCGGCACACAAGTGACCATAAAAACTCAGAAAAGAGCCAAAGCATGTCACTTGATAAAAGAAATTTTCTCCCCCTTTGTAAAAGAGTAAAGGCCCCTTCGGCAAAACTCCCTTTGGATAAAAACTCCCCCTGAGATGAGCAAATTTTTCTCCCCCTTTATGTCAAAAATCTCTCCCCCTTTAGAAATAAAGCCTTCTTGCAGCAGAGAACATAGCAAAATCTCTCCCCCTTTGGCAATGCAAGCATCAAGGAGCATTCAAAAGATGCAAAGCTGCGAAATGAATAGAATTGCAAAGACATATAATGCAAAAATATGCCAACATTAAAACGAATGATCATGTGCTCAGCTCAATTTAACAATCTGTGAAACAAGATGATGGCATGTGATTTTGACATTTTTGAAGTAAAAGCATCACCACTTAATCCAAGCAGCTAGACAAGTGAAGGCAAGGACTGCGCAAAGCTAACAAATTCTACCCTAGACAGACAAGTCTTGTTCAAACGGAGCTGTGAAAGCAAACTTGATGATTAATTAATTTTGTTGTTCTTTTCTTAATGCCAGGGGTTATTTGTTTGTCCACCTTATACTTTCCAATCAGGCCAAGCCTAGGCAAGAAAGCCATCTGAAGCTTAAGGCTGTGATTTTGGCATACACTACACTATCCCAGTTCAGACCAATGTGCAATGGTAAGCAGTCTAGAATAGAGTAGTGCGACAAACAAACCCTCCTGGATCTTTTCATTTAAACCAGGCAAATCATGGATTTTTGATTTTGATTCAGATGAATGAAATATTTTGATGAATATCCATGAATAATGAACACATTTTTCAAGTTGCAAATTTTAGCATCCAAAGAACAGTTTCTTGCTGTCAAGTAGATAAAAGATAGCTAAAAGAAGTCCAGCCTAAACAAGCTAGATACAAGATTGTGCAGTGAGCAAGTTTTGATTTTAGAAAATAAAACATCATGCACAATCAATGTTCCAGACATATTTCACAGAGCTGAGTTGTCATGATTTCTTTGAATTAAAAGCAGGCATATAATAGCAAAATATGTAAATGCAATTTCACCCATAAAGAGCATATGCAAGACAATTAAAATCAGCTCCCCCTCACAAAATGCCATAGGGATGACAAATACCAGGTTCCCCACGCAAGTAAGCAAATCGAGAAGCATCGAGGGGTTTTGTAAAAATATCGGCAAGCTGGTGTTGGGTATCAACATATTGAAGTTCAATATCACCCTTCTCATTGTGATCTCTGAGAAAATGATACCGTACATCAATGTGTTTGGTTCTGGAGTGCTGAACTGGGTTGTTTGCAATACAAATAGCACTAGTGTTATCACAGAAAAGTGGAACACTCTTATAATCTAACCCGAAATCCCGCAAAGTGGAAACCATCCACAAAATCTGAGAGCAACAGCTAGCTGCAGCAACATATTCGGCTTCAGCCGTCGATTGTGCAACACTAGACTGTTTGCGGGAAGACCAGCAAACCAGAGACGTACCCAGAAAATGACAAGTACCAGAGGTACTCTTCCTATCAATTCTACACCCAGCAAAATCCGCATCTGAATAGCCTCTAAGACATAAAGATGAAGACGATGAATACCATATGCCAAATTCAAGGGTGTGTTTGAGATACCTTAAAATGCGCTTAACCGCTTGGCGGTGCGAAGCTCGTGGCGAAGCCTGAAAACGAGCGCACAGACACACAGCGAAGTGTATGTCCGGCCTCGTGGCAGTCAAGTAGAGGAGGGAGCCGATCATGCTTCGGAACTCCTTCTGATCTACGGCTTCTCCATCTTCGTCAGGGTCCAATGCTACAGATGTAGCCATTGGAGTGGCGAGGGGCTTCGCATCGGACATGTCGAATTTCTTGAGCAGGTCCTTGGTGTACTTTGTCTGGTGGACAAAAGTACCTTGTTTGCTTTGCTTGATTTGCAGACCAAGGAAAAAGGTGAGTTCACCCATCATTGACATTTCAAACTCCCTGCTCATGGTATCAATGATCTGCTCGGGAGGGTGCATCCTTTGGACATGATGTGGAGCCTCGCGGCGGGATGCAGTCTCCCCCTCAACTTGTGCGTTGGAGTGGTCCAAGATGACCGATGTTGAGGTAGTCGCTTCGGGACCTCGTGCCGAAGTAGTTGAAGCGGGGTCAGCTTCGGGGGTCGATGTCGAGGGTAGTAGGGGATCATCCTCGAATTCTCCGGGATCTTCGTCTTCGAATAAGGTCTGTTCCATGTCGTGTTCATTTGCCTGTTCAAAAGCAGAACTAACAGAGGGGGTTGATTCATCAAAAGTCACATCACATGACTCGATGACAGTGTTAGTTTCCAAGTTATAAACACGATAGGAATGACCATGAGTAGTATAACCCAAAAAGATCCCGTCAGAAGATCGCGACTCAAATTTATCCAAATTTCCACGTTTTAGGATAAAACACCGACAGCCAAAAACTCGAAGATGAGTAACCTTGGGTTGTCTCCCAAAACGCAGTTCATAAGATGTCAAATTTAAAATTGAGCGCAAGAAAATTCGGTTTGAGATGTAACATGCTGTGTTCATGGCCTCAGCCCAGAATTTTCTAGGAGTCCTATGCTCATCAAGCATCGTCCTAGCCATCTCAACCAAAGTGCGGTTTTTCCTCTCAACAACACCGTTCTGTTGAGGAACCCGCGGAGCAGAGAATTGATGTTCTATGCCATGCTCCATGCAAAAGTCAACAAAGAGACTATTTTTGAACTCGGTGCCATTATCGCTTCGAATGAATTTTAATGCACCAGGGAGTTCAGTGAAAAGTCTCAAAGCCAAGCTCCGAAAGTGTGAAAACACTTCATCCTTGCTGGCAAGAAAGAAGACCCAAGAGTAGCGAGAGAAATCGTCGACAATAACAAGTACATACCACTTCCCGCCTAAAGAACTAACCCGAGAAGGACCTACAGTGTCCATGTGGAGAAGTTCTCCGGGCTGTTCAGTCATCACTGTGGTGACTGGCGAATGCGAAGCGGCAATCATTTTACCATGTCGACAAGGAGCGCAAACTAAATTCTTCTCAAACTTGAGCTTGGGCAATCCTCGGATCAGACCTAGGGCGCTCAGACGAGCGAGCAACTCAAAGCTCATATGCCCTAGTCTCCTATGCCACTTCCAAAGCTCAGAAGTTGAATGTGCAACAAGACAATGAGAAGAACCAGACGACTCTGAAAAATTAGCTCCAAAAACTCTCCCAACCCTAAAGATCTTACACACCACAACGCCATCAGAATTGAGCACTTGCGAAGTATCGCGATGAAATCGCACTTCGAAGCCCTCATCAAGCAACTGAGATACAGACAGCAAATTGTATCCCAGGTTCTCAACCAAAGCAACATCTTTGAGAGTGAAGTTCGAATTAATTCTTACCACACCTTTACCTTTCACTCTACTCCTTCGATTGTTTCCGAAGGTGATATGTTCCCTTTGCTTGGTTGTTGTGAGGCTGGAGAACCAGTTTGCATCTCCGGTCATGTGGCGCGAACAACCGGAGTCCATGATCCACGTGCCCTCCAAGCCTCGACCTGTCGCCTACACATGATAAGAACGCCTCGATCGCTCAGTGCTGGGGTGAGTAAAATAATGACGAGGCATCCAGCACTGAGTGACACGAGTAGTAGGCATAGAAAAAGTAGACGGTCTACGCACATGAAAATCAGAATGATGCAAAGTGCGAGGTCTACCTACATGCAAAGAACGCAAAGCATGTCGAGGTCTCCTACTCTGACGAGGTACAAAGCTACTCGCCCGAGGTCTACCACCATATGGAACATGGTGAACACCTCGAGGAGCAAAACCTCTCCGAGATGCACGAGGAGCCTCGAAAACAGGACGAGAGTAATACTCAGACTCATGCATACCTAAAGATGGGTAATGCATGTCCTGATAGCTCATCGCCTGTGCACGTCGCTCATCCTTGATGCGACGGAAACAGAAACCAATCAAATGACCCGCCCGCTGACAATAAGAACAATGAAACACTCTCCTGGGGGCACTCTCATGGGTCATAGGAGCAACTCTCACAGGCTCCTTGGGTTTCTTCTGAGTGGCTTTCTTGGGAGGATTTTTCTTGGCAGGAGGTGTGGTTTTCTTTGGTGGATGGGTAGGCTTTTTGGCTGATGGGGTGTCTAACAGAGCTCTTTCTTTCTCTAGGGTGGTAGGAGAGGTAAAAACAGTTTTGGGCTTACTGTCTGAAGCTATCCTCTCAAAACCCAAACCTAGAGCTACCCCGGCTCTATCAGCACACAACTTGGTCTTGGCCAAGAACAAATCCATCCTACCCTTCCCTTCAGTGCATTTATTTACCACGGAAAGAAGGTATTCATTTTCTGACATGAGGTTCTCAGCTCGCTCTCTAACAGTGCCTAGCTGGTCCTTAAGGGTGATGCAAGTGTCACAAACAGGTTGCACATCCTTAGAACTACCGGCCCTCTCCAATCTAGCCTCCAAGTCATGAACATGCTTATCACGTAAAGAAATGCTATCGCGTAATAAAGAGCAGTTCATGCAATCAATAATTTCATGAGGTCTAGAATCTACCTCCAAAAGCTGCTTCTGTGCGGTCTCAAGCTCAGAAAGAGTTTGAGCATGAACAGAACGCAACTGAGCAAGCTCACCCATGACAACAGAACAAGACTCACATTCAGCATCATCAAATTTAGACTTAAGCATGGCATATTCAGTAGACATATTTTCTAGCCTAAGTCTAAGGTCTTTTCGTTCTCTAGCGGCTTGCACAAGTAATCTATCCTGACCAAGCACAACCTCATTTAGCTCATCTAATTTAATTAGAAGCTGGTCAGATGATAGGTTTACCTCAGATGAGTCAAGCTCATCGCCGCTGTGATCGCTGTCGGCCATGAAGCAAAGGCCGGTGAAGTCACGTCCCTTCTTGTCCTTCTTGTCCTCCTTCCTTGGGGACTCCTCCTCCTCAGAGCTCGACTCCTCAGTTGAGGATGTGTCGATGTCGCTGAGAGCAGCAACAAAGGCTCTGGAAGCGGCCTTGGCTACTTTCTTAGCCATCTTGCCGCGCTTGCCCTTCACAAAGGGCTTCCTCTCCTTTTTGTGGAATTTGGGGCGGTCACTCTCATCTCTCTTTTTGACCTTGGGGCAATTGGCCTTAATGTGAGAGGTGTCGCCACATTCATAACAGCCACTAAAACCACTTCTCCTCTGATCCCGTCTCTCATGATGAAAGCGGGTGAACCTCCGGGCAATGAGAGCAAGCTCATCATCAGCTAGAGTATCCACCTGCTCCTTTGTGACGGAGACCAGGGAGGACAAAGCAAAACCATCTGCTAGAACACAAGTGCCTGATGTGCTTGGTTCTGCAGTGGTGCCACGGCTAGTGCTAGAAACCAATGCCAATGGCTGTGGCAAAGAGCTTCTGTGCACTGCAAGAGATGCCTTGGCAATCTCTGTGGACTTCAGCTTGCTAAAGAGTTCGTCACAGGTCAATGTGTCATAGCCTGTGGACTCCTCAATGCTGGATATCTTTACTTCCCATATGCTACGGTCAAGAGCATAGAGAAGCTTGATAGCCCTATCATGATCACTGTAAGCAAGCGTCCCGTTGGATCGCAAGTTACTCACTATAGCATCAAAGCGCGAAAACATGGCATCTATAGATTCACCAGGTGCCTGCACAAACAGCTGATACTGTTGGTTGTAGGTGCTTTGGCGCCTGGCCTTAATCTGAGTAGAGCCCTCATGATAAATAGTGAGCGTTGTCCAAATTTCCCTAGCAGTCCTAAGGTGCTGCACCCTATCAAACTCACTCCGACTCAAACCAATGAACAGTATGTTCCTTGCCTTCGAGTTGGCAATATATTGATCTTTTTCGGTTTGAGTGGTGCGGGTATCAGGGATGGAGTATTGTGGATCCACAATCTCCCAAATTGCATTTCCTTGGCTTAACAAGTAAGCCTCCATGCGCACCTTCCAGTATGCAAAATCTGTCCCATCGAACAGAGGAATTTTACTGCCTCTATCCATGTCGCCAACAGATCACAAAACCGGTTAAGGTCAACTGGTGATCTTAACCTGCTCTGATACCAATTGTTGGACCGGAAACGGCGACCAGAGGGGGGGTGAATGGGAGCTTTTAAAATTTCGGGCTGAAAACTTAGCCTTCGGATTGGTTCTGTCTTCTGCGGAACAGGCTTCGAACACAACCTTCGAAGGTCTGGTTCGGAGGTACTTCGACAGCTCCGAACACAGGCTTCGCAGGAGCAAAAGTTCGAAGCCAAGAAGACTTCGCTCCACTAACAACCCTCGAAAATCTACTCTGCTAAGTCAGTGCAGGCTCCGCACACGAGGTGCTTCGAGCAGGCTTCGCACTTCACCCTTCGCAAGAGTGGACAGCCCTCTGAGGACTTCGACCAAGTACTTGGCGACAGCAACGGGTGCTGGGCTTCGTACTCGAAGGTCTACACGCACACGCAAATGGACTACGCTAAGGGCTTCGACACAAGAAGCACTACGGGAATAAAACAGGGCTTCGCTAGTAAGCAGCGAGGTCTTGCCTCGTGTTACACAGAGCGACAGCACACTGACAAAACACACCTCGCACGAAAAACAACCTTCGCCTCAACAGGCTTCGGTGCACTAAACTAGCGAAGTATGTAGATCGAGCTCAAGCAAAAAGCACAAGACAAACAGGGCTTCGCCGCTTGAACAAGGAACACTGAAAATGAACTCAGGATGTATTCAATCGAAGTGTGGCTACAGGAGCTCAACAGTAAATGCTCAAAGTGTTAAATGTTACCTACCGAGCCCCCATATTTATAGCCCACGGCTTCATCCTAAGGAAGTGACTACTTTACCCCTAGGGTTTACATCCATTTTGTCTCTACAGAACTAAGGGGTACAAAAGGTAGTCCACCTTTATTTTGGAGGCTTCTCTGTCAGCTGCAGAGGGGACAGTGTCAGCCTTTTTCAGAACAGACAGTGTCAGCCTTTACAGAGTTGACTTCTGGAACCTCCCTTCGCACGCGAGGGGTGCGGAAGCTTCGGCGAGAAGCCTGCAGCCTGTTGGCCTTCGCTCCGCCGAAGAAGACCTTCGATACAGTGACGGTTTTGAGCCGAAGCCGTCAAAGCCCTTGGGCCTTCGCACCATCACCTCCGGAGTGGATCACCACGGCTTCGCAGCTACTCCGAGCTCGAACACCGTCCGTCCGTGTACCGAAGCCATGCATGGCCGAAGCACCACAAGTCATCTTCACTCCGAAGCCCACCTTCGGAGTACCACCCTTCGAAGTCCCTCCTTCGTCCAAGGCCTCCGCATGAAGCATTCCATGAGCACTCCGTCGCAGTGCCTCTCCCCGAGCACACTCCACGACTAGCCTCACCCGGACAATGCCTTCGATGCACCTCGACTTCTGAGACCTTCGTCGGGTAACCTTCGAGTGTCTCCCTCCGGAGCACACTTCGAACTCCTTGCCTCCGCAGAGGACTTGGTCCATCCAACTCCGAAGTCACTCCATTCGGAGTACCTTCGAAGTGCCTCACCTCCGAGGACTTGTCTCGGAGTACCTTCAGCCGGAGCCACGCTCCGCACTCTCTGCCTTCACCTGGCACGCCTCGACCCGAGGACCGACCCGGACCACCTTCGCAGCCACCGTGACGGAGCTCCCCGCTCCCTTGGCATCAAACCACCCGCTTGACCCAAGTTCACCTGGCTCGAACCCTGTCCGTCGCCTCCGAAGTCCCTGCGCACCACAGACAAACAGACAAGTGTATCCAGTACTCCGGAGACCTCTCCGGGTTAGCAACCTCCGGTACACACTCCGGTGTACCGCCCAAAGTACCGAAGCCATCGGTACGAACCCAGTCATCGCGTACTGTCGGACCCCTCCGACAGGTACACTCCGCTGCACAGCTGCAGCAAGCAAACACACACCGAACACACTTCGGTGACACTACCTCCGAACACCCTTCGGAGGTACCACCTCCGAAGCCCCTCCGGAGGTACCCTTCGAACAGAGGGTAAAATCCAGTCAATCACTCATCACAAAACACCGAAACCACCCTTGGTTTCTCACAACCCTCTTATTTGCGACTTCGTATGAGCGAAGCGCTTAAAAAACTGCCGCAAAGTTTCTCCAAGTTGCTGCTTCACTTGAAAAAGACTTCCAATGGACATAGGGGCACAAATGTACCTTGGAAGTTGCTTATGAACTTGTTCCTTAGTTGTTCACAAGACTTAATTGATCCTAGTTTCAAAGATCAGAACCAACGCAGAGCGACTCCTTCAAGCGCACGGGGAAGCATTTCGCCATTGTATCTCGAACCCCTCCGCTAGCTTCGATTGCTAAAGCATATGAACTGGAAAATTCTCCTGGATCTTCTTCTCCGGGGTACTTACAGAGCTTCGAAGTTTTAAACTTTGGGTCAAAGCGCACCTTTTGCAAGTCGGGGTGTAGCGCAGATTCATTATCAAAAGAAGCATTCTCAGTGCTTCTTAGAATCTCAGAGGCTTCGGTATAAAAGGCGAGGTCATCATCTTATTAGGGCACCTCCGGAATGACAGGGGTAGCTTGGGGACGAAGCCTGTCTGCAGCTTCCTGCCTCCACCTCATCACTTCGGCCTAAAGATGGGCAATCTGGGTCGCAACATCGTCAGGACGATCTTCATTTCTTCCGGAGGGGACTTCCGGGTCTTGAGAACTGAACAAGTCAGTTCGGAGCACCACCGGAGCCACAGGAGAGGCTCTGTTGGTTCGAAGCATAGACTGAGTCCCTAGAGGGGCTTCGTATGTTTGACGAAGAGTATTTCTTTCGGGAGTCTGAGTTGGGGGACTACAGAAGGTCCTCCGACCTCGACGGTATTCGAAGGTCTCAACCCAAAGGTCCCAGAGGACCTCTGGAGGGGACTAGTGCCTAGGCTCCATTTAGGAGGCATGGCTTTAGAAAAAGATTGGTAGAGAACGAAGTTTTTGTACTAGGTTCTCCACGGACGGTGCCAACTGTTGGCGTAAAACATTACGCTAACAGGTTTAAGAAACTAGGTGTGTAACAAACGAAGTGCTTGCTTGATTAAACTATTCCAAGCCTCCGAATATGGATAATAGCTTGAGATAGTTCGAAGTATGTATTGAATATCTGAGTATTCGATGCCTGTTATAGGAAGATAAGGGGGTATTTATGGTTAAAACCTCTGAGAAAGAGACCTGTTTACCCCTTAATTATAACCAACATAATGGAAACTATTTCGGTATCCCAAATAGGGTTAATATGGTAAAATACATTCGAAGGATGTCAACAAAGTAGACGTCCCATCCTTTTGGTTGTTTCCCATTCCGGAGGGGAAGCCTTTCGGAGGATCCCTTCGGATCGGAGCTTGGATGGACCCTCCGACTTCAAGACCTTCAGCCCGGAGACAAGTCTTGGGCTCCGAGGTTATGATTTGTTGTTATCTTGGAATCTTGAGGATCATGAGGATGAAGTATTTTCCCCCAACAGCAGTTAACATATTTATACATGTTGGTGTCTAACTCATTGCCGCTGCTCTAACTTTTGTTTTTCTTTCTTCTTTAACATAACATAGTTGGAAAAACCCCAACAATAAGGTGTCGATACTCACCTTCAACTCATGTTGTAATTCAATGGTCTACTTCCTGTCATCAGCTCGTCATTCATATAGTTGAAGACAGATAGAGGGAGGAGGATACATCAGAGTGATCGAGGAAGCATGTAACACCCCAAAATTTTAGAGCAATAAAATAAATTCAGAAAAATCAGTAATTTTTAGAAAATGATTTATTTTAACTGAATAAGTAGAATCCGAAGAAATAATTCAAACCATGGTCTGAAAAAATTATATTATATTCCTAAGACCAAGATACAATTTTGGGAATTTTTACAAATTTTTCCAACCTTTGCTTATAGCTCATAATTTATAAAGTATTTTATGTGATTATTTGTATTCGAAAATGAATTATAAATAGCAGTGGGCTACTCTCCTCATTTCTCTCTCCTTGGCCGGCCGAACCCATCCACCACACCACCCTCTCACTGACAAGCGGGCCCCGCCTGTCGGCGCGCTCAGTCTCACCCGGACCCCGGACCACCTGTCAGTCCCCTCCCCTCACAGCTCGCGCCCTGGCCCCACCTGTTGGCGCCGACAGTTAACCCCCTCATCCTTTCACACTCACGCGCCTGAGATCCCCGGCCACCGTGGTTAAGTCCTGATCACAGCTGCCATGGGCCCAAGCTCCAATTAAACGCCGGAATGATGATCCATGTTAGTCCTGCGTTTGATTGCCCTAGGATCCCCTCGCCATTATGCTCTACAACGCTGTAATTAGCCCACTTAACACCCCGCCCGATTAATGGAAATTAATCCCTCGGTTTCCCCCCTTTCTCGCCACTATTAACCTCGTTAGAGCACTATAAAAAGGCCCCTGGCCACACCGCATTCACTACCCAGCTCAATTGCTCTGTCTCGCCCAAGCACGAGCACAAGCAGCCCTTTTAGCACCGCCTCTTTGTCCTGCCTCTAGCCGCCGCTTGCCGTCGCTGGAGTGCTTCCCTCGCCCCGTCGACGTCACCGGAGTGATCCCAATTGTCCCATCGACCTCGGCCACCGCTCCACTCGAGCTCATCACCGCTGGAACATCGTCGCCGACGAGGACCCGAGAGATCATCGCCGCCCCGCATGTCACCTGCCTCATCCAGTCGACCCCGAGCCTCGCCGATGGTACCATCAGGACCCCCTCGCTATTCTCATCGTATTTTTGGTCTTAGGTCGAACTTTAGGCCACTATCACCGCCGCTAGAGCTCCCACCATACTCGACCATCACCAGAGAAGACAACCGGCACAATATTTATACTGTGTCGTGTCGGATCTGATCTCGACTGCCCGATCGTGATTGAACGGTAACGATTAAATCGTATCTACGGTTTAATCTTGGCCGCTTGATCTGAACGAAGGGGTACCGAGAGATCTCAGTATTCCATTTTCACTTAAAGTTCACCAGTCCACAACAAAGTGTCGTGAACCCCGTCCACCGTGGACCGAAGACTGAATTATGATTTAAATTATATTCCAGAAATTGGTTTAAACTTTAGAAATTCATAACTTGCTCAAATTAACTCCAAATTTGACCATTCAAATTTCAGAAAGTTTATCTTTTTATTCTCTTCCTGTTCATCGAATAAAAATTATTTGTTTACACTGTATATTTTATATTATTTAATTGGGATTTAAAATAAAATTGAAGAAATGAATTCCTAACTTCAAGAAATCATAACTCCTTGGAATTAACTCTAAAAAATTCCATTCCAACTCAAGAAAACTTGTCTTTTTGTTATCTTCGGATTAATCCAATAAAATTTGTATGTTTATAATAAACATTTTACATTGTTTAATTGGACATTACAATAGGATTTAAGAAATGATTTTATACTTTCAAAAATCCATAACTTCTTTAAATTAACTCTAAAAATCCCTATTTTAATTTCAGAGGCTTTATATTTTATCCCCTTCAATTTGACCCAATAAAATTTATATGCTTGTGTTGTAATTTTATATTGTTTTGATTGATTGTATTTCTCGATTTGCGTACCGATAAGATTACGATGTCGTCGAAGAGCCGGAATACTATCCTGAAGCTCACCCTTCTCCTTTCGCTGAACAAGGCAAGTCACCAACCCCATTTTGAGCATATTGAGCCCAGTTTTCAATTAAATATCGCTAAAACTCATAAGTTATATTTGCATTAGTCAAATGGATAATCCTACATTATAATTATCGAATCCCCGACCTTGATGTGCAAACCTAAGCCATGCTATCGAGCCTGAATTCCTTGTCACCAGTATACTTATTAATATTAGAAGTGTCCAATGTATCGACACAACTGCTATAGGCTTAAAAACGAGTTGTAGGTACTTGGATTTTAATATATATATGATCCCCATGTCTCTCACCACGGGTATTCTGTTGTCTTGGAATTGGTTTGATAAGTTAGCATGGTGGGTTCCGGGTGCAAGCGAGGGCACAGGATAGTCACACCGGGGGCACTATAAGGACCGATCTGCGGGATTCATCGCAAAGCACTTCCGTACCAACCACAAGTATACTAGGTAAGTCTTAACTAGAGGTATGGGTCGTTCCAACCCGAGGCACTATGTGGAGAGAGGCAAGCAGCACCTGCAGGTGGCTTGGGCCATGTGGCACAAAAGGGGGCGCAACGTTGGTCTGGTACGCCGGCACGCCGGCGAAACCTATAGTGTGTGTCATCGAGTTGGAGTGGTTCATGCTAACGGTTTCAGCATAAGTTCCTGTGACTTGGGTCATTTGACACACTATGGTGTGCAGGAATGAGTGCCTTGTGGGTACAGTGGTACACCACTGATCAGAGTTAAATCTTTTCGAAAAGACGAGCTCATGGTCAAGGGCGAGTGGAGTGACATCCCACAGTTAGTCTATGTTTGAGAAATGTTGCATGATTGTTTGCGCATGTAAGGACTGTTGAGCGAGGAGGGCTGACTGACTCCTCGAGTTAGAAGATGTTACATCATCCATGATTTAAATATTTTGTATGAATAAACCTGACTCACATTAAAGGCTACAAGATAAAAAATGTATTTTTCCGCACTTTAAACCATTACCTCCCTTTGTTATTACCTTGCATTATTATTGCATTTTCTCGGTGGCGTGTTGAGTACATTTGTACTCATCCGTTGGAAAAACCACTTCAGAGGCGTACTACGATGGGGATGGTCTAGAGTAGCGACCTAGTCAAGGAAGCGACCCTAGAGAAGATGTTCATCAAGTTTATCATTTTCATAGTTTCTTTTATTTTCACCTTTATGTAATAATGTGGTCTGCGAGCCACGAATGTTTGACGTATGTGCGTCGTCGTGTGATGAACATCTTGAGATTATTGATTTTCTATGGAATTTCAATAAAGTCTGGGTTTTCTTAAATCCGGGCGCTACAAGATGGTATCAGAGCTGACTTGACTATAGGAAGCCAAACACACCTGCCCGACGCCTAGCTTTATAAAGAAATCTATTTCGTAAAACTATACTTCATATTTTTCCTCTCTTCCTTACTCTTTAAAACTTTGGTTTTTTTGTAGATGACAGGCCATCACGTGTACGGGTACCTTCGGGACCGCGACATATTCGTTTGCGAGCTTCGGATGCTCGTGACCTTCCTCGGGTTCGTCTATGAGCCCCAGTTCCATGGACTCTACCCAGATGAGTTCATGGGTGTCTGCGACGTCACCATAACCATCCGTTCCTCAGGAGAGCACCCTCCCTTCCTCACATCCACGATCAGAGGCCCGACCTTCGAGGTGGCATGTCAGCGCGCTGCTTTTCAGGCTCTCACTGAGTTGAGACTGATGTGTGACGTCCAGCTTTGAGACACTTCCTTCCGCTTCATGTCGATGCGCACCCCAGGAGCCAACCGCAGCATGTACTTCAACATCATTTAGGACCGCGACAATGTCATAACCAGAAGCACTCGCCTGCTTCAGGCCATGGACCACCTTCACACGGAGGCCGTTCTTGAAGCCGAAGAACAGCAAGCCACTATTAACTTCTATCGCCATACGGCAACCGGCCTAATCCGAGAGAATGGGGAGTTATAGCGCAAAGTCATCGAGCTACAACAGAGTACCGCCAAGAATGCCGAGCTCCGACGACAGATTCAGGAACTCAAGAAGGATATTGAAGAGTTGGTGCCATCACCTCCTCGTAGGAAGAAGGTTATCAGGAAGCCCACACTTTGACCTAAGCGGATCACCCCACCCCCGACACACTTTGTACATCCCTCCACCAGCACCGCTGCTTCGGGACCGATCATCACCGCAGACTCCATGATAGAAAACTTCATCGAGTATAGTGTTCCTCGAGACGCCCATGGGTTAGAGAGCACCGAGACTGCCTCTGATGGCGAGTAGTAGTCACTAGACTGCCTCTGATGTGCTATGGGTGAGATGGAAAATAAGAGCTGAATTGTAATGAATTTCATATCACATTTAATAAAGAAAACCGTGAGATATTTTAAGTATAATTTTCTAAACCTCCTCTTATGATCTTGGGGAAATTTTCATCTTCAGAATGGCCAATGAGCAGAACCCATCCTCCACCCCCAACCTACCAAGCCACGCGGTGCCCAATGGAGAAGTACCAGGGCAATGCCATACCGGGACACCAATTGCCAACATCCCTACCTTGGCCGAGATGATGACCAATCAAAATCAACTCATCATCGCGTTGTTGGCGCAGATGCAGCAGCAATAGGCCCACATGCATGAGCAGCAGGCTCAGATAAACTGTTTGAAGCAACAACACCACTTGGAGCTACCTCTACGCTGTCAAGCCCCTACAACGGCCCCCGCCACCCAACTGTCAGAATTCCTACGAGTGCGACCTCCCACCTTATCGAGTATGACCAACCCCATGGAGGCAGGGGATTGGTTGAGGACGATCGGAAAGAAGTTGGACCTCCTCCCGTGCTCTAACTCGGAGCGAGTGGCCTTCGTTGCCCATCAACTCTAGGGCCCAGCAACAAAGTGGTGGGATAACTACTGGGAGTCCCAACCTGAAGGTCACTTGGTCACCTGGGCAGAATTCTCCACCACCTTCCGTGCCACCAATGTACCAGCTGGGGTCGTGGCCTAGAAACAACAAGAATTCTGTGACTTGCAGCAGAGAGGCAAGTCGGTCACGGAATACCTCCACGAGTTCAACCGTCTAGCCCGTTATGCGCCAGAGGAAGTCTGCACTGACGCCGCCCGTCAGGCCAAGTTCCTCCAAGGACTGAAGGACGAGTTATCCATCCAACTTGTCGATGTGGACTACGCCAACTTACAATAGTTGGTGGATAAAGCTATCATCTAGGAGACCGAGCAGAACCAGTTGGACCTCAAGAAGAGAAAGATGATAGCCTTCAAGCACAACTAGGGAATCCTTCAGAGGCCCCGCTTCACTCCTCTAGCCCATGCACCAAGCCATCACCCTCGTCCCGCCTTCAGGCCGTAGTACAACTCCGGCGGTCCGAGTACCGGGAACCCTCGCCCAGCTCCACTAGCTTCATCAGTCCCATCGGCGCCGGTCGTCAAGGCCAACACTCTAAGGGACCAAAATGGCAAGCCAGTCGTGTGCTTCAACTTACGCAAGGAAGGGCACTACTCCCATCAGTGTCCTCACCCCAAGCAGACTCAAGGAGCCGCTCCCAACCTGGCAATCCACGCCCGTGTCAATCACGTCACCGCGGAAGAAGCTCAAGAAGCCCCGAAAGTCATCCTCGGTGTGTTTACTACCAATACCATACCCGCAGTAATATTGTTCGACTCGGGAGCAACACACTCCTTCATATCTAAGAATTTTATGAAAAATAATAGACTAGAAGTACTCCAACTACCTAAGTCTTTGGTAATTGCCACCCCCGACAACCAAAATCTAGCCACCCTTTTGTAACACCCCAAATTTTCCAAGGTAAAATAAAATGTGAAAAATAAAATTTCTAAAAATAAAAAGGATTATTTGAATTAAAGTAAAGGTAAAAGCACCCAAATAAATCAAAACATATGGAAATAATTCATCTTCATAGTTGATAAAATTATGTGGGTTCTATAAGCCAAGATAGATTTTTGTGAATTTTTACAACATTTTAGGACCTTTGCCTTTAGCTCTAAATTTATATACCAATTTTTGTAAATATTTTAATTAGAAAAAGAATATAAAATGCTATTGGGCCGCCTCCCCCGAATCTGCCTCGGCCCAGACCAATCCAGAGCCCGCGTCACTGACGAGTGGGACCCCCCTATCAGCACCAACTTCCCCCTCTCTCTCTCTCCCACGCCCCGCCTGGTCCCATCTGTCGGTCACCTGCGCCCCTCGCCCCCCTTAGCCAATGTCCGCTAGGGCCCGCCTATCGGCGCGCTCACCTTCGCCAGCACCCACTAACAGGTGGGGGGCCACCTGTCAGCATCGTCTTCTCCGATGGAAAGGGATCCCTTTTCCATCTCCAGCGAGCCCTTTCCAAATTTCGTCGCCTCCGGTCGTCTAGCGCCAAATTGATCCCATAAGTGAACTTGTTATACTCTGGCGATCGCATACCCCCTTTAGCCCATCAGAATCGTCTAAAATTGCCGGTAGCGCATACATGGTTGGCTCACTGGAGAAGAAAGGAAACCCTATTGTTTCCTTCGGTATTCCTTCCTTATCAACGCCGGTGACCCCCTATAAAGTCCCCCGACCTCCACCACACTCTGGCCACACCCAATTGCCCCAACCCGTGCCCTTCACAGTGCGACGCCACCGAAAACCGCCGTCTCCTTTGTTCCCACTCCGGTAGCCCCTCACCGCTGCCACAAGGCCCCATCACCCTCACCGTCGGCACCTCTGGAACCGCCACCATCCACCCGTCCTCGGCCACATCCCCGTTGGCCTTGAAGACCGCCAGAACCCGTCATCACCGTCGGACCCGAGACACCTCTCCGCCCCCACTCGTCGTCGGACGTCCTCCGCCATCCGTCTTCGCCAACTCCGGTACAACCAGGTTCCCTATCCTATTCTCTACCCATTTTTGTTGTCGGGTCGAGCTTAGGGCCATCGCCGTCGCTGGATGCTGCGTCGCTGTCGTTCGGTCGTTGCCTGAGACGACGTCGCACTGTGCCATTGCCGCGTACGTGCCGGACACACTATCAGTCGTCCGATCCGAGTGAAGGGGTATCAGCCGATCGTGGTCGTTACAACTCACTTAATCGCACAGATTGATCTGGAGCGTCCACGCGTATCGGTTCGATTTCTTTTAATCTCGGCCATCCATTGTAACATAAAACCCCGCCTCTCTACCAGCCATCAGATATTGATCCGGTAGTCCAGAGGGCTCTAGTTCACGCGCACAGAGCGCTAGTTCACGGTGAACCCGGCTCACCATTGACCAGTGACTGTTTTATTTTAATAAAAATTCCAGAAAATGGTTTAAAACTTCAAAAATTCATATCTCACTCAATTTAACTCCAAATTTCACCATTCAAATTCCAAAAAATTCTAAATTAAATTCTCTACAACTTTAGCGTATTTAAATCATATGCTTTGTACTGTTATTTTTACTTTATTAATTGTTTATTCTCTTCAAATTGGGTCCCAAGAAGATTACGCCGTTGTCGAGGATCCAAAGTATTTTTTAGAGGTCCCACCATCACCCTTTGCTGATCAAGGCAAGTCACAACCCCCATTTTGATCATAATTGAGCCCATTTTTAATAATTATTGCTATAACTCATAGGATATAATTGCATTAGTCCAATTAAGAACCTTACACTATATTTATTAGATCCCCAACCCTGTTGTCCAAACCCAAGCTATGCTTATTGAGCCTAAACTTCTTGTCACCTATAAAGTATAAATATTAGATAGTGTCTAATGTATCGACACAACTGCTATAGGTTAAAAATGAGTTGTAATCAGTTGGATTCTATTATATGATTGCCCCGATATTTCTCTCATCCCTGGAATTCTACTGGTTATGGAGTTTTAGTTAAGTTTGTAAGTCGGTAGCACCCGGGGCACTATAAGGACTGGTCTACAGGATCTGTTACAAAAAACTAGTCAGATGCCTGTGCTTTGCAACAGAGAACCTTATTTTTCAATAGGGTATTTGCGTAAAATTCATGTTTCTATGTGATTTTTCAGAAATCTAAGGGTTTTTATACAAAATTCGTATATTCGCATAAAATAAAGAAATTTAAAAGCTGAAATGCTAAATTACATTTTTTTTCTTTTTTATTTTCCTTTTTCCTTTTTTTCTTTTTTTTCTTTTTTCTGGAGGTTGCAACTGAGCGGCGTGCGGGCCGCTTTTCTTCTTTTTTATTTTCCTTATTTTTCTTCTTTTTTCTTTTTCTTCATTCCTAGCGGTTGCAACGGATGAGGGCCGCTATGCATGCTCGGCGGTTGCGTGGGCAAGGCGCGTGCATAGGTGGGTGCGGGTTAGCTCGGTTTTCACAGGGAAGTTTTAACTGGTTTTTTATGGGATGTAAGAAAAAAACACAAAGATATCTAAGTGTTTTATACAAAATTCGTAAGGGTAAAATTAAAATACAAAAATATTTTTCCTTTTTCTTCTTTTTTTCTTTTTCTTTTTTCTTTTCTTTTTCTTCTTTTTTCTTTTTTGTTTTTCTTCTCTCTCATGGTGTGCACGTAGTTGTTGTGCATGCGGGGCACTGTGCGTGGCCGAGCAGTTGCGCGCGCTGGGGCCTGGGAGCTGGGGGCGTTGCTGCATGGCCGCATGCAGCGCGCTGCGTGCGCGGGCGCTGCGCGTGCAAACACTGCACGCGGTTTTGCACAGGGCACGGTTTTTTTAAGGAGGAGAGGCGCGCACCACGGGAGCGGACGGACGACCACTCGTCGCTTTATATTAGTTAAGATTTCGTACTAACCACAAGTCTAGAGGGTTAACTAACTAGAGGTATGGAGCGTTCCAACTTAAAGCACCATAGTGGAGGGGGCAAGTGACACTTGCGGGTGGCTTGTACCGACGAGGCTCAAGGGGGGTACGTCGTTAGCCCAACGCGTTGGGGCGCCATATGATACCCATAAGAGGGTGTTGTTGAGTTGGTGCATTCCATGCTAAAAGTTTTGGCATGAGTTCCTTCGGGGTGACATGGTGTCATCACGACACATTTTGGTTTGCGGGAATGAGTGCCTTGTGGGTACAGTAGTATACCTCTGATCAGAATATAATCTTTTCAAAAAGTCGTACCCACGGTCAAGGGCTGGTTGGGCAATGTTCACCGCAGTTAGTTTACTTTTACATGAATGAGTGCATGATGGAATGGCATGTAAGGACTGTTGAGCGAGTGTGGGATGACTGTACCTCTCGATATAGAAGATTATGCATTTACTCATGATTTAATTTCCGTACTAATAACCTGATCACATTAACTGCTTCACAAACGTTCTTTTCTGCAAACATGAGCCACTACTTGTCTTTGTTATTACCTTGCATTATGAATGCATTTTGGTGGCTTGCTGAGTACGATTGTACTCACCCCCGTTGACTCACCACAACAGAGGTAGCGTACTACGAGGATGAGGATGGTCTGGAGTAGCGACCCAGTCAAGGCGCGAGACTGGAAGAAGACGTTCATCTAGAGGATTTATTTTCCTAGTTTCTCTTTCTTTTAACACTTATGTAATAATGTGGTCTACGAACCATCTTTGATTGGCGTATTGTACGCGGTCGTGTGATGAACGTCTTGTATATATTGTTTTTCCTTGGAAATTCAATGAAGTCTGGAATTATTATATTTTGGGTGTTACAAGATGGTATTAGAGCTGACTTGACTATAGGAAGGAAAATAGACTAAACCTTAGGCCTTATATTACAAATATTTCTAAAAACTACTTAATATTTTCTCTTCCAAAATTTTTACGAACTTTGTTTCTTTTGTAGATGCCTATTCACACCATGGATGGATACCTCCGTGATCGCAACGGCTTCATCCGTCAGCTTTGCATGCTTGTGGATTACTTAGGGTTCGTTCATGAACCTGAGTTCCATGGGATTTTCCCCGATGTGAACGACGGAGCCTACGAGGTCACGATCATCATTCGCTCCTCCGGCGTGCACCCACCCTTCTTCACCGCAAGCATAGAAGGCCCGACTTTTGAGGTGGCTAGTCAGTGTGCTGCATTCCAGGCCCTCACCGAGCTCCGGATGGTCTACGACGGGCAGCTCCGAGACACCGCATACTGCTTCGTACCCATGCGCACCCCTAGGAGCAACCGCAGCATCTACGTCAGCACCTACTCCAACCGCAACTCCGTCATCGCCCACAACACTCCTCTCCTCCAGGCCCTGGACCATCTCTATATCGAGGTCGTGCTCGACGCCGACAATCAGCACAACACGATCGACAACTACCGCCACACGACAAAGAGCCTGACCCGAGAGAACGGAGATCTGCGTCGTCAAGTCTAGGAGGGGCGCCACCTCATCGCTGAGGTCATTGAACTTTGGCACCAGGTTTCTGATCTCTAGCAGAGCACCATTGAGAATACTCAACTCCGGCGTCAAGTCGAGGAGCTGAAAAAGGACCTTGAGGAGATCGCCCCATTTCCCCCACGCAAGAGGAAGGCCATCAAGACTCCGACGGCCATGCCAAAGACAATAGCATGATCTACATCATCCGCGGGACCCTTTAGCGCACCTGCTTATCTACCGGTCAGCACCGCAGAGCCGATGATCGAGCCCTCCCCCGAGCCCAGCCTTCCCCAAGCTGTGGTCAGACCCGAGAGCACTGAGGAGGAGGATTAGACCACCTAGACACTAGCTTGCGCGTGATTGATTTTGTTTTGCATGATTGTGGTGCCACTCATGTCAATATAAGGCATGGGTGAGTTAAAATAAGAAGTGAAGAATGATGTAATATTCTAGACCACTATGATTAAATATTTGGAGAAATAAAGTTAGGCAAAAAATTCCCCTAAGTTGTTTTCCTCTGGCATTTCTTACCTTCAGAATGGCCAACGATCAAGGTTTAGATGATCCCTGCAACGTGAACAACGCCGACAACCTGCCACACTGGGGAGCAACCGGTCAACGACAGGCACCCGTCGCCAATCATCCCACACTGGCTGAGATGATGGCCAATCAGAACCAGCTGATCGCAACATTGCTAACTCAGATGCAGCAACAGCAGGCGCAGATGCAAGAACAGCAGGCTCAGTTGTTTCGCCTTTAGCAGCAGCATCCGGAGCCGCCTCTTCGGCAGGACGCCCCTGGACCCGCCCCCGCATCCCAACTCTCCAAATTCTTGTGTGTGAGGCCTCCTACGTTCTCGAGCACCACCAACCCAATGGAGGCAGGTGATTGGCTGAGGACGGTAGGTAAGAAGTTGGATCTTCTGCCCTACACTGACAAGGAGCGAGTGGCTTTTGTCGTGCATCAGCTTCAAGGACCCACCGCGGAGTGGTGGGATAAATTTCGCGAGACTCAGCTAGAAGGCCACGAAGTTTCTTAGGCTGAGTTCTCCTCCACCTTTCGAGCCGCCCATGTTCCGGAGGGCGTCATCGCCCAGAAGCAACAAGAATTCTAGGACTTGCAACAAGGAAGTAGGACTGTTACCAAGTACCTGCATGAGTTCAACCGGCTAGCCCGGTATGCACCCGAGGAAGTGCGCACTAATGTCGGACGATAGGCCAAATTCCTTCGGGGTCTGAAGGATGAATTATCTCTTCAGTTGGTCGTCGGGGACTACGCTGACTTTCACAAGTTTGTAAACAAAACAATCATTCAGGAAACTGAACAAAACAAGGTGGACTTGAAGAACAAGAGGATGATTGCTTTCAGGCAGCATCAAGGGATGGCGAAGAGGCCTCACTTCGCACCTCCTCCCTAGGCGCCCAGCTTCCACCCACGCCCTGCTTACAAACCCACTCCGCCTGTCAGCAACCCAGGTGCCAAAAATCCTCGCCCCGCTCCATCGACTCCACTAGCTCCCGCCAAGAGTACCGAGGTTCTACGTGACAAGCACGACAAGCCTGTGATATGTTTCAACTGCCACAAGGAGGGCCACTATTCTCACAAGTGCCCTCACCCCAAGTGCCCTCAAGGCATTGCGGTGAATCCAGTAGTCCGTGCCCGCATCAACCACATCTCCGCCAAAGAAGCCTATGCTACTCCAAAGATTCTTATGGGTATGTTCACTGCTAACTCCGTGCATGCAGTCCTTTTGTTCGATACGGGAGCAACCCACTCTTTCATATCAGAAAATTTCATGAAAACTCATAATATGAATGGGCTTGAACTAGCAAGGCATGTATTAATATCCACCCCCGGCAAGCAGACCCTAGCCCATTTTTACAGCCCAAGGGTATGGGTAGATATCCAAGGCATAGTTTTCTGGCTGGATCCCATCCTGATAAACTGCAAGGGCTTGGACCTCATCCTAGGGATGGATTGATTGTGAAACCAAATGAGGTCGCACTATAGTTTCTGTCTTTATGATGAGTGATTGACAAGGTTGAGCGATCTGGTGAGATCAGTGAGTGATGGCTTGATTGCATCGATGGGATCGATGTGTGGTTATGAAGAGTGGATGCCGAGGGGATCGGTGTGCGTTGCATCTCTTGTTTTGGCTTGTCTCATGTTTGCAGGGTGGAGATGCTAACCAACTGTCAGCGGCAAGTGATCAAGGGTCAAGCGGGGAGCTCGATGCCAGAGGATCAAGGATGTCGGGTGAAGTTGGAGATGATCTCAAGAGTGCACAAGGAGATAGAGCAAGACATGGACGTACGGATGGTCGAGACAACATGATGGTCAAGTCAGCGAAAATGGGGCCAGTGCAAATGATCAGGTAGCTCGAGGGGATCGAGAGCGGGAGAGACTTGGTAGCAGTCGAGTTCATAGGAGAGTCTTTGCTTTCTCTGTTATCTTGTTTCAGACCTAGAACAGTGCCAAATTATCTGTAGTGTTTGTCAATTGAGAAGTTATAGAACATTGCTGAAAAAAATCAGCTCAAGTAGTCAACAGTTTGCCTTCAAGCCAAGTGTTGTTGCAGTATCTGTGCTCTGTTTTGGTTTACATAGGTGTGAATATTTTTGTGGTATTGTAGAATCAAGATTCTAATATGTTGTGTTTCTTTACTGAAATTCAATTACTCTACTCCTTCATCTAGTTTAGAAAATTCTTATCCGTCAAGACTACACTTGAGAAATTAAAGTAGTTATGTTGGCTGAGTGATTAATGTGCATGTGATTTGCAATTCTGAATTATTAATCTCATTCATCTGATTTTAATCTATTTTATCATATGAACTTTATCACATATTCACTTGTCACTGAAATTGTGTGCCAGATGCACCATTACTGTTCTATTTCCTGTTTTCAGCAATTGGTGGTGTTTACAGATATTACTCTTATTTTGCTGAAAGTTACTACTTCCCATAAGATCTCTCTATTTCCTTGATTCTGGTTTATTGCTATCTCTGTCAGCATATAACTAAAACAGTGTTGTAGTCTTGGTCTTCCTTGTTCTTCATCAGTGTTAAGTACAGAAATTGTTGTCGGAATAGCTATAGTTATTCATATTCAGATTTCCATCATTTCAATTGGGTTGTAGGCATCATATTGCTCTTATGCCTGAGAGGTGCATTGAATCTACAGAATTATTATCAAAAGGTTGATTCTAAACAGGAATTCTCAATTGTTTTGATTTAAATGTTCAACACATAGTTTTGGAAAACTTGATATTTACAGATTTTTTGCTTGTACTTTCTGCTCAGAACTTTAGTTACTTCATAATTGCACTTGACTGATTAGGTTAATTGTATTCTGATCATGGAAATTAGTCTATGCTCATATGTAAGAACATGAGTCAAAAATCATTTTGAGTATAGACTAAGTGTGCCTTTCTCATATTTTTGGTTTTGCTACAGTGTCTACTGTTTGTAATCTTAGCCTGAATTTTATTGGTTATCAGTTTGAATATTCAATCTTGGAGGAGCGTTGGGTGCATTTGAAATGGCCATCTAATTTGCAAAAGATTGTGACAGCGCCTATTCACCCTCCTCCACCCCCGCCCCTCTAGTCGCCATTCTGATCCCACATTGGTTAAAGATGCATAAAACGGTGATAGATTGTGCAAGCAGGAAGGTAACCCTAACCAGTGAAGAGGGAGTCGTTGTCACCTTTCAAATGCCTACCCAGAAACCCGAGAGACCCCGTCTCAATCAGATAGCACTAGAAGAAGTACCAGTAGCCCGAGAATACCCAGACGTTTTTCCCGAGGACTTGCCAGGGATGCCACCCAAGAGAGATCGTATTCAAAATTGATCTAGTGCCCGGGACCACCCCCATCTCTAACCGACCCTACCGGATGACAGCTAACGAGTTGGAAGAAATGAAACAGCAGTTAGAAGACCTCGAGCGGAAGGGGTACATTAGACCCAGTACTTACTCGTGGGGAGCCCCCGTCATCTTCGTCGAGAAGGATGATAAGGCTAAATGGATGTGCGTGGATTATAGGGCCCTAAATGAGGTGGCTATTAAGAACAAGTACCCACTACCACGGATTGATGATCTGTTCGACCAATTAAAGGGGGACACGATATTTTCCAAGATTGATCTCCGGTCAGCCTATCACCAATTGAGAATAAGAGAAGACATACCCAAGATGGCTTTCACATCCAGATATGAGTTGTACGAATGTACAATCATGTCGTTTGGACTCACCAATGCCCCCGCATTCTTCATGAACATGATGAACAAGGTGTTCATGGAATACTTGGACAAATTCATAGTAGTGTTCATTGATGACATCCTAATTTATTCCAAGACCCGAGAAGAGCATGAAACTCACATCCGCTTGACCCTAGAAAATCTTAGGGAACATCAGTTGTACACCAAGTACAGCAAGTGTAAGTTCTGGACTACAAAAGTAAAGTTCTTAGGGCACATCATCTGGGCGCAAGGCATCGCAGTAGACCCCGTGTCACACCCAGATTTAATAAAATCGAGACTTTATTGAATTTCCATAGAAAATCAATAAATACAAGACGTTCATCACACAACTACGTACAATACGCCAATCAAAAGATGGTTCGTAGACCATATTATTACAAAAGAGTTAAATGAAAGAGAACCTAGGAAAATAAATCCTCTAGATAAACGCCTTTCTCCAGTCTCGCACCTTGACTGAGTCGCTACTCCAGACCGTCCTCCTTCTCATAGTACGCTACCTCTTGTGTGGTAAGTCAACGAGGGTGAGTACAATCGTACACAGCAAGCTACCAAAATGTAATTATAACGCAAGGTAATAACAAGGAAGGTAGTGGCTCACGTTTGCGAAAAAGTGCATTTTTAAAGCAATTAATGAAATCAGGTTATTAGTACGAAAAATGAAATCATGAGTAAATGCATCATATTCTATCTCGAGGGGTACAGTCAGTCCGTCCTCGCTAAATAGTCCTTACATGTCATTCATCATGCAATCATTCATGTAGAAGTAAACTAACTGCAGTGAACATTGCGCAACCCGCCCTTGACCGTAGGCACGACTTTTCAAAAAGATTATACTCTGATCAGAGGTGTACTACTGTACCCACAAGGCACTCATTCCCGCACACCAAAGTGTCGTGATGACACCACGTCACCCTAAAGGAACTCATGCCAAAACCTTTAGCATGGAACACACCAACTCAATAACACCCTCTTATAGGTTTCATAAGGCGCCCCAACGCATTGGGCCAACGACATACCCCCATGAGCCTTGTCGGTACAAGTCACCCGCAGGTGTCACTTGCTCCCTCCACTATGGTGCTTCAAATCGGAATGCTCCATACCTCCAGTAAGGACTTAGCCACTAGACTTGTGGTTAGTACGAATTTTTTTGCAACAGATCCCATAGACCAGTCCTTATAGTGCTCCGGGTGCTACCGACCAATGCCCTAGCTTGCACCCGGAACCCACCATACTTATAACTTAACCAAAACTCCAAAAGAATTCTAAAGACGAGATATATAACGGGGAAATCATATAATAGAATCCAACTATCTACGACTCGTTTTTACCCTATAGCTGTTGTGTCGATACATTGTACACTATCTAATATGATACTTTAAAGGTGTCAAGGAGTTTAGGCTCAATAAGCATGGCTTGGGTTTGCACAGCAAGGATGGAGATCTTATAAAAATAATGTAGGGCTCTTAATTGGACTAATGCAATTATAATCCTATGAGTTATAGCGGCAATTATGAAAAAGGGGCTCAATTATGATCAAAATAGGGGTCATGACTTGCCTTGATCAGCAAAAGGGGAAGGTGGGACCTCTGGATAATACTCCGGATCTTCGACTGCGACGTAATCTTCTAGGTACAAAAATTAAAGAGAGTAAACAATTAATAACATGAAAATAACAATACAAAGCATGTGAATTAAATGGGCTAAGTTTGTAGAGAATTAAATTTAGAATTTTCTGAAATTTGAATGGTGGAATTTGGAGTTAAAATGAGTGAGATATGAATTTTTGAAGTTTAAACTGAATTTCTGAATTTTTATTTAAACAAGAAACAGTCCATGGTCCACGGTGAACCAGGTTCACCGTGAACCCGTGACTGTGCGCGTGGGCCGGCGAGGGTTTAAGTGAGATCCAACGGCTGCGATAGCCCGATACCCCTTCAGCGTGAATCAAGGGCTAGGATTAAATCCCGCGAGGGATCTAATCGGCGTCGTCCAAGGGCGATCGTGCAGCCAGGGTTCCGTCCGACACGCACGTGGCACGGGGGAAACCGAGGGCTTCGTCCCCGGCTCTAGTGGTGCGACGGCGAGCAGCACCGATGACGGCGATGGCCTAAAGGCCTAGCTAATGGCAAAAACGGAAAGAGGGGAGCACGGGGAGAACGAGGGTACCTGTTACGGCGGTGAAAGGCGACCGGCGGCGATCGGCGACGAGTAGAAGCGGCGAAGTGTCTCAGGTTGGCGGTGGCGACGGGGAGAACGAGGGTACCGGTTACGGCGGCCTTCCGGGTCAACGGGGGTGCGGACGAGGACGGGGTGGCGATGCTGGTTCTAGTGATGCCGACGGCGAGGGCGGCGGGGTCCTGTGGCACCGGCGAGGGGCTGCCGGAGCCGGAATAGAGGGGCAGCGGTGTTTGGTGACACAGCGCGTCGAGAGTGCGTGGGCGGGTTAATTCCAAGTGGTCGGAGTGCGGTGGGGGTCTGGGGTTGTTATAGGGGCTCGCCAGCGTCGAAATGGAAGAAAACCGAAGGTTTCCTTTCTTCTCCGGTGAGCTTGCCATACATGCACTGCCGGCGATTTGGGACTTGATTTCATCAGGAAATAGAGGGGAAATAATCCCCAAAGTATGGTAGGCAGAGATCGGGCACCAATTTTGGCAAGGGGGCCGACGGTGGTGTATTTGGCAATCAGGGTCGCCGGCGATGGAAAGAGTGGGGAAGACGACTCCGACGAGTGGCCCCCACCTGTCAGCGGGTGTTGTCGAAGGAAGGCGTGCCGACAGGCGGGCCAAGGCGGTCAGAGGCAGGAGAGGGAGCACGTGCAGCTGCCATGCGGGACCAGGCGGGCACGAAGGAGAGAGAGGGGGAGTGCGTCGACAGGCGGGTCCCACCCATCAGTGACGCGGTGCTTGGACTAGGCCGGGCGGAGGCAAATTTAAGAGAGGCGGCCCAATAGTATTTAAAATTCCTTTTTCAATTAAAATAATTCCATAAATTGTTGTAAATATTTAAAGCTAAGAGCAAAAGCCCTAAAATGTTGTAAAATTTTCCAAAAAATATATCTTGGCTTATAGAATCTACCATAATTTAAATCAACTCTGGATTTGACTTATTTCTCTATGTTTTGATTCATGTGGGTGTTTCTGCCCTTTTCTCTAATTAAATTAATTCTTTTTAATTAAGAAATTTTATTTTTCTCATTTTATTTTACCTTGGAATTTTTGGGGTGTTACAATCCTATCCCCCTTACAGAGAATCTCATCCTCGAGATTCGGGTCAATTCTCAAACAACCCAGGATGCTGAGCTTTCAATTCATCTTCTTTCTCCCATGTAACCTCCTCGACCGGATGATTGCTCCACTGAACCTTACAAAAGCGAATGACTCGACTTCTGATTATCCTTTCTTTGACTTCCAGTATCCAGAAAAGTTTCTCTACATAGGTCAGATCTTCTTGAATATTGAGCTACTAGAGGTTAACTTGCTCAGTTGGTACCCGTAGGCACTTCTTTAGCTGGGACACATGGAACACATTGTGTACCCAGCTAGTGAGGGTGGCAGTTCTAGCTGATAAGCGACCTCTACTTGGCGTCGGATGATCCAGAAAGGTCCAACATAGCGAGGTGTTAACTTCCCTCTCATATTGAACCTTTGAGTGCCTCGGAGGGAGGTGACTCTGAGGTAGACATGATCTCCTTCTTCAAAAGCTAAGTCTCGGCGATAGTTATTGGCGTAGCTCTTCTGTCAAGACTGGATGTCTTCAATCTATCTCGAATGATTCTTACCTTCTCTTTGGCTTCCTGGACAACTTCCATACCGAACACTTGGGACTCACTGGTCTAATCCCATAATAAAGGTGTCCTACACTTGCGTCCGTATAAGGCTTCAAATGGCGACATCTGCAGGCTAGCTTGATAGCTGTTGTTGTACGAGAACTCGGCGTATGGTAAACTTTTGTCCCAGGTGCCTCCGAAATCTAAGGCACATGCCCTAAGCATATCCTCCAATATCTGATTCACCCTCTCGATATGTCCATCTGTTTGTGGGTGAATGTTGTACTGAAATTCAGTCTTGTTCCCATCTCCTCTTGGAGGTTCTTCTAGAATCAAGATGTGAACTGACTCCCTCTATCGGAATTTATCTTCTTTGGAACTCAATGAAGGCATACTATACGAGGCATGTACAACTCCACTAACCTAGGGTCACTGAAGGTCATCTTGACGGCTATGAAGTAGGCTACCTTCGTAAGTCGGTCGATGATTACCCATATTGTTTCTCATGTTAGGATCGTAAAAGGAAAGAGATAATAATCACATCTAAGAGATCTTCGATAAGGAACAACAAAGCTCAAGATTGACTTTAATCATGGTGTTAATTAATCAATTGTAACAATAGTGAGATCTAGACAAAGAATTAAATAATTACATGAATGGAAAAAATAAGTGTTTAAGCTAAGATAATCAATACCCTCTTACTAATGACAAACATTAACATAAAGATGACATGATTAGCATATTAATGGTAAATATTTCCTGAATTTACACAAAACTTTAACCTGCACATTTCAGTTTACACCTGTTTCAGCTTTCATGAAAAGAATACACTATGCATCGCCTCTAGGTTTTATATTTGAATGGATGTTACCATCAATGGTGTAAGTATTCAGAATTTACAGAAATTGTTCTAAAGAATACACTCACGCATTTTAGAGCACGATTCGCCAACAAGGATGGTGTCAATCTACAGAATTAATAAAGAAAATAGATCTGTAAGTTTTGTCTGCATGAAGAAAATATCAATTATGTACCTAAATAAATTAACATTCAATTGACACTCTAAAGTCCGATTTGTCTAGTGAACTGTGTTTTCATTAAAGAAAATAGACAAGTTAAAACTCCAAAGATCATGGTGAAAATTGATTTTTGATAGAAGGTTAACTTAAATACAGAAGAAGCATCAAAGAGACAGCACAAGGATTTAACATTTGTCACAACATACAAAGAGATCTAAACTGTATAATTTAATTTCAACTATTTAACTGTCTAGAGAACAAGCATCAACACCTAGTAAAAAATATAGAGAAAGATCCCATTGCTTTCCTACAGTGGAAATGACTGAGCACAAGGAGTGTAGATTACCTGGAGATGGGCACCATCTGTAACACGGGCAAAATCTAAGCATTGTCATCGCCCATATTGAACAAATTGTCCTTGTGAAACTTAACAAAATGGAGATGCCATACAACAAGGATGTCAGCTTAAAATATGAAATTTTGTGTTCCTAAATTGACATGTGCAAGCATATGAGAGAATCAAAGATTGTAGCACATCTTACTACCAACCTTGTTGCTTTGTTCATAGGAAATTCAAAACTGAAAACATAGGTGTAGGATCACCATCTTGACCAATGTCGGGTAGTTGAGATCATTACCAAACAGGGTTCATTAACAGAGATCAAATCCTTAAACCAAACAGATTATATCTGCACAAGGATCATTACCCAAAAAATCCTAAAACCAAACAGATTACCCACTTGTGTTGAGATCAAAACAGAGACAGAAATGACAGACTGCATTCCCGATCATGCATACTGCATACTGCATACACCAAAGAAAAGTTGAGCGGGGCTAGGCAGAACTGCAGAAGGCAGTGGAGGGGGCGGTGCTCCTGAGAAGATCTAAACCTGTGTTAGCAAAGAAAAAGCAGCAGCATTAGTAAGCCAAGCGGCAAATCAATCAACTTGATAGAACCTTGAAGTAGGCACAAATGGCGCAGAGGTTGCTCTTGTACTCCTTGAGTGAATCGTGTTGGTGCATCTGCTTCTAATTCGGCAGTGAGGCACTATTGGCGTTGAAGAACACCATGATGGCCACCAGGTTAGGACCATGACACTGAATAACATGAATTTCAAGTTAGACACATAACCAGTAATTAGCATAAATTAGCGCAACGTAATAACACCGTATGAACAAATGGCTAGCTCGTGTGATCAAAGGTAGATTTCTATACCATACCAGATTTGGCATGCTCTGATGAGTGATGATAGCAAAATGGACAGGTTTTACTTATAGGAAGCTTACCAAACCCAAATTGCTGCACGTGGTGGACTCCAATGACTAATGAAAAAATTATGTACATTCGTGCTGCAAATATTTAGCAATTGTGAACACTTGCATATCATAGTAACACTAATGAAACAAGCCCTATTGCAGTCCAGCTGCACGACCACACCAAACACAGGTCGCCTAATTCAACACGGTGAACAGCTCGAGCTTCAGATCCACAGAAATGTACAGCTAAAAACACACATTAAGAAGGTAAACAAATTGTTAATCGTCGCATGTACCATAGGAAGGACAAGAAGTCCAGGGGGAGGACGTTCGCTGATCTCGGCGCCATGGTTGCCGCCGATCGACGGGGCAACCGCGGAGGCGGTATGCAGCACCGGCTGTCCTGGTGCCGTGAGGCTTCCACCGAGGCAGGAGGCGGCGGTAGATCGAGAGCTCCCGCCAAGGCGAGCGACGGCGGTAGAAGTGGAGGGGGATTGGGGAGAGAAGCGTTGGGGATCAAGGCAGGTGGCGCTCTTCCCCTTCGGAGGCTCGGCTCGGAGGCACTGGGAATGGAAGGGGAGAAAGGCGTCGGGGTGGGGGAGGCGGCGCCCTGGGCCAGGAGGCCGGCGAGGGTCGCTGGAGGCCGCTACGGAAGGCGACGATGATCGCCGGCGAGGGAGAAGGCGGCGGCGGCAAGGGCTGGGGGTGGCGGCGGCATGACCTTGGTGCGGCGGCGGTAGGGCTGGGAGCCTCCGATGGTTCCAGAAAAAACAGAAGCGAAAAAGCAGAAAAGCAGGGGTGAAGCCGTGAAGCTGCTTTCAAATTTACACTAAAAAAAGCTGCCTTTTGTTGGAGAAAGCAAATTTCGTCAACCCTTTGGTTCTGGTTCTGCTTTTTAAAAGCAGAAACAGGTTCAAAAAGCAAAACTAAACGGAGTTGACAATCAAGTGGATTAGGACAGCATGCAACTAGATACAGCTAATGAGACACCATGCTTGGTGTTGATGAACAGCTTTTATCCAGTACAGAGCTCTCATCTTCTCCAAACTGGCCAACGGAGCAAATTCTGTCAGCACTTTAGAGTCCCCTTGTTCTTAACACTATCAAAATGAATAAACTGTACATTGTACAATATATTACATAAGAGTATGCCAGCAATCAAGAGAATGTAGTCCTTAGAAAGATTCCCATGTGATGAAATTCACAAGCTAGAACAGACAAAATCACCCTTTTTTACATGGGTTAGGAAAAAAGGTTCACTCCTATCATAATCCTGGACTGCCAAGGGTAGCATAAGCGACATAGTCCGGTCAACTAATTGCCATTAGGCAATAGCTGATAAATATTGTAATGTGAAGAAACGTAGACACTATAGAAAACAAACCATATGAGAATAAAGATTTCTCTCACAACTTTCAATGTAGTTTGAATTGTTCTAAACTACAAAAGTTCCAACCGAATTTTAGTAGAAGCATAGATGACACAAGAATATCTAGTAATCATAAGGCAGTATAGTAGTACTAAAGATCTTTTTTTCAATCACGTCAGTAGAAAAGATCCAAGTAGTAGACATGTGAAGTGGAAAAGAAATCACTTGTAACGACACCAGTTTCCACTAAACACACTAATATTTCCCGTTTTTCAGTCCCAATCACGCATTAAGTCGAATCCAACAATTCAGCAATTAGCCAACAATAAGGCAGAGACATACGTTGGGGGAGAAGGGCCGAGGAGTGGGATCTTGCGGAGCAGCTGGAGCCTGAAGCCTACAAGCGACGAACAGGGTGGGCACAAGCCATGGCCACCACCGCTGCTCCTCAGCAGCATCATAGCCACTATAGGAGGCGTACTCGTACCCATGGCGATAGCGGTGGAGCCCTTCCCTTCGCCATTGCTCTCCATTATGGATTGGTGACCACGGCGGTTAGGGGCTAGAAGCGGACGGTGATGGTGACGCTCTCCTTGTCGTCTCAGCCTCGGGCACTATGCCAGGTGGATGCTCCACCGAACATGGCCCCTCGCTCCCCAACCGTAGCGGCGGACTGATGGTGCCTGAAGTATATGTTCAAGAAAATTTCGTAGATTGGAAGTTCCGATAAGTAGTATCGAAAGTTTTGATTAATTTCTGATCTCGATAAATAGAACAATTGTTGCTTTGAAAGTTCCGATATAGTATCAGAAGTTCCAAAAAATCAGAAGTTTTGATTCGAAATCAGGAATTTTTTTACTGGTCGGAAGTTCCGAGGTGAGCGATAACAGATTGGATCTGTTGCGTGTCGTACTGAATCAGGAGACCTAAAATACTCTGTCGGAAGTTCCGATACAGGATCGAAAGTTCCGACATGGGCAAACAGATAATATCTGTTACGGTTTTTAGGGTTTCGGGAAGAGCACGACTCAGGGGCTCTCATCCCTATATAAGGAGAGGAGGAGAACGTCTTGGGGCAAGCAATAAGACTAGATTAGACCTAGCCATCCAAGAGTTCTCTCCTTCCCTTCTTGATCTCAAACGTTGAGGTCAAGAATCCCCGTCTCTCACGTGCGGTGCTAGCACGCTGTCGTGAGAGGTATTCCATCCCTATACGTGTGGACTCCGTGGAGACGTTGCCCCAATAGCGACGCTCATGAACGTCTACATGCGAAGGACTATGTTGTCTTCATCGATTGGATCGGCGAGGGACGACAAGGACGAAACGAAGAGAGGCTTGACGCACTGCTCCAACATCTTCTTCCGCTGCACCTAGCACGTCTTGTGCTAGAAGGTACCTATCTATGATCTCACACGTGCATGAGCCTAGGTCCATAGGGTGGAAATTTTGAATTTTTCGGCTAGCGTAGATCCCCTATTCCCCAACAGAGCCCTCTAATGCCGATGTGATTCCATGGCCACAAGCATCTTGCAAGTGGAGAGATCTAATAGTGAGCAGGAGGCGGCGGGAGCATGGAGTAGGAGGTGCTCGTTGAGGCGGTAGCCATGGGAGGAGGCTACGGTGGCAGGAATCGATGGTCGGCATTAGTGAGAAGTGAACGACGACGAAATCACCCCCGTCGCCTAGAGCCCTCTGCCCCGAGCCCCCGCCGCACGGAGCTACCCCTCCCCCCCCCCCGTCCGAAGCCCCACCACCCTGAGCCTCCACCGCCCGGGACCCCGCCGCCCAGAGCCCCCGTGCTCCGGCGATGCGACGGTGGTTCTGGTAGCAGTTGTGGTGGGCGTTGGAGCCGCTGCCTCGGGGGCCGAGGGGGAAGCGTAGGTAGGGTTGGAGGTGACACGCTCACAGGAGGGGCACATGGAGAGGGTTGTCGCCGGTAGGTGAATGTAGAAGGGGTGTGCCGCCTTGAGGGCGTGCGGCTTGGTGTGCTCCTTGTGTAGACGTCGGTCCGTGAGCGTCTCACAGCAGCGCTTCAAGTACTCGCAGTCCACCTCCGTCTACTTCAGCTTCATCTTGCGCCCATTGCCGGAGAAGAGAGGGTTAGCTTTTTACATGGAGAGTGATTTTATAGCCTCAAGTATTAGGAAGAGAAAATATATATGCATGTACCTTGCTCTACGGTTCTGGTACTAAACCTCCACTTGCCGCGGCTAGAGGTTGAGCTGCTTCGCCAGCGCCACCTTCTGCTTCTGGTCATGACCAGCGAGAAGCATCAATGTCAAGGCCAAGAACGAGGTAGAAACACAAGAAGAACTGCTTTAACAATTTAATGCATTTTTACGGGATTAAGCGTACTATGCTGCTTGAAGCTCTCCTCAAGAAACACGGACTGCTCCCTGAAGAGGCGCAACTTCTTGCATGCGGACACACTGTTGTCATCATTGCTCATGTGTGAGGATGATCGCTCGCTGCCGCCCAACGCCACCATGTCGATGGGGCTACAGAGGCCGTGAATGGAGAGGTCCAATAGGATGAAACCCCCACTGTCGTTGGGTGACGACAACAATGCCAGTGCGACCAGGCTCTCCTTGTCCTCCTCCATCCCTAGCACGTCTCCCACCGACACTGATGGCGCCTGGTTCACGTCGAACCCATGAGCCCTCACCATCGAACACCCTGCCAATCATACATGCCCAGCGCAATCACGATCCACGGCGCCACCCCCACACCCATCGTTCTCCGATTCCGAAGGCCATTGGAGTCCTAGGCTCGTCACGAGGCTGAGCCACATCGACGGATCCATCGAGGCCGCCACCTCCCATCTCTTTTCTCCCACCCTGGCCTTGGAGGAAGGACGCATGCTGATGCCGATGAAGCCGATCCCCATAGGACCGCGTTCCATGATCCTCCCCAGCACGTGGGTCCCGACGCGTAGGTGGAGGCCATCGCTATTGCCGCCATCGGCAGCACCGCGTGGAGGAGAGGAAGAGGGTATGGGTATGGTCTGGGGAGACGGGAGAGGGATTAGCAGTGGGGGAGCAAGAGGAGACAGTGCATTGACGGCTGGATGGGAAAAGGAGAGAAAAATGGAAGGAGCTTAGAGGTAGTCTGCTAAATCAGAGGAGAGATTAGAACATCTCAAAAAGAAGTCCTATACGGGTTCTTAAATTTTAAATTTAGGATTTTGATAAAAAATTTGGCTCCAAGAATACCCCTAAATAATTCCCTATCCTAAACCAACCTAAATCCATTGCTATGTATCCTAAAATTAGGATTAGCTTTAGCTTTACTTATTTTCTCTAGAGCCATTCTCTTCCCTCCTCGCGCACCTTTTTCTTTTCCCACACCTACCTTGTCTCTGCATGTCACTAGGTCACACCGTCATCGTCTACAGCGTGCCCCGCCGCCAATACCCACCATTGTAGGACCGAAAGTAGCGACCAGAGGGGGGGTGAATGGGCGCCTTAAAAATTCTTTCGAATCAATGGCCTGTTCCCAATACCCAACGCACCTCAAAATACTACGCAGCAGAAAATAAACAGAAGGCCTAAGTCTAAAGGTTTCTAACCTAGAAGCAACTGATGATAAACAGTGTGAATCTAAAAGTAGTGCAATCTAGGCAGATGAACAAGTTATAACAGGCCTAAACTTCTCAATGAAAAGATCTAAGAATGTATAAAGTGAAAAGAGAAGTTACTGTCCAAAGTTGTCTCCTGTTCGGAACTTGGCGAAGCCCCCTTCGCACGTCGAGGTCTGCTTCGGAGGTTGGTGACGGAGTCTGTCCGAAAAGCCGAAGGTGTCTCTGTCTAGCCTAGTTCGAAGTGGTAAGAAGCGAAGTGTACTTCGGAGCGAAGTAAAACAGTGTCGGAGCTTGGTTCGAAGTATGTACTTCGAAGGCAAGGCTTCGAACACAACTTCGAATCACGAGCTTCGGAGCGAAGTAAAACTGTGCCGGAGCCTGCTTCGAAGTATGCACTTCGAAGGCAAGGCTTCGAACACCCTTAGAACCGAAAGCTTCGAAGCATAACCTTCGAACAGAAAAGCTTCGAACACACAAGGCAGACGGACAACCTTCGAACAGAGAAGCGAAGTATGTCACGTGACAGAAAATCAAGTCCGAAGCCTACACTCTATCTTAGAACAGGGAAAGCTTCGGAAGGAGAATTCGAAGGCTGACACGCCACAAAGAAATCCAATCGAAGTCTATCAGAAAAAGACAAACTTCGAATCCAACTCCGAAGCCTAACAAAGTGTGCACTTCGAACAGATAGATTCGGAGTATGCTAGTTCGAAGTATGCGATGCTGTCCATACAGAAAGAACTTCGAAACTTAGCAACGCAGAGCACAAAACAAAGTCCGAAGACTGAGGCGAAGCCTTCAAGTATGGTTAGATCGAAGCCTACCTCACGGAGCTGAGGGACTTCGAACAAAGGAAAATGACTTCACAGAAACAGTCAAAAAGGCATTTACTCCATGCTGCTTCGATCAAAAAGCTGGGCAATAGAAGGTGAAAAGCTGGCAGCAAGTACTGTAGCTACAGAAGTAGTACTACTTGCAACAGCAAGAACTAGTACCCAGTTCGTGAAGAACAGAAACAACAGAAGAAACTTCTCCCCAAGAAATAAAATCACCAGCTCGTGCTCAAGACAATAACTCCCCAAACCGAACAAAATCCAAGCAATAAATTCACCAGGGATCAAAGCATTAAAGCATTCAAGAGATTTGAGCCAAAATAATGCAAGAACAGTGAGAGGGAAGTCCTGGCGGCGCACACAGGAGAGAGAAGACAGGGGGCAAAGTGACCCAATAGATTTGATTTCAGCACAAAGGGGTTCTCCAAACCCTAGGGATTGGGGTGCTATTTATAGGCAGCCCAACACTAGGAATATTCTACCAGCCCCTTAGGGTTTTTTACAGACTCAAAAATACAGAAAAAGACTCTACTTGCCCTTAGGAATTTTTACAGACACAACTGACTGACTGTGGGCCTAGAGTAACAGATGACATATCCGGAAGCTACTCTTCTGGACAGTCGGATACAGAATCGACGGTTGTCAGTTTTACACCGAAACTGACAAAGCCTCCACCAGCTTTGCACCAGGTACCCGGATTGGGCCGTCCCGACTCCGCAGCTCTCTCAGCCCGGCAATCGCTCACCGCCCGTGTACCTGAGTCAGTCCTGGTCAACAGCCCAGTGGGTCTTCTACTGCTTCTGGCCCATGCACCCGGATTGGGCCAGCCCGACTTCGCAGCCTCCTCTGCCCGACAGTCGCTCGCTGCCCGTGTACCTGAGTCACACACGGCCCATGAAACAGCAGATCTCTTTTCTTCTTCAGTCCTCTTTGACTATCGTTGACAATGACTCATCACTTCTAGAGCCATGAGGCCCACGCTATTCAGCATGGCTCCTCAATCTCCCCCTTGATGAGTGCATTGTCAACATTCCTCTTTTCACAGCTCTTCAGCACCTGCGAACAAATGTGGAAACACGAAAACAAAACACAAGAAAACAAAGAAGAAGAAAAATAAGGTAAAAGTTTAACCCTAATGACCAAAAGCCAACCAAAAGCAAGAAACGGTCATTATGGTTAACCAAAATGTAAAAGCTCAGAATGAGTGCGATTGCAGAATAACAAGGATATCAACAGAGTAGGAACTCCCCCTTAAACTCTGGTCCCAAATTTTCTCCCCCTTGTTGACAAGTGAACTCATCAAGCACTCAAAAGAGACACAGACTCCCCCTGAAATGCAACTCCCCCTCAAAATATGCAGTGAATGCAATTGGGGTGCAGGTGGAGTGTAGAAAGCATGCTTCTCAGATATGATTGACTGCAAGTACAGTATCTAACAGGTATAGCAAAAGAGATACTGTCTAAGACACATGGCATGATCAGTACAACAGATGATATCTAAAGAAAGTCATTTAGCACGCATTTGTCAATTTTTGCAAATAAAAGCATCACCACATTTTCTAGTTAAACAAGCAAGGTAAAGCATGAGATGCAGAAGCTAACTGATATCTACCAAGATAAGCATTGTTCAAAACAAAGTGCTTCAGCAAACTTGTTATCCTTTTAAAGTTCAGGCCTTCTCATTTTCCTTTGTCATTTGTGCCAAGGGTTATTTGCATGTCAAACCTTATGCTAACCAACCAAGTCAAGCCTAGGCCAAAACTGAGCCATCAGAAGCTTAAGACATTGGTCTCGGCATACACTATACTGTCCTAGTTCATACCAAAGTGCTATGGTAAGCAGTCCAGAACAATATAATGCGACAAAGCAAACCCACTTGGATCTTTTCAACTTAAGCATAAAAAGGCATGGAATTTTCATTCATTTTTGATTTTTATCATTTTTATAGCACATTTTCCATGTTGAAGCATAAAGATGTCCAAGTTGCATATCTGCATATATGTGATGAACTAGCTACAAGGCATGTAACAAATAGCAAAAACACTCAGCCTACGCATGCTAGTTACTAGAAGCAATGGTGATCATTTTTCCGGTTTAGAGCATAAAAGCCATGCATATGACAGATATATCAAGTGAACTGAACCAAAGCATGATCATTGACAAGTAATCAAAAGCATGTACCAGCTAGACTAAGTAAAGCAGTTCAATCATATAACAGAAGCATGCTCAAATGTGTGATATGTGAATATGTATGATATGAACACACACAAAAAGACTCAAGAAAAGAGTAAAAAGAAAACTGACGCAAAATATCCTAGAAAGGATACACAACACCCAAATCCCCTCGTAAACGCTCAAAAGTAGATTGATCTAGGGGTTTGGTGAAAATGTCAGCTAACTGATGATGGGTATCAACATGAATAAGGTCAATGACACCTTTCTCATATTGATCCCGCAAAAAGTGAAAGCGCACATCAATGTGTTTGGTTTTTGAATGGAGACAAGGGTTTTTCCCTACACTAATAGCACTAGTGCTGTCGCAAAACAATGGAACCCTGGTAGGAAAGAATAACCCAAAGTCTCGTAGAGTAGAAATCATCCAAACCAACTGTGAGCAGCAGCTAGCAGCAGCTACATACTCAGCCTCTGTGGTCGAAAGAGCAACTCCAGATTGCTTTCGAGAAGACCAAGATACAAGGGAAGAACCAAGAAACTGGCAAGTACCGGAAGTCGACTTGCGATCCAACCGGCACCCACCAAAGTCGGCGTCCGAAAAGCCAGATAAATCAAGTGATGATGATGCTGAATAATAAAGACCAAGATCAGGCGCATAGGTGAGATACCTGAAAATGCGCTTGACAGCCTGCCGGTGAGATGCGCGTGGTGAAGACTGAAAACGCGCGCAAAGGCCCACGGCGAACTGTATGTCCGGTCTTGTTGCCGTCAAGTACAACAGCGAACCGATCATCCCTCGAAATTCTCTCTCATTGACCTTGACACCGCTCTCGTCCTTGTCCAAACCCCCAGAAGTACCCATCGGGGTCATCTGTGGCTTCAATTCACCACCAAAGTCAAATTTCTTAAGCATATCACGAGTGTACTTACCTTGGTGGATGAAAGTGCCGTCCTTGGTCTGCTTGATCTGGAGCCCTAAAAAGTGCTTAAGCTCACCCATGAGGCTCATCTCAAACTCACTGTGCATCTGCTCAGAAAACTTGGACACAAGAGAATCAGTAGTACCGCCAAAGATAATATCGTCCACGTAAATCTGAGCAACTAAAAAATCTGAAGCATCTCTGAGCAAGAAAAGAGTTTTGTCCACAGAACCCATCACAAAGCCCTTCCCCAACAAAAATTGCTTCAACCGGTCATACCAAGCCCTGGGGGCTTGCTTCAACCCGTATAAAGCTTTATGCAACTTAAAAACATGTCGAGGAAACTTAGGGTTCTCAAAATCGGGGGGTTGCCTAACATATACCTCCTCCTCTATGAACCCGTTCAGAAAAGCACTCTTAACGTCCATTTGAAAAAGCTTAAAACCCTTTGAAACGGCAAAAGCTAGAAGAATACGAATGGACTCAAGACGGGCCACAGGAGCGAAGGTTTCTTCAAAGTCGATACCTTCCTTCTGGCAATAACCCTGGGCAACTAGTCGAGCCTTGTTGCGCACCACAACCCCATCTTCACCTTGTTTGTTTTTGAATACCCACTTGGTGCCTATGGGATTGCATCCTGGTGGCGGCTCAACCAATGTCCAAACCCGATTGCGGACAAAATTCTCAAGCTCTTCTTGCATAGCATTAATCCAATTAGAATCAGAAAGAGCATGAGAAATGTCTCTGGGCTCAAAAGATGCAACAAACGCAGGTTCAGCAAACACAGCGAGAGAGGCAGAAGAACGCAAAGTCCTCTCAGTCAAATCACCAATGATGAGCTCTGAGGGGTGGTCACGCTGAACTGCTCGGGTTCCCTAGTGATCTGAAGTCACCTCACCGGAGTCAGTAGCTGGCACCTCTGGACTCGACTGAAGGGGCTCGATCGAAGTGGAAGAAGTGATCAGAGGTCCGCCTTCATCATCAGTCGAAGTCACAGAAGGTGTGGGCTCTGCGGGGGATGCAGAAGGCCCGCCCTCAACAACAGCTGGAGTATCCTCATCTTCCTCGAAGATGGACTCTCCGAGCTCATCATCACCAGAAAGCTCAAAAGAAGGAGTCAAAGAAGGCAAGGACTCGTCAAAAGAAACTTCACATGTCTTGACAAGCAGCTGGGATTCGAGGTTCCAAACACGGAAGCCTCGAGAATGTAATGCATAACCAAGAAAAACACCATCCCAGCAACGAGACTCAAACTTGTCCAAATGCCCTCCCTTCTTGAGCACAAAGCACTTGCAGCCAAACGCTCGCAAGTGGCTCACCTTGGGCTGTCTGCCAAAACGCAACTCATATGATGTCTTACCAATGTAAGCTCTAAGAAATATGCGGTTGGCCAGATAGCAAGCCGTGTTCATGGCTTCAGCCCAAAAACGCCTAGGAGTCCTGTGCTCATCGAGCATCGTCCTAGCCATCTCAACTAGCGTGCGGTTCTTTCGTTCCACAACGCCATTCTGTGGGGGAGTATAAGGAGAAGAAAACTGATGGTCCAGACCCTGATCACCGCAGAAGCTGACGAACTGAGAGTTCTTGAACTCAGAGCCGTTGTCAGAGCGAATTGCTCGCATCCGACCATTGTTCTCATTCTTCAGTTTCAAAATCAGGTCATGGACAAATTGAAAAGTTTCATCCTTAGACTCCAAAAAGAAAACCCACGAGAATCGAGAAAAATCGTCAACTATCACGAGTGCGTACCACTTCCCACCGACTGAGCGTACCCGAGCTGGACCTACAGTGTCCAAATGTAAAAGCTCGCCTGGATACGATGTCATCACCTGAGTCACAGGTGAGTGAGAAGCGGCAACCATTTTACCATGACGACAGGGATGACAAACTAGATCCTTCTCCATTTTAAGCTTGGGCAATCCTCGGATGAGGTCCATAGAGCTTAACCTGACTAGCAGATCAAAACTCAAATGGCCTAACCTCCTATGCCACTTCCAGAGCTCAGAAGAAGATCCAGCAATCAAACAGCGAGAAGGGCCAAAATAACTAGAGAAGTCAATTCGAAAAACTTTACCGAAAGGTAAAATCTGACAAACCAAAGACCCTCTAGAATCAACCACAGAAGAATTGCCCTTCTTAAAACGCACTTCCAAACCATCCTCAAGAAGTTGCGAAACAGAGATTAAATTAAAGTTCAGATTTTTGACCAAAGCAACATTCTTTAAAGAGAAATGATCTGAAATGCTGATTGAGCCTATGCCACTTACTTTCCCTTGACCGCTGTTCCCGAATGTGATGTACTCTTTGGAGCTCGGGGGAGTGAGACTGGAGAACCATCTGCGATGTCCCGTCATGTGGCGAGAGCATCCTGAGTCCATGATCCAAACATCCTCCAGTCCCCGGTCCTGCACAATCAATGTCTGTAAGTGGGAGCAAATGGTCCGGCACCAGGTTTAGCAAAAGAGCTAAACCAGTGTCGAGCCATCTGCTCAAAAGATGGAAAGCGAAAACCATCAAAAGAATTTGGACCAAAACGCGGCTCAAAGCGCGGTCCATGGTTCTTCCTAACCCTACGGCCACGAGGTCCAGAACCGTAGCCAACTTGGTCTGGAACTCTGCCAGAACGAACACCACCCACTGGAGCACGGGTAGGAAAACCGTCTCCTCTACCACCACCTACACGACGCGGCCTGGCCTCTAGCCTCTCCCCGCGCCGAGGAACATGCAGTCTACCACCCTGCTGGTAGAACTGCACCTGATCACTGCGAGCCCTCTCAACCCGCTTCCTCCTGAAGCAAAACTCCGCAAGATGCCCGTCTCTCTGACAAAACTCACAATGATAGGTAGGCTTCTTGGGATGTGGTTGAGGCTTGGGATTCTTGGGCTTGGTAGTGTTTGGTGTGGTCTTCTTGGGCTGAGAGGGTCCAGGAAGAGAGTCTAGAGAAGAGTGGAGGTGTTTGGGCTTAGGAACCCAGATAGGCTTCTTGGGTGGAGCTTTGGGTGGTTCATGGATCACTCCATCCTTGGGCTGACAAGCCTGGGAGGTCTCAGTGGAGTGAGTCTTGGGATACCTCTGCTCTGGAGTCATCTTACTCCACTCCACTGCCCGGCTGAGAGCACTCTCAAAGTCAGCCTTGGTGTAGGTGTAACCTACTCCAAACCCATCCTTCCTCTTGAACTGCTGGATCATCATGCCAAGCTGAGGCTCTCTGGCACTGATCCAACTTAGGATGGAACGGAGGTAAAAGTTCTCATTCTGAGAATCTGCTAGCTCCTCTCTCAAAGAAGCTAGAACCTCCACCTGAGACAAGCAGGTCTCACACTCACTCTCTTTTTGGACAGACTTCCCGCCTTTTAGCTTAATCAGCTCCATTCTAAGAGACAGGCAGTTCTCACAGACAGTGGGTGGAACTGACAATGTCTCAAGCTCTAGCCTAGTCTGCGCAAGCTCAGCTCTCAACCTCTCCAAATCACCCAAATGCTCATTGCCCTTGGATTTCAGCTCAGCTAAAGCAGCTAGATGAGATGGGCAATCAACACAGGGTGCGACGACAGTGGCTTGAGCATCTTTTAGCTCCTGCTGAGCGCTTTCAAGCTCAGTGGCCAAAGCGTTCCTCTCATCAACCCTTTCTGTGTACCTGGACTTCAGAGTCGACAGGTCACACAGAAGCACCTCACACTTTGGGCACTCACTGCTATCACCCAAGCAAGGGGAAGAAGATAGACTTTCTATTCTACCGTTGGCTACGGCAAGCTCACTTTCTAACTCGTCTATCCTTTTCTTAGCCCCCCTAAGCAGTTTCTCCCGATACTTCAACTCCTGACGATTGCTCTCAAGTAAATCTACAATCTCGCGCTCATAAGATGATACCTTGCTATCGTCGTCGTCAGAGTCGTCGGAGGAGCTCTTTTCTTCTCTATCCCCAAGAGCCATGGAGCAGAAGCTCTTGCGGGATCTTCGGTGCTGATGTGAGCGGCTCTTCGGTTTGTCTCCGAAGGCCATGAAGCAGAGGCCCGCCGGATCATCCTTGTCCTTCCCCTTCTTGATGGTGATCTCCTCATCGCTTGAGCTCGATGAAGAGGAAGAAGACGTGGATTGCTTGGAGTAGCTCTTCTCCATCTCGGCGAAGAAGGCCTTGTCGCGCTTCTTGTTCTCTCGCCGGTAGTCCTTCAGGGCCTTCTTGAAGAACCGTGTCTTCGGCTTGCCCTTGTTGAAGGAGGGGCTCTCATGCTTGCCGGAGTCATGGAAGCTGCTGCCGGTGCCCTTCTTGTATCCACTGCGCTTGGGGCAGTCGGCGATGAAGTGTCCTGGATCACCACATTCAAAGCATCCGGATTTTGTGCCGTGTCTTTTGAACATTCTTTATCATAGACACGACGCACCCGGTTGTTAAAGAGACACAAATCATCATCTCCCAACAACTCAAGCTGGTCCTCAGTGATAGACATCAAAGAGAACCCAGCACAGCTCACAGCAGAGGGATCCACTGAAGGCGTAGCAAGGGCCAGGGATTTTGATCCAGAGCCAGTGAGATTTGATCTCAACTGGATATCTACCTCAGTGGCCTTCAGCTTGCTAAACAGCTCAGAAATGGTCAAGGTATCGTATGAAGTACTCTCAACGATAGATGATACCTTGATCTCCCAGATCTTTGGGTCCAAGGTATGAAGAACCTTGAGCGCCTGCTCGTGATCTGAGACTAACTGAGCACCCTCAGCCTTGTTGTCCCGAAGCTTGTTAATGATCGACTGAAAGCGACCAAACAAAGCCTCAACAGATTCACCCGGCTTCTGAGTGAAATTTTCGTACTCACGCCGGTAGGTCTGATAGAGCCGAGCCTTGACCTGAGCTGTCCCCTCATGGTGTGCCTGGAGGGTAGCCCAGATCTCTCTCGCAGTGGAGAGATGGCTCACACGCTCAAACTCAGTGGGACCCAAACCAGAAAACAAGATGTTCACCGCTTTGCTATTGTTCACATGCTGGGCGATGATACCAGGAGAATCATGCTCAGCAACTGGCAATATGACAAACGTGCTGTGAACGCAAATGTCCCATATGTCCGAACCCTGGCTCATGAGATAGGCTCGCGTGCGAGTCTTCCAATAATTATAGCCATAGGCTTCCAAGGACGGGACCTTGCCAGGAGACGTCATGGTCACTACTGGGGTTTAGAACCGGTTAAGGTATGGAAAAAAACCTAACCTCGCTCTGATACCACTTGTAGGACCGAAAGTAGCGACCAGAGGGGGGGGTGAATGGGCGCCTTAAAAATTCTTTCGAATCAATGGCCTGTTCCCAATACCCAACGCACCTCAAAATACTACGCAGCAGAAAATAAACAGAAGGCCTAAGTCTAAAGGTTTCTAACCTAGAAGCAACTGATGATAAACAGTGTGAATCTAAAAGTAGTGCAATCTAGGCAGATGAACAAGTTATAACAGGCCTAAACTTCTCAATGAAAAGATCTAAGAATGTATAAAGTGAAAAGAGAAGTTACTGTCCAAAGTTGTCTCCTGTTCGGAACTTGGCGAAGCCCCCTTCACACGTCGAGGTCTGCTTCGGAGGTTGGTGACGGAGTCTGTCCGAAAAGCCGAAGGTGTCTCTGTCTAGCCTAGTTCGAAGTGGTAAGAAGCGAAGTGTACTTCGGAGCGAAGTAAAACAGTGTCGGAGCTTGGTTCGAAGTATGTACTTCGAAGGCAAGGCTTCGAACACAACTTCGAATCACGAGCTTCGGAGCGAAGTAAAACTGTGCCGGAGCCTGCTTCGAAGTATGCACTTCGAAGGCAAGGCTTCGAACACCCTTAGAACCGAAAGCTTCGAAGCATAACCTTCGAACAGAAAAGCTTCGAACACACAAGGCAGACGGACAACCTTCGAACAGAGAAGCGAAGTATGTCACGTGACAGAAAATCAAGTCCGAAGCCTACACTCTATCTTAGAACAGGGAAAGCTTCGGAAGGAGAATTCGAAGGCTGACACGCCACAAAGAAATCCAATCGAAGTCTATCAGAAAAAGACAAACTTCGAATCCAACTCCGAAGCCTAACAAAGTGTGCACTTCGAACAGATAGATTCGGAGTATGCTAGTTCGAAGTATGCGATGCTGTCCATACAGAAAGAACTTCGAAACTTAGCAACGCAGAGCACAAAACAAAGTCCGAAGACTGAGGCGAAGCCTTCAAGTATGGTTAGATCGAAGCCTACCTCACGGAGCTGAGGGACTTCGAACAAAGGAAAATGACTTCACAGAAACAGTCAAAAAGGCATTTACTCCATGCTGCTTCGATCAAAAAGCTGGGCAATAGAAGGTGAAAAGCTGGCAGCAAGTACTGTAGCTACAGAAGTAGTACTACTTGCAACAGCAAGAACTAGTACCCAATTCGTGAAGAACAGAAACAACAGAAGAAACTTCTCCCCAAGAAATAAAATCACCAGCTCGTGCTCAAGACAATAACTCCCCAAACCGAACAAAATCCAAGCAATAAATTCACCAGGGATCAAAGCATTAAAGCATTCAAGAGATTTGAGCCAAAATAATGCAAGAACAGTGAGAGGGAAGTCCTGGCGGCGCACACAGGAGAGAGAAGACAGGGGGCAAAGTGACCCAATAGATTTGATTTCAGCACAAAGGGGTTCTCCAAACCCTAGGGATTGGGGTGCTATTTATAGGCAGCCCAACACTAGGAATATTCTACCAGCCCCTTAGGGTTTTTTACAGACTCAAAAATACAGAAAAAGACTCTACTGCCCTTAGGAATTTTTACAGACACAACTGACTGACTCTGGGCCTAGAGTAACAGATGACATATCCGGAAGCTACTCTTCTGGACAGTCGGATACAGAATCGACGGTTGTCAGTTTTACGCCGAAACTGACAAAGCCTCCACCAGCTTTGCACCAGGTACCCGGATTGGGCCGGCCCGACTCCGCAGCTCTCTCAGCTCGGCAATCGCTCACCGCCCGTGTACCTGAGTCAGTCCTGGTCAATAGCCCAGTGGGTCTTCTACTGCTTCTGGCCCATGCACCCGGATTGGGCCAGCCCGACTTCGCAGCCTCCTCTGCCCGACAGTCGCTCGCTGCCCGTGTACTTGAGTCACACGCGGCCCATGAAACAGCAGATCTCTTTTCTTCTTCAGTCCTCTTTGACTATCGTTGACAATGACTCATCACTTCTAGAGCCATGAGGCCCACGCTATTCAGCATGGCTCCTCAACCATCACCGTCGCACCGCCCTCACCCGCCGTCGACAGCACGCTGCCTGCACCAGCCGTCGCCAGCACGCCGCCGGTTGCTCCCACACCTGCAAGAAAGAAAAAGCTCCCACACCAGTGATTTTTTTGCTACAGCTACAAGGTGATTTATTTGATCTGCATTACATTTTTTATGTGAAGGGATGAGGAAAATGATTAGATTTGGCTTGCTCCATTTGTTTGGCTTGTGTCTATTGAGAAATTTCTTACTATTCTGGTTGAAATTGCAAGTAGTTACAAGTAGTTCCCTTAGTACAAATAATGCACTTTTACAGAGTAATGAAATAGAAAGGAGAAGAGGAGTCTGGGTATGGGGATTACTTGGTCCTATGGTAAGTCTGAGCTATTCAACCTTTGCATAGATGAGTGAAGATTAGCCATATACTACCATGTACAACTGTAAAATACATATGTTTGAAGATTGTTGTCGGTCTGTAAAATTTATTGAACAGTGTAGGAAAATATGATCACACAGTTTAGCCCTTTTCAAACATAGTCTAGCAGTATATTACTCCTATCGCATACATGTCAATGTTGTGTAAATACTTGTTCAGACTAGAGAATTCCTCCTTCCCTTGTCTTATGTGCTTGTGTCATGACTTATTTCTCTGCTCTTCTTTTTAACAACTGGGCAATCAAAATCTTTGTTATCAAACTTCTACATTTGACTCTACCATATGTTTTTCAGCTAGCTTATATTACTCTTGTTAGCCATACTCAACTAACTGACAGATTGACACCACTAAATAATACTTATAGTACTCTTTGCCCATTGTTTAAGCCTATAGTACTCTGTTAACTTATATGATTGATGGATGAACAGGACAGATGGAAGAAGGATATTTTACTAATTTAATGAATGATGGGTCAAATCCACTACATTTGGATGTCTTGGGAAGCAATCTAGAAGGAAGCATTTTGGAAGTCACTAACAATGTGAAATCAAATCAGAAAAGAACACACAATTTTAGCATGAAGGAAGATGAGGTGTTAGTGTCGGCATGGTTAAATGTGAGTTTGGATGTCGTTCAACGCAATAATCAAAATAAACAGACATATTGGAACCGCATTCATGAGTACTTTCACGTGAACAAGGACTTCCCATCATATCGAAACCCAAATTCTCTCTTGCATCGATGGGGTGTGAGGAGCCATGCTGAAGAGCGTGGGCCTCATGGCTCCAGATATGATGAGTCATTGTCAACGGTAGTCAAAGAGGACTGAAAGGAGAAGACCTGCTGTGTCTGGGCCGCATGTGACTCAGGTACACGGGCAGCGAGCGACTGTCGGGCAGAGGGGCCGCGAAGTCGAGCTGGCCTAATCCGGGTACATGGGCTAGGAGCAGCAGAGGATCCACTGGGTTGTTGACCAGGATTGACTCAGGTACACGGGTGGCGAGCGATTGCCGGGCTGAGAGAGCTACGGAATCGGGCCGGCCCAATCCGGGTACCTGGTGCAAAGTCGGTGGACGCTTTGTTAGTTTCGGCGCAAAACTGACGACCGCTGATCTTGGATCGGATTGTTCTGAGGTGAAGCCGTAGTCGCTATGAAAGCTCCGCTTCCGGATAAGTCATCTGTAAATAGGAGTTTACTATTTTGTCCTTAGGCCCACAATCAGTCAGTCGAGTCTATAAAAATATCCTAAGGGCAGTTTGGTCTTTTCCATTTATTTCAGCGTCTGTAAAAAACCCTAAGGTTCTGGTGAAATATTCCTAGGCTATTGACTGCCTATAAATAGGGCCCCAATTGCTAGGGTTAGGTTACCCTTTGTGAAATTACTTTTCTAATCAAAAAGATTGGGTCACTTTTTAGCATTTCATCTTCCTGGTGCTTGTTCCTCTCCGCCGCTGCTATTCATCGCACGCACGATAGGTTCCTGTTCTCAGGTGTGTTGAGAAATTTTTGTTTGGTTGTCAGTCTTCTTGTCTCTCTGATCGTGCGTTTGCTGTGGATTTATTTCCTGACTGATTCATTTTGCGTGCCTAGTCTGTTCATCTATTATGTGATCTTCGCTGCTACATGCCTTCACTCTGAGAGAGAGTTGCTTGTTTTATTCGGCCATGGATTTTTATCTGGTGGACAAAGTTTCTCGATTGATGTTTCTGCAGATTTTATCCCTCTGATTGCAGGCTCATGTCCAATAGCTATCATAGCTAGTGTCTGCAGCTACTATTGTTTGCTGAAGGATATTCATTTCATAGCCTGTGTCAGTAGTACTCTGTCAGCCACATGAGATTTCCAATTTGTTTATCCCTTGGCGTTTTGATCGATATGTTGGCAGAGGTGTCAGCTGTGAACGGAGTGCTTCGATTTCGTGTCTTTCTCTTTGGAGGCTTCGATTTTTGTGGCTTCGAAGTTGTGTCAGTTCCTAAGTTCAGCTCTGCATTTCAACTCCGCCGAGCCGCAGACTTTGGTTCAAAGTTTGAACATATTCAAAGCCTGTTGCTCGTTTTGACTTCACTGCTGATAGTCTCCAGTCTTGTTCCATTCGAAGCTTGTTTCTCCGTCTGCTTCGCTCGAAGTACTCTGTTGAGTAGTTTTTATTGGATAGCGTCTTTTTGGTAGCTTCGAAACCTATACATCTTCGCACAATAGCTTCGAAGCACCTCAGCTCGTCATCAACAACCTTCGGTACTGCATACTTCGCATAGGCTTCGGCAGGCTTCGAACTTCCTTTTTGCTCCGCAAGCGAAGCTTCGATTTTTGCACTGTAACCTGCGAAGCTACTTCACTTCGAAGTAGGCTTCGCACATTTTCTACACACGTCAACAACCTTCGCACGTCAGCTTCGAAGCAGGCTTCGGCACAACCGCTTCGAAGTAGGTTTCGGCAGTGCAGGCTTCGTCAAGTACCGAACTGGAGACAACGTTGAACAGTAAGACTTCTCTTTTTACCTGCACTCTGATTAAAATGTTGTGATGATTTATTTCTGTGAACCTTGATCTGCACATGTGTTAAATGCCCTGTTATTCTGCCTATTAGCACTGTGTTGGTGTCTTTTCGATTAGGACACTGATTGTTGTTAGGCTAGATCTTTTAAGGCTCTGTTGATCTGCTCATCCTTCTTTGCTAAGTCTGTTGAGGTGCGTTGGGTGTTGGGAGTAGGCCATTGATTCGAAAGAATTTTTTAGGCGCCCATTCACCCCCCCTCTGGTCGCTACTTTCGGTCCTACAAGTGGTATCAGAGCCTAGTTAGGGTTTTTTCCATACATTAACCGGTTCTAAAACCCAGTAGTGATCATGACGTCTCTTGGAAAGGTCCCGTCCTTGGAAGCTTATGGCTACAATTATTGAAAGACTTGCATGCGAGCCTATCTCATGAGCCAAAGCTCGGACATCTGGGACATTTGTATTCACGCTACTTTCACAGTGTTGCTTGTTGCTGAGCGCACTACTCCAGATATTGTTGCCCAGCATCAGAACAACAACAAAGCAGTGAATATTTTGTTTTCTGGTTTAGGTCCCACTGAATTTGAGCGTGTGAGCCATCTCACCACTGTGAGAGAGATCTGGGCTACCCTTTAGGCACACCATGAGGGGACAGCCCAGGTCAAGGCTTGGCTCTATCAGACCTACCGGCGTGAATATGAAAATTTCACACAGAAGTCGGGTGAATCTGTTGAAGCGTTGTTTGGTCGTTTCAATCGATCATAAACAAGCTTCGGGTCAACAAGGCTGAGGGTGTTCAGTTAGTCTCAGATCATGAGCAGGCGCTCAAGGTTCTCCATACCTTGGACCCTAAGATCTGGGAGATCAAGGTATCCTCTATCATTGAGAGCACATCTTATGATACCTTGACCATTTCTGAGTTGTTTAGCAAGCTGAAGGCCACTGAGGTTGATACCCAGTTAAGATCAAATCTCACTGGCTCTGGATCAAAGACCCTAGCCCTTGCTACACCTTCTACTGACCCCTCCTCTATGAGCTGTGCTGGGTTCTCTTTGATGTCTATCACTGAGGACCAGCTCGAGTCGTTAGGAGATGATGACATGTGTCTTTTTAAGAACTAGGTGCGTCATGTTTATGAAAAGAGAATGTTCAAAAGACACGGCACGAAATCCGAGTGCTTTGAGTGTGATGACCCAGGACACTTCATCGCTGACTGCCCCAAGTGCAATGGTCACAAGAAGGGCACCGGTGGTGGCTTCCACGACTCCGGCAAGCATGACAGCTCCTCCTTCACCAAGGGCAAGCCAAAGACCAGATTCTTCAGAAAGGCCCTAGAGGACTACTAGCGTGAGAACAATAAGCGCGATAAGGCCTTCTTCGCCGAGATGGAGAAGAGCTACTCCAAGCGGTCCACATCTTCTTCCTCTTCATCAAGCTCAAGTGATGAGGAGATTGTCATCAGTAAGGGGAAGGACAAGGACGATCCAGTGGGGCTTTGCTTCATGGCCTTTGGGGACAGGCCGAAGAGCCGCTCACATCAACGCCGAAGATCCTGCAAGAGCTTCTGCTCAATGGCTCTTGGGGATAAGGAAGAGAAGGGCTCCTCCGATGACTCCGACGATGACGACAATGAAAAGGATCAGGGACTGGAGGACGTTTCGATTATGGACTCAGGATGCTCTCGCCACATGACGGGACATCGCGGATGGTTCTCTAGTCTCTCTCCCCCAAGCTCCAAGGAATACATCACCTTCGGGAACAGTGGTCAAGGGAAGGTACACGGCATTGGCTCAATTCGCATCTCAGACCATTTCTCTTTGAAGAACGTTGCTTGGGTTGGAAATTTGAACTTTAATTTGATTTCTATTTCGCAACTTCTTGAGGATGGTTTGGAGGTTCATTTTAAGAAGGGCAGTTCTTCTGTGGTTGATTCTAGAGGGTCTTTGATTTGCCAGATCTTACCTTTTGGTAAGGTTTTTCGGATTGACTTCTCTAGTTCTTTTGGCCCTTCTCAGTGTTTGATTGCTGGATCCTCCTCTGAGCTCTGGAAGTTGCATAGGAGTTTGGGCCATTTGAGTTTTGATCTGCTAGTCAGGTTGAGCTCTATGGACCTCATCCGAGGATTGCCCAAGCTTAAGATGGAGAAGGATCTAGTTTGCCATCCCTATCGTCACGGGAAAATGGTTGCTGCTTCTCACTCACTTGTGACTCAGGTGATGACTTCGTATCTAGGCGAGCTGTTACACATGGACACTATTGGTCCAGCTCGGGTACGCTCAGTCGGTGGGAAGTGGTACACACTTGTGGTTGTTGACGATTTTTCTTGATTTTCGTGGGTTTTCTTCTTGGAGTCTAAGGATGAGACTTTTCATTTTGTTCATGACCTGATTTTGATGCTGAAGAATGAGAACAATGGTCGGATGCGAGCGATTCACTCTGACAATGGCTCTGAGTTCAAGAACTCTCAGTTCGTCAGCTTCTGTAGTGATCAGGGTCTTGATCATCAGTTTTCTGCTCCATACACTCCCCCACAAAACGGTGTTATGGAATGAAAGAACCGCATGCTAGTCGAGATGGCGGGACGATGCTCGATTAGCATAGGACTCCTAGGCATTTTTGGGCTGAAGCCATGAACACAGCTTGCTATCTAGCCAACCGCATTTTTCTTAGAGCTTACCTAGGTAAGACTTCATATGAGTTGTGGTTTGGCAGACAGCCCAAGGTGAGCCACTTGCGAGCGTTTGGCTGCAAGTGCTTTGTGCTCAAGAAGGGAGGGCATTTGGAAAAGTTTGAGTCTCATTGCTGGGATGGAGTCTTTCTTGGTTATGCTTTGCATTCTCGAGGATTCCGTGTTTGGAACCTTGACTCCCAGCAGCTTGTCAAGACTTGCGAGGTTTCTTTTGATGATTTCTTGCCTTCTTTGACTCCTTCTTTTGAGCTTTCTAGAGATGGTGAGCTTGAAGAGTCCATCTTCGAGGAAGATGATGACGCTCTAGCTGCTGATGAGGGTGGGCCTTCTGCACTTCCTGCAGAACCCACACCTTCTAAGACTTCGACTGAAGACGAGGGCGGACCTCTGATCACTTCTTCCACTTCGATCGAGCCCCCTCAGTCGAGTCCAAAGGTGCCAGCTGCTGACTCCGGTGAGGTGACTTCAGATCACCAGGGATCCCGAGCAGTTCAGCGTGATCACCCCTCAGAGCTCATCATCGGTGATCTTTCTGAGAGAACTTTGCGCTCTTATGTTGACTCTCTTGTTGTGTTTGCTGAATCTGCCTTTGTTGCATCTTTTGAGCCCAGAGATGTTTCTCATGCTCTTTCTGGCTCAAACTGGATTAATGCCATGCAAGAAGAGCTTGAGAATTTTGTCCGCAATCGGGTTTGGACACTGGTTGAGCTGCCACTCGGATGCAACCCCATAGGCACCAAGTGGGTGTTCAAAAACAAGCAAAGTGAAGATGGGGTTGTGGTGCGCAACAAAGCCCGACTAGTGGCCCAGGGTTTTTGCTAGAAAGAAGGTATTGACTTTGAAGAAACTTTCGCCCCTGTCGCCCGTATTGAATCCATTCACATTCTTTAAGCTTTTGCCGATTCGAAGGGTTTTAAGCTTTTTCAAATGGACGTCAAGAGTGCTTTTCTGAATGGGTACATAGAGGAGGAGGTTTATGTTAGGCAGCCCCCCCCCCCGGTTTTGAAAACCCTAAGTTTCCTCGACATGTTTTTAAGCTACAAAAAGCTTTATACGGTCCGAAGCAAGCCCCCAGGGCTTGGTATGACCGGTTAAAGCAGTTTTTGTTGGAGAAGGGCTTTGTGATGGGTTTTGTGGATAAAACTCTCTTCTTGCTCAGAGATGCTTCAGATTTCTTAGTCGCTCAGATTTACGTGGACGATATTATCTTTGGCGGTACTACTGATGCTCTTGTGTCCAAGTTTTCTGAGCAGATGCACAGTGAGTTTGAGATGAGCCTCATGGGTGAGCTCAAGTACTTCCTAGGGCTCCAGATCAAGTAGACCAAGGATGACACCTTCATCCACCAGGGTAAGTACACTCGAGACATGTTGAAGAAGTTCAATTTTGGTGGAGAGCTGAAGCCTCAGATTACCCCAATGGGAACATCTGGGGGCTTGGACAAGGACGAGAGCGGCGTCAAGGTCAACGAGAGAGAGTTTCGAGGAATGATCGGTTCACTGTTGTACTTAACGACGATGAGGCCAGACATATAGTTCGCCGTGGGACTTTGCGCGCGCTTCCAGTCTTCACTTCACACGTCTCATCGGCAAGCTGTCAAGCACATTTTCAGGTATCTTACCTATGCGCCTGATCTCGGTCTTTATTATTCAGCATCATCATCTCTTGATTTATCTGGCTTTTCGGACGCTGACTTTGGTGGGTGCCGGTTGGATCGCAAGTCGACTTCCGGTACTTGCTAGTTTCTTGGTTCGTCTCTTGTTTCTTGGTCTTCTCGAAAGCAATATGGAGTTGCTCTTTCGACCACTGAGGCTGAGTATGTAGATGCTGCTGACAGTTAGTTTGGATGATTTCCACTTTGCGAGATTTTGGGTTGTTCTTTCCTACCAGAGTTCCTTTGTTTTGTGACAGCACCAGTGCTATTAGTGTAGGGAAAAACCCTTGTCTCCATTCAAAAACCAAACACATTGATGTGCGCTTTTACTTTCTGCGGGATCAATATGAGAAAGGTGTCATTGACCTTGTTCATGTTGATACCCATCATCAGTTGGCTGACATTTTCACCAAACCCCTAGATTAGTCTACTTTTGAGCGTTTACGAGGGGATTTGGGTGTTATGTATCCTTTTTAGGATATTTTGAGTCAGTTGTCTTTCTTCTTTACTCTTTTCTTGAGTCTTTTTGTGTGTGTTCATATCATGCATACTCATATATCACACTTTGAGCATGCTTCTGTTATATGATTGAACTGCTTTACTTATTCTAGCTGGTACATGTTGTTGATTACTTGTCGATGATCATGCTTTGCTTCAGTTCACATGATATGTCTGATACCTATCATATGCATGGTTTTTATGCTTTAAAATTGAAAAATGATCACCATTGCTTCTGGTAAGTAGCATATGTAGGCTGAATGCTTTTGCTATCTGTTACATGCCTTGTAGCTAGATCCTTACTTAGATGCAGATATGCAACTTGGACATCTTTATGCTTTAAACATGGAAATATGTTGTAAAAATGATAAAAATCAAAAATGAAAATTCCATGCCTTTTATGCTTGAGTGAAAAGATCTAGGTGGGTTTGCCTTATCGCATTGCATTGTTCTGGACTGCTTACCATAGCACTTTGGTATGAACTAGGATAGTGTAGTGTATGCCAAGACCAATGTCTTAAGCTTCTGATGGTCCAGTTCTGGTCTAGACTTGACTTGGTCGGTCAGCATAAGATTTGACATGCAAATAACCCCTGGCAAAAATGAAAAACGAAAATGAAAAAGCCTGAAAATTAAAAAGACAACAAGTTTGCTGAAGCAACTTGTTTTGGACAATGCTTATCTTGGTAGATATCAGTTAGCTTCTGCATCGCATGCTTTACCTTACTTGTCAACTAGAAAATGTGGTGATGCTTTTGTTTGCAAAAATTGAAAAATGCGTGCTAATGACTTTCTTTAGATATCATCTGTTGCACTGATCATGCCATGTGTCTTAGACAATGTCTTTTGCTATACCTGCTAGATTTTGTAAATTGCAGTCAATCATATCTGAGAAGCATGCTTTCTACACTCCACCTGCACCCCAGTTGCATTCATTGCATATTTTGAGGGGGAGTTGCATTTTAGGGGGAGTCTGTGTCTCTTTAGAGTGCATTTAGTCTCGCTTGATGAGTTCAGTTGTCAACAAGGGGGAGAAATTTTGGGAGAAGAATTTAAGGGGGAGTTTTGGCTTTCTTTGGGATTGGTTTTAGGGGGAGTTTTTGTCCTGCTTGTCCTTACTCTTTTGATATCCTTGTTGATAATTCTGAGATTGCACTTGTTTTGAGCTTTTACTTTTGGTTAACCATAATGACCATTTCTTGCTTTTGTTTTGGCTTTTGGTCATTAGGGTTAAACTTTTACTTTATTTTCTTCTTCTCTGTTTTCTTGTGTTTTGTTTTCGTGTTTCCACAATTGCTTGTAGGTACTGGAAAGCTGAAGAGGAGAAGTGTTGACAATGCACTCATCAAGGGGGAGATTGAGGAGCCATGCTGAAGAGCGTGGGCCTCATGGCTCTAGATGTGATGAGTCATTGTCAACGGTAGTTAAAGAGGACTGAAAGGAGAAGACCTGCTATGTCTAGGCCGCGTGTGACTCAGGTACACGGGCAGTGAGCGACTGTCGGGCAAAGGGGTTGCGAAGTCGGGCTGGCCCAATCCGGGTACATGGGCTAGGAGCAGCAGAGGATCCACTGGGTTGTTGACCAGGATTGACTCAGGTACACGAGTGGCGAGCGATTGCCGGGCTGAGAGAGCTGCGGAATCGGGCCGGCCCAATCCGGGTACCTGGTGCAAAGTCGGTGGATGCTTTGTCAGTTTCGGCGCAAAACTGACGACCGCTGATCTTGGATCGGACTGTTCTGAGGCGAAGCCGTAGTCGCTACAAAAGCTCCGCTTCCGGATAAGTCATCTGTAAATAGGAGTTTACTATTTTGTCCTTAGGCCCACAGTCAGTCAGTCGAGTCTGTAAAAATATCCTAAGGGCAGTTTGGTATTTTCTATTTATTTCAGCGTCTGTAAAAAACCCTAAGGGTCTGGTGGAATATTCCTAGGCTATTGGGCTGCTTATAAATAGGGCCCCAATCCCTAGGGTTAGGTTACCCTTTCTGAAATTACTTTTCTAATCAAAAAGATTGGGTCACTTTTTAGCATTTCATCTTCCTGGTGCTTGTTCCTCTCCGTCGCCGCTATTAATCGCACGCACGACAGGTTCTTGTTCTCAGATGTGTTGAGAAATTTTTGTTTGGTTGTCAGTCTTCTTGTCTCTCTGATCGTGCGTTTGCTGTGGATTTATTTCCTGACTGATTCGTTTTGCGTGCCTAGTCTGTTCATCTATTCTGTGATCTTCGCTGCTACATGCCTTCACTCTGAGAGAGAGAGTTGCTTGTTTTATTTGGCCATGGATTTTTATCTGGTGGACAGAGTTTCTCGATTGATGTTTCTGCAGATTTTATCCCTCTAATTGCAAGCTCATGTCCAATAGCTATCATAGCTAGTCTCTGCAGCTACTATTGTTTGCTAAAGGATTTTCATTTCATAGCCTGTGTCAGTAGTACTCTGTCAGTCGCATGAGATTTCCAATTTGTTTATCCCTTGGCGTTTTGATCGATATGTTGGCAGCGGTGTCAGCTGAGAGGCGTGTTTCAGTCTGTTTCTAGTTGGTAACCTCCGAAGCCAGGCTTCGTCCATTGCACGCTTCGAACTTGAGTCTAGGCTTTGCGAAGCTTGTGCGAAGCTCACTTCGGAGATTGCTCACACAAAGTCTACAACTTCGTTCTCAGTTTTTCCGAAGGCTGCACGTACCTCGAAAACGTTGTCTTTCTCAGTAGTGTCTTCGGCAGAGACTTTGCTGTGAACGGAGAGCTTCGATTTCGTGTCTTTCTCTTTGGAGGCTTCAATTTTTGTGGCTTCGAATTTGTGTCAGTTACTGAATTCAGCTCCGCATTTCAACTTCGCCGAGCCGCAGACTTCGGTTCGAAGTTTGAACATATTCGAAGTCTGTTGCTCATTTTGACTTCGCTGCTGATAGTCTCTAGTCTTGTTCCATTCGAAGCTTGTTTCTCCGTCTGCTTCGCTCGAAGTACTCTGTTGAGTAGTTTTGATTGGCTAGCGTCTTTTTGGTATCTTCGGCACCTATACATCTTCGTACAACAGCTTCGAAGCACCTCAGCTCGTCATCAACAACCTTTGGTACTGCATACTTCGCATAGGCTTCGGCAGGCTTCGAACTTCCTTTTTGCTCCGCAAGCGAAGCTTCGATTTTTGCACTGTAACCTGCGAAGCTACTTCACTTCGAAGTAGACTTCACATATTTGCTACACACATCAACAACCTTCGCACATCAGCTTCGAAGCAGGCTTCGACACAACCGCTTCGAAGTAGGCTTCGGTAGTGCAGGCTTCGTCAAGTACCGAACTGGAGACAACGTTGAACAGTAAGACTTCTCTTTTTACGTGCACTCTGATTAAAATGTTGTGATGATTTATTTCTGTGAACCTTGATCTGCACATGTGTTAAATGCCCTGTTATTCTGCCTATTAGCACTGTGTTGGTGTCTTTTCGATTAGGACACCGGTTGTTGTTAGGCTAGATCTTTAAGGCTCTGTTGATCTGCTCATCCTTCTTTGCTAAGTCTGTTGAGGTGCGTTGGGTGTTGAGAGTAGGCCATTGATTCGAAAGAATTTTTTTAGGCGCCCATTCACCCCCCTCTGGTCGCTACTTTCGGTCCTACAGGGTGTTATTCAAGAAAATGTAAATAAGTTTACTGGTTGTGTAGCCCATATCGAGAGTAGAAGGCAAAGTGGTGTGACATCCCAAGATCAGGTAACAAACATAGTTGAATTATCCGATCCCTAGCTTCTATAATTGTTTTGCAATGAGAATTATGATGGACTTACCTTGTTCTTGTTTAATTGATTAGATTGTTCAGGCAACTACTTTGCTCAAGGCCCAAGACCCGAAACATAGGAATTTTCAATTCCTTCATTGTGGAATATGTTAGCACATCAATCAAAGTGGATTACAAAGCAGAAACAATTGTCAACTGCAAATCCATCCAAAAAACGTAAGGGCAGCGAGGATTTGAGTCCCACAGAATGTGAACCTGTTACTCCTAATGATACCAACATGGGAAGTCAAGAATGTGAGGTACCACATAGGCCAATGGGGAGGAAGAGGGCAAAAGAGGCATTACAACATGATGGAGGTCGAGTGTACGTAGATGTGTTTGAAGCGTTGTGGTTAAAAAATAAAGCTGCCGATGATGAGAAAGAGCAGAAGAAAGAGGAGCAATACACACAAGTATATGAACTACAACAACAACATATCGCTCTAACGAAAGAAGACCTAGAGTTAAAGAGAATGTTAGAGGAAGAGAGGATCATGACAATAGATACTACTGACATGAGCAATGATCAACAAGAGTACTATAGGATCCTTCGACATGATATCATGACTCGACGTAATATGATGTAGTTACTAAAATTTAAGATTCATTGTGCTCACTTTGCATTGAATTTGTGAACGTTTTATTAGCAGAACATGTGTTAGATCTTAGTTTGCTCTTCAGACCTTGTGATTCTCATGCACTTCATTTTATTCTATTTCTGCACTTTGAGAAAAAGCATGAAGTTATTACCATTGGGGTTGTTATTACTAGGGCACCTACAATCTTTTGATGTTATGGTTGTGCTTTCTATTTTTGTTGATGCACTTTTAATCTGCATGCAACATGTATCTGTATTTGTTATGGTTGTGCTTTATGTATGTGTTTTTGTTCATGCACCTAAAACCGATAGCACTTTTGTTGTTTTAATCTGTTGTTTATTATGTTGTTTATCTATTGTTTACTGTATGTGTATCTGTTGTTTACTGGGGCACTTTTAATCTTAACCCATGGCAAAATGGTCTGGTGAGGTTGGCAGCATTGTTTATTCACGTGATGGGAAATCTGTATCTGTTGTTTATTGTGTGGCACTCCATGAAGCTAATGTAGAGGTACATACTCTGTGGAAATATATATCTGTTTATTCTGTTGCCTATCCATGGACTATATATTTGTATGTTAAGCGTGTAGGCCAGAAACTAATAGCTCCATAAAATAGAGTAAGCAAGTGAACCAGAAATAGAGTAAGCAAGTGAACCGGAAATTTGAATGTGTCAAATATCGCTTCAAGGATTTAGGCCAAAATATATTAACAGAGCCTTTACTTTACATATGTCATTAGAAATATGACTTCATTGCAAACATTCAATAATCGGTGATACAATGCAACTAATAAAGTAAGTTGAAATAAACTTTGTGCTAAATATTTTACTTAAGAAAAATTTAGTATTGATCTTCGTGACGCTTTCAAAGGTGTTCCACTATATCATTTTGAAGTTGTGAGTGAACTTCCTTATCTCGAATGTTTAGGTGGTTCTCAATAAAGTCTTCTAGTTCAGCTGTAGTTTCGTGAGAAAGCGTGACTATTTCTCTAACCTAATCAAAATTGATGCCATGTTACTCTTCCCGTTCATCTTCGATGATCATGTTATGCATGATTACACAAGCTTTCATGATATTTCCCAATGTAATTTCATCCCAAAAATGAGCTGGTCCACGAACAATTGGAAACCGAGCTTATAGAACTCCAAATGCTCTTTCTACATCCTTCCTAACCGCTTCTTGAGATTTCGCGAAATATTTGTTTCTTATTACCCTGTGGCATAGGTATGGTTGTTGTAGCAATTGCGTCAGCTACAACAGGTTTTGTGTGTATATGGTGTATATAGTGAATCTCGAAGGGTTCTCACAGAGGGAGAAATGATTTATACTGGTTCAGGCCTCCCCGAAGGGATAATAGCCCTGTGTCCAGTCTACCGTGGATTTGGCATAGTTTGCCTCTACTGAACCTATTCCAATCCTCCTATTACAAGGGCATGGCCATGCTTTTATAGGCACGCAGGCCAAAGGAAAAGACCTAAATGCCCTCTGCAAGTCCTAGGCCTTATAGGGGCAAGAAGAGAAAAAAGACTAGACTACTGTACAAATAGCTTTACAACTTTACAGACGTGTCAGATAAACGTCAATTCTGAGTAGCTAAACGACATACTAGGGGCGGAGGGGGCCCCGGTATGGCTCTACACCGCAACGGAGTTAAGATATTTTCCTAGTTCGAGGTAGTGGCCGAAGCTCTTCGGGCGGAGATTGCATCAAAGGCTTCAAAGGGCACTTCGAGGTGGCTCCGAACTGAACTCCGAATGGACTTCCGACGACTTAGCTTCGAGGGACCGGAGGGGGGTGCGGAGGCTGGCTCTGGGGAATGCCGAAGGAAGCCCGAAGGCTTGACCCCGGAGAACTCCGAAGGGAGCCCGGAGGCTAGGCTCCGGAGGTCTCTGAAGGGAGCCTAGAGGCTAACTCCTAAGGGAGCCCGGAGGCTAGGCTCCGGAGGACTCCGAAGGGAGCCCGAAGGCTAGGCTCCAGAGGACTCCAAAGGGAGCCCAGAGGTTTGGCCTAATTGCTGCTTGGAAATAACCTCGGTAGGTGGGAATCTGCCTCGACAGTGTTAGGCTCCGGGTCGAAGACCTATGGAGGCTGACATCATTTGGCCCCTGTTTAAGGGAAAACTTATTCCCCTAACAGTAGCCCCTCGCCCGCAGCCCTTCAGAGTGAAGGGGTGTGTGCGCCTCTGGACAAATGACTGTAAAAAATGAAACTTCAGAGAAGACAGGCCTTCGGAGCTTGGACCGAAGGGGGCTTCGACTTGTGCGGGTAATAAATGCCCGCCCTAACTGACAGGGTGACCTCGGGAGACCAAACAACTCTGCAACAGTTATAAAATTGACCGTTGCAGTGCGCGGGGGTGCGTTGATTCGCTTCATCTTCACCTCAGGCCCACTTGTCATAGACTTCAGCATGGGAACCATCGGGATTTTTACCGCCAATAAAAAGGGATTTACCGCACAAGGCTTCGACACACACACACATGCTTCTTTCTCAATTCCTAGCATCCTTCGCTTCCCTCTTTCCACCTTTAGATTCATGCGGAGCCGGCTTCGCCACTCTCAGTGCCCTTCGTGACGAAGCCTCACAAGATGCCGAAGAAGGTTGTGCCAAATAAGGCCTTGACCCTGGGCACGAGTTCGAGCTCCGCCCAGGCACAGGCGGCGGTGGTGGTGGTAGCGAAGCCTGCAGCAAGACGCTTGGGGCCAATGTCTTCAGTCACCATCGGATAAATTCGAGCAGACGTTGGATATGAGGGCTTCGGCTTCAACGGAGGAGTCCGTCTGGAGAGTCTGTGAAAGGAAGATATTGACAGAGATCCAGATCCGGGTACCAGAGAAGTCGGAGGCCATATCGAAGCCTCGGGCTAACGAAGTTGTGCTCTTCGAAGCATTCTTCGAGGCCAGCCTCGAGCTACCGGAAGTGGACATGTTGAGCGAAGTATTGAAGGCATACAACTTCAAACTTCCTCATATGTCTCCAAATGTCGTGGCGAGGTTGGCCGTCTTCGAGTGGGCTATGAGGGCCGAAGGCTGCGAGGGGCGCGCAGATGTCTTCGTCGCCCTCCATGATGCTAACTGCCAACCAAAGTAGAGGGAGGGGGCAGACCACGTCAAGAGGGCCCTAGCCTTCGAGAGTGCCAACTTCCATCTTTGGAAGGAGTACCAGGATGCCTTCCCAGCGAGGGTCGCCAACAACAAGTGATACTCGAAGTGGGACCAAGAGTGGTTCTATGCCTCGGTTGGCACGAACTCTCCCCTTCGGTGTACCAACGCGCTCATCTCCTATCAGCGCGAAGGTGTGGTGAAGATGAGCCCTGACATCCTTCGGTCAAGGATCTTGCTCCTGCGGAGGGTGGCTTCAAGGATGAGCATGAGGGACCTCACAGAGGAGTTCATCACCCTTCGGCTTAGCCCCCTAGCGCTCTCTTGGTCGGAGGGCCTTTTCCAACCTTTGGGCTCAAAGGGACCAAGCAAGGTGTCAGCGGAGTGCCTTGGTAAGACTTCGACTTCTTCATCTTCATACTTCGTTGAAACAACTTGTACTGACTTAAAACATTGATGAAGCTGCTCATGAAGTAAGGCCTCCGAAGAAGGCGATCATAGCGGCGGAGCGCGTCGTTGGGGCTCTGAAGCCTAAGGAGCAAGATCAGTGGCTTGCTCTGGTGGGGACTTGGGCACGCTGGAACAGAGTATGGGCCTGGCTCGACATCGAGGGGGTCCAAGCTCTGCCAGACTTCACCAACCCTACACCTTCGACGAGCGGCTCTAAGAGGAAGAGGGTAGATGACAACGAACTCGAAGCCTCGAGGGTTCACTTGGAGCTCCCAACGGACGCAACCCTTGCTGCGGAGGAGCCAACGGTCGTGAGCCTTGGTGCTGGAGTGGAGCCGACAGGTGCTTCGGCGGTGACTACCGAAGTGATGGCGGCGACCTCCGAAGTGGTGGCGGCGAAGACCGCAACAGCGACCCCTTCGGGCATGGGGGCTGGGGCTCTGCCCACGCAGCGAAGGGACTGGGGAGCACGCATCGCTCCCCCTTCCTTCGAAGACATCTCCTCTGATGAAGGTAAACACTTAATCACTTTTCTCTTTACATACATGAATATTGACTTGTACTTTTTTGCAGATGTTGATGCCGGTATGAGGCCCGTCGAGTCGAAGCCCACGGAGGCCTCCGGTAGCAGCGGGAGCAGCAGCAGCGATAGCGGGAGCAGCAGCATCGACAGTGGGAGCAGTAGCAGCGATAGTAGCAGCAGCTCGGGGTCGAAGAGCACTTCATCTAAAGAGGACGGGGGGGACAGCCACGTCGAAGGTAACCTTCAGGACAAGACCGAAGAGCATGTCAAGGTGGTGGACCGGAGCCCGGCTCCGTGGGAGTCTGCACCGGAGGAGGCCGTGATGGAGATGGTCCGACCTCTATAGCCGAGGGAGCCTGTGACGGAGGCAGCCATTCACGCGTTCCACGAAGGTTGCGTCGCTGCAGGGGAAGGGGACTTAGTGGCACAACTCATCCGCTCAAGCCCCTTTGACCTCTTTGCAAATGCGCATGAAGCCATCGTCTAGGTGAGCGAAGTTCCGCACGGTCTTCGAGTCGCACTTGCTTCTTACTCAACACTTAGGATTCTCTTGAATCTTTTCAGGCCTTCACACCGAATGTTGCAGCAGCAGCCTCCGTAGACCAACGGATGGCCGACTTGGCGGAGGAAAGAGACGCCCTTTGACGCGAGATCTCGGAGGAGGCCAAGAAGCGAAGGCGAGCTGAAGCATCAGCGGAGGCGGCGAGGGCCGAGGCCGAGAAGGCGAGGGAGGTTTTGGTCTCGGAAACCAACAAGCTTCGAGCGACACTTCAAGCCTCGGAGGAGGCCAGGGCGAAGCTGGTGGCGGAGTGTTCTGATCTTCGAACAGCCGACCACTACCTGGAAGACTTCATGGTCCGAGGGGTCGACAAAGCCACCTCGAGCTTGACTACAGTCCTCGAGCAATTGGGGACTAAGTGTCAGACCCCGGACTTTAACCCTCAAGACCCAATCGGGGACTGCCTCGAGTTCCTACGTATTGCGGCTGCGACGGCAGAGGTGTCAATGAAGGGCTTTGCTATGATGGCTGGCCGAGTGGCGGGCCAAGGGGTGTTGTAGATGCTTCATGACGCGGGGTGCAATCACCTTGAGGTGGTGACCTCGGTGACTCCGGTGGCCTTCGATTGTTGAACTCGAAGTACTTGAGGATTCTGAGGAGCTTCGCTAGCTTTGGGTGGTGCTCGAAGTAGCTAGGTCCAAAGGCCTCCCTCGGTTCAAGCTTCCGAGGGGTCCTAGGGGCGAAGTCATTTCCGAAGTAGCCTAGGAGCTGCTGGCTGCCGTGAAGATGGAGCCCCTTCGGAGTTCTTCCTCCTCGCCAGACTTAAGCTATTTCTAAGTAGACTTAAGTGGCGAGGGGGCATAGCCTTCGGGTATAGCCTTAACAGGCGACAAAGCCCTAGACTTTTCTGCCTTCGACATGACACCGCCTGCATCTCAGACTTGGACAAACCTGCAAGGCGAAAGGCGAGGTCTGCGGGCTTCGGAGCGTGGATGATCCGGCCACGGGAGAACAGGATCCGATGGGGCTTCGTCCAGCCGAGGGGGCCCTGCCCGGAAGAAGAGCAAACGAGGTCCGAACATGTCGGGGCCTCGAGCTCGCTTTTTCCTAGGCTTAGATACAGATTACTCATAATTTTGTTTTCGAAGTGTGTTTTGTAACATACTTCTCAATTATCATTCAATGAATGAGATTTGTTGTATTTGCATACTTCGTCTGCATGCCTCGAATGATTTGATTGTTTTGAACATTTAGCTTGTCACGCTCATACTACGCATTCATTCGCACACTTCGCATACATACTTCGGTCCCCCCTTGCACGTGGCAGCTAGGGACTTAGTCGTTGCTGGAGTGAGCAATTAAGAATAAGAAGGGGTGTGCCTTTTTGGTGGCTTCGGATGCTTATATCACGTCAAGCGAAGGCCTCTTTTGGGCTTCGAACACATTAATTTGGAGCGAAGCAAGGCTTCAGCGTACTCAAATTAAGCGAAGCATGCTTTGGTATGCTTGGATTTGGATAATATGAGCGAGCAAGGCTCCGAAACGCACTTAGATTTTAGGCGAAGCATGACTTCGAGATGCTTAGATCTTAGAATAGATCACGTCACGTGAAGCGAGGCCTCGGTGCGCGTTCAGATAGCGAAGCAAGGCTTCTAGAGCTTGATCCTATAATGAATGAAATAGATATTTGGTGTGGATTCACCGAACTTGCGATGGGTTGAGTCACCTATGACTCTTGGCCACCTTCGACCCTGGGATGCATCAGGCTGGAGCCTGGAATCCCGGACTCATCGAGCCATCGCCCGGAAGTCCTGGACACCTCGAGTCGTCGCTCGAGGGAGTCCTAAAGCCCACTACTACGGGCCCGGAGGCGTTGTGTAGCCTTCGGAGGGGTCCTCCGGATTTTGTAAGGTGAAGCAAGGCTTCAAATTTTAAATAAGGCGAAGCAAACTTCGGGTTTTTGACGAAGTAAGAATTCGATGATTTATTGAAATAATTGTAAATTTGCACAGCGAGGTGAGGCTTCGTACTGTGTACATACCTCGTAAAGTGAGGGTGAAAGACTTGTCTCAGAGCCCCTGGGGCTTCAGAGGCATTCGGCGCGCGAAGCGGAGCCCCTTGCTGGAGGGTAAACTCCGAAGCGTGAGGGATGGTGGAAGGCGAGAAAGGCCTTCGGTCTACACTCGAAGCCCCTTTCCAGACGGCGCCAACTGTTGTAGCAATTGCATCAGCTACAACAGGTTTTGTGTGTATATGGTGTATATAGTGAACCTCGAAGGGTTCTCACAAAGGGAGAAAGGATTTATACTGGTTCAGGCCTCCCCGAAGGGATAATAGCCCTACATCCAGTCTACCGTGGATTTGGCATAGTTTGCCTCTACTGAACCTATTCTAGTCCCCCTATTACAAGGACATGGCCCTGCTTTTATAGGCACGTAGGCCAAAGGAAAAAGACCTAAATGCCCTCTACAAGTCCTAGGCCTTATAGGGGCAAGAAGGGAAAAAATACTAGACTACTGTACAAACAGCTTTACAGCTTTACAGACGTGTCAGATAAACGTCACTTTTGAGTAGCTAAACGACATACTAGGGGCGGAGGGGCCCCCGGTATGGCTATACACCGCAACGGAGTTAAGATATTTTCCTGGTTCAAGGTAGTGGCCGGAGCTCTTCGGGCGGAGATTGCATCAAAGGCTTTGAAGGGCACTTCGAGGTGGCTTTGAACTGAACTCCGAATGGACTTCTGGAGACTTAGCTTTGAGGGACCGGAGGAGGGTCCGGAGGCTGGCTTTGGGGAACACCGAAGGAAGCCCGAAGGCTAGGCTCCGGAGGACTTCGAAGGGAGCCTGGAGGCTAGGCTCCGGAGGACTCCGAAGGGAGCCCAGAGGTTTGACCTAATTGCTGCTTGGAAATAACCTCGGTAGGTGGGAATCTGTAACACCCCAAATTTTCAAAGAAATAAAAATATCTTTTAATCTATTTTCCTGGAATTATTTATTTTGGAAATACCTTTAATGCCCTCCTTAACCTTTTTGAGCTAGAACCTAGATGAAATGACCAAACGAGAGGCTAGAAAATTTTGTATGAGTTCCCAAAACAAAAAGATATTTTGAGAATTTTTACCAATTTTTATCACCCTTGGAAGTAGCCCAAATATTTTAAATCAATTTCTGTAATTATTTTTATACAGAAAAGCATTTAAACAGTAACGGGCCCTCCCCCTCCCTTTCTCTCTCCCCCGGCCAGCCCAGCCCACTCCTCCCCGCGCAACCCGACTGACCAGTGGACCCCGCTTATCAGCGAGCCCCTCTCTCTTCGCGCGCACGCCCGACGCCTCGGCCCCACCTGTCGGCGCCAACCGAACCCCTCGTGCCTGACCCCACCCATCAGTCGCCACCCGTTCACTCGCGTCTGTTGGCTTGTGGCCCCCGCCTATCAGGACCATCATCCACCTCACGCCACCTCCCCCAAACCTCGCCAGCCGAATCAATTCCCCTCGGATCCACCTCGCCGGCCCCTCTCCCAGTAAATTGGCACCATTACTCGGTCCCCCACGCCCGGTCGACCATTTCCCCTCGTTAAACCTCATGATTACACCCCGGGATCGTGCTGCGCGTGCATGGCCGAGACCTCGCCGGCGAGTTAAAGCCTCCCCTCAGCTTTCCTTGCATGTGACCCCCTCTGAACCCCTCCGACGCCTCTATTTAAGACCTTGGCCTCCACCGCGTCCAGCCCGCACGCCCGATCGCGTTGAGAACAAACCAGAGCGTCACATTTCTCTTTTTAGCACCTCACCACCGCCCCTACTCCGGTCACTGCTCACCGTCGCCGGTGACCTCCTCCGCCCTAGGAGACCGCACCTCTGTGACCGCTAGGACCTCACCAACCTCGGCCACCCCTTCGCCGGCAACGAACCCCGTCGGAACACCGTCGCCGACAAAGGACCCGAACCACTCTGTCGTCTACCCTCGTCGCCGACCACGCTCCGATGACCTCTCGCCTCACCTAAGGTACCCCCGTGTTCCCCTTAGCGTCCTCTTTCCATTTCTAGGCATAGCTTGGGCCGCCGTTGCTCGCCGTGGCCTCTGGCCCGCTCGCCGTCGACGGAGAAGATGATCGGCACGGGCTGAGTACCCATGCCGTGTCGGATCGCTCTCAGCCGTGCGATCCAGATCCAACGGCGGAGATTAGGTCGTCTCGCGATTCAATCTGATTCATTGGATTGTAGCGAATTGGTACGTTTTAATCTAAGCCGTCCATTTCTATTTAAAACCCACATTCGATCTGAGCCACACGATGCGTACCGGTTTGGCCTTTTAATCTCGCACGTCCTTTTTCATTTAACTCCCCCACCTCACCCATGGCCGCCCGATCGCGATCCAACGACGGATCTTGATCCGGCGCACGCGCACAGTGCACGGGTTCACCGTGAGCCCGGTTCACCGTGGACCCGAGGCTGTTTTGGATTTAATTTAAATTCCAGAAATGGTTTTAAACTTCTAAAATTCATATCTTGCGCATTTTAACTCCAAAAATTACCATTTCAATTCCAGAAAATTTGTAATTTTATTCTCTACATGTTAATACAATAAAAACAGTATGTTTACTTTGAATATTTGATGCTTATTTAATAAAGTATTCAAATGCTCTTTAGGGTAAATTACAAATTTAATTATTTCAATTTCAGTAAAATTTAACTTTACTCATTTCCTGTTAATAGAATGAAACCACCAAGTTTTCTCTGAACCTCTTGTTTTGAATTAGTTAGAAAACTTAAAATAAGATTGTTCACACTTAAAATCTCTCTTTATAAAGGACCATATTTCATTATAGTTCATTTTTAAATATTCATAAAATGAATTTCAGAAACTTAACCACTTTATTTTCCTTAAGTTAACCCAATCAAGACCTATACGCTTGTTGTGTGATTTTTGTATTGTTTATTGAATGTTATGTTACTATTCATGTTAAAAAGACTACAACGCCGCCGAGGAGGCGGAGTACTTCCCGGAAGTCCCTCCCTCGCCTTTCATCGAACAAGGCAAGTCACCAAACCAATCTTTTGAGCATATTGAACCCATGTTTTACTAAACTATCGCTAAAACACATAGGATATACATGCATTAGTCAAATGAAACCCTTACAATATATTTATTAGGATCCCCCGACCTTGATGTGTAACCCAAGCCATGCTATCTAGCCTAAACTCCTTGTCACCATATGATTAGTATTATTAGCTAGTGTCCAATGTATCGACACGATTTCTATAGGATTAAAAATGAGTCGTAGCAACTTGGTTCTACTATATGATCCCCGTTATCCTCATCTTTGGAATTCTGTTGGTGATAGAGTTTTGGTTGTGAGTGTATGCATGGTGGGTTCCGGGTGCAAGCTAGGGCATTGGTCGGTAGCACCCGGGGCACTATAAGGACCGGTCTGCGGGATCCGTTGCAATACACTTCCGTACTAACCACAAGTCTAATGGGTAAGTCCTAACTAAGGTATGGAGTGTTCCAAACCGAGGCCACCACTTGGAGATGGGTCAAGCAGCACCTGCGGGTGGCTTGTACCGATGTGGCGCAAAAGCGGGTGCGACGTTAGCCGGGATGCGGCCCGTCGCGCCGACGAAACCTAGAGCGGGTGGTTATCGCTTGGAGAATTTCATGCCGAGGTTTTGGCATGAGTTCCCATGGTATGGGTCATCTCGTTACACTTTGGTGTTTGGGATGAGTGCGTTCCTTGTGGGTACAGTGGTACACCTCTGATCAGAGTCATAGATCTTTTTGAAAAGCCGAGCCCACGGTCAAGGGCGGATTGCGTGACATCCCACAGTTAGTTTACTTTTAACATGTATGTGCATGATGATTTGACATGTAAGGACTGTTGTGCGAGGAGGGAAAACGTACTCCTCGAGTTAGATGGTATTATTGATGTTCATGTTTACTATTCCGCATGATAAAATTTGACTATACTAAATGCAATAACTGAAATGTACTTTTCCACACTTTTAGCCACTATCCTACCTTTGTCATTATCTTGCATTATTACTTGCATTTGCGGTGGCTTGTTGAGTACTCTTTGTACTCATACCCATTGGAAATACAATTCAGAGGATGCCTACTATGAGGAGGATGGTCTGGAGTGGCGACTCAGTCAAGAAAACGATCCTGAAGAAGACGTTCGTCATGCAGTCTATTTTTATAGTTCCTTTTTATTTTACACTTGTGTAATAATGTGGTTTGCGAACCACGAATGTTTTCCCGTATGTACGTTTGTCGCATGATGAACCTCTTGTTATTATTGGTTTTCTTTGGAAATTCAATAATGTTCCGATTTCGGTAAATCGGGGCGTCACAAGATGGTATCAGAGCCGACTTGACTGTAGGAAGCCGAACGGACCAGCCTAGCCAATAGCTGCAGAAAATTATTTCTCGGAAACCTACTTTATAAACTTTGTTCCTCTCCTCACTTTTCTTCAACTTGTTGTTTTTGTAGATGCCAGTCTACCATGTGCACAGCTTCTGCCGCCACTTCGAGGGCTTCGTCAGGGAGCTCCGAATGATGGTCACCTTCCTTGGATTCATCTTAGAGCCCGAGTTTCATGGAGTTTACATGGAAGAGTTCGCAGGGCCATGCGAAGTCTCCCTCACCATCCATGGTTCCGGTGAGCACCTGTCGTTCTTCACGACAGCGCTTGGGGGCCCAACTTTCGACGTCGCGTGCCAACGCGTCGCCCTCCAAGCCCTTATGGAGTTGAGGATGATCTATGACGATCGTCTTCAGAACTTGTCTTTCCGGCTTGTGCCGAAGCGCACTCCCAGCGCCCACCGTAGTATCTACATCGGAGTTCACTCCGATCGTGATCCGGTCATGGCCCGACAGACGCGTCTTCTTCAGGCCATGGACGAGCACCATGAGGCGGTTGAGTTCCTTCGTCAGGAGGCGAAGAGCTTGATCCAACAAAATGGCGAGCTGCAACGCAAGATTATGCAGCTGCAAAAGGACGTAGCGGAGATGGTCCCCCTCATCCCGAGGAGGAAGAAGCCCATCCGCGAGCCCGCCCCTCGCCCCAAGAGGATCCTGCCACACCCCTCCACCGCCGGACCGTCCAGCTCCAGCGCTCCTGCACCACGCCCTGGCCTCGTCTTCGACCCCATCATCGAGAATTTTCTCGAGCCCGCCGTCTCTCAGGACCCGCGTGCTCGTGGTTCCGAGAGCATGGAGACCGCCTCCGGTGGTGAGTAGACGCTAGTTACCGTTGTTTGGCTATAATAATTTTATGTGTGTGGTGCTATCTACAACAACTTGTGTTGTAGGTAGAATAAAATAAGAGCGTGAATGTAATAAACTTTTTATACCACTTGAGATATATATATATATATGAGCCCCGACGGGCCACTTTGATTAAAATGTCTGTTTCATCATCTTTTTATCTTATGGCAAAAACTCTTATGTTTAGAAGATGGCTGACAACCAGAACACCGGGTCCAACAATGGAGAAGGGGCAAGCAACGGATTGCCCGAAAGTGTTGTGCCAAACTGGGGCGCAACGGGCCAAAGTCAGACTGGGCCGCCATCCACCAACCACCCCACCTTGGTAGAAATAATGGCGATCCAGAACCAATTGATCACCGCCCTCCTCACCAAAATGCAGCACCAACAGGCACAGTTGGACCGGCTGCAGAATGTGGAGCCCACCCCTCGTGCACCAGCACCCGCACCCGCGCCTCAACTCTCGGAGTTCTTGCTCGTGCGTCCCCCGATCTTCTCCAGTACCACCAACCCCATGGAGGCCGAAGATTGGCTCCACACCATCGGGAAGAAGTTGGACCTCCTCCCCTGCACCGACCGGGAGAGAGTGGCGTTCGCCACTCATTAGCTCTAGGGTCCCGCCGCGGAGTGGTGGGACAACTACCGTGAGTCCCAGCTAGAGGACCACGTGGTGACTTGGGCGGAGTTCTCCATCGCCTTTCGTGCCGCCCACGTCCCTGCCGGAGACATCGCGGTGAAGCAGCAGGAGTTCCGCGACCTGCACCAGGGCAGCCAGACTGTCATGGAGTACCTCCAAGAGTTCAACCGTCTGGCACGCTACGCGCCAGAAGAGGTGCGAACCGACGCCCTCCGCTAGGCCAAGTTCCTCTGGGGACTCAAGGATGAGTTGTCCATCCAGCTCATCGCCACCGACTACACCGACTTTCAACAGTTGGTGAACAAGGCTCTCATCCAAGAGACAGAGCAGAACAAGTTGGACCTCAAGAAGAGGAAGATGATCGCCTTCAAGTATCAACAGGCGAATTCCCAGAGGCCCCGCTTTGTCCCTCCGCCACCAGCACCCGCTTACCATCCTCGGCCCGCCTACAGGCAACCTCACGCCGCTGGTGGATCCAACGCCGGGCATCCGCGCCCCGCTCCACCAGCTCCGGCCGCTCAGCCGACGCTCGCCGCCAAGGCCCCGATCTTGAGGGATCGCCAAGGGAAGCCGGTCATCTGCTTCAACTATCGGAAGGAAGGGCACTACTCGCACCATTGTCCTCACCCTAAGAAACCCCAAGGCGCGGCACCCAACTAGGCGGTTCGTGCCCGCATCAACCACATCAGCGCGGAGGAAGCTCAGGAGGCTCCCGAAGTCGTGCTCGATACGTTTACCGCAAATTCTTTACCGGTCACAATATTATTTGACTCTGGAGCAACCCACTCTTTCATCTCGGAGGATTTCGTGAAAGCCAACAACTTGGAAGTGCTCCCTCTACCGACCCCCATGATGATTGCCACTCCAGGCAATAAAACCGTAGCCCACTTATACAGTCCTAAGGTTAAGATAGAGATCAAGGGGTATTATTCCGGGCCGATCCAGTCCTCATTAAGTGTACCGAACTCGACCTCATCCTAGGAATGGATTGGCTAATGAAACACAAGGGAGTAATCAATTGCGCCAGCAAGTCCGTAACGGTGACCAATCCCGAAGGCGAAGCCGTCACCTTTCGGATGACCAGTCGCAAACCTCGTGAGATGTCTCTCCACTCACTAGCCCTTGAAGAAGTGCCCATAGTCAAGGAGTTCATGGACGTCTTCCCAGAGGAGCTGCCAGGAATGCCTCCCAAGCGGGACATCGAATTCAGAATCGAACTTGTCCCTGGGACCACTCCAATCTCCAAGCGCCCATACCGGATGGCCTCCAATGAACTAGCCGAAGTCAAGAGCAACATCGAAGACCTGGAACAGAAAGGGTACATCCGACCGAGTACCTCACCCTGGGGTGCACCGGTCATCTTCGCCATGAAGAAGGACAAGACTAAAAGGATGTGCGTGGACTATAGAGCCCTGAACGACGTAACCATCAAGAACAAGTACCCATTGCCTTGGATCGACGACATGTTCGATCAACTGAAAGGATCCTCGGTGTTTTCCAAGATTGACCTCAGGTCAGGTTATCACCAATTGAGGATTAGAGAAGAAGACATCCCCAAGACTGCCTTCACCTCTCGCTATGGACTCTACGAGTATATTGTGATGTCGTTCGGACTCACGAATGCCCCGGCCTTTTTCATGAACATGATGAATAATGTATTCATGGAGTTCCTGGATAAGTTCATCGTGGTATTCATCGACGATATCCTCATCTACTCCAAGACCAAGGAAGAACATGAAACCCACCTCTGCCTGACCCTCGGAAGGCTAAGGGAACAGCAATTGTACGCCAAATACAGCAAGTGCAAATTTTGGTCATCAGAGGTGAAGTTCCTCGGTCATGTCATATCTGCCGGAGGAATAGCTGTGGACCCAACCACCGTGAAAGCAGTGACCAACTGGCTGCAACCCACGAACGTGATCGAGATCCAAAGTTTTCTCGGATTGGCCGGATACTACCGCCGATTCATCGAGAATTTTTCGAAGATAGCCAAGCCTATGACCAGACTACTACAGAAGGAGGTGAAATTTGAATGGACCCCAGATTGTGAAGAATGCTTCCAAACTCTCAAGAAGAAGCTCGTGTCAGCCCCTATTCTGACCCTGCTAGACATCTGGAAGGACTTCCACGTCTACTGTGATGCCTCTCGTCAGGGATTGGGATGTGTCCTAATGCAAGATGGGGAGGTGATATCCTACGCCTCCCGATAGCTGAGGCCGCATGAGCTGAACTACCCGACCCACGACCTGGAGTTAGCAACCGTGGTTCATGCCTTGAAGATATGGAGACATTACCTTGTGAGAAATCGGTGCGAGGTCTTCACCGACCACAAGAGCCTCAAGTATATATTCACCCAACCGGACCTAAACCTCAGGCAGAGGAGATGGTTGGAACTGATCAAAGATTACGACTTGGACATCCATTATCATCCAGGCAAGGCAAATGTGGTGGCAGACGCCCTTAGTCAAAAAGGGTACTGTAATGCCATCATGATACATGACCAGGCCCCTTTGTTATACAAGGAAATGGAAAGGCTGAATTTAGGGATCACCACCCGAGCGTACCTCACTGCTTTGGAGTCTAGACCTGTCTTGATAGACCAGATCCGGGAGACACAGAAGGAAGACCCGAACATCTTAGGGATTCAGCAGAATATGCGGAAGGGTAAAGCCCCCGGATTCTCCGAGGACGAGCATGGTACCACCTGGTTCAGAAACCGGATATGTGTACCCGACACGCCTGAGTTGAAGACTCTCATCCTTCAAGAAGCTCACGATACTCTATACTCCATACATCCCGGGAGTACAAAGATGTATCAAGATCTAAAGGAGAAATATTGGTGGGTCAGCATGAAGAGGGAAATAGCTGAATATGTGGCCAAGTGCGACACATGCCGGCGAGTCAAGGCAGAGCACCAAAGACCTGCTGGACTGTTGCAACCCCTCAAGGTCCCCGAATGGAAGTGGGAAGAGATAGGAATGGACTTCATCACAGGACTACCCAGGACCCAAGCCGGTCATGATTCTATCTGGGTGATCGTCGACCGACTCACCAAGGTGGCTCACTTCATCCCCGTCAAGACAACTTACACCATCGCCAAGTTGGCCGAGTTGTACATGACTCGGATTGTGTGCCTGCATGGAGTTCCAAAGAAGATTGTATCTGACCGTGGGAGTCAGTTTACCTCTAAGTTCTGGAAGAACCTTCAAGAGGAACTCGGCACCCGGCTGAACTTTAGCACCACCTATCATCCTCAGACCGATGGTCAAACCGAAAGGGTCAACCAGGTATTGGAGGATATTCTTAGAGCTTGCGCTCTAGACTTTGGCGGAATGTGGGACAAGAACTTGCCCTATGTGGAGTTCTCCTACAACAACAGCTATCAAGTTAGCCTACAGATGTCCCCGTTCGAAGCACTTTATGGGCGTAAGAGCAGAACGCCGTTGCTCTGGGATTAGACCGGAGAGTCACAGCTGTTTGGGACAAATATTCTAAGAGAAGCCGAAGAGAAGGTCAAGATCATCAGGGACAGATTAAAGATAGCCCAGTCCCGACAGAAGAGCTACGCCGATAACCGACGCTGAGACCTAACCTTTGAGGAGGGTGATTATGTCTATCTCCGAGTCACTCCCCTCCGTGGCACTCAAAGGTTCAACATGAAAGGCAAACTAGCACCCCACTATGTTGGACCTTTTCAGATCCTCCGATGGCAAGGAGAAGTGGCATATCAACTAGAACTGCCTCCATCTCTGGCAGGAGTCCATGATGTGTTCCACGTCTCTTAGCTGAAGAAGTGTCTTCGTGTGCCCACCGAGCAAGCCGACCTCCAACAACTCAACGTCCAAGAGGATTTGACCTACATCGAGAAGCCCGTCAAGATCCTGGAGACTAAGGAAAGAGTAACCAGGAGCCGTGTGGCTCGCTTCTGCAAGGTTCAGTGGGACAACCACCCCGTTGAAGAGGCCACATGGGAAAAAGAAGACGAGTTGAAAGCCCAATACCTCGAGTTATTCGAGTAGCGTTTCAATCTCGAGGACGAGATTCTTTGTAAGGGGGATAGGTTTGTAACACCCCAAATTTTCAAAGAAATAAAAATATCTTTTAATCTATTTTCCTGGAATTATTTATTTTGGAAATACCTTTAATGCCCTCCTTAATCTTTTTGAGCTAGAACCTAGATGAAATGACCAAACGAGAGGCTAGAAAATTTTGTATGAGTTCCCAAGACCAAAAGATATTTTTGAGAATTTTTCCAATTTTTATCACCCTTGGAAGTAGCCCAAATATTTTAAATCAATTTCTGTAATTATTTTTATTCAGAAAAGCATTTAAACAGTAACGGGCCCTCCCCCTCCCTTTCTCTCTCCCCCGGCTGGCCCAGCCTAGTCCTCCCCACGCAACCCGACTGACCAGTGGACCCCGCTTGTCAGCGAGCACCTCTCTCTTCGCGCGCGCGCCCGACGCCTCGGCCCCACCTGTCGGCACCAACCGAACCCCTCGCGCCCGACCCCACCCGTCAGTCGCCACCCATTCACTCGCGCTCGCTGGCCTGTGGCCCCCGCCTGTCAGGACTATCGTCCACCTCGTGCCACCACCCCCAAACCTCGTTGGCCGAATCAATTCCCCTCGGATCCGCCTCGCCAGCCCCTCTCCCATTAAATTGGCACCATTACTCGGTCCCCCGCGCCCGGCCGACCGTTTCCCCCACGTTAAACCTCGCGATTACACCCCGGGATCGCGCTGCGCGTGCATGGCCGAGACGTCGCCGGCGAGTTAAAGCCTCCCCTCGGCTTTCCTTGCATGCGACCCCCTCTAAACCCCTCCGACGCCTCTATTTAAGCCCTTGGCCTCCACCGCGTCCAGCCCGCACGCCCGATCGCGTTGAGAACAAACCAGAGCGCCACATTTCGCTTTTTAGCACCTCACCGCTGCCCCTACTCCGGTCACTGCTCACCATCGCCGGTGACCTCCTCCGCCCTAGGAGACCGCACCTCCATGACCGACAGGACCTCACCAACCTCGGCCACCCCTCCACCGGCAATGAACCCCGCCGGAACGCCGTCGCCAACAAAGGACCCAAACCACTCCGTCGTCTACCCTCGTCGCCGACCACGCTCCGACGACCTCTCGCCTCGCCTAAGGTACCCCCGTGTTCCCCTTAGCATCCTCTTTCTGTTTCTAGGCGTAGCTTGGGCCGCCGTCGCTCGCCGTGGCCTCTGGCCCGCTCGCCGTCGCTGGAGAAGATGACCGGCACGGGCTGAGTACCCGTGCCGTGTTGGATTCACTTTCGGCCGTGCGATCCAGATCCAACGGCGGAGATTAGGTCATCTCGCGATTTAATCTGATTCGTTGGATCGTAGCGAATCGGTACGTTTTAATCTGAGCCGTCCATTTCTATTTTAAACCCGCATTCGATCTGAGCCGCACGATGCGTACTGGTTCGGCCTTTTAATCTCGCGCGTCCGTTTTCATTTAACTCCCCCGCCTCGCCCGTGGCCACCTGATCACGATCCAACGGTGGATCTTGATCCGGCGCACGCGCACAGTGCGCGGGTTCACCGTGAGCCCGGTTCACCGTGGACCCGAGGCTATTTTGGATTTAATTTAAATTCCAGAAATGGTTTTAAACTTGTAAAATTCATATCTTGTGCATTTTAACTCCAAAAATTACAATTTCAATTCCAGAAAATTTGTAATTTTATTCTCTACATGTTAATACAATAAAAACAATATGTTTACTTTGAATATTTGATGCTTATTTAATAAAGTATTCAAATGCTCTTTAGGGTAAATTACAAATTTAATTATTTCAATTTCAGTAAAATTTAACTTTACTCATTTCTTGTTAATTGAATGAAACCACCAAGTTTTCTCTGAACCTCTTGTTTTGAATTAGTTAGAAAACTTAAAATAAGATTGTTCACACTTAAAATCTCTTTTATAAAGGACCATATTTCATTATAGTTCATTTTTAAATATTCATAAAATCAATTTCAGAAACTTAACCAATTTATTTTCCTTAAGTTAACCCAATCAAGACCTATACGCTTGTTGTGTGATTTTTGTATTGTTTATTGAATGTTATGTTACTATTCATGTTAAAAAGACTACGATGCTGCCGAGGAGCCGGAGTACTTCCCGGAAGTCCCTCCCTCGCCTTTCATCGAACAAGGCAAGTCACCAAACCAATCTTTTGAGCATATTGAACCCATGTTTTACTAAACTATCGCTAAAACACATAAGATATACATGCATTAGTCAAATGAAACCCTTACAATATATTTATTAGGATCCTCCGACCTTGATTGGCAACCCAAGCCATGCTATCTAGCCTAAACGCCCTGTCACCATATGATTAGTATTATTAGCTAGTGTCCAATGTATCGACACGATTGCTATAGGATTAAAAATGAGTCGTAGCAACTTGGTTCTACTATATGATCCCCGTTATCATCATCTTTGGAATTCTGTTGGTGATAGAGTTTTGGTTGTGAGTGTATGCATGGTGGGTTCTAGGTGCAAGCTAGGGCATTGGTCGGTTGCACCCGGGGCACTATAAGGACCGGTCTGTGGGATCCGTTGCAATACACTTCCGTACTAACCACAAGTCTAATGGGTAAGTCCTAACTAAGGTATGGAGTGTTCCAAACCGAGGCCACCACTTCGAGATGGGTCAAGCAGCACCTGCGGGTGGCTTGTACCGACGTGGCGCAAAATCGGGTGCGACGTTAGCCGGGATGCGGCCCGGTGCGCCGGCGAAACCTAGAGCGGGTGGTTATCTCTTGGAGCATTTCATGCTGAGGTTTTGGCACGAGTTCCCATGGTATGGGTTATCTCGTTACACTTTGGTGTTTGGGATGAGTGCGTGCCTTGTGGGTACAGTGGTACACCTCTGATCAGAGTCATAGATCTTTTCGAAAAGCCGAGCCCACGGTCAAGGGCAGGTTGCGTGACATCCCACAATTAGTTTACTTTTAACATGTATGTGCATGATGGTTTGACATGTAAGGACTGTTGTGCGAGGAGGGAAAACGTACTCCTCGAGTTAGATGGTATTATTGATGTTCATGTTGACTATTCCACATGATAAAATTTGACTATACTAAATGCAATAACTGAAAATGTACTTTTCCGCACTTTTAGCCACTATCCTACCTTTGTCATTATCTTGCATTATTACTTGCGTTTGTGGTGGCTTGTTGAGTACTCTTTGTACTCATACCCGTTGGAAACACAATTCAGAGGATGCCTACTACGAGAAGGATGGTCTGGAGTAGCGACCCAGTCAAGAAAACGATCCTGAAGAAGACGTTCGTCATGCAGTCTATTTTTATAGTTCCTTTTTATTTTACACTTGTGTAATAATGTGGACTGCGAACCACGAATGTTTTCTTGTATGTACGTTTGTCGCATGATGAACCTCTTGTTATTATTGTTTTTCTTTGGAAATTCAATAATGTTCCGATTTTGGTAAATTGGGGCGTCACAGAATCTGCCTCGACGATGTCAGGCTCCAAGCCAGAGACCTACGGAGGCTGACGTCATTTGGCCCCTGTTTAAGGGAAAACTTATTCCCCCAACAATGGTCTTCACAAATGTTGCCAATGGAGGATAGATACCATCTGCAAGGTAGTATCTATATCGCCTTGAATTTTATCAAGCATTAAAAATAAAATAAAGTAATTAATAAATGAATTTCAAAAAAAGGATTCAGTATAAATCGATAAATAATAAATATAAAATACGAGCGTAAAAATTTCATTTAAAAATAAATCGCAGCTAGTGTAATTTTTCCAAAATTTTCCTAGCCTTAAATTGCGTTCCAAAAATTTTCTGGGATTTTTGGTGCAAATGAATTAATTAAGATATAATCAATATCATTTCATCGCAAAACTCTAACACTAATTATTAAAATATATTTCAACACAAATGTTGTGTGAATAAAATATATGATAAATTATTTCAATTAAAAATAATACAGGACCAAATAAAATTCGGCTAGAGAAATCTCAAGTAAATTTCTTCTGCCTCAAATTAATTTAGGTTTTTTTAGGATTTTATAACTAGAATAGTAATCCATCATATTTCAATGAATAACTTTAATTAACAAAAAAAGTAATTAAATCACTCTCTTTCCAATATAATTTGAGTCATCATTTCCTACTAACTATATCTTTTCCCGATCAAAAATCTGGAGGAATCAACGTTCTATTTTCGGTCACGAAATTAAAATCCCATTTTAACTGCGTGTTTAAATTCCATTAAAAATCACTTTAAAAATTATTTTTATATTCCCAAAAATAAATTAAAAACCTTGGTTTGGTGTTCATGTTTGGAATTTATAATTTCGACGTGAATACAAAATTTATTGATTTTCCAAACCACCGTTTATTCGCGCGTTATTTCTTTAAAATCCAAGATTTCGAAATTTATTTTAAATTTCAAACTTTCCAGAAACTTTTTACTTTTTCTTAAAAATCCAAATTTGAATTCTCAGAAAAATATTTTCCTATTTTTTCCTCCTTTCCTTTTCTTTTCTTTCCTTTTTCCCTTTTCTCTTTCCTTCTTTTCCCTTTCCCTTCTCTCCCTTGCTTTCTTTTTCCTGCGCACCTCCCATCTTGGCTGCACGCAGCCACCTCCATCCCTCCTCCTTCCATTTCTCCATTCCTCTTCCTTTTTTTCCTCTTTCCTTCTTCTCACTCTATTTTCCTTCCTTTCTCTTTCCATTTCTCTCTCTTTCTATTTCTCCCTCCTCCTTCCATTTCTCCATTCCCCTTCCTTTTTTCCTCTTTCCTTCTTCTCCCTCTATTTTCCTTCCTTTCTCTTTTCATTTCTCTCTCTTTCTATTTCTCCCTCCTCTTTCCATTTCTCTCTCCTCTTTCCATTTCTCCCATAGTCCTTCTCCCCCCCTATAAAAACCATGCCACTCTCTCCTTCTCCCCACACCACCCTCTCCTCCTCCCTATGCCACCCTCTCATCCTTGGCCAAAACCATCCACGCCGATTGCGCAGCCATGCCATTCTGCGCCCCGTGCGCCATCCACTGTGCAGCATCATGCCGATGCTCCGCATCGCCGTCTCTTGTTCCCTCTCGGTGAGGACACATTTTCTTTTGATTCACTTGCTCTTATCAATTAAATTGTTTCATGTCTAATTAGTTTTATCGCATCATAATTGTTTCTATTCCGCTATGTCATCTTGTTCATCGATACGTTTCAACAATTAATTAATATTGATCCTAAAATGTCATTATCAAAACCCGATGATCCCGCTTTGATCTATTTTAATCTTAGCCGTGGGATTTTCATTAAATCTTGGCCGTCCGTTGCCATTCAATTAATTTTTTATACCATTTTATTCCAGTGCGTTCATCATCGTATAGTTATGTCTATTTATTTAAATCTATTTGTTACTTCATTAAAATTAGATAAACCATCATCAATTGAGTAATTACTATCTCGATTTACCATACCCATGCATTTGTGATAATTAATTCCAATCTATAAATTCGGCGACTTTGTTCCAATTTATTTAACCCGACGGTTCCATTCCGGTCTAATTTATTTTCATCGTTATTCATGATCTAAATTCATGTTGAGCTATTTTTGTTGATTTATCCTCTATCGATTTCTATTTGTATCGTACCGGTGTTCCGCGTCCAACTAACCTTGAAAATAGTTATCTTTATCTCTAGAGCATCCTGTGTTCCACTTCGTTCCCATGTGTTCCGTCCCGGAGGTCATATTTTCCATAAAGTGTAGATCATCGTCATTCCATTTCTCATACCGGAGTTAATATCCATCGTCATTCATCATCAATCATAATGGATGAATGCCACCTTACTCTCCTTTATTTTGATCTAAACCATCAATTATGACTTGATTTATGTTTGATAATAGGACTTGCGACGTTCATCGATTGTCGTCACCGATCGTCGATCGTTCGTAGTCGTTCGTTACCATCCATTATCGAGTTTCATCGATTTAATCTAAACCCATTAACATGGTCGCTAAGGCTTAATCAGTTAAGCCTTTACGCGTACCTTTAGTCGATCGTCTCTTTATCCTAAATCGAATGGACTACGTTGTCCAACGGTCACAACCTATTCAAATCCTTCGAATAAATCCATTTGTACCTTTTTGTTTTTAATCAATCAACACATTCAATTCAACCCATGCTTGTTTTCAATTGAATCATAACCCATCGGTTTACCCTTGTCTTAACTCAAATTTAATCATTCTATTTCATTCTATCTAAGTGAATGTGTTGATCACATGTCGACCCTCTCATTTAATCCGAAGGAATAATCTTGAGATTATTTCCTTTCTTTTTTAGAGTTCTATCATGAATCTGGACTTCTAAAATTCATATCTTTTCCATTTGAACTCAAAATTTCATCATTCAAAATCTAGAAAATCCCTCCTTTAATTATATAAAACTTTAACCAATTTAATTGAAATGTTTGTAATGTTTATTTTATTTATTTTAATTATTTAGTGTTCTCGTTTCGCGTATCGAGATGATTACGATGCCGTCGAAGAGCCGGAATATTTTCCTAAGGTTCCACCATCTCCATTCACCAATCAAGGCAAGTCACAACCCCCATTTTGATCATCATTGAGCCCATGTTTAATAAATTATCGCTATAACTCATAGGATAATATTGCATTAGTCAAATATCAAGCCCTACACTATATTTATTAGATCCTCGTCCTTGTGTGCAAACCCAAGCCATGCTTATTGAGCCTACTCTCCTTGTCACTCTACAGATATTATATTAGCTAGTGTCCAATGTACCGACATAACTGCTATAGAATAAAAAGAATGAGTCCTAGATAGATGGATTCTACTATATGTACTTCCCCGTTATTCTCGTCTCTGGACTCTATTGGAGTTGGCTATGTTATAAGTATGGTGGGTTCCGGGTGCAAGCTAGGGCATTGGTTGGTCGCACCCGGGGCACTATAAGGACCAGTCTGCGGGATCTGTTGCAAAGCACTTCCGTACTAACCACAAGTCTAATGGGTAAGTCCTAACTGAAAGTATGGAACAATCTGACTTGATGCACCATAGTAGAGGGGGCAAGGGGCAATCCGCGGGTGACTTGTACCGACGTGGCTTAAGGGGGGTATGGTGAGGCTCGACGCGTTGGGACACCATATGAAACCCATAAGAGGGTGCTGTCGGGTCGAGGAGGACCATATGGAAGGTTTTGGCACGAGTTCCTGTGGTATGGGTCATCTCGTTACACGTTCGTGTAAGTGATGAGTGCGTGCCTTGTGGGTACAGTGGTACATCTCTGATCAGAGCATTTAATATTTTTGAAAAGCTGAGCCCACGGTCAAGGGTGGGTTGTGTGACTACTCGCAGTTAGTTTACAATTGTTTGAATGGGTGAGTTATTCATGGCATGTAAGGACTGTTGAGCGAGGTGGGGCTGACTGTACCCCTCGAGTTAGAAGATGATGATGCATACACATGTTTACATTTCAGTACTAATAAATTGATCACATTTAAATGCTTTACAATTATGCTTTTCCGAGAAATTAGCCACTATCTCCCTTGTTATTACTCTGCATTATATTTGCATTTGGTGGCTTGCTGAGTACGTATGTACTCACCCCCGTTGACTTAAATCACCAGAGCCCGTCTACTATGAGGAGGATGAAGGTCTGGAGTAGCGACCCAGTCAAGGCGAGACTGGAAGGAGGCGTTCATCTAGGACCCCTTGTTTTATTAGTTTCTCTTCATCTTTATTCACTTTTGTATTAATATGGTCTACGAACCGTGAATGATTGTTCGTACTATTCGTGGTCGCATAATGAACGTCTTGTTTTTATTGATTTTCTATGGAATTTCAATAAAGGTCCTGATTTATTAAATCGGGGCGTGACAGTATCCCATTGTATAGATATGCCCATTAATAGTATAATTAACTTGAGGTGCTTCACCTTCAGCTAGCTTGACAAATAATGGAGATCGTTGAAGGATATTTATATCATTATGAGAACCCGGTAAACAAAAAAGGCATGTCAAATCCATAGATCTTGAGAAGCGACAGCTTCTAGAATAATTGTAGGTTTGTGCACATGGCCACTGTACATACCTTGCCAAGCAACCGGAGAATTCTTCCACTTCCAATGCATACAATCTATTGACCCTAACATACTGAAAACCCTCTTTCCTCTCCAATTGAAAGTAGTCTAGCAATATTGTTCTCATTTGGTGACCTCAAGTACTCTTCCCCCAAAAACATCACACACAACTTTGACAAACCTTTCGAGACTTTTTATTGTAGTACTTTCTCCGATAGGAACATAGTCATCAGTACTATCTACGGCTACTCCTTAAGCTAACATACGAAAAGCCACAATGACATTTTGCAAAGGTGATAACCCTAGTATGTCAGTTGCATTTCTCTTCTGGGTAAAATAACAATCATGACATTCAATTGTGGTCATTATACGTACGAACAAAGATCGACTCATCCTGAACCTATATAGAGAAACACATGGCAATAGTAAAATATACATACAATTGTATAAAATAGAAAAAATAATGGACCTCTTACAAACCTACGTCAGAAGATAGTGGGTTCATACATAGGATGGTCAGAGAAATAATCATTGTATAGACGATCATGTCCCACGATCAATTACTTCATGTCCTAAGATAGAACCCTTTCGTTGCGATGCATTTAACGAACAAAAGCAATCGTCGATAACTTGTGCCACCACAATAAAATTCATCATCATCATCTGATGATGACGAATCTAACACCTGCTGCATGAGAAAGTTTGGATTACTCGTATCTCAACTCAGTAATGATGGACATGATCGTTTGGCAACATTGCAAAACAACTTGTACTATTGTAAATAAACAATCAAGGATCAATAATGTTTGTCATACCATTACGACTTGTACTTTGCAGAATGTGGATCATCTATAACTAGAAGAGTATAAGATTATGTTACACAAATTAGATATCAATAAATACAATAAAGCTTCTGCCATAAAAGAAAATGCCAATAACCCAAAAATAATAATAACATGCCAATTACTCTACAAAACTATTCACAAAATTTCAGAAACTTTTTAATTTTACACTGTTAAATAAAAACAAATGGGATTTGCTTAAATACCATGATCCACCCAAAAAAATGCTAGTGATTCATACACATGAATACAACATGTAAAAGCATTGCACTACCTTTTTCTTCCACACAAGTACACCACACGTTGTTGTTGAATACAATTTGTTGTTGTGTGATGCAGAAGCAAACGGCCGGCCTGTGCAGTTCCAAAAAAGTGTTGAAGCACTGGAAGGAAGGATGAATGATTTTTTCATGCTTGCTTGACGAAGGAATGAAGACATGCATGCACTATAGTGGCTTGCGGCTTGCGGCTTGTTGACCATTCTCGCTAATCAGCAAATGCGGCGGGAGCGGATCAATCGGGTGCGCCATGTGCTTGGTCTGACGGAAGATTTACTAATTCAAATATGAGGAATATGGATATAGGGTAACTGTTGTGTGCAAATTAATTTTTAGGGATCAATTTACTTAAAATAATCCTTATACGAGATTTAGGGAACAAAAAATAAGAAGTCTCTTGGAGTTGCTTTTAGAGGAGTAACGAAGAGATAATTTCTCTCATACGGATGAGAGATGAATGACCAGGGCCGGCCCTATGGGGGGCCACATTGTGCGATGGCCGAGGGCCCATGCTGAGAAGGGGCCCAAGACCATATATATGTATATGTATATATGTATATATGTATATATGTATATATGTATATATGTATATGTATATATATACAATATACATTGGTACAAGATCGTCATTAACCTAAAATTTTAAAATTATGAGTATAGATGTTACTCTCAAACACATTGAAGGTGTCATATCATATTTTAAGAAGTATAGAGATAAAGGTTTCATTTCTAGAATGGATACAACAAAAAACATTGCATCTAAATTGGATATAGAGCCAATATTTCCTACAAAACATTAACGAATGAGAAAGAGACATTTTGATGAACAAGATGAAGACGAGGAAATACAACAATCTGATGTGGACTCCTTTAAAAGAGAGTACTTCCTAGTTATGATTGATAATACAATTGTTTCATTGACTACTAGATTTGAGCAGATGACAATATTTGATAATGTCTTTGGGTTCTTGTTCAACTCAGAAAATTTGAAATCTTTAGATGAAGTTGATCTTTGGGCGCACTGCAAGATTTTTGTGGATAAATTTTCTCATGATAACTCATCCGATGTTGAGATCAATGATTTTTTTCAGAATTGCAAGTGACTTTACCAGATTCTTTGATGTCAGCGCCTGAGATTCTCAAGTTTGTTATGGATGTAGATTGCTATCCAAATGTTTCAGTTGCGTATCAAATTCTCTTAACTACACCTATGGCTGTAGCTTCTGTCGAAAAAAGTTTCTCAAAATTGAAATTATTAAAGAACTATTTGAGATCAACTATGTCACAAGAAAGGTTAAATGGTTTGTCTATGTGCACCATCGAGAAGGATTCTTGGACACTATTAATCTCAATACCGTCCTTGATGATTTTGCATCAAGAAATGCCCGAAGAAATATCTTTTTATAAGAAGCAAGAAAATATGATAGAGTTCTATTCTTATTTAAGGTAATCATATTAGTTATACAAGTACAAATGTAATGTTTTTTTAGTCTACATTGTTTCTCGCTATTGATAATTATTAGACATGTTAAATTAAAAATATGTTATTGAATTTGTTACTCTTTTATACAAATAAAATTAGCCGATATATTATAAGGTTTATGGTCTATAGGGGTCGTTGGCACTAATTCGCCAGAGGGCCCTCAAAATCCTAGGACCGGCACTGTGAATGACCAGATGCTCCGAATAAGTAACGACAGATGAACGGTTTAGATGTTCCAAATGAGTATTTATGAAATATGAACGCTTTTTCAAGATCAAGATGAACGGTCCAGATTTATCCAATGATGAAAAACATTCTCCTTTTATATAGTAGAGTGATAGAGTGATAATACAAGGTAATCAAATTGTAGATGGTATATGTGAAGCTATACAAGGCAGCGTAGTTGTGCTATAGATTGTAGGTGAAGCAAATAAATAGTAGCATGATCATGTAGACTCTATGTAAGGTAAGAATCTCTATGCAAGGCAAGGAGTGTAATCGGGCAAATAAATGTATTTTCATGGAAAATATAGATCAGTATGCATGCATGTTTTTCTATGGAAAGTATGACTAAAATATATTGCCTTAAATATTTTTTGCCATTAGATGGTAGGTGAGCCAAATAGATGGCAGTCTGCGGGATCGTACAGATGGATGAATGGTTCAGATGCTCCCAATGATGATATATGAGAGATGAACAGTTCAGATGTTCTCAATGATGATAGATAAGAGACGAACGGTTCAGATGCTCCCAATGATGACCAACGAGAGATGGAAGGCTCAAATATTTGTAATAATAAAAAAACTTAAAATTTTATATAGTAGGGTAGATTAATTAATCAATCAAAGAATTACGTAGGCTTATTTCTTATTCCTTTAGATATTATTAACACATTGTCACGTAACCTAAAAGTTGGTTGCAACAGACCTTGCTGCTCTGGAACGGACTCCTCCCCAGCGGAGGATGGCGGCTGTGACGGCGACGCTGAGGTGGGTGTTGCAAATGCACAGGGACGTGTCGCGGGCGGCGCGGTTCTACGCGGAGGGACTCGACTTCAACGTCAACGTCTGCACGCTACGCTGGGCGGAGCTCCAGTCCGGGCCGCTCAAGCTCGCGCTCATGCACACCAACGACAGGTTCTGGCTGCTTCGCTTCCCTCTCGCCATAGTTTCAGCTAGTCTCCAGTGATTTGAGGGTTCATATGGATGAGAATTACTATGAGTTGTATGATATAATGCGGCCGAGGTTGGTAGCAGACTGCATATGGGTGGGGTGGTTGCCGTGACGCCTTGTCGTTCATGTGTTTGTTGAATTGCTTATGCGGAGGGCTTCTACATTGCGCACTGAAAAATTCATGTGCTTCCAGTCATCCTTCATCTGTTATATTCGTGAAATTTTGGGCTCCAAGAAGAACTCTCTGGTCAATGCGGGTTGGCTCGTGGATATGCAACGAGTACAACATGCATCTCTGTTCTCCCCCAATCATTAACATTTTTCATTGCACATAGTAGCTCGGTTGAGTAAGTAGGCAAGATGGTTCGCACTTGCCAATGGATTGCAAACGGGGCTCACAAGTTCATGCATTTGGAGTACAAGGATCTCTTTTTCTTGTTTTGTGTTGTTATGGTATCTCCATTGTACTTGTTATTATACTTGTTTTTTCTCTAAAATAATAAGTACGATCAAAAACATCTCTATTATACTTACTACTTGACTTGTTATTTTAGGGAGCTTCTTATTCTTCTCTTCACACTTGCTACATCTAGCAACGCAATCAAACTTGCTATTCAATTGAGTGTTGAGTTTGTTTAATTATTTTTATTTTCTTTGCATGTATATAAATTGATAAAATATAGTTATATTCACATAGAAAGTCACATTTAGCAAGTACATTAGAATAAATAACAAAATAGCAACTCAATTTGGATAGGAAAGTTTGTTATTGCTATGAATAGCAAGTCAAAAATAACAAGTACAATGGAAATGCTCTTAGGCCTCCCCTAGAACATTGAATGGATGCCTTAGTGTAATATGCATGTCATGAGCTGTGGGCCAGGGCTGCTAGACATAGGTCCTGCCACGTAAATAGTATCGTGCGATTGTTAGGAAAGGGGAAGTTACGCTAGCCGAAAATTTAAAAATTCGCCCCAAAGCCCAAGAAGCATGCGTGTGTGAGATCATAGAGTGATTCCGTCATTCGCATCCTTGCCTATCCTCGCTTCATCCCGGCCGTTACTCCCCAATCCAATCGGTGAAGACGACGTAGTTGTTCATGTGATGAAGTTCACGAGTATTGTTATTGGAGCAATGCCTCCACGGTATTCACACGTACAAGGATGGAGTTCTTCCCACGAAGAAGTGCTAGCACCGCACGTGAGAACGGGACATCCTCATTCTCAACTTTTGAGATCAAAAAAGGGAGGAGAGAAGTTCTTGGTGGTTAGGTCTAAACTACCCAAAAACTTGTGCTCCAAGACTTCCTTCTCTCTTGTGGGATCGGAATGACGACTAGAGCGGGGGTGAATAGGCGCCTCGATAAATTCTTGAAAATATGATGGCATTTTCAAATCACCCAACGCACCTCTAAATGAACAAGCGAAGCAGATGTAGTAATGACTCCGATAAAAACAGATGCTATAACCCTCCTATCTGATATTATTTCAAATGATAGATTGAGGGATCACCAACACTGAATTTGCACACATGCTCAAAAGCATCACTGCATACGGCAACACATGATCGGCAAGCTGGGAAAAAAATAAGGGAGAAAAATATTTCTAGATTCAACTTTGAGCATTCAAGATTTTCAGGAAATGACCACCTTCCAGAATTTTTATAGCATATAGATGAGCCAAAAACAATATGTAGCTCTATTCAGAACCTTTTGCAAACTTCAAACATGTAACCCTTGTAACTTGGATAACAAGATTTATGTAGAACTCAGGTCCAAAAACAGAACCAAAACTGATCAAAAATCGCCTCAAAGATTGAATCCAGACTGAAAACAGAACACAACTTGGCAGAAATCAGCAGTTTTCAGAACTTTTTATGCACTTTGTTGAATAGGAAAATATATGCCGCAGTGGTCGAAACCTTCTGCAAATTTCGAACATGAAACCCTTGAAACTTGGACAACAAAAGTTATGTAGAACTCAGGTCCAAGAACAGTACCAAAATAGATGAAGACTCGCCTCAAAGATTGAATCCAGACTGAAGACAACTCAATCAGCAGAAATCATAAGTTTCCAGAACTATTTAGGCACATTGTTGGACAGAAAAATATATGTAGCAGTAGTCAAAAACTCTTGCAAATTCACAAAATGGAACCCTGGAAACTTGATCTTCAAAGGCTATGTAGAACTTAGATCCAAAATCAGTACCAAAATAGATCAAACATTTTCTCAAAGATTAAATCCAGACTGAAAACAGAACACTGTACTCAGCAGAAATTACAAGTGTTCAGAATCATTAGGTACTTTGTTGGGCAGAAAAATACATGCAGAAGTGATCAAAAACTTTTGAGAACTTCACAAATGGAACATCCAGATCATTCACATCAAAAGTTATATGGACATCCAAGCCATGTTCTGTAATGAAAAACTCCAAAAAACTCACTCAAAAATCGAATCCAGGCAAAAATAACTTGGATACTTCTAGAGAGGATTCTCAAATATTTCTAGTTGAAACTCAGAAATAACAACTTGATCCTTACACAAAATAATTAGTTCATCATTCAATCATGAAATCACTCAAAAAACAATCCAAGTATCAGCCAAGATGTTGATGAACACTTGAAGAAACATTTCATCAAACATGTAGAGGGCTATATCAAAAACTTAAACTATTACTCCAGAAATTTTTTCAGTGCTGAGGTCTCTTGTTTGATATGAAAAAGAATTAAGAAGGAATCTCTGAAATCACTTGAAACTTTAAAAAATGGATCATTCAAATCATACACAACAAAAGATGTATAAACATCAACATCAACTTCTGCACTAGATTCACTAGAAAATGCAGGACAAAAACGAATCCAGTCTGAAAACTCACCTACGCTCGGAGAGAAAAACACTCTTGTTTTCGGATTGTGAATAGTGTCGCCCTATTTTGATTCCAAGCAACAAGAACAACCAAAATTTGTATAAAATTTATATTTGGTTTAACCAAAAGACACCCAAAAAATCTCTCACCTGTCCATGGATATGGTCCCCTATTTATAGGCCAACCATGGGGGGTATTTTCTAAAAAGAACCCTCTAGAATTGAAAATTACACAAAAGTCCTATTCCTTGTAATATATATTTTCAGAATTAGAAAATTCTGAAAATATACTAAAGGAGTACACTAACTCTAGACTCACAACCTTTTATTACACATTGACTCAAAGTAAAAAGACTCCAAACTATTAAAATCAATAAAACTAGATTTGTAACGGTTTTCAGCAAAAACCGATAAAGCCTCTCAACCCTTCGACTCGTGACACCACTTCGAGACTCTGAGCACCAGCAAACGACTTCCGCTCTCGATCCCCTTGAGCCACCGGAATGCTTGTCCTAGCCTCTCTCTCGCAAACTCGGTCGTCACGCCGTCGTAGTCAACCGTCCGTCCAAGTCTTGCTCCGTCTCTTCGTGCACTCTTGAGATCTTATTCAACTTCGCCCGGCCTCCCTGATCCTCCGGCATCAAAATCCTCGCTCGACGCTCGATCACTCACTGTCGACAATTGGTCAGCATCTCCTCCCTGCACATACAAGACAAGCCAAAACAAGAACGCGACGCACCGCTGAAACCTTGGCAGCCAAACCTCCATTTCACATCGAACCCTCGATGCACTCAAACCACTCTCAACCACTCAACCACTCAGACGATCATCTTTGTCAATCACTCATCATCCAGACCAAAACCATCCTTTGTTTCTCAATCCCCCCCTTAATGAGTGTATTGACAACCCCAAAGCAAAGACATGATGAAGATTGCAAGTTATGCGCACAAGTGACCATAAATACTCATAAAAGAGCAAAACATGTCACTTGGTAAAAGATCTCCCCGCTTGGGCAAAAACCTTATGCAAGGCAAGGCAAAGGCGCAAAAGCATATCGATGAATCTCGATGCAACATGAAGTTATGAACACAAGTGACCATAAAAACTCATAAAAGAGCAAAACATGTCACTTGGTAAAAGATTTACCCATTTACCCATTTGGGCAAAAACCTTATGCAAGGCAAGGCAAAGGCGCAAAAGCATCTCGATGAATCTCAATGCAACATGCAAACCATCTCAACATGAAAGCCAACTCCCCCTTAACCAAGCAATCCAAAAGCCAAAGCATCATGTAGATCATTTCTCTCCCTTTGACAATGCAGGCATCAAGGAGATAAAAAGAATCAAAGAGGGGAATGAGGGTAACACAGAGATGTGAGCTTCTGAAAGATGAGCAGCTACAATTACAGTACAAACAAGCATTCGCCTTGAATATCATCTAAAAGTACTGTATGACAACCTCAAATGAATACCATCTAAACAAAAGGCATGAGCAAGCATTTTCAAATTTTAGCAAATAAAAGCATCACCGCTCAGACTAGTATACTAGACATGTCAAGGCATGATATACAAAAGCTAAACAAGCACACAATAGATAAGTGTATCCCTCTTCAAGGTGCTTCAGCAAACATGATATGCAATGAATTTTAAATTTTCATTTTTGTGCCAGGTGTTATTTGCATGTCAACCTTATGCTAACCGACCATGCTAAGCCTAGGTTGAAACCATCAGAAGCTTAAAGCAATGGTCTCGACAAACACTACAACATCCTGGTTTTTACCAAAGTGGTATGGTAAGCAGTCCAGAACAAAATAGTGTGACAAAGCAAACCCACCTAGATCTTTTCAATTTCAGCATACATCATGAATGTCATTCATTTTCATTTTTATTTTCATTTCCATTCATTTTTCATTTTCATTTTCATTCATTTTCTTTTATTTTTGATGAAATCAAGTTGCGTATTAGCATCCAAGTAAAAAGGACCTAGCTATCAGGTGTGTAAAAGATAGCAAAAGCACTCAACCCATTCAAGCTAGTTTCTAGACTAAGCAGTGTTCGTTTTCAAATTTTCACAAGTAAAAGCCATGCTCGTGACAATTATCAGATGAAGACATGCCAAGTAGTAAATAGCATTAAAGACAATAGATCAAAGGCATTATAAAGCATGTACATGTAAAAGCAATTAATCATATGACAGAAGCTCATGCAATGCTACACAACTCCCCCTCAAAACATGCTAGTATCTCTCAGATGCTTAATGAGAGAGTGAGCTAAAAATTGTTTTGGAATCTAGCAACGCAAAACTCGTGATCCAGGCAAAGTAGTAGACTGACCATGCACAGGAGATAAGCCATGATAAAAAGTGTGTGGTCTACCTATAAAACGCGAACCTGGAAAACAACGAGGTCTCCCAACCTTTCGAGCATCAAAGCCTCTTATACATGATCTATCACCATATGAAGCATGGTGTACACCACGAGGGGCAAACTCACTCACAAACCCATGGGGAGCCTCAGAATTAGTGCAAGAATGATAACCACAATCATGCAAATCAAGCAAATCAAGTGAAGAATAATCATGAAAGTTCAAAGCATGAGCACGACGTTCATCTTTCATGTGTCGATAGCAAAAACCAATCAAATGACCTACACGATGACAATAAGCGTAGTGAAAAACTTTCTTGGGTGTAGGTTTATAGGTTTCTAGCGCAAACCTCACAGTTTTCCTAGGTTTTTGCTTGGAGTCTATCTTGAGTGATGAAATGATTATATTTTTGGGTTGGGTAGGAGTTTTGGCTTTTTGTGGTGTGTCTAACTGGGCTCTCTCTTTCTCAAGGGTAGTAGGTAGAGTGAACACAGTTTGGCTTGGGGTATTAGAGGAAGTTCTCTCATAACCTAACCCAAGAGCTAGCCTTGCCCTGTCAGCGCACATTTTTGTTTTATCCAAAAGCAAATCCATTTTCCCTTTCCTTTCAGTGTATTTGTCTAACATAGAAAGCAGATAATCATTCTCACACAGTTTTTCTACTTGCTCTCTAGCAAAGCTGAGTTGGTCCTTAAGGGTGATGCAGGTGGGACACGCCGGCTACACATCTTTAGAACACTCAACACTCTCCAATCTAGCCTTAAGCTCATCGATATGCTTATCTCTCGGACTAATACTTTCAATCAGTAAAGTGTAATTTAAGCATTCATCGATGGCACTAGGACTAGACTCCACCACCAAGAGTTGCTTCTAAACATTTTCTAGTTTTTCAATGTTTTGAGCATGAATCAAATGCAACTGAGCAAGTTCATCCATCACGATAAGACATGACTCACAATCAGCAGTTTCAGATTTAGACTTCAACACAGCAAGTTCAGTAGAAAGAGATTCAATTTTAAGCTTTTGTTCTTTTCGTTCTTTAGCAGTAAGTTTAAGCAGTCTATCTTGTGAAATAATTGCATCATGTAATTCATCGTTTTGAACAAGTAATTGATCAAGAGATAGACTAACCTCAGATGAGTCAAGCTCATCGCTGCTTTGCTTGTCGTTGGCCATGAAGCAGTGGCCGTTGAAGTCCTTCATCTTTTCCTTCTTTTCTTCATTCTTGCCTGGTTCACCTTCATCAGAACTTGATTTTTCACTCGAGGTGTTGTTGATGTCACTGAGTGCTGCCACGAAAGCTCTAGCCATCCTTTTTGCCACTTTTCCTCTTTTGCCTTTGTAAAACGGTTTCTTATCTCTTTTCTGATATTTGTGTTCATGTTCATTTTTGGCTTTCAGTTTTGGGCAATTGGCTTTAATGTGATTAAGGTCACCACACTCAAAACACCCTCGAGAGCCTCCTCTCCTCTCATCTCTTCTATCATTGTAGAATCTAGTGAACTTTTTGACTATAAGAGCAAGCTCTTCATCGTCTAATGTGTCCACTTGTTCCTTTGTGATAGAGACCAAAGAAGACAAGGCAAAACCCCAGACAAAGCACAAACACCAGACACGCTACCTCTAGATGAGGTGCCACTATCGGAACCAGAAACTAGTGCCATGGATTGTGGCAAAGAGTTCCCAATCCCAGAACGAGATGCCTTGGCGATCTCGGTGGACTTAAGCTTACTGAAGAGTTCATCGCATGTCAAAGTATCAAAACTAGCAGACTCTTCAATGCTTGAGATCTTTACTTCCCATATGCTACGATCCAGAGCATAGAGAAGTTTGATCGCTCGGTCATGATCAGAGTAAGCTAGCGTCCCAGTGGAGCGCAAGTTGCTAACAATTCCATCAAAGCGTGCAAACAAAGCATCTACAGATTCGCCGGGGTCTTGCACGAACATTTGGTATTCTTGATTATACGTGCTCTGCCTCCTAGCCTTAATCTACGATGTGCCCTCATGAAAAGTACTCAAGGTCGTCCAGATTTCTCGTGCAGTCCGAAGGTACTAGACCCTATCAAACTCGTTGCGACTCAGACTGATAAAAAGAATGTTTCTAGCCTTGCTATTACATTCATATTGTACCTTCTCAGTCTCTGAGGTACGAGTGTCAGGAATCACATACTGGGATGCAACAATGTCCCATATCGCACTTCCTTGGCTAAGCAAATAAGCCTCCATGCGCATCTTCCAATAGGCATAATCTCGACCATCAAACATCGGGATCTTGGAGTTCTTATCCATGTCGCCACAAGAATCACAAATCGGTTAAGGTCAACTGGTGATCTAACCGGCTCTAATACCAATTGTGGGATCGGAATGGCGACTAGAGGGGGGTGAATATGTGCCTCGACAAATTCTTGAGAATATGATGGCCTTTTCAAATCACCCAACGCACCTCTAAATGAACAAGCGGAAGCAGATGTAGTAATGACTCCAATAAAAACAGATGCTATCACCCTCCTATCTGATATTATGTCAAATGATAGATTGAGCGATCACCAGCACTGAATTTGCACACATGGTGAAAAGCATCACTGCATACGTCAACACATGATCGGCAAGCTGGGAAAGAAAAATAAGGGAGAAAAATATTTCTAGATTCAACTTTGAGCCTTCAAGATTTTCAGGAAATGACCACCTTCTAAAATTTTATAGCATATAGATGAGCCAAAAATAATATGTAGCTCTATTCAGAACATTTTGCAAACTTCAAACATGGAACCCTTGTAACTTGGACAACAAGAGTTATGTAGAACTCAGGTCCAAAAATAGAACCAAAATTGATCAAAAATCGCCTCAAAGATTGAATCCAGACTGAAAACAAAACACAAAACTTAGCAGAAATCAGCAGTTTTCATAACTTTTTATGCACTTTGTTGAACAGGAAAATATATGCCGCAGTGGCCGATGTTAGAGATATACTATATAGTATAAGGGCTTATTTGTAAAGCTTTCCTTCTATTGTACTATTGCCCTTTGGGCCCTTCTCTTGTACAGATTTGCCCTTTGGGCCCTTTGGAATGGACTGCAGCCAATTCATCACATGGTATCAGAGCTAGGGTTTCTAGCCCCTCCCCTCCTCCTGATCCCGCCGCCGGCGAGCCCTCGCCGCGCCTGCTCCCGCCGCCGCGCACCTGCTCGCGCTGCCACGCGCCTGCCCGGGCATGAGGTCGCGCCGCCGCGCGCCTGTCTTCCCGCTCGGGCCCGCCCCTGAGCTCCGCCATCTTGCGCCACCGCGCCCGAGCCCTGCCGTCCGCGCGTGGGCTCGCGTTGCTCCAGCGCCCGCCTGTCCTCCTGCTCGGGCCCACCCCTGACGCAGTCACGCGTCCTTTGGGCCCGCGCCTGCAGGTCCTCCGGTCGCTCTCCTCTCCTCGCCCTCTGCTCGTGTTGGGCAGAGAGGCCCAGAGCTCCTCCCCTGTTTTTTGAGACAGATTGCAAAAAAAAGAAAAAAGAAAAAAAGAAGAAGAAGAAGAAGAAGAAAAGAAGAGAAGAAGCAAGGGTTTCTCACCATGACTGCTCTTTGTCCTCTAGTTCCTGGACATTCTACACCTACTTCAACTCCAAGATATGTTACTCAGGGTGGCACAATTGTCGCTCTCTTCTGTCGCTACTGCAAGTCTAACACTCACGAGATTGAGTAGTGTCGAAAGCGGCCCTCTCACCGGAGGGGCGGCTCGAGTACCTCAGGTGGATCTCGGGGTTCTTCTCAGTCATCTCTGGATTGGGTCCTTGAGCTCACCAGACGGATGGATCGTCTGGAGCGTCGTGTTGCCTCTTCAGATCGAACTATGGTATCTTCTGCCACCGCTCAGTCTCCTCAGCTACCACAGCCAAGTACTCAGACACCTTAGATTCTTGATTCTGGCGCCTCTTTTCACATGACACATGACTCTACTCATCTTAGTTCCTTGAGTTCGCTCCTTTTCCTGTGTTTGTTAAGACAACTGATGGTACTCCTCTTCCTATTGCTCGTCATGGCATTCTTAGCACTTCCCATTTTCATGTGCCATCTGTTGCTCATGTACCTCAACTTCACTTGCAGCTTATTTCTGCCGGCTAAATTACTAATTATGGTTGTCGTATCATTCTTGATTCTGATTCTTGTTCTGTTCAGGATCGTCGCACCGGGACCCTAGTTGGTTCTGGCCACTGGCTCCATGATCCTCCTCGTCTCTGGGAGCTTGATTGGCTACATCTTCCTCCCATTTCTACTTCGTGCTATTCGACTCCTACTGTTGATGCTACTCCTTTTGTCGTCTCCACCTCCATTAGCTTTGCTTAGTGTCATCATCGTCTAGGTCACATGTGTGGGTCCCGTTTGTCATCTCTTGTTACTAGTGGAGTTCTTGGGAAGGTTTCTGGTGATACCTCCCTCTCTTGTATGGGTTGTAGACTTGGCAAGCAGATATAACTTTTGTATTCTGCTAGTCAGACAGTGTCCACTAGACCTTTTGATCTCATTCACTCTGATGTATGGGGCCTTGCTTCCTTCATTTTGAAAGGGGGACATCGATATTATGTGATATTTATTGATGATTTCTCTCATTTCACATGGATATATTTCTTGGAGTCTCGTGCTCAGGTGCTTACTGCTTATCAGGCCTTTGCTATGATGGTTCGCACTCAGTTTGACTCTTCCATTCATATTTTTCGTGTTGACTCTGCTAGCAAGTATCTATCTCGTTCTCTTCGTCAGTTTCTTTCTAAGCAGGGCACTCTTCCTTAGTATTCGTGCATTGGTGCCCATTCTCAAAATGGTGTGGCCGAGCGTAAGCATCATCACCTTCTTGAGACTGCTCGGGCAATATTACTTGCCTCCTCTATTCCTCCTCAGTTTTCGGCTGAAGTTGTATCTACTGTTGTTTACCTTGTAAACATTCAGTCCTCTGTCACTCTTCATAGTGTCACTCCACTTGAGCGTCTCTTTGGTCGACTGCCTCAGTATAGCCACCTTCGTTCCTTCGGTTGTGTTGTCTTTGTTCTTCTCCAGCCTCGTGAGAGGACAAAGCTATCGGCACAGTCGATCCGGTGTGTCTTCCTTGAGTATGACTCCGAGCGTAAGGGATATCATTGTTGGGATCCGGTTGCTCGTCGCATTCGGGTTTCCTATGATGTTACCTTTGATGAGTCTCGTCCTTTTTTCTCCGATGCTCCCTCCTCTCATGAGTCGATTGATTTTCTTGACTTAGTTTGGCCTTCGTCTGACTCCTCGTCATCATCCTCTCCTCCTTGTTCTTCCCCACCACCATCCACTTCACCACCTCCTTCTCTACCACTACCTCCACGTCCTTCCATTCTCTATCACTATACTCGTCGTCCGCGTCCTTCACCACCTTCCACCTCTTCTTCCCCTGTGCCTCATGAGTCTTCATACTCTGCACTCTCTCTTTCTGAGCCTTCCACATATCGAGATGCTATTGCTCATCCTGAGTAGCAGTTTGCTATGGCTGAGGAGATTGCTGCTCTTGAGCGTACCCGCACTTGGGATTTTGTTCCTCGTCCTCCTTCTGTTGTTCCAATCTCATGCAAGTGGGTCTACAAGATTAAGACTCGCTTTGATGGCTCTCTTGAGCGCTATAAAGCGCGTCTTGTTGCTCGTGGTTTTCAGCAGGAGTATGGTCGTGACTATGAGGAGACCTTTGCTCCTGTTGCGCATAGGACCACCGTTCATACTCTTATTGCAGTGGCCTCTGTTCGCCGGTGTACTATCTCTCAGCTTGATGTGAAGAATGCATTTCTTCACGGCGAGCTGCATGAGGAGGTCTATATGCATCCACCTCCTGGCTATCCTGTTCCCGATGGCCATGTCTGTCATCTCCGGCGTTCTCTCTATGGCCTCAAGCAAGCCCCTCGTGCTTGGTTTGAGTGTTTCACCTTGGTTGTCACTGCTGCTGGTTTTGTTGCTAGTCAGCAAGATCCTGTTCTTTTTGTTCACACTTCCCCACATGGCCGTACCCTTATTCTTCTCTATGTGGATGATATGCTCATCACGGGGGATGATTCTGAGTATATTGCCTTTGTTAAGGCTCGTCTCAGTGAGCAGTTTCACATGTCCGACTTGGGTCCTCTTCGCTATTTTCTTGGGATTGAGGTTGTTGGACCGGAAACGGCGACCAGAGGGGGGTGAATGGGAGCTTTTAAAATTTCAGACTAAAAATAGTCTTCTGTTTTAATTCTGTCTTCTGCGGAACAGACTTCGAACACACCCTTCGAAGTTCTGGTTCGGAGGTATTTCACAGCTCCGAAACCAGGCTTCGCTAGGAGCAAAAGTTCGAAGTCAAGAAGACTTCGCTCTACCCACAACACAAAAAACTCAACTCTGCTAAGTCAGTGCAGGCTCCGCACACTAGGTGCCTTCGAGCAGGCTTCGTACTACACCCTTCGCAAGAGCAGACTTCCCTCTGAGGACTTCGACCAAATACTTAGCGATAGCAACTGGTGCTAGGCTTCGTACTTCGAAGGTCTAAACACACACTGAACACACTTCGCTGAGGACTTCAACAAGGGAAGAAAATGGGCTTCGAACAATGCTTCGCTAGTAATCAGAGAGGTCTTTCCTCCAGTTTACACAGAGCGATCAGACACTGAAAAACACATACTTCACATGAACAGACTTCTCACACGCTTCTCCAGAAGAGATCCAGTGCACAAACTCAACCTAGAAGAAGATGGTGCACAGAGAAATCAAAACATGCAGTGCAAAGTAGGCATACAAGTTCAAACAATAAATGAAAACAGAATCAAAGTTTCATTGCTTGAACAGGGAACACAAAAAGAACTCACAGACTGAATACAAGAGTATGTGGCGGCTAGCACAGGAGCTCAACAATGGCTGCTCTAAAAGTGTTGCTGTGGCCTAGGCTAGCCTCCACTATTTATAGGCACTATTCAGCCCTGTGAATAGACTACTTTACCCCTAGGGTTTACACTGGTTTTGTCTCATCAGAACAAGGGGTATAGCTGGTAGTCTACTTTATTTGGAGGCTTCTTTTGTCAGCTTCGCAGAGGACACAACATCAGCTTTTGCAGAGCAGACACGGTCACCTTTGCAGTTTTGGAGCCTTCTGAAGCCCCCCTTCGCACGCGAGGGGTGCGGTAGCTTCGGTGAGAAGCTTTGAGCCTGACGGCCTTCGCTTCACCGAAGTCAGCCTCCGATACAGTGACGGTTTTGAGCCGAAGCCATCAAAGCCCTTGGGCCTTCGCACCAACACCTCCGAAGTGGACCATCATGGCTTCGCAGCTTCTCCCAGCTCGAACTCCGTCAGCCCGTGTACCGAAGCCATGCCTGTCCGAAGTACCTCAAGTCAGCCACACTCCGAAGCCCCACCTTCGGAGTAGCACCTTTCGAAGTCCCTCCTTCGTCCAAGGCCTTCGCATGAAGCATTGCATGAGCACTTCGTCGTAGTGTCTCTCCCCGAGCACACTCCTCGACGAACCTCACACGGATCATGCCTTTTATGCACCTCGACTTCTGAGACCTTCGTCGGGTATACCTTCGAGTGACTCCCTCCGGAGCACACTTCGAATGCCTTGCCTCATTGCTGAGGACTTTGTCCGCCAAACTCCGAAGTCACTCTATTCGGAGTACCCTTCGAAGTGCCTCGCCTTCGAGGACTTCGTCTCGGAGTACCTTCAGCTAGAGCCACGCTCCGCACTCTTTGCCTTCACCTGGCGCACCTTGACCCGAGGTCTGACCTCGACCCCTTCGCAGCCTTCGTGACCGAGCTCCCCGCTCGCCTGACATCAAGCCTCCCGCTTGACCCAAGTTCACTTGTTGTGAACCGTCTGTCACCTCCGAAGTCACCTGCGCACCACAGATAAACAGACAAGTGTATCCAGTACCCCGGAGACCTCTCCGGGTAAACAACCTTCGGCACACACTCTGGTGTACCGCCCAAAGTACCGAGACCTTCGGTACGACCCAATCATCGTGTACTGTCGGACCCCTCTGATAGGCACACTCCTCTGCAACAGCTACAGCAAAACAGACCCACCGAACCCTTCAGTAAAACAACCTCCGAACCCCTTCGGAGGGACCCTTCGAATCAGAGGATAAAATCTGTCAATCACTCATCACAGACTCCGAAACCAACCCTTCGTTTCTCAATCTCCCCCTTGATGAGTGCATTGACAACCAGATTCAAGTTCAAGAAAATTTGAAATAATTCAGCACACAAGTGACCATAAAACTCAGAAACGAGCCAAACCATGTCACTTGACAAAAGAATTTTCCTCCCTCTTTTCAAAAGAGTAAAAGCCCCTTCGGCAAATCTTTCCCTTTGCAAGATAAAACTCCTCCTGAGATTCAGCTTCTATGTTAGGTCGGTTGTCCAAAACAAGATAGTTGCTCTTCAGTATGTGCCCTCGGAGATTCAGCTTGCTGACTTGCTTACCAAGGCCCATACTCGAGCTCAGCATTGTTTTCTTCTTTCCAAGCTCAATGTCATTGATCCACCTTGAGCTTGAGGGGGGGTGTTAGAGATATACTATATAGTATAAGGGCTTATTTGCAAAGCTTTCCTTCTCTTGTAATATTGCCCTTTGGGCCCTTCTCTTGTACATATTTGCCCTTTGGGCCCTTTGGAATGGACTGCAGCCAATTCATCACAGTCGAAACCTTCTGCAAATTTCGAACATGAAACCCTTGAAACTTGGACAACAAAAGTTATGTAGAACTCAGGTCTAAGAACAGTACCAAAATAGATCAAGACTCGCCTCAAAGATTGAATGCAGACTGAAGACAACACAATCAGGAGAAATCATAAGTTTCCATAACTATTTAGGCACATTGTTGGACAGAAACAAATATGTAGCAGTAGTCAAAAACTCTTACAAATTCCCAAAATGGAACCCGGGAAACTTGATCTTCAAAGGCTACGTAGAACTTGGATCCAAAAGCAGTACCAAAATAGATCAAACATTTCCTCAAAGATTGAATCCAGACTGAAAACATAATACTGTACTCAGCAGAAATTACAAGTGTTCAGAATCATTTAGGTACTTTGTTGGGCAGAAAAATACATGCAGAAGTGATCAAAAACTTTTGAGAACTTCACAAATGAAACATCCAGATCATTCACATCAAAAGTTACATGGACATCCAAGCCATGTTCTGTAATGAAAAACTCCAGAAAACTCACTCAAAAATCGAATCCAAACAAAAATAACTCGGATACTTCTAGAGAGGATTCTCAAATATTTCTAGTTGAAACTCAGAAATAACAACCTGATCCTTACACAAAATAATTAGTTCATCATTCAATCATGAAATCACTCAAGAAACAATCCAAGTATCAGCCAAGATGTTGATGAACACTTGAAGAAACATTTCATCAAACATGTAGAGGGCTGTACCAAAAACTTAAACTATTACTCCAGAATTTTTTTAGTGTTGAGGTCCCTTGTTTGATCAGCAAAATAATTAAGAAGGAATCTCTGAAATCACTTGAAACTTTAAAAAATGGATTATTTAAATCATAAACACCAAAAGATGTATAAACATCAGCATCAACTTCTGTACTAGATTCACCAGAAAACGCAGCACAAAAACGAATCCAGTCTAAAAACTAACCTGCGCTGGGACAGAAAAACACTGCACTGTTCTTTTCAGATTGTGAATAGTGTCGCCCAATTTTGATTCCAAGCAACAAGAACAGCCAAAATGTGTATAAAATTTATATTTGGTTCAGCCAAAAGACAGCCAAAAAATCTCTCACCTGTCCATGGATATGGTCCCCTATTTATAGGCCAACCATGGGGGTATTTCCTAAAAAGAACCTTCTAGAATTGAAAATTACACAAAAGTCCTATTCCTTGTAATATATATTTCAGAATTAGAAAATTCTAAAAAATATACTAAAGGAGTACACTAACTCTAGACTCACAACCTTTTATTACACATTGACTCAAAGTAAAAAGACTCCAAACTATTAAAATCAGCAAAACTAGATTTGTGACGGTTTTCGACAAAAACCGACAAAGCCTCTCAACCCTTCGACACATGACACCGCTTCGCGACTTCGAGCACCAGCAAACCACTTTCGCTCTTGATCCCTCAAGCTGTCGGAATGCTTGTCCTGGCCTCCCTCTCGCAAACCCGGTCGTCACGCCGTCGCAGTCAGCCATCCATCCAAGTCTTGCTTCGTCTCTTCGTGCACTCTTGAGATCTTCTCCAACTTCGCCTGGCCTCCCTGATCCTCTGGCATCAAGCTCCCCGCTCGACCCTCGATCACCCGCCGTCGACAATTGGTCAGCATCTCCTCTCTGCACATACAAGACAAGCCAAAATAAGAACACGACGCACCGCCGAAACCTCGGCAGCCAAACCTCCATTTCACATCGAACCCGTCGATGCACTCAAACCACTCTCAACCACTCAACCGCTGAGACGCTCATCCTTGTCAATCACTCATCATCCAGACCGAAACCACCCTTGGTTTCTCATCTCTTTATATAGGCATAAGAGCTCCTGGTCACCAGCATCTCGAAACCAACAATTCGGTTACAACCAATTTGTGCTCTAACAGATCCAATCTATTTTACCCACGTCGGAACTTTCGATCCTAGATCGGAACTTCCGATAGAGTATTTTCGGTTTCTCAATCCAGCACGACAATATAACAAATCCAATCTGTTTTCGCCCACCTCGGAACTTCCGATACACATATCGGAATTTCCGATCAATACAATTTTCCCAATTCTAAATCAAAACTTCTGGCTCATCGAAACTTCCGATACCATATCAAAATTTCCGAATCAACTTTTGCTCTCTGACTCAAGTCCAGAAAATAATCGGAACATCCTATCCAAATCGGAATTTCCGATTCAAGTCGCGAATCTAACATCGGAACTTCCGATATCATATCAGAACTTCCGAAGTTGATTTTGCTCTCTCACTCGGGTACTAAAAATAATCTGAACTTCTGATACCCATATCGAAACTTCTAATCCTCAGAATTTTCTTGGGCATACTTCCTTCGGTGAGGACATTGCATCTAACATGCATCATGGCCTTGTTGCTTCTCTTACACATACAGGAGTGTTGGATATGCTATATTGCTGATAGGGGAATGACTGTCTCCACAGTTTTTCAGTAAGCCTCAACGAAACCGGTAGGCCCCTACCCTATACACGACGGTGCATCTTTCATAGGTCGATTCTTAACATGTGTTTTCAAGGTGCCAACAAGTGATTTTTTAACCAAGCCTGAAATTCACTCTTATGGGGAGTCAAACCCAGAACCGAGAGGTGCTACTTGAGCACCATAACCACTAGACTATAGGTCTTTTCACACGTTTCATGTTTCATTTTATGCAATTTTTAAGCAAAGAGGCATTCTTGTGCTCTTATGATTTGATATATTCAAGGGATCATGTATAATATGAACGACATACATAAAATAGAAAACCTTTCAATATCAAGACTAGCTTAGTTCATATTTGTGATCTAATTCTGAAGTATGTCTAGTTTAGTTCATATTTTGTTATCCTCTTATTGTGTAACATTGACGAATCTCTATGTAAGACTGAGATTGTTTATGGCGTCAGGTAGCTCAGTATGGTTATCAGCTTTAAGATCACCCCATGTGAATGAAATATGGAGATAACCATACGTTGAAAAAATGGCTCCAGCATTGTATAACGTAATAGTTACTAAGATTAAGGCGTCTTATCTTTTCTCAAGATATTATGCCATCCTCTTGAAATTTACCGGAGCATGGAATTGTTATCTGAAAGTTCATATATATATATATATATATATATTTATATTTGCAGTAATATTGCATCACACAGAGTCTATTCTTCGATGCTGTCATTCACTGTACCAGACATAAACAGTACGGTAGCAAAATTATTGTCTCTGGGAGCTGAGTTTGATGGACCCATTAAATATGAGATCCATGGAAAAGTATGCTGCCTATAATCCATAACTTCGATGCATGTTTATATAACTATATTCATGTTTTCTTCAAAACATTTCTTATGGTGATATTTTTCTTTTCAATGCAGGTTGCAGCCTTACCACTACTACAAAGCGACACTGTAGTGGCGTTGGGCAAAACCACTATAGTGGCGGGCCATTAGATGCCCGCCACTACAGTTGCTGGTGCTGACGGCAGCACCAGCGCCCGCCACTATTGTTGGTAAAGTAGTGGCGGTCGGTGCTGACGTCATCCCGGACCGCCACTATTGTACCAATAGCAGTGGCAGGCGCTGGTGCTACCCGCCGCTGCTAATATGGCCGCCACTAAAGTATTGATGACATCACTTGCGACCGCCACTACTATTCTAGCTATAAATGCGCAGCTTCTTCCTCCCCGAGCTCTACCGGAGTTCGCATTTAATTTTGTCCGTACAATGGCGACAAAAATCTAGATAAAGAGGGGGAGGCTTTGTTTTCGTTTCTTTTGAAGGATTTTATTCTAGGAGGTAAATCCATGTCGAATCTCACATTTATTTTGTATTTAATCATGTATACAATGAGTTATTAGCGTTTTTCTAATTTAGGGTTTGTGAATAGAAATTTTCAAATAATCTTCTATTTACAGTGTTACCTTCTCCCAAATGAACAAATATGACTCTCCTCACAATTATTCATCACTTGTATATTGATTTACGTCATTTTAATCTCTTTTTTAATTTGATTTATGATTATAGATCTAGAGTTATGTTGTTTGGAGAGAGAGAAACCAATATAGTTAATTTATTTAATAATTTTTTCTGCTTAATAAATAGTTTTAATTAAAGTATTGAGGATTTTTAATTAATGTTGTTATGAGCGATAATAAATCAATATATTTTCAATTTGTAAATTACTAAAATTAACAATAATGAATTTATTAATATTTTTCAAATAATATATGTTTTAGATGGAGCACAGGTCCTGGATGTACTCGTCCAACGACGGAGATGTGGTGGCATATTTTAACAGAGTAACTGAATTTACTGAAGCTGTCGCACAATATGCTTCCCGTCAGAGTGAAGAGGCAATATATTGTCCTTGTAAAGTTTGTAAAAACGAAGCGATGTATCCGTGTTTTGATCGTGAAACCATACGATTTCACTTGTTGAAAAATGGTTTCGTGAAGAATTATTATATATGGACGAAACACGGTGAGATGGACCAAAATCCGCCTGAAGATTCTGATGTACCGCAAGATGCTCATCAACATAGAAGAGGTTGTGATCATACATCCGACATAACACATGATGATGTTGATCAACATGATGATGATGACGCCTTTGATGTGGAGGAACTGATGCGAAATGTTGCGCCTGAGGTGTTGTTGCAGAGAACTACAACCAAAGGATACGATAACTTTGAAGCACTTGACAAAGCATCAAAAAATCTTCTTTACGAGGAACACCACGGATGCGATAAGCAGTATACTGTGTTGTACACAATTCTTGAGCTTATGAAACTGAAGGCCAGCAATGGATGGTTTGACACTAGTTTTTCAGATCTTTTACAACTCCTAAAAAAGGTTTTTGCCAAAACCCAATGGTTTACCATCTGATACGTACCAAGCAAAGAAGATGATTTGTCTGTTGACTTTGGGCGTTCAGAAGATTCATGCATGCCCGAACCACTGTATCCTATATCGAAAAGAGTATGGATTGTTAGAGAGATGTCTGCAGTGCAACGCGAGTTGATACAAACGTCCAAATGACTGTGTGGAGGACTACAATGACCACCAGAAGAAGAATAATAAGAGGTTGCAGAAGAGGAATAAAAATGTTATTGAAGACCATCCTGGAAAAAAGACGGAGAGGAAAGTTCCAGCCTTAGTAATGTGGTACCTACCGGTGATTGATCGCTTGAAACATATGTTCTCTAATCCTAGAGGTGCTGAACTATTAATCTGGCATTTCGCTGGGCGAAAGAAGGACGGAAAACTTCGGCACCCTGCGGATGCTAGGCAGTGGAAATCATTTGACCTGGCCCATCCAGATTTCTCGGACGATCCTAGAAATATCAGGATGGAACTTAGCACGGATGGAATGAATCCCTTCGGTGAGATGAGGAACCCACATAGTACGTGGCCAGTCTTTCTATGCTTGTTCAACATTCCATCATGGTTGTGCCATAAAAGAAAATACCTTATGCTCACTACTCTAATTTCTGGTCCAAAACAACCTGGCAATGACATTGATATCTTTCTAGAACCTTTGATGGAGGATATGAAACATCTATGGGAACATGGTGTCTGTGTGTGGGATGAGCACAAGAAAGAGCACTTCAATCTAAGAGCCATAATCTTTTGCACCATAGCTGACAACCCAGGACGCATGTCCCTAACAGGACAGGTTAAAGGAAAGACAGCATGTGTAGTGTGTGTGGACCAGACAGAATCTATGCATCTTCCATCATTCGTTAAGACGATATATATGCGACACCGCAGATTTTTACCAAAAAACCACAAATATCGAAGAAATAGGAACCATTTTGACGGTACAATCGAGCTTGGACAGCCTCCACGAAATCGAGATGGCAAATTTCTATTCGAAATGGTAAAGAATATCAAAGTTGTTTTCGGAAAGAAGAGGAAGAAATCTGAAAAAATTTCAAAGGACGCTCCATTTAAAAAGCAGTCGATCTTCTTTAGATATTTGCCCTATTGGAAGGAGTTGGAGATTGGTCATGCTATCGATACAATGCACGTTGAGAAGAATGTCTTCGAAAGCACTATCGGTATTTTGTTAGACATACCGGGCAAATCAAAAGATGGACTCAAAGTACGAAGGGACCTTCAAACTCTCGGAATTAGACCCGACCTTCACCCACAGGAAAGGGCCAATGGAAAATTTTTCCTTCCGGCTGCTAGCTATAACCTCACAATTGACGAGAAAAGATCAATCTGCAGGTGTCTACATGGAATTAGAGTTCCAACAGGATTCTCAACGAATATAAAGAATATTGTCTCCGTAGCAGATTTGAGGATGAGCGGCTACAACACTCATGATTGTCATGTTATGCTTGGGCTATTCCTCGCCATCGCAGTAAGAGGAGTTAAACATTCATTTCTGAAGATGGTGATAACACGCATGTGTCACTTCTTCAATGTCATATCAAATAAGGTGATCGACACTGAAGAGTTAAATGAATTACGTAAACAAATGAGGGAGACTATGTGTCAGCTTGAGATGTGCTTTCCTCCTTCATATTTTGATATTATGGAGCACTATATGATACATATAGCAGACCAAATCTTTGTTCTCAGTCCAACGTACCTGCACAATATGTATGCGTACGAGCGTCTAATGGTTATCTTCAAGGGTTACGTACGAAATCGTGCTTATCCAGAGGGTTCCATGATAGAGGGCTACACGACTGAGGAAGTCATTGAGTGCTACGCAGATTACATAAGAGATGGAAGACCAATAGGAGTTCCCGTGTCCTGGCACCATGGAAGACTCACCGGTAAAGGAACTAAAGGCAGGAAAATCATACGAGACAATAGTTACCAAACAATAAGAGAATCACATTACAGTGTAATGCATCAGTTGGCGATTATGAGACCATATGTTGAACAACACCTGCAAGAGCTTCGTGAAAAGAATGAAGATCGCGATGAACAATGGATTATGAAAGAACACAAAATTTATTTCACATCATGGCTGAGGGATCTAAACCTTTCGATTGGAGAAACCGACGAAGAGATGATGATGATAAATAAATTGTCTTACGGTCCATTGAGCATGGTTAAAACATGGCAAGCGTATGACATCAATGGTTTCACATTCTATACCAAAGCAAAGAATCAAAAGAGTCAGCGCCAAAATAGTGGTGTCAGAGGAGAAGCAGAAGATAGCACTGGACAAAAGAATGCTTACTATGGATACATCGAAGAAATATGGGAACTCTATAGAAATCCCTGTATTTAAGTGTCAGTGGGTCAGACATCCAGAAGGTGTGGAGGTGGATGATTACGGGTTTACGATAGTTGACCTTAATAAGGTGGCTTATAAAGATGACCCTTGGATACTCGCTCAATCCGTGGCACAAGTATTTTACATACTTGATCCAAAAGATGAGAAAAATACATCGTTGCTCCAGGAAAACAAAGAATTGTTGGAGTTGATGGAGTCGAAGACGAAGAATACAATCAGTTTGATGAGGTGCCATTTTTCGTTGATATATCAAGGATCAATGTGGTTGAAGCAAAACTGTCATTTGGCAGTGTGATTCCTTATCTACGCACCAATGGCGATGGAAAATTAGTGCAAGGCTAGATCATTTATGTTTAGCGTGCATATTTGTAAAATCAATTATGTCATTTATTGTTAAAACATTTTCAAGATCAAATGAGGATTTAATTAAACATCAATAGAAAATTTATTAAACAACAATAGAAAATTTTTTAAAATTTAATTTTTTGGGCCAACAGCAAGGTTCAAACCTCAAACCGCCTGCCGGCAGCGAGGTTCAAACCTCGAACCACATGGCCCCAAGTGAGCCCCGCGCACCACTGTGCTACTAAGTGTTTCACGTCAATGTAGGAAGAGTATTATATGCTATATATATAATCCCTACATCTATTAGTAGTGGCGGGCTGGATGACGTCAGCATGCCCGCCACTACTAAGGCAGAATGACGTCAGCATGCCCGCCACTACTAAGGCAGAATGACGTCAGCATGCCTGCCACTGCTAATACACCTATATATACTTTCCACTCCCACTGTCCGAAAACCTAGTTTCATTTTCTAAACCCTAAACTCCCGTGTCGCCCCCCCTCCACACCCGTCGCCGCCGTCGATGTCCCGGAGCACGTCGCCACTGCCCTCCGCCGGTCGCCGCCTTCCTCGGAGCCCGTCTCGGCGCCGCCCGCGTCGCCGCCATCCAGTCAGTAAATGTTAGATAACCTATCTTTAGTCTTATTTCCACTATAATAATAATGTTTTTTAATGCACTATAATATTACTAGATTAGGGTTTTTTAATGTTATATCAATGTGACAAAAAAATTGCAGATGGCTCCTCCTAAGATTGAACCAAACAGTGGATCCTCAGACTCTACATCAAGTGGCGTGTGTGAGGTTTGCAAATGCGGTAAACATAAGGTACATGATGGTATAGTTTGCAGTTGTTTGGCAAAGAAAGTGATTCTCATAATGGACTCCGACTCGGAGGACGACTCGCGATCGCTGCAACCAGATAGGGTAAGTGTTGGCAGACAGGAGAATGATGAGACAACCGGTGGTAGAGGGAAACATGCCGAGGCTAGCGGTGGAAAAGGGAAGCATGTAGAGCAATGCGACAGCAAGAGGAGGAAGAAGGCAAGATCCTCTTTTTATGCAAATTTTATATTTTTATCATCCAATTCAATCATTGATAATAAGTTGTTCTCACTATTGCCGCCGCGTGTATTTTCTTGTTCATGAACATGGAGAGCAGTTTAGACTGCCTGATGATGCCGAGTTGGTTGAGGATTGGCAAGTTGAGGCTTTTAATCTATTTAACCAGAAATAGGTTGTGTTTGTGCCGAGGAAGAAGAAGAAGCTCCAAACCATATCTTTCTTTTGGGTTTGACCAGTAGTGCATTTCGATGTGTAAGCTGGTTTCCTCAGCCTGGACTTGTGTTTGTTTACTTGCTTTCAAATAAACATGATGTGTCAAAAGCGAGCCCCCGCACCACCGCGCTACAAAGTCTCGATCATATCGTAACAACATGTAATAAAAACACACTTAATGAAATAAAAACAGTAAACTAAGGGAGAAAAATACCAATTTTTGCAATTAGAATATTGGTGTTGTATTTTTATTATACAAAAAGTTTCAATTTCAAAGGAAGAATAAACTATAGATTTTGCTTTCAAACCTCAGTCATTTCTTCTCTAAACCCTAATGCATCCCCGCAGAATCTAATGTTTCTTAATGAAATAAAAAAAGTAAAGTGAGGCAGAAAAATACCAATTTTTTAAATTTGATAAGTTATGATGTATTTTTATTGTTAAAAAAATTAGAATAGAAATGTAAAAAAAATGTTTGGATATGCTAGCAGCAAGGTTCGAACCTCAAACCGCCTGCAGGCAGCAAGGTTCGAACCTCGAACCGCATGGCACAAAGCAACCCCCGCACCACTGCGCTACAAAGTGTTTCTCGACATGAGTGGCAACGTATGCTAGATAACCCCACCAGCGGCGGATTAGTAGTGGCGGGCATGATGATGTCACCAGCCCGCCACTGCTATCCTTTTAGTAGTGGCGGGCATGCTGACGTCAGCGTATGCCCGCCACTACTATACTTTTTTCCACCCGCCCAGACTAAACCCTAGTAGTGGCGGTCGGTGACGTCAGCGGCCCGCCACTACTATGTCTTTGCCCGCCACTACTATGATAAATATCAGTGGCGGGCATGCTGACATCAGCGTGTGCCCGCCACTACTATACTACTAATATATAGTTTTTGGCTCCCGCCCAGACTAAACCCTAGTTCATTTGCAAATCAAACTCCCACTGTCCCCCTCGGAGACTGCCGCCGCCACCGGAGACCGCCGCCAACCTCGGAGACCGCAGCTGCCCTCGGAGACCATCGCCGCAACCGTTTCCCGACGCCGTCACCGAAGTCGGCCCGTCGGCACCGTCGGAGCCTGCCACCGCCCCCAGAGCCCTTCACCGTGTGCCGTCCCCGTCGTCGCCCCGGAGACCACTGCCACCACCGGAGACCGCCGTCGCCACCGTTTCCCGGCGCCGTCACCGGAGCCTGCCCGTCGCCACCGTCGGAGCCTGCCACCGCCCCCCAAAGCCCCAGAGACCACCGCTGCCACTGTTTCCCGGCAACGTCACCGGAGCCGGCCCGTAGCCACCGTTGGAGCCCGCCACCACCCCCCAGAGCCCTTCACCGTGCGCCATCCCGTCGCCGCCTTGGAGACCGCCGCCGCCACTGGAGCCTGGCCCGTTGCCGACAGGTAATTAGATAATCAATTTCATTCATGCTCTTCACTTGTTTGATAAAATGTCAATGCCTTATGTAATATATGTAAGATGATGTGCTTTTACATGATGTGCTTGAATTGAATTGTGAGTTTTAAAATGAGCTTTTACATGATGTGCTTGATGAAATATATGTAAGATATTTGTGCATGACAAGCATTTGATAAAATGCTTGTGAACTATTGATGTATGAAATAAATTGATGTTTTTTTATTCATCTTCTTGTTGTTAGTTGAGTGTGAGTGTTCTTATGTTCTTGAGTGTATTCTTGAGAGAGGTAGGCCAACACAAGCTAAGTTAGGTTTCTAGGGTTTATTGTCCTTAGAGCATCTCCATTGTACTTTCTAAATGTGAATTGCTATTCAAATGGAGCTATATTTAATCAATTTATATACAATGGAGATGCTCTTACATTTGTGGATAGTTATCATTTGTAGAACCACTGTATACTACTTTGTTACACCTATTTTGGCATTGATTAATGGAAATGTACCATTCACCCAATATATATTAGTCTAATTTTGGGTGAAGTCTTCTATATCTAAGTTATGCCATGAGAAATATTGCATACCACATTACCACTTTTTTAGAACAACTTTTAAAGGCCTATGATGCAAATAGTAATTAAGTTATCTCATGTATGTCATCAAGTCGTGGGACACATCCATTCCTGTCAACAACTTCTTCTTTCTCGTGTTGCTGACAGGGAATGGATGTGCTCACGGTTCCATGGCAGCCATGAACATATTTGAAAAACAACACAAAAAATGTTGAGGCCTCAACAACACAAGAGAGAGAGAACAACACAATCTCCTAACTTGAGGATTAATATAGTAGCTTCAGAAGTAATAGCTGACTACTGTAGCCAAGAAGAGTTTTCATACATTTCCCACCTTTGACACTGTGATCAGTTTACTACTGCTATTACTTCTGAGGCTACAGTAGTAAACTGATCACAGTGTCAAAGGTGGGAAATGTATGAAAACTCTTCTTGGCTACAGTAGTCAGCTATTACTTCCGAAGCCACTATATTAATTCTCAAGTTAGGAGATTGTGTTGTTCTCTCTCTCTAGTTTTGTTGAGACCTCAGCATATTTTGTGTTGTTTTTCCCTCTAATGTTCCATGGCAACAAAATATGTTGAGGCCTCAACAACATTGTGATCAGTTTACTACTGCTATTATTTTTAAGGCTACTATATACTAATCCTCAAGTTCATGCATCCGGTTGAAGACCAACATTAGATTCTACAATTACTTTTAGAGGCCTATGATGCAAATTGTTATTGAGTTATCTCATGTATGTCATCAAGCTGTGTGACACGTCCATTCCTGTCAACAACTTCTTCTTTCTCGTGTTGCTGACAGGGAATGGATGTGCACACGGTTCCATGGCAGCCATGAACATTTTGAAAAGCTACACAAAATATGTTGAGGCCTAAACAACACTGTGATCAGTTTACTACTGCTATTATTTCTAAGGCTACTATATACTAATCCTCAAGTTCATCCGGCTGAAGGCCAACATTAGATTCTGCTATTCCTTTTAGAGGCCTATGATGCAAATAGAAATTGAGTTATCTCATGTATGTCATCAAGCTGTGCGACACATCTATTCCTGTCAACTTCTTCTTTCTCGTGTTGCTGACAGGGAATGGATGTGCTCACGGTTCCATGGCAGCCATGAACATTTTGAAAAGCAAAACAAAATATGCTGAGGCCTAAACAAGTCAGAGCAGCTTCTAACCGAGGATTACATTCCTGAAGCTCACATTGTCTATCATCGTAGGATCATCCAAAGCGAGGAAGCAAGCGTCGATTATTCCAAGTCGAGAAAAGAACAACTATTGTCCCAGCTATTGAGTCAGCTGAGCGAACAGATGTTGAGCCCGCTGCCACAACATCGTCTGCAAATGCGAAGAGGAGAGGGAAACAGGAGAAGAACAAGCTGCATACAGCTATCTATGAGGTTGAAGAAGTGCATGTTGATGGAGCTCCAAAGAAGCCAAAAGAAATCACAGCGAAGTGGCGTAACGACTGTGGATGTCTCGCCAGGGAGCGATGTAAGATAGTTTGGAAAAATTGGAAGACTGTCCCTGAAGCTACAAAGAACGAATTGTGCCAGCATATAAAAGCGCATTATAAATTCCCGGAAGACCGCTTAGAAGACACTAAAGCTGCCACATTGAAGACTATCGGGAAGGCTCTCCGTACATTTAGGACTAAACTGAACACACAATACCTTCAGAAAGATGAGTCGCCACTCAACGACTACGGCTTTATAACCGCAAATGAATGGAACGAATTCAAAATGCAGCATTGCTCAGAAGAAGCCAAACAAGAGAGCATCATGTTCAAAGAACTTAATAAGAAGAATAAGTTCCCACATAAACTTGGGCCAGGTGGATATAAGGCCAAGGAGGATGAGTGGAGTAGAAAGGAGGAGGAGGACCGTGCGGCTGGGTTACCTGAACAGTTTTCAGGTGCTGATCAGCGCACTAAGAGATGGCTCCTAGGTCGAGCTAAAAAAACACCCGAGGGCCAATATATGCTCTCCGACTCACGGACTAGTGAAGTATTCCAGAAAGCACAGGAAATCGCTGAGTTGGAGAAGACTGGAAAGTTCAAGCCCGAGGGATGTAATGACCAGCTTACATCTGCTCTCGGAAACGAGGAACATCGAGGGCGCACCTGAGGTGTCTCTTCTATAGCACCCTGGAAAAATACTTTCAAGAAACAGGAGGGTGCCACATACAAGAAGCGTCAAGCACACACAAACGACGCCGCAGAGCGCCGTGCAGAGTGAGAGCGACACTTTTTTGAATTTATTAACGAGAATCCAAACATAATGCAGGCTGCAGCGGGACAAATAATTGTGCCAGAGGTACGACTCGACGTACCAAGCAGTGTTGGCTCAGTACAAGACAAATTTCCTGTAAATTATATTAAAGAGGACACACCATGCAGCCTGCATGTATCGATAGGGCGCAAAGGGCATTCCCAAGAGGCTGCACGAGGCATTGCTATGCCTGGGGATTTATTTCACAATCGGCCTATTCCTGCTTACTATACCAAGGTTCAGGTCAATGAGATCACCAACGACAGATTTATTAATGACCCCTTGGATCTTACAATGCCTGATGAGGGGATTGAGACAATCGGAGATGCTCTAAATAACTTTGTCCTATGGGCGAGCCAAGATATCAAATTACTGCAGACAAGTTCTCAGAGTAAATCACCTATTGTCTCATCACAATCCCCCACATATCTTTCATCTCAGGATGTGCAAAATATAGGATCTTTATCACCTGTTGATGAGCGTGAGATAGAGGAAAAGGCAGAGGAAGAGCAAGTGCCCGATAAAGTGGCAGAAGTGATAGAATCGAAAGTGACTGAGCCTGATCCTCAAGTGACAAAGCCAGTGCCAGTGCTTGAGCCCACTGATGAGCCCAACACAAATGTGCCAGAGCCAGATCAAATGCCAGTGCCAGTTCCAGCTGAGCCTCAAGTGCCAGTTCCGGCTGAGCCTCAAGTGCCAGTTCCGGCTGATCCTCAAGTGCCGGTGGCCAAGCCCATAACAAAAGTGCCAGTGTTAGTTGCCGAGCCTGAAAACCAAGATGCATGCCCAAAGCCAGCAATCCTCAAGATAACTATTCAAGCTAGGCAGTGTTCTGCGCTGAAATCTGAGATGCATAAATTTTTTACTACTATGGGGCAAACACGTTCTATGCCCGAAGCGGCTCCCATAAAGGCTCCAGTACAAAAGCATGCGGGCTCACTTTCTGTTGATAAGAGGACCTACGGAGACGAGGATTATATCGAATACGAACCAGGCAAACCATTATTACCCCAAGGAGTACTTAATTGTATGCCTTGGATGATGAAAACATTTCATGACTGGTACCTCGAAGCGTCTTCGTTAGGAGTAACACAAATAGAACTGAAGGTTCCACAAGAAATATTCAACTGCCCAGAGTTTAAGCTTGCACTATTTTTCGACGACTTCCATCGGATGTTTCGTCTGAAGCGAACCGACATCACAAGCATGATGCTCTGGTGCATGTAAGTACTTTATACTTTGTCAATACAAAGCAAAAATAAATAATGTCTTATATTGACTATTGTTTTATAACATATGCAGTTGTAATTCACGCGGTGACGAGTCTAATATGTATGGGTACTTAAACCCGTCATTAATAAGCCAAAGTGCGCTGAACCCGACACTAAACCAGAACGATAGCAAGTACTGGACTGCGGGTAAGAAAAAATTTCAAAGAAAGATGTTCAATAAAGACGAAGACGCACTTAAGAAGAAGAAAAGGAGTTGTGCCGCGTTGTATATTGCGCGGTGCATGGATCAATGGAAGGACAAAGAAATGATAAGTGGGGCATATAACTTTAAGTAAGTATACACACTATATCCACTTAATCACGTTTTATCGATTATGAAACTAACATAATCATATATTACTTCTTTCGATAGTGATCATTGGATTGCACTTCTGATATACCCAAAGAGCTCAAGGGTTTATGTGCTCGACTCGCTCGACAAACCCAAAAAAGAATATCAAGATATATTAAATGTTATTCAGAGTGCATATAGATACTACGTGGAAAAGTTAGGTGGCCCACATGATCCACAGAGGCCGAAAGATATGCTTATCAGAACCAACTATCCGGTAATATTATATTTTTAAATTTGTTAATTCAATTGATAAAGCCAAACTATATATCGTTCTAACTTTGTCTATTTTGAAGTGTCACAAACAATCTCTTGGTTCCGTGCATTGTGGCTATTATACTTGTGATTTCATGAGCAATAACTTAGGAAAGTTTGGGCGGACAGTATCTGAGGATACTAAAGAAGTAAGTTGATTTCTTGTGTGTTAATCTAATATAACTTGCAGCGTATGTACTTATATTTTACGTATGCAGGCGTCAGGTCCATCAACCGTTGCCTAGAAGAGCCAACTCTCAGAATCACAAATGTACGAAATCGTATCAAGGATGTGCCGCTTCACGATGCATGAGATTCTTCATGAGCTTGGAGTATTTTTCGATCCTGAGAGTGAAGTGGCCAAGCATCCAACTCTGTATGATTGGGCCGGAAGAATGAAAAGGCGAACCAATTAAGATATGAGTTGGCCTTCCAAGAAAACATAAACCGCATGAGCATGTATTTGTGAAACAATGGTTAATTTTGAAATTTTGATAGATGTAAACTTTTTAGACTTGATGTGTTGAAATGTAAATTTGTAAATTGATGAGATGTGTTGTTGTTGTCCTGTGTATGTAGATGGCTGTGTGAAGCATATAATGTAAACTTTGTAAATTTTTGAAAATTGATGAGATGGATGGTTGTTGTGTTGATGTGTTGTTGTTGTGGATGTGTATGTGGATATGTGGATGTTTTGCTGCTGTGTATGTGGATGGCTGTGTGAAGCATATAATTTCTGTGTTTTGGTTTGTGGGATCACAACATTCTGTGTTATGGGTTATACACAGCAGTGGCGGGCAGATGAGGTAGCTTGCTCGTTACTGCTGTTGACACAGTGGTGGCGGGCGCGCTAACCTCATCTGCCTGCCACTGCTATTGATAACAGTAGTGGCGGGCAGATGAGGTCAGCGCGCCCGTTACTGCTGTTGACATAGTGGTGGCGGGCGAGCTGACCTCATCTGCCCGCCACTGCTATTGATAACAGTAGTGGCGGGCAGATGAGGTCAGCGCGCCCGCCACTGCTATTGACACAGTGGTGGCGGGCGCTCTGATCGCCACTGCTAACCAGCGATAGCAGTGGCGTTAGAGCAGTGGCGGACTAGATGCCCGCCACTATAGGTCGTTTTTGCCCGCCGCTACAGTGTCGCTTTGTAGTAGTGTACGATGCATCGATGGGCACATGCTTGGCCTTTATGAACAAGCGTGAAGTACCCATGCTACAATGCACATATATACATAGACTCTGTATGGATCCATGGGTTAGAGTTAGTTTGGGTTAGATTTACCCTAATTAACCCTAAAATACCCATACAAGAGAATTAGAGTTGGGCTATTTCAATCTAACCCATCAAAAAAATTAGCACCTCCAAGAGGTGCTAATTGGGACTAGTTTCTGTGAGGCCCACAAAAAATTAGCACCTCCACAACGGATCCCCACTCTCTGGGCGACACCGCTGCTCTGGGCGAACTCCCATTCGCTTCTCCCGACCGACCCCGCTGCTCTGGGCGAACTTCGGGGGCGCTGCCGGTTCCGCTGCCCGCAAGAGATCCCGGTAGGACACGGCCAACGGGGACGCCGTCGTAGGGAAGTGCTCCAGAGGTAACTCTCCTCGCCACCATTAGCCACCTCTCCCTCTCCCTCCTCCATCCTTTCCCTGCGAGAAGCCAACAACCATCTAAAGCGGGTGCTAATCTGGAGAAGGAAACGTCTAAGCGGGTGCTAATTAGCAGCCTCAGCATAGCCCACGACCTCTTCTTCCCTATAACGAAGAGGCTTCTCTCTCTCGCAAAATAATCAAAGAAGAAGATGGCGGCGGCGGCTAGAACTGGCCTCCTTCGTAGGTCTGGCCGAAGCTCCAGCCGGCGAGGGCGGCGTTGTTGCTAGTGACGGTGCGGCCATCGCTGGAGGTGACTTGGAAGGAGAGGCTCTCGCCGTCGAGGAAGGAGTTGCTCTGCCAGTTCTGGCCCCAGTTGCGCGACATGGCCTGCCACCCGGTGCGAGACCCCTTGATGGACACCGACCGGACGTCGCCGGCGCCGGCCACGTTCGTCACCAGCACTAGGTTGAAGTAGGATATCTAAAGGCTGAAGCAGTCCACAAAGCCTACTCGCTGCGCTGGACAAGATGAGAAACCATGTGAACGCCTGTTTAGTAACTTGGGAATGCAATCATACAGTGCCCAGTTTCTGTTGCATGTTGCATGTTTTCATGACCAAGGATTTTGAGTTGTTATTGTTGGCCTACCTCTGGACACAACTATAAGGCAGCAACTTCTTGTTTTGGAGCATTGTTCAGTTTTGCACAGATATAACAATCACTGTATGCCTGACAGTACACATGCTTTACATAGTTAATATTGTGGCATTGTGCATTAGTATTTGACCTATAAAATTTTGCACAAATTTTGCAGAACTCAGACTCGATGGACGGAGATGGCCTCAATGCATGGGATTCGCAACCGTCGGCAACTGGCCCTACTGCCCACGCAAGTCTCGACCTCAACTCGCAAGCATCAGTGGCGGATGGATTCCTGGGGCTTGGCCTCTACGGAGCTTTCATCTAGGGCGACGATGAGGAGCTTCTTCCTAGCCATGGCATGGGCACCATACTCCCTTCCTATCGCCAACCTCGTGCCATAGCAGGAGATGCACGGGTGACACCGACCCAACCAATTAACTTCGGTGGCTCCTCGTCGGCGACAACAGGTCACGGTGGAGGCAACGGTGGCCTGTCCCTCGGAGGGTCATCATCGGGGGCTGGCCGCGGTGTTTGGCGGCGTGTGAACTCAGCCACCGTGACAACTGGCAACCGTATGCAACATGTTCCGAGGCCACCAAGGGCACTGAGGGCACAGAGGAGTGTCGGCCGTGGGCAAGCACATGTCTCCATTCCTCCCTTCGACAATGGTGATGAAGAAGAGGAGGATGATGTGGAGGAGTTAGCGAGCTCTGGAGGTCACGCGGTGAGACTACTCAATCGAGCTCAATGGAATTATGTTAACAATGCTTGCTTGTTAGAATTGTGCATAGAGCAGCGTGCATCAGGAATGTACAATGGTGCACAAATGACCGGTGAAGGGTACCAAGCTGTTGTGGACGGCTTACTTGGTAGAAGGGGGTTGGTGTATAGCCGTGGCTAGGTGAAGAACCAAATACTCATACTAAAAACACCTACTCTTTTTGGCGATACATGCAAGCACACACAGGGTTGGGGAGGATGCCAGATGGAAGCATTGATGCCGACTCTGAATTCTGGATCACACACACAAAGGTAGCATTTCAATATGCATTTTAGATTGCCTAGTTTGCTGATTTCATTATGTATTTAACCTTGCCTAGTTTGCTAATTTCAATATGCATTCTTATGCTGCAGAAGAAACCATACCTAAAGAAGGTGTAGTGTGGTCCACCAGAAAACGAGGACTTGCTTGATCAACTCTTCAGAGGGTACACTGTGGATGGAAGCACAGCCTTCGTGCCTAGAGATGATCACTACCAAGAGGAAGAGGAGCAGGATGAGGAGGATCAAGCAACACCTACAAGTTCAAACAACCAGTGGAACAAGAAGAACAAGATATCATCATCCGGCACTACAAGCACTTGCACTAGTCCACTGAAAAAGAGAAAGAGCCCAATGGTGAAGATTGTGAAGGACATAGCCACTACCTACAAACAGTGTGTCGAAATCAACACTAAGCACATGCAGAGTCGTGTAAAAGACAAGGCTGCATTTTCGGTCAAGAGGTGTCAGGAGTTGGCATTTGAGTGTGGCGTTGAGAAAACAGTTGACTCTGTCTATGCTTTATCCAAGATGTTCGAAACAGAGTACCAAAGGGAGTTCTTATGTGGGTTAGAGGCTTCTGAACTTAGATTGGGTTACTTCAAGAAATGGTGTAGGGATCACAACATGGAGTGTTAGGATGAGTGTGTTAAGATGTTGAACCTATCATTTGAATGTGTCATGTGTTGAACCTACCATCTGTGTTAGATGTTGAACTATTAAATGTGTGTGATGTGTTGAACCTAACATATCTGTGTGATGTGATATGTTGAAGTATTATTTGTGTGTTGAATTAATCTTATTTCATATTATCTGTGGTCCTACACTAATTGTATTTGTTGAATGTGTTGAAACAGGAAGAAGATTATGGAGCCATGTTTGAGGAATAAGAATACGATGGAGGTAGCACAAGTGAGGATGAGATTGTATCCATGTGCCTCAACAATTTGGAGCAGGGCCAGCACTTGATCATGCAATTGGTTCATATACTAGGTATGTACTCTGATAACTACTTTGTGAAACTACCGAAGAGGGTCGATGGAGAGTCTGGATTTGATTGGGTCAAAAGAACACTAGCTCGATATACCCAATGCTACAACATGTGTTAGAGTTGAGAGACCTTTATTTAACAGGCTACATAATACTTTAGTGGAGTCATATGGGTTGAAGTCTACTACACAAATGTCATTTGTAGAGGCTCTTGCTATGTTTTTATGGATTGTTGGTGCACCACAGTCAGTTAGACAGGCTGATAGCCGTTTTAGGAGGTCTCTAGAGACAGTAACCAGGACATTTAACAGAGTTTTGACATGCCTCCTTAGGTTAGCAAATGACATAATTGTACCCAAGGACCCAACATTTTTAGAGGTACACCCAAACTTGGAGAATCCAGCATTTTGGCCACACTTCAACAACTGCATTGGAGCTATAGATGGGACACATGTGAAGGTTTTGGTGCATAAGATTAAGAGGATTCCATACTTGAACAAGCATAATGAAACCAGTCAGAATGTGCTTGTTGTATGTGATTTTGGCATGAGATTCACCTTTGTGTTGTCGGGATGGCCGGGTTTGGCACATGACATGAGAGTTTTCAAAGATGCTATGAGTACTTATCATCACAAATTTCCACATCCACCATCAGGTTTGCTACTTGACGTGTCTTGCAAAAAAAATTTATCCAATAACACTTATTCACCTAAGTCTCATAGTGTTGTTGCTTATTTGTTTAATTTGTAGGTAAGTTTTATGTGGTTGATGCGGGGTATCCAAACTGGCCAGGATATCTTTCACCATATAGATGTACAAGGTACCACGTCGAGCAATGGCAAAATGGTCCGCCACCACGAGATATGAAAGAAACCTTCAACCATGCACATGTGAAAGTTAGGAATGTCATAGAGCGATCTTTTGGAGTGTTGAAGATGAAATTTAGGATGTTATTGAACATGCCAACATTTCCTGAGGAAAAGCAAACTAGAATTATTGTTGCTTGTATGGCTCTTCATAATTTTATTCGAGAGAGCACAATTGCGGATAGGGAATTTGGTGCCTGTGATGCGGATGAAAATTATAACCTAATGCCGCCACCTCGTGCATCCACATGGCCACAAGATGAACCTCTTGTTGAAGATTTAAACATGAATACCTTCCGTGATGAATTAGCTCAAGCTTTGTTCAATGCAGTGTAATTTTTTTCTTCACCTTCATTTGTATGGACTAAACTATTTATAATGTTTGTTTGAGTGATACATCTTATTTTTACGGACAAAGTAATTTTTTCAAGTTTTGAATGTACGATTTCTAGGATTATTTGTTTCTCTTATTTATGCGAGTGCTTATTGGTACTGAAGGCTACACAGGGGTTGGCCACACTAAATCAAGCTGAAAAGTAGTCAAATGATTGAAAAAGTAACTAAGTCTATCCTCTAATCCTTGCATCCATACACCGGCTCAAGGGCTAGAGTTAGTTCAGAGTTAATTGAGAGTTACAATCTAACTCTAACCTCTAGCCCTACTAGAGTTTCTATACAGGACCATAATGAAAACCTCTTTTATTTTCGTGCAGATGGTATGTGACCTTTAATTTCTTACAGATGGTGTGTTTTATTTCTGTGAGGTGAAGATCTTATTGACCGACTGGACCTATAGCGTCTGAACACTGAGTCACTGAGTAGTTAGATTGGTAGCCCTTTTTGTTAGACAAATCATATGAGAATTGAAGTGCTGTAGCTCTTTCGCTAATTATTTGCCTTGTATTGCTCATGGTCTCAGATGTGGATAGAACCACGATTCCCACGAGCGTCATAGTTCTGCTCTATAATGGCATGTGTCTGAACTTTTGCTTGCATGGAATACTCTGTTACTGTCAAGATCATGAAAATGTATCTACTACCTTGAGTACCTGCCATAAGAAATAACAGTGTTTGATATGAGCATTTTGTTCAACAGTTCTGAGCTAACCAGTCATTTTCAATTATCCCTTAGATAACCTATGACCGGCTGCTGTTTGTATGAACCTTTGTTTGTAGGCACCAGAAACCAGTGACCAAAGGATGGAGAAGACAGCCAACCAATTGGTTCCATGCAGATAAGGCCCTGTTTGGGAACAAAGTTTTTTGTAGTTTTAGAAGCAATACTGTAGTATTGAGCAATACTACAGTATTATATACAAAAGGTGTTTGGCAACTCCATATGAAATCTATGTAAAGTAAACTGTAGTATTATAAATACTGTACTCAACCTATACTATTGAAAACTTTGGTATGAAGCACTTTTTTCCAAAACTGTGGTATTATAAACTGTGGTATTGTCATGAACATAGTATAATGTAGTTTTCGAAATACTGTAGTTTCTAAAAACTGTGTTTCCAAACAGGGCCTAAGTCTCAAGATTCAGTCATCAGCAACGAATCTGCTACCACTAACATGAGCACATCATCAACAAGACCTTTTTGTGGTCGCAAGTCAGTCTGCCTGCCTGCAAAGCTGTTCTCTTCTCCCAATCAATCTGCTGCACATGCCCTCCAGAATTACATATATTTAGTGTTTGCATTCTTCATACGTGGATCATGGATCATGGATGCATGTTTGATGTTTTGATTGGAAATAAAGTTCAGTTTTTTTTTTTGTAAAACTGATTGGAAATGGTTGGAATCATCAACTGCTCCATTTGCATTGCTCCATAATAAACGGGAAAAGGGGGATATATTTCAAGTTTGCAACTTGCAATCAGATTAGTTAGTAACAGCCAGTGCCTGCTAAATAAAGCAAATATATTTCTCTCCTCTGGCGATTAACCAATCCCAGCTTGGCCACCACCTCTTCCTCCGTTCTCTCGAACCACTTCAAGGGAACCATTGATTCCTACGTCGAGATGGCGGCTTCCTCCGGCCGCCGCCACGCGCGGTCGGGCTAGCCATTGAGAAAGGGCTCGGGGAGAGGCAGCAATGGCGATCGCTTCGTTGCTGCTGCTGCTGTTTCTTGCGTTCTTGCACTCCTGCGCGGGCCAAAATCACAGCGCCGCGAACATCTCGGCCATCGACGCCGCAGTCCGCGATCGCGCGTTCCAGCTGTTCCGCCGCACGAACGAGATCGTCGACGTCCCGGTGTCCGCTGGCGCCGGCGCCGCCGTCGAGGCCTCGGCGCTGCGCGTGCGCAGCAACGCCATGTGGGCCGACGGCGTCAACGCCACCGCGGGGTTCACAATCCCGCCACGGGTCGTCCCGACGCCGTTCACCCGCCGCGTCGCCATCGTCTTCGAGCGCTTCCAAGCCAACTCCTCCTCCGATCTCTTCGCCGCGCCGCGCGGGTACGCATTGGCCGCCCCGGTGGTCGGCCTGCTCGCGTTCGACGCGTCGACGGGGCCCAACAACGAGCTCGCGCTCCGTGCGCTCGGCGCTCCTGTCCGCGTCGAGTTCAAGAACCTCTCGTCGGTGAATGGGTTCAACGCCACCACGTCGAGGTGCCTGACCTTTGCGACCAGCGGGAAGGCCGTGGCCACGCACGCCGTGGAGTCAGGTTCCTCGTGCGTGGTGCCCGGCACGGGGCACTACGGGGTAGCGGTGCGGGTGGAGACGCCGCCGCCGCCGCCGCCGCCGCCGCCAACGGCGGTGAGGGAGAGGTGGTGGCTGTGGAAGGTCGGGGCCGGCGCCGGTGGGGTGGCGGTTGCCAGTTTCTTGGCGATCTCCGTGGCTGGCGCGGTGAGGTGGAGCAGGAGGCGCCAGAGGGAGGAGATGGAGCGGCGGGCATTGTCGGGTGAGGAGCTAGGGAAAATGGCGGTGCGGGGGAGCAGGATGCCGTCGGCCAAGATGGTGAGGACGCGACCGGAGGTGGAGGAGGGGAGCCCGCCGCCATGGCGGAAAAGCTAGCTCCTTTGTGGGTTGCCCCGGCGCCAGCGCCGCCTTGTTTTCGTTAAGTTTTCTTTTCTTTTCGGTTTAGCCTTTAGGTGTATTTTTTTCAGACTACGAGAGACATGTACAGTATATTAATCTCTTCAGATTTTTTCCGCGTGAAACAAAAACTCAAATTCAAAATGGAATGTACATTGCAAGACAGCAAGAGGGGTTATATTTTGAGATCAACAGCACATTGCCTTCCTTTTCCTTGTTGAAAACTAACATTGCATATTTCATGAATCAATTGAGAAGGCTCAGAAGCTGTTATTCCTGAACAATTGTTTACACACGTTGATTTATTGGCTAGAAGAAACAATAGAATTATTGCATTTTGGTTCCATTTTCATAGACAGTTCACATAACCTCTGCTTGTGCAGTGAGCATTCCATTTAGCTTGTATATCTTATTAGTACTTCAGCCAGGAAATGTCCGTGGATTTGCTCTGGGAAGCATTTGAAGAACAGCAACGGCCAGATTTCTCTCTCTTGACTCTTTAAGATATTGCAGTAAGCACACATACCGGTAATTTTTCACCTAAATATTTCCATTTGATGTGTATGACCAGTACTCCTTGACGAGCTCGTTGAACAGACAACCTTCAGTTTCCATGAGCTTTGTAGGTTTGTCATACTCCACTGCTTTCCCTGGAGGTGAATATATCTCATCACAATTTGGAATGGACTATGGAAGTACATTCTGCAATACTAACTTGAGATGTTCTTTTGAAAATCTAGTTTGGTTGAACAGAAGAATAAATCACAAGGTTAAAGGCACTTTTGCTTATTGCTCAGGGTTATGACATTTTGTACCATGAAACTAAGTCATATATATTGATGAAAGCAGAGGGGTAGCAAAAGGGGTGAAGCCTTGCTCAGTCATAACTAGAATAAATTTGATTTCTAGAATTCAATATTGAGTGATGCTAAGTGCTAACCAATAAGATAATTACTATTGTGTAGTTCTAATAAGTTGTCTATAAAAGAAGCATACCATCTCTCATTGCAAGTACATAGTGCAGTCCATGACTGTTGGTATATGGTGTGCGACACTAACAACAGTACAATCTTTGAATTATGTCCTGATTGTTTTCTGAAGGATAGCATCAGTTGCATTGTCATTGCCTCATCAAGAACTATGCGATACGGCATCGCCTCAGAAGTGCACGTCCCAAACAGAAGAGCTGTCTTTGACCCATGCTCCAATTCGACCCATCTTCGACAACTACATGACAAGATGACGATTAGCAGGATGAAAAATACAGCTCCACGTATCATGCTTGGAGAAAAACATCACAAAGACATAAATGAAAATCAGGTATGAACTGCCCCTATGGTAATGAAAACCCATGTTGGCATATTTATAACAAAATAAAATTTTCTATTGAAAATGTAAGTTTGTTAGACTATTCAGATGTCAATGACTCACGCATTTGCCAGGAACAATAATGTTCAATATTTAAATTGCCTTTCTTTTTAAGTTGTCTTGATGATACACCAATAGATTCACCACTGGGTTTTCAAATTTAAATAATGTTGACCGTGCCAGTGCGCGTTGCCGGTAGCAGCATTGTGATAAAAAGTAGATTATTGTTTTTTTTGTAAATTTTAAATTCTGCAATGGCCTGACCTGATTTGTGTCTACAATGGCCTGAACTGAATTGTCTACAATGGCTGAATGGTACATCAGGATCCTCCGGTTTCTTAATATCCAGATTATGGAAACCAAAATAGAGATATAGCAAGGTCTCCTACCCAGTGAATCCAATCCTTGTTCCTTCTCCTGGACAGCTTCAAGAAGTTGACATTTGCCAAGAACCTGCAACAGTAGTGAACCTTGTTATTTTTTCTATTTTTACCCTCTTTAAGTTGTCAAACGCTTTCGTCCTATCTTAATGAATTGACACGCAAGGCTCTTGCTTGTTCTAAAAAGTACCTAGTGATTCATATGCATCAAAAAGAGATACTACATACATCTGACATGAACTCTCTGAAACTTTTAGGTATTTAATCGCAGTAACAGAGCTGAACTGTCACACAACCAAGGAAAGAGAATTGTTATTCAATGTAACGCCTTTTCATGGTAAGTTTATCTGACCGTTAAAAACAAATAAAACTTAAAAAGAACATGAATAGCTGTCTAGATTATGCATTTTACCTCCCATATCAGTTGATCAGAGAACTCCTCAAGAGGGTCTAGGTTGTATCTTAGAGTACCCTGAAAAAATGTTGGATCATGTAAGCCTGGCCTATTGTGAGCAATATCAACAGAATCTACGATTATTTTGTTGGGATTTAGTCCCACCTTGCCTAGCGAGGCTAGAGGTGACCAGCTTATAAGGCAAGGCAAACCTCTCCCTTTGTCCGCGGATTTTGGGATGAGAGAGGCCGGCGCTTATAATACTGGACCTGTTAGAATTCTCCCCCCTACAATTGGTATCAGAGCTTCAAGATCCTTCCTGTGGCCATGGTGATGGTCCCTCACGGTGCCAGGGAAACACGGTGTCAATATCATATCCGGTGCTCTCGCCGGCAAACTACACGGCATGAGCGATCAAGGTAGAGGATATCATTGATGTCCAAGGTCTTTGGGAGGCAGTGTCTCCTACGGAAGGTGAGGAGGTGGACGAGCGGAAAAACAAAACGGCGAGGACACAACTTCTCCAAGCACTGTCGGAGGATATCCTCATGCAAGTTTTGACGAAGAAGACCGCAAAGAAGGTATGGGACAACCTCAAGACAAGATTTGTCGGCGTCGATCGCATCAAGGCGACTCATCTTTCAACTCTCAAGGGCGAGTTCAACAAGCTATGCATGGAGGAAGGGGAGTTGTTAGACGACTACGCTAGTAAGATCAGCGGCATGGCGGCAAGGTACGCCGGTCTCAGATCGACGCTCGATGACGCCTCCATGGTGAAGAAGCTCCTCGATACCGTCCCCAATAGGATGTATCTTGTGGTGGCCAGGATCGAACAATTTTGTGATGTCGAGATGATGGCGTTCGAGGAGGCGCTTAGTAGATTGAAGATATTCTACGAGCATTCCCGGCGGCGCACTCATGCCGGCGGTGAACGACGTGATGACCAACTCCTGCTCACAGAGGCCAGTGGAAGGCTCGACAAAAATCTAAGTCGTCGGTCAGGAAATGCTACAACTACGACATTCATGGCCATTTTGCTCGAGACTGTCGCAAGCCGAAGAAGGAGGAGGCCCTACTTGCTAGCAACGACACGGAAGCGACACTCCTATAGGGCAGGACACACGATGATGTCGTGGTGAAAGTGTGTTTATTGTTAGAATAAACCATATCATGTTCGTGCATGGTGTGTGTGTTCTACTTAAGTCCAGGTGGAGTCTGACCGGTTCATGCGGATCATGTCCATCCGTTGCGCACGCGAGTCTGTCGCTCTTGCATGAGTTAAGGTTGTGCGTTCATGCGTGTGCATGTGGGTCGTGTGTGCGTATGAAACAAAAAATCATGTCAAGATTAGGAGGGAAATTGTTGGCACTAATCTTGACATACACACATTTTTAGAAGTTAATGCACTGAGTTAGTGGCTTATGCATGTGTCAATTATGTGTGGGTGTGATGGTTAGCCTTCATGCAGAAAATTACTGCACTTTAGTGCTACATGCATGCAATTATTGGGTTCGTGCAAGTAGTGGGTAGCTGAGAAGGCAGACATGAAGAAGAGTGTATGTGCGCATGAATGCAGGATGCATTAGTTGCATAGCTGCTATAAAATTGCTGCTAGTAGCACATATTGTAAGAGGCGAGAAATGGTATGTCTAGAATTGTATAGCGTTTGTCGCTAGAAAGCATTTGTTGCCAATAAAACAGTGTTTGTTCTTTGAGTTCTTGTGAGTTCTTGGGATTTCTAACAATTTATTGTTAGCATTAATCTTGACATGCACACATTTTTAGAAGTTAATGCACTGAGTTAGTGGCTTGTGCATGTGTCCATTATGTGTGGGTGTGATGGTTAGCCTTCATGCAAAAAATTACTGCACTTTAGTGCTGCATGCATGCAATTAGTGGGTTTGTGCAAGTAGTGGGTAGTCGAGAAGGCAACCATGAAGAAGGGTGTATGTGCACATGCATGCAGGATGCATTAGTTGCATAGCTGCTAGTAGCACGTATTGTAAGAGGCAAGAAATGGTATGTCCAGAATTGTAAAGCGTTTGTCGCAAGAAAGAGCGTTCGTCGCTAGAAAGCATTTGTTGCCAATAAAACAATGTTTGTTCCTCGAGTTCTTGGGAGTTCTTGGGATTTCTAACAACTGGTATCAGAGCTAGCATCGTCATGCCTACCTAGGGGGCTTCCTAGGGGGATGGGATCAGAGGCGGATCCAACGGGTAGGCTTCATCAGGCTCTAGCCTACCCTCCGATTTTTGCGATTTTTTTACATATATATCATATTTTTTTGATTTGCAATCGGGGGTGATCCGGCGAGCATCCAGAGCGTCGGGAGGAAGAAGAAGACTCTGCTGCCTGCGGAATGCGTGGCTGCGTTTTGCTCGTCTAGTCATCTGGCTGACTGGCTATTTGGGCGCTTGGCCCATTTAGCCCAATATTTTTAACTAGCCAGGAGCGAGGAGCCCAGACCAAGGCAAACAGCTAGCTACTAGGGCACACAACACAGGCGGACGAAGTGGCGGCGGGCCGCCGGCGACCGGGCGGCACTACGGCAGGCGGGCGGCGGGGATTCGGCCTTCGCCCTTCGGGGCAGCAGCAGCGCAGCAGCGCAGTCCGCAGTCACGCCACCATCGCCGCCACGGGCTCACTGCCTCAGTAGTCAGCAGTCAGCAGTCGGGGATTTGGGCATTTGGGCTTTGGCCATCGGGCAACAACAGCAGTGCAGCACCGCAGCTGCGCACTGCGCAGCCGGCAGCACGCAGGCACCAGCGGCAGCCGGCCTGCCCGGCCAGCCACAGCCCGCACGTAGCCACCGAGCCACGCAGGCACAGCCGCACCCGCACAGAGGCAGCCGGGCAGGCTGCAGCCCCAGCCCCTAGGCAGCCACCCACTCAGGTATATCTAGCACATTATTTTTTTTGTTAAAATTTATATGTATTAGAGTATCATTGTATCATTATGTTTAGTTTAATTTCTTGATAGATTTGTAATGGAGAAGAAAACAACATTGCTTAATTATTTAAAAGCCATTCAAGTGACACCACTCCAACTGATGAGAGCACAAATAGATCAAAGAAGCGTCGAGCAGAATTTAATCCTAATGAAATTTTTGCCGATCCAGCAAAACGAGTACCAATAGATGATTATGATCCTGAAATTAGAGATGAAGTGAGAAGGACATATTTGTTGAATGGTCCAAATAGAGCACTTGGACATGTTTTTCCAAAAACATTAGATGGTAAGGTTTGGAGGTCCTTTCAACGGATTTGGTTCGATAAATTTGATTGGTTGGAATATAGTGTGACAAAGGACGCTGCATTTTGTTTCTTTGCCCTATGAAAGAATTGCAGCGAACATTTCCATTAGTGTATCGTCTCATCGAACTAGCATTGATTCTTCCTGTTGCTACATCATCTATTGAGCGTATATTTTCAGCAATGAGCATTATCAAGACAGATTTGCGTAATAAGATATCAGACAGATGGCTTAATGATTTGATGGTATGCTATACTGAGCGAAAGATATTCAAAACTATTGATGATGATGCAATCATGAAACGATTCAAAGCATTGAAAAACCGCAAAGTATCTTTGCCCTATGAAAGAATTGCAGTGACTTAGTAGTATGTATTTTGTTAACATTTGTTTCAATTTAACTATGTATGCACTATCTATTTGACTTCTATAAGGATAATGTTTCATTTAAATTGTATGAATTGATACTTAAACTTTGAAGTCTAGCCTATCCTTTATTTTTATCCTGGATTCGCCACTGGATGGGATGTTAGGTTACTGGGCCATTTGGGCCGGGCCAATCGATGAGTTGCGTTGCCAGTAACCTTTAGTCACAACTCGCCCACGCAAGGGAGCTATGAGCCCCTTATAAAGGAGAGTAGCCTTACTTCCTCAGACCGGTCTTTTAGGATAGAGAGGGTTCTCCGCTTATAAGGGTGCATCAGATGCGCATGAACGTCTGAACGTGGGGCGAGACCGGTATGGGCTGGTGTTGTGTTAGAGATGAAAGGCCTATGACGCTAACAAGTGGTATCAGATCCTGGTGTTGGCAGTCGGACTGGCCGTGGGCCGGCTAGCAGTGTGCGCTCGGGTTGGATCCATTCCGCGAGGCCTTGCAGCGGTTCCTGAGCTGACTACGTGAGCTGGGACTAGAGGGAGAATGTTGGGATTTAGTCCCACATTGTCTAGCGAGGCCAAAGGTGACCAGCTTATAAGGCAAGACAAACCTCTCCCTTTGTATGTAGGTTTTGGGATGAGAGAGGCTGACGCTTATAATACTAGGTCTGTTGGAATTCTCCCACCTACATATTTTCCCTCCAGCTGCCTCAACAAGACGAAACATCCCGTCCGACCAACTATACCAATTTTATCTCCACCTTCAAATTTACACGTGATTCCTTGTAGTACAGAAGGAGAATCTTTTCTGTATCTAATCTGTGGAACAAAAATCAGTAACACAATTTTTCTAAAACTGTAAAGGGTTTCCACCTAATATATCATACATTCAATTACCAATATGTATATAGTATATACCTACAAATCTCTAAGCTCCACCCTGCCAACTTGGGGCCAATCTGGTCCTGACCGATTTTCTTCAATAACTTCTGCTGCTTCACTCTTTATGTTCACATACTGGTTTACCCTTTACACAGAGATGATTTGATTCGAAAGGTCACATTGGCTTTGAATACACAAAACAAAGCCCATATTTAAGGACAGAACATATGACAATACCGTGTTAGAATTTTGGGATAGACACATATAAATATTTAAGAAATTCTTAAATAAATCTTAAAGACCCATATCATGAAAAGGAATATCGAGTAATTGGAAGTCGAACTTAGGAGTCGACACTCCCGAGTACTAGATCCGAGCCAAAGGCTTGGGAGTCAAGGTCAGCACTATCGAGTGCCTGACCCGAGCTGGGACTCGAGGGTTGGGGGTCAGCCCACCAAGCCTGACCACGTGTTCCTAAAATCTGACTCCTTGTATGGAAAGGATACAATCTTTCCTTTTATTGTTCTGATTCTTTAGGAACTTGGAGGAGTTTATGAGATATGGTTATATGAAAATCGACTTGATTGAGATTGTGATTGCGATATGATATCTGGTTACTATCATATAAATACTCGTATATCCGACCAATTTCATAGAAGAAAGATAATACAAATCAGAACCAAGAACCAGGCAAGGTTTTTGACTGTCTCTTCTTTTTGCTATGTTGCCGCCATAATCTACTCCATCCCGTGATCCTGCACCGGGAGAGGGCGAATAAAGTTTTTGGGAAGCACTCTGTGCGACTGTTCAAGTTCGTCACCATAGTGCGCCTTCTGTCTACATCTACCATCGGTCGTCGTTGGGTACTATGATCCAATACCAAAAGGAGCAACACTACACTGACCGTGAACTCGTCTTCGGCCACCGTACAATATGTGTGTTACTTTTATGTACGATTATTGATTATGTTTTGTGAAACCATGATTGTTGTGTATATATTTACTAGTATGATAGATCTGTTCATGCTAGTTTTTGTGGATGTCATGAATTATCTATTTCGGAAATTAATCGTAAAATGGCCTATCATTCCAACAATTCCTGCACAAGAATGAATAAAACAATTATGGCCTATTTGGATCCTAGATATTGGATTCAGAATTGAAGAATTGTAATTTAATTCTATGAGATGGGTTGTTTAGACTATATTAGAATCATAATTATGAAATCATATCTAGAATTTAACCTAGAATTCACAGTTCAACCTAATCCTCTTCAATAAAAAAGATGATGATGTTTTTATTATAATAATGAAATTGATTCCATAGTTTGATAATCCAAATTGATTCCACAGAAATATTAGATTTTAATTGAATTCCACACAATTCAATATTTTATAGAATCTGAAATAGATTCTAATTCTTCCAATACCTAAGATCCTAATGGGGCATTAGTGTTTGTGGTGACAATATTAACTTCTTCATAAGTCAAAAAGGATTCAAACAAAGGACCTTTTTTTGGAATGTGGGAATTCCTTAGGAAACAGTTCAACTTCTTAGGAATTTGGAAGTGTTCTTGAATTCTATACAAAATCACCAGAATAAGTAAACTTTAGGAATGCTTGTATTTCATATACAGCAATTTAGTTGCTATTTTGCATTATCAAGTAGGATTAGAACATAAAAAGTTTAGTCTTATCATGAAAAATATTGTTTTAACTATGATTAAAAATATTATCTTACACTATATGCCATCAACCTCTCTACAACAGCAACACTTCTAAAAGTTAGCCCATAGCATGCTTAAGTTACCATAAACTACATACCAGGGTTAAAATTTCCTGGAGTTAGAATAACCATGACATCAGCAGAGAAGGAAATGATTGCAACACTCGTTGTTTCCAAGCGTTGAACTAGCCATTCAGTTGCAGAAAAATTGTACAAGTAGGAACCATCATTCTTGTTGACAAGCTCCAAATTTTAGCAAGGAAACAATCTTCTTCCTCAAAGGCTCTTATTGTTATGGCACCTGAAATTGATTCACCTAAGTGATTATCTACAACAGATTTGGTAGTGTCATTGATCTGCATCAATTCCTTGGCCGAGACTAGATAGTACCTTTGAATTAGAGGTAATGATATATTTATGTCCCGACATGACCTATAACTCGATCTAGTAGAGGGGTATCAAGTACACATAAAAACTTTTCATAAGATAGAGTTATAAAGCTATTCATAGTGGAGTGTTTCATAACACTGTTTTCTAGACGTTCATGTCAACTTTGCAACTGAATAAAATACCCCTTCTCAGTGGAGAGTTTCATTTCACTATTTCCTAGGCTAACCAGAATAATTAAATACACCTATCTCTCATGAAATACCCTCTCTCTGATGGAACGATTTGGCTCTCAGTGGATGTTTCATTTCATTTCATCCGTCTTGGAAATAAGTTAGCACCATGTCATGGTGATGATACTACTTCCTTTTCTTCCCTCATTAATTGAATGTCATGTCAGCAAAAAATCTGATGTGTCATGGTAATTAATACCATGAAACCCCCCATAAAACTCCCATTATGAATAGCCTAAGCTGCCTTACGAGGAGTAGGAGTAATACAGTGATCGATCATTTATAAAAAAATTCTCTGGCTTCTTGCATCATATTTCTAAAAAAACTTCTCTAACTTCTTACATCATATTTCTGAAAAAACTTTTATAACTTCTTGTATCCATAAGAGTTGTGTACACAACTTTGTAATGTCATTTGAGTATTAATGAGAAACCAAGTTGAAATGTGCCTTGGTTTTAAGTCTGCGATGAGTGATTGATAAATTTCCTTTTGGACGAAGGGGCCCCTCCGAAGGGGTTTCAGAGGTTTTTCACCGAAGGTTTCGGTGTTTGATGGTTGTACAAGTATGGAGCGGAGTATGTCTATCGAAGGGGTCCGGCAGAATACATTTCGGAGATTATACCGAAGGGTTCGATATTTTTGGAGGTACACCGGAGTGTGTACTAGAGGGTGTTTACCCGGAGAGGTTTCCAGGGTATCGGATACACTTGTCTGCTTGTCGTTGGTGTGCAGGTGACTTCGGAGGCGACGGGACAGTTCGTAGTAGGTGAACCTGGGTCAAGCAGGGAGCTTGATGCCAAGCGAGCAGGGAGCTCGATCACGAGTGTGCTTGGCTTAGTCGGTTAGCATAAGGTTGACATTCAAATAACCCCTGTCATTAAGATCAAAATAAAAAGGATAAAAAGCTTGCAAATATTGCATATTACAAGTTTGCTGAAGCTCCATGTTATTTGACTATGCATGTCTGGCAGTATTTGCTAGCTTTTGCATTCCATGCTTTACTTTGTCTAATACGCTAGTATGAAGTGGTGATGCTTTTATTTGCTAAATCCTGAAAATGCTTGCTCGTGCTTTTACTTGGATATGATTCATATGAGCTTATCATGCAGTACTTTTAGACAATATTCAAGGCAAATGCTAGTTTTGTACTGAAATTGTTGTTAATCATGTTTCAGAAGCCTGCATATACACTCATCGCCATACCTCCTTCTGCATACATGGACAGAGTTAGTAAAATATCTCTGTTCGATGGAACTGATTTTGCATACTGGAAGGTGTGCATGGAGGCTTACTTACTAAGCCAAGGAAATGTAATATGGGAGATTGTGGATTCACAATACTCCATCTCTTAGACTTGCACTACTCAGGTAGAAAAGGATCAGTATAATTATAACTCTAAAGCTAGAAATATATTGTTCATTGGCTTGAGCAGAAGAGAGTTTGATAGGGTACAACACCTTAGGACAGCTAGGAAAATTTGGACTACACTCACTGTTTTTCATGAGGGCTCTACATAGATCAAGGCTAGGCGCTAGAGCACATACAATCAATAGTATCAACTGTTTGTGCAAGGCCCTGGCGAATCTATAGATGCCACGTTTTCACGCTTTGATGCAATAGTGAGTAACCTTAGGTCCACTGGGACGCTAGCTTACAATGACCATGATAGGGATATCAAGCTTCTTTATGCTCTTGATCGTAACCTATGGGAAGTGAAGATATCCAGCATTGAGGAGTCCACATGATATGACACATTGATGTGTGATGAACTTTTCAGCAAGCTGAAGTCCATAGAGATTGTCAATTCATCTCTTGGAGGACACATAAACTCTTTGCCTCAACCTTTGACACTAGTTTCTGCCTCTAGCCGTGGCACCACTACAGAACCAAGCTCATTTGGGACTTGTGTTCTTGCAAGTGATTTTTCTTTATCCTTCCTGGTCTCTGTTACTAAAGAGCATGTGTATACTTTGGATGATGAAGAGCTTGCTCTCATTGCCAGGAGATTCACCCGTTTTCACAATGAGAGACGGGACCAGCAGAGAGGTGGCTTTCGTGGTTGTTTTGAGTGTGGCGACACCTCTCACATCAAGGCCGACTGCCCTAGACTTAGGAAGAGGGAAGAGAGTGAGCGCCCCCAACACCATAAAAAGGAGTGAAAACCCTACACAAAGGGTAAGCGAGACAAGATGGCTAAGAAGGTACCCAAAGCCGCTTTCAGATATTTTGTCACGGCACTCAGCGACATCGACACAAACTTGAAATCAAGGCACATCTCAACTTGGTTTCTCAGTTTCAGTGTCGGACGGAATGACCGGCATGTACCATTTCATCACTCAAACTGGTACGTGTTAAGCGGTGTACCGTTTCGGCCTCAATATCGATCAATATCCGCCATTCCGGTCAATACCGACAATACCGATCGATATCGGTACATACCAATCATTCCAGTCAAAGTTATATTTTGATTTTTTTTAATATGTGTTACATATTACCTATATTAAGGTGGTATTTGGTTCCTTTAGTCCAAAGACTAAAGTTTAGTCCATAGACTAAAGTTTAGTGCATCACATGTTTGGTTTAATGGACTAAAATTCATAAATAGACTTGAACAAAGACCATTTTACCTTTACAATAAGAGACATGAGTTTTTCCAACACACTTTAATGTGGGGTAGAAGTGTGCAAAGCTCACTTTAGTCCATCTCATATGGATTAGAAGACTAAAGCCTTTAGTCCAATTGTTTGAATGTTTAGAGACTAAAAGTAATAAAAATAGTGGACTAAACTTTAGTCCATAGGAACCAAACAAACCCTAAGCTATATATTATATTGTATTTAAACTATAAACTATATTTAAGATATCAATGTATTCAAATATATTATATTTAATCATATTACTATATATTTTAAATATATTTATGTTATTTTATTAGACTTCAAAACAATACACCTGTATCATCCGATACCAAAACATTCCATTCCAAAACCAAACTGGAATAGTCACCCAAAATGAAATTAACAATCTTGTTTGAAACAGGCAGGGATGGTGGCGTGTTTATATAGGTGGAGGCTGCGTTTGAATTTGAGAGCGCGAAAATTTTTGGGTTTGGATTTTGGTCCGGCGGGCGGGAGGGTCACGAGACGTGCGCCGTTGGATTATGTCTAAATGGACGGTGGGGATTCCATCTCGCGAGGATCACGCGGATCGCGATCCGTGGGGGGCTTGACCTTTGAGCTGTGATTGGTCGGAAGGCAACCTCCGCCTGCGCCGCCTCCAAAAGCCCACAAAAATTCGAAAATTTCGCCAAATTTCGATATTTTTCACGGCGCTCGAATTCCCCCCAAACCTCAAGCCTACTTAAACCACGCAAATCCCCCGTCGATCTCAGTCCACCACCACCGGCGAATTCTCTAGCAGCAGCAGCCTCTACCCCTCCACCGCGCCAACCTCTCCTGCAGTTCTGCCCGATGGCCCGCACGAAGCAGACAGCACGCAAGTCCACTGGCGGGAAGGCGCCGAGGAAGCAGCTGGCCACGAAGGCGGCGCGTAAGTCGGCCCCGGCCACCGGCGGCGTGAAGAAGCCGCACCGATTTCGCCCCGGCACCGTCGCGCTCCGGGAAATCCGCAAGTACCAGAAGAGCACGGAGTTGCTCATCCGGAAGCTCCCCTTCCAGCGCCTCGTCCGCGAGATCGCGCAGGACTTCAAGACGGACCTCCGGTTCCAGAGCTCCGCCGTCGCAGCGCTGCAGGAGGCTGCCGAGGCCTACCTCGTCGGGCTCTTCGAGGACACCAACCTCTGCGCCATCCACGCCAAGCGCGTCACCATCATGCCCAAGGACATCCAGCTCGCGCGCCGCATCCGCGGCGAGCGCGCCTAGGCACTCCGCCTTCTCGCTTCTTGCCTGATTCGAAGGGACTAGTCATGTTCTTCCATTCCCTGTTATTATTAGCTCCTCGCCTCCTCTTGTGGAAGTCTTAGACTCTTAGATGCTATGGATGTAATGTAGCTGCTGGCTATTCCGAGATTGCAATGGAAGTAATTTGATTTATCCCCAAATTTCTGCGTTCATCTTGGTCTTGTGAACTGATTGCCTTTTACTGCTAGATTAATTCTGTATTGCAAACAAGGAGTGCGAGCGTGGGAATATTTGATTGTGCTGTAATCTGTATTGTAAACACAGAGGCGTAAACTTGAAAAATGAACACGTATTGTGATGTGGACTTGAGGGTATATGCTGGATGTGCGCTAGGAGATTTGGGCGTCACGAAAAATATCAGAATTGAATTCTGTTGTGCGGGTTGGTGTGTGTTTGGTGGAGAGCCCTTGTTCTAAACTTCTTCGGTGAGCTTTTCCCTGTCTCTGGTGAGGAAAACTGCTTCCCGACGAGTGCCCACGCTAGTGTCCTATTACAGTGGTATCAGAGAGCAGTTGCGATTGAGCAGACTTGCAAAAGGCCTTGATGATTCAGGGAGCAAGTCTCATTCTGGCGCGACCGTCGTTGCAAGTGCGGTAGGTTACATCGGTACTGGAAGAAATGGAGGAGAGAGTGTTGGCAGCGGTGGTGGCTTTAATTGAGAAAGTGGAAGGGATGTCAGGCTTGTCGACAAAAGTGGAGGGGTTGGAGTTAATTCAGGAGAAGCTGATGCAGATCAACTTCAAGTTGGAACTCCAGCAAGAAAGGATGGACCAGATGTAGATGACGGTGAACCAGGTGCAACAGGAGCAGGTTGTCGTTTTTTTTTGATAAATAACCAGCAGGAGAGTCTCCTACTGAAGTTACGTGTTAAAAAAACCAAAAGTTTACTGGAAGAGGGGGAGAGAGAAAATATTACAAGGTGTCCGCCCACCCCCTAAGCTCCTCACGGAGTGGGGATTTGAGCCTGAAGCTTTGTAGAAGAATAGTTTGTCTAAAGAGAATTAACCAGCTAGCAACAGAGGGGGACTGATGTCGGAAGACTACATTGTTGCGAAGAAGCCAGAGAGACCATGCGCCAGAAACGAGAATTTCCAAGGAGAAGCGGCAGGAGAGAGCACCTCTGGCCCTGGCCACTCTTTCCGGGCATGAGTCGGCAGGGGGCCAGGTTAGGCCAATTTTCGACCAGCAGCTTGTACTAAAAGCACAGTCGAAGAAGAGATGTTGAGAAGTTTCCTCATGCGGGATAGCACACATAGGGCGGTCGTAGTCTTGTCTTGGGAGTGGGACTTTTTTGCGTCTTAGGATGTTTCTTGTGTTGAGTCTGTCTTTCAAGAGTAGCCAGAAGAAGACCTTGAGTTTGTTTGAGCATCGACATGCCCAGAGCCATCGATAGGTGGAATGGATGGTACAGTGCCTGTAGGTGTTGTAATAAAACTTCTTTGTGGAAAAAACCTCCGAGCCCCAGATGTAATTCCAAATATCATTGCTGGCAGAATCATGCTGAATGTCCATGAAGAGCAACTGAAATTGAGATAATTCCCCAAACGCCTCCTCTGACAGAGGAAGGAAAAAGTGTGTAGCAAGGTCGGGGTTTTCCAAGAAAGCCCTGAGGGAGCACTTATGGTGCCTAGCAAAGGAGAAGAGTCTTGGAAGGGCTATGTGCAGGGGTAGGTCTTTCCATTGATCAAACCATAAAGAGATAGTTGTTCCGTTTCTTGCAAGAGGCTTAGCAATTGCTAGAAAGAGCGGGCAGAGCCTTTGAATTCCTTTCCACCAAGCAGAACCTCAGCGGGAGCTGAGATGAGGTAGGGTGCTATTGTGATAGTATGTTTGCCAGATGAGGTCCACCCATGGGACGTTAGCCCTGTTGAACAACTTGTCCAGATGTTTCATCAGAAGGGCATTGTTCTGGCCTGTGAGGTTGAGAACCCCTAGCCCTCCTTTTGCTTTCGGTCTGCAAACTTGTGACCATTTGACAAGTGACTTGGAGGGAGCATCCTGGTTGTGTCCTCTCCATAGGCAGTGGCGTCTGGCTGTGTCTATTTGCTGAATGACTTTGACTGGTAGTTGAAACATACCCATAGTGTAAGTGGGTAGAGCGGAGAGGACAGAGTTTACAATCTGAAGTTTGCCTGCTGATGATAACCAGAATGAAGTTGCTACAAGCCTTTTCTCAATCCTTGAGGTAAGAGAGTTGAAATCTTGGAATCTAGGAGCTTTAAGTCTCAGAGGCAAACCAAGGTAAGGCATTGGGAGCGTCCCTAAGGGGCAGCCGAACGTACGTGCGATGCACTCGCGCTCATCTGCAGGAATATTGATTGGCACCATACAGGACTTGGCAAGGTTAATTTTCAACCCAGTGTATGCAGTATAAGCGCTGATCAGGCCTTTTAAGTTAAAGATGTTTCTTTGGGAAGCCTGCACAAAAATGATAGTGTCGTCTGCGTACTGAACCACGGGAAAGTCTTGTTGCTTATGACAGTCCGGTGCTCTGAGAGTGCCACTGGAGGCAGCAGAGTTTAAAATGAGTTGCAGAAGCTCAGCTACAATGACAAAAAGCAATGGGGATAAGGGCTCCCCTTGTCTTACCCCTCGCTTACAGTCGAAGTACTTCCCAACTGAGCCGTTGAGAATAATTGCCGAGTGGGCGGTGGAGAGGAGTCCGTGAATCCATTTGATCCATAGCTCAGGAAAGCCCATTTTGTTTAACATGAAGATGATGGATGAGTGCTCTATCAGATCAAACGCTTTTTCAAAGTCCAATTTGAATAAGGCAACTGGTTTTTTTTGAAAAGTGGCACTGATGTGTAAACTCTAGACTCCAAGCAAGACAATCCTGAATTGACCGCCCTTTAATGAATCCGTACTGATTGCGATGCATGTATTTTCCCATGACCGGTTGTAAGCGGTTTGCTAGTATCTTTGTAATCAGTTTAGTGGCAAAGTTCACCAAGGAGATGGGTCTGAAGTCAGAGATCATGGTGGGGGAGTCCATTTTGGGGATCAAAGTGATAAAAGAATTGTTGATGGATCTGAGGTTCAGATTACCCGTGTGGAAGGCCTCACAGAGATCGTAGAAATCCTTTTTGATAAGATCCCAGGAGGTTTTATAGAAAAAGCCGTTGAAGTCGTCTGGCCCTGGGGCCTTCTCAGAGGGCATGGAATGTAAAGCAGTATCAATCTCAGAGAGAGAGAATCTGGAGATTAAATTGTCTAAGTTAGTCGGCTGGGGGAAGGCAATGGGGCAATGATGCTCGTGAGTAGTGCCTGTGGAGAGTTGATGAGGACATCACCGGCTGGGATATAAATATAATAAAAACAAAGGTGCATGCTTTCTATATTAGATTTACATTTTATATATTTGAGAAAAGGTTGCTGCACCATAAGTTGTTGTTTTCAATTACAGAAATTATTACATGGATTAAGGGACGCGTTGTGAGAAAATCAAGGGCATGGAACATCGTGGAAGTTGATTGGGGACCAAGATTTGAAACCATACTTGCGTGAGGAAGACACGTTCGAGTCGAGGACGACTCTATTGCAAGAAGGGGAGGATGATGAGGACATCGCTGCCATTGATACAACCACAACAACAGCCAACACTTCACCGCTTACACCTAAGCAAGGACCAATGACACGCGCCCGTGCACATGAACTTAATTATCTGGTGAACTCATTCCTAGCTGTTCAAGTTAATTATTTTTCCAATGGGGTACTATGAAAGTCTTGTGATGACTTTATTATCCTTAAGTGCTTAGGAACTGAACCAGCTAGGAGTGGAGAAGGCAACAATGCAATAAATATTCGTGCACCCGAAGGGACTCTTGTAACTGCAGAAATCCAAGATTAAATGGAGCATATCTTTCAACTCCCAAGGTTGTTTAATGCAAATAAGTACTTGTTGGAAAGGTCTCTTCGTCTGCTTTCCAACGGATCAAGAATCAATGGCAGAGGACAGACGAAACGTCCAGAAACTGCAGAAGAACGCTCGTGACTCCATCCTGAGTTTCTAGTTTTCCCTTTAAAAGCAAGTGGTAGCCACAAAAGAACGCGGATTTTGTTTTGATGTAAGTTAGCTGCTGCTACTTCCTTGTAACGCGCGTGTCGGCTAGACCGCCCGATTACTTGAATCAAAACTCCAACTTTTATCACATCCGTGAGTGTTTGCTTGTCATCTTGTTCTTGCTTGTTCTTCGATTGCTTGCAGGTTCAAGGTTGTTCTTGGCACGGCAAGAGCAGCAACAACCGGAGTCGGTGTAACTATCGCTAAGGCGCAGCATCCTTGTGGTTGTTGTAGTCGGGTAGCACAACGTCGATCTCCACCCCCAAATCGTAGTTATCAGGAGACGGTGTACCTGTCGCTCAAGGCGCCACACCATCTTGGTTGTGGTAGTCGGGCAGCCAACGTCGGCCTCCACCAAATTCACCACATCCTCCATCTCTCATCGAAAGATCGGGCTCCCCCGTACCCGTTCGGGTCTATTAAGTGGTATCAGATTTCAGGTTGATCGGTGAGAGATCTCCTTCTCCTTTGCTTTATTTTTCCTACAGTCCACTTTTGCCCAAAGATAAGTCGATCTGAAAATCCCAAAAAACATTTTGTGCCTTTGCTTTGCTACTTAGCTCTCGGCTTGTTGAATTCACGGTTACTTCTTTGTGTCAAGTTGCTGGTCCTAAGTTTTTACCGCTAGAGTTTTGAGTTCGTGCACCTTGTTCTATCTCCATTTTCATTCTCTAGCTGAAGTTACAAGGAGAGAAAAAGGCAAGTGCAAAACAAAAGCCGCACAGATCAGCAAGAAACAAGGCACAGGTCAAAAAAAAAAGAAAAAAAAAACAAAAAAACAAAAAAAGGAGAAGCGGTCCTGTTAGTTGCTTGTCCGATCCCTTGTCCGAACCCTTGTCCGATCTCTTGTCCAATCTGCAGAGAGCTGATTTTGGCCTGTTATTGCTTCCATTTGATTTCAGCTTGCTGTTTTGAGCATTTTGGTGATTACGTTTGGGTGACGGCTCACGTCTCTATCACGGTTTGGACTAGGACCAGCACAGTACCATCGCGGAACGTTTATTCAACTTGTTGTGACTAACGTGGTACTAGCTGTTCCTTTGTGCAATTGTTTTAGCAGCCACCTACAGCTCCACAAAATTATCTACAACACCACCGGGTTGTGCTGGCAGTCACCGTTTGTTGTTGTTCTTGCTGTTTGCCAACGCCTCCTGCATTGTGTGGTAAGAACTTGTAAGAGCTTGATACAGGATTGAGCGAGTGTGACGTTGTGCCTTCACAATCTTGTAGTTGATAGGAGCGTACATATTATTTGTATGTTTCTTGTCTACTACTAATCATGGCAGGGATACACATGGAGGTAGGATATAGTGAAGCTCAATATCGACATCTTCATCGACACATGAGAGATCAACACGATAAATATGAGGTATGTGATGAAATTCTAGCTAGGTTCAAATGTACAATACCTTATTTTGAAGGAAATTATGATCCTCATGCATATATTCAATGGGAGCTAGCTGTAGATAATGAATTTAAAAAGTATAACTTGTCTGAAAGAGAAAAGGTTATGGCTGCCTCTAAAGTGTTAGTTAAAGATGCTGCATATCATTGGAAACATATTTGTAGACATGATAAAATACCTCAATCTTGGAAAGACTTAAAGAAATATTTGAGAGATGCTTTTGTTCCTCCATATTATGCCGATATTCTATTAAAGAAACTACAATGTTTAAAACAAGATAGCAGAAGTGTTGCCTCATATTATCATGATATGCATGTTTGTTTATTACGTTGTGCTATAGATGAATGTGAAGAATCTATAGAACAAAGGTTTTTACGTGGGCTTAACAAGGAAATTCAGGAACTGCTTCATCATGAAACATATAATTCTCTTTCTCAATTGTTTGAACTTGCGTGTCAAGCTGAAATTCAGATTGCTATTGATTTAGAGGAAACACCATTTGGTGTGCCTACTAGTACTACTAACCTTGAACAGGAAAAGGAGAATAAAAATGCACTTACATCATCAGAAAAGGTTTTGCAAGGTAATATATGTGCTGAAATTAATCAAGGTGAGTGTACTCTTGATGAAACACAATTCTCCACCATTCATGCTATTATAGAGCCATCGTTAGTAGAATCTTTTGCTGAAATTGCTTTGTTACTAGATGATTTGCTTGACACTCCTTGTAATAAAGAAGAGTTGTGTGTTAATACTTCACTTGTATACATGCCACAACTAGTTAATGAACAGGTTGACTTTGTTGCCAGTGATTTGATACATGTTGTTCACATTGCTAGTGAAAAGGAAGAACATAAATTGTTATCTTCTTTAAATACTTGGGGTTATATTGAACTTGATGATCTTTGTGAACTTAGTACTTTAAATGAGAAATTACTCACTAGACCTGATTTGCCATGTCCTGATCAAATGAGTTTTCACGTAATTGGAAAATACAATGATCAAGGAGTATACTTTGTGCATAGAGTTTACATATGTTCAGATTTGAAACAGCATGTAAATTCTAAAAATAATAGTCTTGACCAAGGTGCTTTAACTAATCATATTATCTCGAGAGTCTCTTGTTTTGATTTAAATACACAGGTTTGTTTTCAAGAAGGAGAGCCTTGTGGGCTGCTTAGCAATGCCACAATTCAAATTCCAATATCTAAAAGTACAGATTCGATGTCATTTGTTCAAGCAAAGGATTTGGTGAGTTGGGTTTCTTCAATTCACCACATGTTTAAAGAACAAGAGATACTGCACAATAATAGTTCTTTTGCTAGGAGTTGCATTGATGATGAACACAAGAACAAACCGAGGACGGTTTGCTGCCAAGAAGGAGAGAATGATGAGGACATCACCGGCTGGGATATAAATATAATAAAAACAAAGGTGCATGCTTTCTATATTAGATTTACATTTTATATATTTGAGAAAAGGTTGCTGCACCATAAGTTGTTGTTTTCAATTACAAAAATTATTACATGGATTAAGGGACGCGTTGTGAGAAAATCAAGGGCATGGAACATCGTGGAAGTTGATTGGGGACCAAGATTTGAAACCATACTTGCGTGAGGAAGACACGTTCGAGTCGAGGACGACTCTATTGCAAGAAGGGGAGGATGATGAGGACATCGCTGCCATTGATACAACCACAACAACAGCCAACACTTCACCGCTTACACCTAAGCAAGGACCAATGACACGCGCCCGTGCACGTGAACTTAATTATCTGGTGAACTCATTCCTAGCTGTTCAAGTTAATTATTTTTCCAATGGGGTACTATGAAAGTCTTGTGATGACTTTATTATCCTTAAGTGCTTAGGAACTGAACCAGCTAGGAGTGGAGAAGGCAACAATGCAATAAATATTCGTGCACCCGAAGGGACTCTTGTAACTGCAGAAATCCAAGATTAAATGGAGCATATCTTTCAACTCCCAAGGTTGTTTAATGCAAATAAGTACTTGTTGGAAAGGTCTCTTCGTCTGCTTTCCAACGGATCAAGAATCAATGGCAGAGGACAGACGAAACGTCCAGAAACTGCCGAAGAACGCTCGTGACTCCATCCTGAGTTTCTAGTTTTCCCTTTAAAAGCAAGTGGTAGCCACAAAAGAACGCGGGTTTTGTTTTGATGTAAGTTAGCTGCTGCTACTTCCTTGTAACGCGCGTGTCGGCTAGACCGCCCGATTACTTGAATCAAAACTCCAACTTCTATCACATCCGTGAGTGTTTGCTTGTCATCTTGTTCTTGCTTGTTCTTCGATTGCTTGCAGGTTCAAGGCTGTTCTTGGCACGGCAAGAGCAGCAACAACCGGAGTCGGTGTAACTATCGCTAAGGCGCAGCATCCTTGTGGTTGTTGTAGTCGGGTAGCACAACGTCGATCTCCACCCCCAAATCGTAGTTATCAGGAGACGGTGTACCCGTCGCTCAAGGCGCCACACCATCTTGGTTGTGGTAGTCGGGCAGCCAACGTCGGCCTCCACCAAATTCACCACATCCTCCATCTCTCATCGAAAGATCGGGCTCCCCCGTACCCGTTCGGGTCTATTAAGAGCCCCAGTCGATCTATGAAGGCATCAAGGAGGGCAGCTGCCTTGTCTTGCTCGGAATACAAAGTTTCGCCGTCTGCTGTTCTGAGTGTTGAGATAGTATTGTGTCGCATCCTGTTAGTTGCAGCTGCATGAAAGAATTTTGTGTTTTCATCCCCCAAACAAGTCCAGCGGGCGGTGTATCGCTGCTTCCAGTAGGTTTGCCTGATATTGAGGAGCCGTTCGATCTGGGCCCGTAGAATTACGCGAAAGTTAGATTCCCAGAGGCTTAAAGCCCTGAATTCTTCAAATGAGTCCAGTGCCCCAATGATAACATGACACGCTCTGAGAGAAGATTCAATGTTACCAATTCTGGTACCCCATTTACGGAGGTTCTTCTGGAGGGCCTCTGTTTTGACGGCAATGTTGTGAGCCGCATTGAGGGGGGAAACCCGTCTGAACCAGGAGGCTGAGACCACGTTCAAAAAGCCAGGATAGGTGGCCCAGTGATTTTCGAATCTGAAGAGATAGGGCCTTAGAAGTCTTGTGCCAATTTCAACAGTGCAAGGAGTATGATCTGAAATGAACCTGTCCTGAGCCGAAAAGGTTGTTCTTGGGAAATTGCTAATCCAGTTTGGCGACGTGAGGCACCAGTCCAGCTGAATGAGAAGTGGGTTGGGTTGCATGTTGCTCCAAGTGAAACAACGACCTGAAAGGGGAATTTCAAGAAGTCCATGCTTGCTGATACAGTTGTTGAAGCGCTGTGTCGATAAAGAGGAAGGTCCCGGCCTGTTTTTGTTGTGTGGAAATCGATAGAGATTAAAGTCGCCTAAAAGCATCCAGTTGCTCTGAGCAGAAACATCAAGATCATTTAACCAGTTGAGAAAAGTAGTTTTATCGGGCTCCCGACATGGCCCGTAGATAGCAGAAAGAAGCCACGGGTGACCATCAGATATAGAGGTGAAAGCCACAGTAAGCTGAAAGTTGCTTTGGGAGACCACTTGTCCATGTAGGCGAGAGCCAATCCAACCGATGATAATGCCGCCAGACGCCCCCAAGGAAGGAGAGAAGGCAAACTGGTTAAATCTCTTTGGAGCGAATTCTCTAATGGTCGAGTGATCCACATGCGATAACTTTGTTTCTTGCAGACAGAAGATTGAATAAGATTTGTTGAGCAATAGAGATTTCACTGCCAATTTCTTTCTAGGAGCGTTTAGGCCCCGAATGTTCCAGTTGAGAATTGTCCAGTTAACCCTTCGACCCATAATGAGGATAAACGATCCAGAAGCACCTTAGAACCAAGTTGTAAGGCCGAAGACAGCCGGACACAGGAGAACACAGCCGAGACACAAAAATTAGAGTAGTAGGGATGCAAATATGCCTGGTTCCACATAGTCCAAAGAGCACAAAGTAAAGGTATGTTCTGACAATAGAGGTAGTACTAGCAAAAGCCCCATGATGGCAGGAGAGATTACAAAAGCACTTAAACGTAGTCCAGCCCAGAGAGAGCCCCCCACCGAACAGTCCTTTGTGAGGTAGCGTCAACATCCTAGTCGTTCTGGGGCGCAGCGGTAGTGTGTGAGCTCCCTGGTTCTGCCGCCGAGAGCTTGTCCACAGTCACGTGCTCTGTAGGTATACCACAATAGTGGATAGCTGAATGTTGAATTTGTTCAATAGAGAGAGGGGCATGAATCATACCAGCACTGGTAGCCTGAGCAAAGTCCTGAATAGTGGGTTGGGGAGGCAGTTGAAGCCCGTCCTCATTGCGAGCCATGCTATCGGAGCCCTGCATGGGGATGTAAAGTTTTTGGCGAGAATTCAGAGCAGTTCTAAAACCCAGAAGCTTCTCTTTAATGCGAGCACTGCGACGTAGACCTGAGGCGGCGAGGACACTTACAGAATGCCTTACCACACTGTTATTGATTGCAAGAAGGTCTGCCCTGGGAATAATTGCTTGCTGCCGACGTTTGTATACAAGCCATGTGTGTGGCTTAGGGTTAGGGCCAGATAGCGGGGCCTTCGGTGAACTGATTTCCTGGACCCCTTCATTCATAGCAGAATGTGAGCTAGATCCGCTGTTCGGAGGGATTGACACGGCAGAGGCCTGGATACTAAGTTCATCTGGTAGTTGCACTATCTGGGGGACGTTGTTTTGGTGCTCTGGCCAGGGCTCCCACTGATCAGTGTCAACCATTGGCTCATCATCCAAGTCATGTACCGGGGGGTCATCAGCTATGGCCGCGGCATTCGGGACCCCTCCCGGAACCATCTGGTCGTTGACCCACTGCTGGATCCAGGCCGGCTCATTCGTGAAAACCACTCCATTGAAGGGATGAGGGTTCCCCCCATTAGGCGGCAGATCATCTTCATCACCTGGGAAGCTGTCTGCGGATTCGTTGCTCAGTATGTAAACCGAAAATGTCCAGGACCGTCCTTCTCCATCCATCGAGTGGCAAGCTTTGACTGTAATACTACGGGGGATGTCTATAGTGCTATCCACCAGGACTTTCAGCATGACTCTACTAAGACTGGTATCCTCAGAGTGCCAGTACAACAGTTTGCCAAAAGAAGCAACAATCTGCTCTAGAAATGAGAAATCTTTGAAGTCAAGAGGGAAGGCCAGAAACATCACCCAGACAATACGTGCTGCCGGAGAGTTGCGGAAGTTCAGTCCTTCATCATGCTTCACGAAGGTTGTCATCCGACCACTAATCCAGAAAGGACCCGAGGTGACCAGGCAGTCACGCTGGAAGATGCTACCCATTTTGAAAATCCCTACCCCTAAGGGATAAATGTAGAACCTCAGAACTTGAAGGCGCATCACCTGAGTAATGTAGTCATGGACTTGGTGTAGGAATTCTTGGCGTTCCATGGCATCCAGATTGTCCCCACAGAGAAGGATCACCATATCTTCATGTTTCTTGATTTGCTGACCCGAAAGCGTGATGACATTGCGCGGCTTCCGGAGCTCGCCACCACCATCAGAGATCATTCCTCCTCTGGGAAGATAGGCAATGGGGTCCATAGGAAAGTTCGCCATTGGAGAGGAACCAGAGTTAGTGCTAGTGCAAGAGAGGGGGGAGCTACAGATGAGAAAGCAGGAACAATGGCCAACGAAGGTGGACTGAGGGGGGAAAAGGGGGGGGGGAAACATGCTTATTAGCCCTAAAAGAAACCTGGGCAAACGGAGAGCAAGTGGTAGAGCCAGAGATGTTACAACCAGAAATGCGGGGAAACACAGGGGGTAGATTGAAAGAGGGGGTGGCTGACGCACGGGGAGGGGTGCAATTAATGAGAGTCTGCGCGGATTGGATTGATGGAGTGTTGCAGCCAGGGGAGCAGGGGGACAAGTCGCGATGCAGCCTGGAGAAAATCCTTTTTATGGGGACCATGCGGGAGGGAGATTTTGTAGGCCGGTAAAGCTGAGGTGTCAGGGGCCGGGTACTAGAGACGGTTGCAATAGCCGAGGAGTAGCGAGAGTCGTTGAGGGGCCTGACAAAGGGGCCCAGAAGAGAAGGGAAACCTTTTCTGATAGACATGATTTCCCGGCGAGAAGCCCGAGAGCCGGGAAGAGGTACCAAAATCGAGCCAACCAAAAAGGAGCCAAGTTTCCTACGAACCGGCAAAGAGGCAGGGGAGCTGGAATTCAAATTTGAATTTGAGTTGGAAAGAGAGCCCGAAGGCCGGCAAGCAGGAACATGAGCCGGGTCCGTTGCCCGAAAGTTAAACACAGTGTACGAATTCGAGAAGGAGACGTGCTTCCGGTGACGGGCATGGAGCGAAGAACTCTTGAAGGAGGAACGAAGGGAGGAAGAAGCGGCACGAGACGAGGAAGAGTGAGGAACCCGATTGCGAGAGCGAGGAGACGACCAGCTGGCAAGTTCTTCGCACTCCCAGCGAGGGAGTTCCAGACGCCAATTCGCCCCACCGTCACGCCAAAGGTGAAAGAAAATGTCGAAGTGCTTAGAGAGAAAACGTCGGCGACGGCTTAGAAGGAGCCCAACCTCCTTAGAAGCGACTGAGATCCGGTAAAACCTATCTTTAACGAACTGAACGTGAAAACCAGCCGGAGAACCACCGATGCAAGCGTGCAAAGCCAATCCAACAGAGGAAACTGAAAGTCTAAAAGTGAAGCGCCGAAAGGAAACAAGGAGGAAGGAACCCGCCGGCGAAGAGGAAGGATGATGAACAAGAGAACCAAAACGCTGGAGAACAAGGTTTTGAAAAACCTTGCCAGCCGAGAAATCCCAATCCGAAACCAGATGGGCCAGGGCTGGATCCTGCTCCAACTCAAGAAGAGCCAGAGTGGGGCCAGCCATAGCCGAAGGAGACGAGAGACGTACCGCGAAAGGCTAGGGGGCGCCATGAGGGGCCGCGAGCGAGGAGCGCGAGAGGCGAGCGAGGGGCGCCATGTCGTAGGCTGTGCTGGAGCAGGTTGTCGTTGCACTGGTGATGAAGCTGTCTCTAGAAGGAGCCTCAACTTCTGATCCCCCTGGTATGAATTCCCTTCACCGTCCTCCGAATGTCTCTGTCCAAACTGAAGGTTTAGAAAGGGAACAGGTTGTGCCAGAATAGCACCCAAGGAGGTGGCTGCCACCTAAAATGGATTTGTCGAAGTTTGATGGCACGGATGCCAGGGTGTGGGTAGACCATTGTTTGACATATTTTGAAATATATTAAGTTCCTGATGAATTCAAGGTATCTACTGCATCATTGGCCATGATCAGCAAAGTTGTACACTGGTACAAGGCATGGAAACAAGTTTTTGGACAACACACTTGGAGGGCACATCAAAGTGAATGAAATGTTGAAATTGAGGCAAACCGATACAGTGGATGAATATAATAGCCAATTTGACTTGTTGTTGTATCAGATCAGATTATATGACCCAGCAGCTGTGGGAGAATCTTGGTTGGTGGGACAATTTGCTTTGGGATTGAAGGATGAAATCAGGCTACATGTGCAATCTCAGGTTCCTAAAACAATGAGTCATGCTTACCACCTGGCACTAGCCAAGGAAGGTTTGTCCAAGAGCACTGACGATAAGAAGAAGTGGAGTTCCAAGGCTGGTACAACAGTGAAGGGTGGGGACAAGTGGAAACCGGGAACCGGTGAAATTTGGAAGGCTCAACAATTGAAAGAGTATCGTCGAATCCATGGATTGTGTTTCAAATGTGGAGAAAAGTACACACCTAATCATCAGTGTGCCATACCCCTAGCAGCCCAGGTACATGCCATGGAGGCGGTTGAACAACAATAAATTTTGTCGGATGAAGTGTTGGATATGGTCTCTTGTGGAACATTGTTGGAAGAAGTCGAAGGAGCTTACTTGTCGGTTAATGCTGTTGGAGGGCTCATTGACTCAAGCACTATTCAGCTACAAGTTCTGGTGCAGAGGCAACAATTGCTTTTTTTGGTGGACTCCGAAAGCTCTCACAGTTTCATCAACTCTTCTTTGTTGGACAAATTAAAAGTGACACCCCAGATAAGTCCTTCTCTGCAAGTTAAGGTGGCCAATGATCAATTACTCTCCTGTACACAGTCCTTGTCACAGTTTGAGTGGTGGGTGCAGGGGCACACCTTCTGTCATGACTTGAAGGTCTTGCCACTGGGAGGATATGATGGTATTTTAGGCATGGATTAGCTATAGCTATACAGCCCGATGCACTGTGATTGGGTCCGGAAGAGTATTTCATTTTCTTATCAGGGCAAAGAGATCACTTTACAAGGTGAGTTCCCAGCAACAGTGCACTTAATTCAAGAAATTTCTGCCCCAACAATAATCAAATATCAGGGCAGCAATAGCATATGGGCCCTAGCGGTGGTGTTTGCTGTGGAACCCACGCAACAAGTAACTATTCCAACAGCTATACAACAAGTATTAGATAGTTTTCCTACTGTGTTTCAGTCTAGTGATGCATTGCCTCCCCATCGTGCTCTGGACCATGCCATCTCCTTGTTGCCGGGAACTGCTCCAGTAAATACTTGCCCTTACCGTTATTCTTCGGCGCAAAAAGATGAAATTGAACGACAGGTGACTGAGATGTTGACAACAGGTTTGATAATTCCAAGCTATAGTCCCTTTGCATCCCCGGTGTTATTGGTGAAAAAGAAGGATGGTACATGGCGATTTTGTATTGATTATCGTAAACTGAATATGGCTACTGTGAAGAACAAGTTTCCTCTTCCTATAATCGATGAATTGCTGGATGAACTGAGAGGTTCACAATATTTCTCTAAGCTTGATTTGAAGAGTGGCTATCATCAAATCCACATGCGTCAGGAGGATGAGTTCAAAATTGCCTTTAAAACGCATCACGACCATTTTCAATTCAGGGTTATGCCATTTGGGTTAACAAATGCGCCGGCCACGTTTCAATGTCTAATGAATGCAATATTTGCTGAACATATGAGGAAATTTGTATTAGTGTTCATGGATGACATCTTGGTGTATAGTCGTTCCTTGTTGGATCATGTGCAACACCTGACCCTGTCTATTCTTTAGAACAATCAATTGTATGCCAAGCTCGGTAAGTGTTCTTTTGCTCAGCATCAGTTAGAGTATTTGGGACACATCATTTCTTCAAGAGGGGTGGCAGCTGATCCTGAGAAGACCAGGGTTATGCACTGTTGGCCAGCACCTCAGTCTGTCACTGAATTGCACAGTTTCTTGGGCTTGACGGGGTATTATCGCAAGTTTGTCAAGCATTATGGCATCATTACAAAACCTCTTACTAATCTGTTGAAGAAATCCACCCTGTTTGTGTGGACTGCTGCAGCTCAGGTAGCATTTGACAAGGTCAAGGAGGCTATGTGTAATACCCCAGTGTTGGCACTGCCTTGCTTTGATTAGTCATTTGCTGTCGAGACGGATGCCTGTGATACAGGAGTGGGTGCTGTGCTGTCACATGCTGGACACCCTATTGCTTTTTATAGCAAGGCTCTTGGAGTTAAGAATCAACATTTGTCCATTTATGAAAAGGAGTTTTTGGCGATTCTGATGGCCATTGACAAGTGGCGTTCATATCTCATTCGGGGACCCTTCACCATTTTTACGGATCATAAGGCACTCTGTCATCTGGAGTCTCAAGAACTCACCTATGAAATGCAACGTAAAGCGATGACAAAGTTAATTGGCCTTCAATACAAATTTCAGTATAAGAGAGGACCAGATAATTCAATAGCAGACGCCTTGTCTCGAGTTGGCCATTTATTCCATGTTCAGGCAGTGTCCGTGGTGCAACCAGTATGGATTCAAGAAATTCTTAATTCATATGTGGTGGATGTCTAGGCTCAGACCTTATTACAAGAATTGGTGGTTACAGGCTCGAATACAGAAGGTTTTACTTTATCTGATGGCATTATTCGACAACATGGCAAGATATGGATTGGTGGTAATTCGGCATTGCAAACAAAATTGATTGCTGCCTTTCATTCATCTGCTCTGGGTGGTCATTCAGGTATTCAGGCTACATACCAACGTGTCCATAAGTTGTTTATTTGGCCTGGGTTGAAGTTTGCAGTACACGATTATATTCGCTAGTGTAGTATTTGTCAACAATAAAAACATGAGTTGTGTAAGACACCGGGTTTATTGCAGCCACTACCCATTCCGCAAGGAGCATGGCAAGATATTTCAATGGATTTCATTGAAGGGCTTCCGGTATCCAAGGGATTCAATTGTAGTTTGGTGGTGGTCGATCGATTTTCAAAGTTTGCCCAATTTCTCCCCTTGAAGCATCCCTTCACGGCTCCACAGGTGGCCAAACTGTTCATGGACAGAATTGTGTCCCTATATGGTGTTCCGAAGTCAATTGTGTCGGACCGTGATAAGGTCTTCACAAGTGCTTTTTGGCAAGATCTTTTTGGAAGGGTGCAAGTGCCCTTAAACCTTTCATCAGCTTATCACCCACAATCGGATAGCCAAACTGAAAGGGTGAACCAATGTTTGGAAATGTATCTACGCTGTTCCACAGCTTTAACTCCGAAGAAATGGTTGCAATGGCTTCCTCTGGCTCAATTCTGGTACAACACGAGCTTTCATACTTCTCTGGCCTGTTCTCCATTCAAGGTTCTGTATGGCACAGATCCTGTATACCCTTTCTTGCCAGATCTGTCTCAGGACTCCAGTGCTGCCTTGGCTGTGCCGGATGTGCAACAGTTGTTGTTGGACAGACAACTCTTCTCAGAGATGCTGCGACAGCAATTGGCAAAATCTCAGCTGGGATGAAACAACAGGCGGATGCTCGTCGAACTTTTCGTGAATTTCAAGTGGGGGAACAAGTATATCTCAAACTACAACCGTATGCACAATCTTCAGTTGCCAACCGTCCCTATCCCAAGCTTTCGTTCAAGTTTTTTGGTCCATTTCGTATCACTGAACGTATTGGTTTGGTGGCTTATTGCTTGGATCTTCCGGCGCATAGTATGATTCATCCGGTTTTTCATGTGTCCCAGCTCAAGCACTTTGTTCCTTCTCATGTGCCGGTATTCTCTATGTTACCTAGTACAGTGCAACTGGATGTCCAGGAGTTGAGTCCTTCGCGTATTCTGGAACGCCGACTGGTGAAGAAAGGTAATACTGATCATGTTCAACTTCGGGTGCAGTGGGGAATGCTGTCTCCGGAATGGGTGACTTGGGAGGACTATTCAGTGCTGAAGGCACAATTTCGTACTGCCGGTATTTGGTGTGAAGACAATGCTCAAGGGGGAGCAATGTCACAGCAGTGGCTGTGTCATCGCCAGCAAGCAAGAAGGAGCGTGAGCGCAGGAATATTTGATTGTGCTGTAATCCGTATTGTAAACATAGAGGCGTAAACTTGAAAAACGAACACGTATTGTGATGTGGACCTGAGGGTATTTGTCGGATGTGCGCCAGGAGGTTTGGGCGTCACGAAAAAGAAGATACCAGAACTGAATTCTGTTGTGCGGGTTGGTGTGTGTTTGGCGGAGAGCCCTCGTTCTAAACTCCGGTGAGCTTTTCCCTGTCTCCGGCGAGGAAAACTGCTCTCCGGCGAGTGCCCACGCTAGCGTCCTGTTACAAAATCTAGGATATACCTTGAAGATATACTCTCCTCTAGTCTCTATACTCTATCAAATACCCTTTTCATACTAATATAATGTATATGCATGTATTCTACCGTATTTTAGACCTAAACTACCTATTTAAAAGGGGAACCAGGACATAAACATGATTTTATTCTTAGCTTATGGCTTGAAGATCAAACCTCTATATTTGCTGTGACATTCATAGTCTTTTCAACATTTTCTTCTGGATAATGTTCTTTCATGTCATACTCTGGTTTTAGCAACTGCATCATTCTGGAAATTGGTGTTGTGAACCGCGATCATCCTTTGTGTTGTAGGTGGCAAAGTTTTGAAAGATCAAAAGGTGGATATGAATATGAGCCACTCATCAAGGAGGATGCTATGATCTTGTTTGCAGCTTCTGTGGTATGAATTCCATCCCAGCTCACATAGTTTTTTGGATCGGCACAAGCTTTTGCGGTTGTGGTTTGTCCATTCAGAATCTTACTGCTTCCACAGTATACCTCTGGGTTGAAATTGTAAGCTCCGTCACCATGTCCACAGCAGGCCTTACTTGCATACTTCAACCCTGAAATAATGGTCAAATCAGTATCAGAACACTTTTGATATTGAATATGGGCTAGATTGATTCATGTTATTTTGAAGCTCCAAATGTGTGAGCATACCATGAGCCTCAGGATGCCGAAACAGCTCGAGCATCACTGTGTGTTTGTCAGCATATACAATGGATGCATCCTGCAGCTTCTTCCTAACCTCGGCCAAGCTAGTGTTCAGCAGTTCATTGTAGTAGATTACTGCACTGTTGTAGGTTTTCATGCAACCATATCCATCCATGTCATTGCTGCTATGTGGTAGTTTTGTGAGGAATGCTGGGTAACATCCGATAGGCGCCATGTTGAACACCATAATGTTGCGAGCTCCAATGTTATACAATTCCTGCAAAGAATATTATAGGTGGATATGAACTATGCACTTAAGTAATCTTCAGTCTCTTATCTTTCTAAAGTTCAGCTAAATACTAAATTATAGTGTACTACTTACCTGTACTGCAGAGGAGATCTGGCTGACAACTGATGGAAGACTTTGCTTGACTGTCTCGATATTCTGTGATCCTAGGTTTGAGGTGAGATCATTTTGACCAATGTCAATTGTGTAGAGAGAATTGCGCAGAACATCAGGTGCAGGAAGTCGGCCTGCAAATTAAGCAAGGTTAGCATTCAGTAACTCATCTCTGCTTGGAGAAAATGGAATACTATCCAGCAAGTCATCAGAATTAGCAATGCTACCACTATCAGTAGCATATATGATTGTTACTACTAGAAACAAAACAATCTGTTGAGATCATGTCATCTAGTGGAGTATTTCTTTCAGAAATTCAGCAAAATCTCTGAACCGATACAGGGCACGGGAGCGGTCTTGAGATTGGACAAGCTTACAAGCATACCGTTTTTGCCATTGGAGGTGAGCACTTTGCTCCTCAGGTGCTTCAACTGGTTGAGCTGGACGCCGAGGAAGAAGGGGCTGGTCCCAGTGACGAACAGCGATGTGTTGGGCTGGAGCGCCGTCGAAGCCAGCGTCGCGAAGTTGGCGCCGTGCCGGTAGTCCGAACCGACTGACTGCAGGTAGGGGCTCAGCAGCGGCAGCCCCATCGCTTGCACTGACGAAACAGCACCACCACCATTTCAGATCACACATCATGAGTAATTAATGGCCGACGTGGCAGGCAGAGGAAGGAAGCAGTGGCAGTGGCAGGGACACGTGCCTAGGAAGTCGATGACGAGGCGTCCATCGGAGGCGCGGCCGACCGGCCGGCGGAAGTAGGTCATGCCGAACGGCGCCTGCTGCGCCGGGAAGGCGGCCCAGAAGCCGCCAGTGTCAGAGTTGGAGTCGCCGAAGTTGAAGACGGCCGCGAACTTGCACTGCCCGGACGCCCTCGCCGCCGTGCCGAGGCAGCATAGCGCCGCCGCCGCCGCCGCCAGGATGGGCAGCCACGTGGTCCTCATCGCCGACAGAGAACTAGAGAAGCTCCCACGCTTGGGTGATGCGTAGGAGGAGACGGCGCGACCTGCCCGTCTCTTATACCGCGGGACAGAGACGCTTCGTGTTGTTGGGCTGGATTGTTTTGAGAAATCGAGATTGCGGCACTGCATAATGCGCCTGCGCTGGAATTTGGAGTGGCGCCATGGATGACACGATTTCTTCGTGGAAGACAGACATGAATTGTAGTGTTGTTCATCCTCGTTCGTTGCTGTCCAGCGACGCACTAAGCGCCAGGGATCACACAATACAGGAGGGAGTCCTGTTACCGCTGCTCGCTGGACCAAATTTCAGATAGATAAATGCGGTAAACCGACCAAATTTCAAATTTCGAATTTCGAATTTATTTTTTATGTAAGAGTTTAATAAGCGGTTTGGCTTGGTTTGTAACAGTAACTGCTAGTTAATGTTACAAATTTATGTGGAGCAATTTGCGCCAAAAATCATAAAAAAATTACTCACATGCAAAATCTAGAAAATTTTGAAAATAAAAACATGAAAATTTCTAGAAAAACATAGGAATTTCAGTTTGAACAAGCCACTTTATTACTATGGAACGTGAACTCGGTGCACAGCTCGCCTTCTGGAGAAAACAATTCCTCTGTGATCTCCTGGAACAGTCACCGACCGACGTATGTTTTGGACTTGTTCTTTGATTGTTTCCTATATGCAAACAGGGCGTGTCTAATGCAAAAGGAAGTGAGGTTGCCTTCGTGTAGGCAATTGTTATCATTTCGAACTTTGATTCTTCGAAGCAATTGAGACGTCACTGCAGGAGCGAACGATGGATGGTTGGCACCGCTGGCAAGTGAACAAAATGCTGAACCGAACAAATAAATATACGGCCATATCGATAGCAATCAAGATTCAGAAACCAATCATATTCAGATACAGAATTACAGATTCAAAAACAGTAGAGAAGGGTGCAACGCCACCAAACCACCGATCAAACACAGCCATAGTCAGTTCATGAAAGTATGTAATTCGTAGCGGAGAGACACGTCTGATACAGAATTACAGATTCAAAAACAGTAGAGAAGGGTGCAACGCCACCAAACCACCGATCAAACACAGCCATAGTCAGTTCATGAAAGTATGTAATTCGTAGCGGAGACACGTACAACAGCTAAGACTACAGGCGACATGTATGGCGCTTGCCAGAATAGGATGGATCTGTACATTGGGGTATATGTGAAACTTCTTGCTCTGGACTATGTTCAGCCGATCAGGTGCTGGATAACTTTGTCAGGGTCATTGTCGTGGATCGCCAGCAACTCGGGAACATTTGAGGACGTGAAGCCCATCTCGTGGAGAGCATTGTACGATTTCACAAACTGCTCCACCTGAAAGAACATAAGATTCATGTTCGTCAGTTTTTCTCCCTCTTTTTCTAGAAATTTTCATGTTCAAATACTAGCAATGATTAGAATGACAAAAACTACTTTAAGTTTTCTCTTTTTTTCTCTGTGAACGGATATAAAATAAAAATATCAACTGGATAGAATGGCAATCATTGTTTTGCAAAAGGAACAAAATGTGGTTCTAATTGTCTGCAAATACTAATAGCGTGATAGGCTTTAGGCTGTATATGAGCTATCATATTGAGCTTGGCAAACCTTTTTGAGTTATCAAAGCACTGGTGTTTGTAATTAATGAGAAACTACCAAGATAAAAGGGGAAAAGATGCATGCCTTCGCTGGATTATCTCCATAATTCAACACAGCAAATGAGACAGCTTCACGTCCAAGCCCCATGGCTATATATTTGTCCACAACTGGATCCCCTGATGTAGCCTGCAGAAGGTAAAAAAATAGTTTTCCAGGGTTATTCCATTATATCACTACAACTTGTTATAAACAGCTGCGGATCTATAACAGAATATTTAAGAGTATTAGGGTATTTATGATTATTAGGGGTATTAGTCCCACATTAGTCCATAGAACTTTATATATTAGCCCAATGGTTTAGCTGAGAACACATCCAATAATCTTACCTTACATGATAGCACTACAAAATCCTGCAGAGTGCCATTCTGATAAGTTACGTGAAATAGTTGTACTATGTCTGAGATGCCTCCCTTGCCAGGCCACCAGCGTGTCCTGATTGCCCGACCGCATCCAGCCAACAGCAAGCTGCGCCACCCCCGCCCTGCACTCGTGTGCACCACACTCGTCCCTCGCCCGCTGGACGTTTGTGCCACGCCATCTCTCGCCATACGTCGTGCTTGGCCAAACGGATCGCCTCATCATGCATCGCCGACACATTACCACCATTCGCCTCATGAATGGTCCCAAATCCATGCCGAGACTTTTCCGCGTTGTCGCTGTACGCTGGACTGTACACACACAATGGCCAATAGCACGGCGAAGAATGTTGGCCCGCGATGCAACGCCTCGCTCTCTGTCACTGCTGGATGTCTTTTCACGAATCCCTATGCCGAATCGTCCGAAGCTTAGCCAATCTGCGCCCCTGCTAATCGCTAATGTCATCGCTGTGCTCCATTGAACGCTGTCGATCAGCTATTTAAGCCGTGTCGTGTCCCCGCTGCAACGCACGCTCCCATTCGCTTCAACAGTCACCAATCGCCCTTCGTTCTCCTCAAAATGCCACTAAACCGCTGAAAGTTACCAAGAACTTGCCGAGTGATCATTGAGCTTCGTCGCCGCCATACTCGGTACGTCCCTTCCTGCTCTCTCCGTTGCTCCACTCCTCACGACGTGGCCTGCATCATAATCAGTGTACCTCTGTGGTCCTGTTTCAGCCAAGGAACCCACTGGAACATGCCCGTCGCCGGAGTTCCCCTTCCGCCTCGTCAAGCTCTATGCTGCATCGACTATTGTCTGAGGTACGCCATTCCTCAATTCCTTGTAGCTACAGCATCGCCAGTAGCTAGTGATCATGCTCCGATAGTCCTCCTAGCCTGCTGTCGGCCATAGCTCACTAGCGACGAGGAACCCTAAAACCAAAATATGTCGCTCGTCGCTAGCTCAATGTAGATCCATACAGCTTGATTGGATAGTGTAGAAAGCTTCCTCATAAACCCAATCCTGTGAAAAGGAACCCCATTGGTTGCCGGAGCTCCTCCATCATTCCCCGCACTGGTGACCTAGCCATCTGCCCCCTTCTGATTTCTGAGAAATCCGTAGCTTGGTTTGAAAATCCGACCATTGATTAGACGTAGGGTAGCTAGATGTAGCTGCTGTTAAATTTGTAGGACAATCGGAGCCTCACTGATAGAGTTTGAGCAAAAACAGTATCGGCCGTTCATCATCTTTATCTACCTCTAGCCATTGTGATCTGCTTGTTAAGGTCCATATATCATCTAGGTCCATAGTGGCCCATTTCATGGCTATATATACACATCCACCTTAATGGTGTGATTAAGCTCTCTAATCCCTAATGTTAGTCACATGGAATCAGAGCATGGTTTAGGGTTAGGATTAGGTCTAATCTAATCCATCCACCTGAGATCCATTTTTTTCCTTATCGCTCGTCACGGCTCGTCCTCACCACCTACCGCCCGTCGCGGCTCGTTCTCACCACCTGCCGCCCGACGTGGCTCGTCCCCGCCGTCCACAATGAAGAATAGATGAAAAGGAACTAAAATGGTGAAAAGATGGCAACCTCTAAGGTAATCAAGTCCATGCATTAAGTATGCCTACAATTGAAATGCTACTTTTGGCCAATGTTTCATGAAGTGTTTAACTGGTCATGGGTATTGGGCCAAGGCTAGCTCAGCCCACACGAATAGTACCCACGGCTGTGAGCTACTATAGCAAAAATTAGAAGATAAAATTAAATTAGATAAGATTGAGTACTTAAAAGGTAAGATTAGATTAGATTAAGTCCTTACTTAAGGGTGAAGTCAGTTTCATTTATATAAGATGTATCTCTATTCGGGGAAAACGAGAAAGAATTAATCTAATCTCTGCCCAACCTAAGTCTATCTCACATCTCTAGCGACCGGTGACATAGTTATTACAGCGTCACGACGAGGCGAGGTGCCGGTACACCTTCACACCTTTTAGGTGAGTATGACGTGCGACGAGGCAATGCCATACTCACTTAACATAAATGTACATGTCACAATAATTTTGGAACAATATAAAATTAAATTTAGAACTATATGAAATATAAATAGTCAAACAAGTTCATACTGCATTTAATATAAATAAACATACATAAGTTATACATGGTTAGATGCTAAAGGAGGCAACCGACTATCAATTAGCCAGCTATACATGGAAATCCTATAAATAGAAGCTAATCAGTCTATGGAGTATGGAAATCATCAATATATGAAAAACTGATTAGTTTTATATGGAAATTATCAATATATGAGAATCTGATCAATTATATATGGAAATTATCAATATATGGGAAGCTAATCAGTTATATATGCAAATCATTAATATATGGAAGCTGATCTGCTCCTACTCTCCTAGCGCTCCCGGCCCTCCCCCTCCTGCCACTGCTCCTTGCTCTCTCTCTCCACCGGCATCCTCCCGCTACACCCACTGCTCCTCTCCCTCCCGCTTCTTGCATCAATTCCTGGTCAAGACTATTAGGACTGGCTTGCACTAAGAGAGGCGCAGGCCCAGTTAGAAGCCTAGTTAGGGGCTAGATTTGTTCCTTTAAATTAGATATTTTCTATTTAAATAAAGATATCAGATTAGATTGCTATCTAAGATTAGATTGTTGTTGTGCTTCCCCCGCAATCCTTCCTCTCGCCTACCCCCTCTTGCCATGACGCCACGGTGCCCACTCACCACTAGCGGCCTAGCAACTAGCTGTTGGCCCCTCACCCCTACAATCTACGCAGCCTTTGCATCAGGAAGTCAGACTCTATCAGAGACGACGCTCGCCTGCTCCAATGCCATGGGGCCTCTCTTGTCCTCAGCTTCTAAATCGACTCATGTGTCCCTGTGATGGGTTGATGGTTGGGAACGTATAGGATATGTTTGGCTGGTGGGTGGGCGGTCTCTGGATCGCCTGGAACCAGGGGGTTCCAGGGTGCTCCCTTGCGGCAGGAAGGAGGAGGTGAGAAAGTAGATGAACGGGAGGAGTAGATTAGGTTAAACTCTTCTTCCCCTTTATTCCAAATAGTACTGACTATATATAGACTCTCTTACAACTCAATCTACTAACTAACATATCTTATCTGCTAACTGAAAATAACAGAACTCCTAACACTTTAATCTAATCTACTAAATAGATTCTCTTGACTCACGCAGGGCCTGGGCCCAAGTCTGCCCCCTGCCTTGCGCCCTTGGCCCTTCTGCAGTGATACACAATTCCGACCCTAACAGTCCCCTTCGACTGCCACTGACTGATGGACGCTGGCATGCTACCGCAGCACCAACCACACGCTGCAACATCGAGGCCAGGCTCCGCAATCCACACTGTTGGCGTACTTTAGCTGTTGTCTGGCGTCCGTCCAGAGCACATAGGCGTCCGCACGACGCCATAAACCACAAGGCAGAAGCCATATCTACTAAGGCCGACGCCACACTCCCATAAGGCGAGTCTTCAGCCATGGCGTTGACCGGCAACGGCTTGACAATTATGCCGGTGATGCCCGGCTATCCTCCCGACGATGTTTATCCCATCGTGGTTTTAGCCTATGACACATACCAACTACTATGCCACAATATGCATGTATATGTGGATGTGGTATATAGCCTATTTAACATCCAAAGTCTTTGAGGTTTGTACAAGGAAATTATGAAGATGGATTGGTCAGTTTGAATTTTAAAAGTTTGCATAAATCTCAATGCACATTTGATGGTGCATATATATGTGGAAAATATTCTCTGGATTCTAACATGGGTACATGGTTCCATGACCCCTACCGTATCAACTTGCTGCTGCTTTGCTAGAGAGAGACTGGGAGTCCACTGTCCAGAGTTCTAATAAATCACGATGGACCTTAGTTAAACAAGAGAAAGCCAATAACCAGTTAACTAACAGCTTGTAACTGATTATCACTTTTTGAACAACAACCTGATGTTAACTGTTAAGTAGCTAATGCTTTTGTAAAATAAACAATAATATATAAAAGACAACAATTATGTGGATTGAGTTTACCACACAAGTAGTGGGAGCAGCAAGTTTTGGGCCTCTTGGTGGCTGTGGTAGTGACTGACTTTCTATCATGAACTTGCTCTAGTTGGGGTTCTCCTTTTCTGCCTCTGCAAGAATCTTTCTTTCATACTCAAAATCAAAGTTGAAGGTACTGCGGGCAATTTCTATCAGCTGAGGCGCTAATTGAGGCTGCAAAAAACATACACACACATTAGAGGATTGCAAATAATCAAACATAACAAGGGAAGTGTAGATGATAAACATTAAATGTCATTTAACAACAAAGGATGTTCTTTGCATAAACATACAAAACATATGGAACTTTGCGAGATGAAGGAATGTATCTCTAGAAACAGAATAGCTAGCCAGGCAGAATATATAGAATGAGTTTGAGGGAACCAATGAATAGTATGAATCATGTCAGCACACTACTAATGACAACATCATATTCTACAATCAATGAATGGAACAATGTAACACCCATGTTAAAAAAATAAATAAAAATAATAATAATTAAACTAATACTTTGGATATTTATAAAATAATTCAAAACTACGAAAAGTTATTTTTCCAGAATTTTAGACCCGTTTTTCTTTTTATTAAATTTTATTTCTCTCTTTAGGTTTTCTCTCTCACACGTGGGACCCACTTGTCACCACCTTCCTCCCACCCTCCTCTCTTTTCTCTCTCTCCCACTTCCACCATGCACGCACATTCCTCTCCCCATGGCAACCGCCGGCCGTTCCACTTTCCCCGTCGCCCACTTCGTGACGAGGCCGCGCCCACAACGCCGGAACCGCCATCCCCCTCGCGCACTATTTTATTTGGTCGTTCCTCTTTTCCCCATTCCGTTTTCTCCCACCTGGCTGCCCGCCTGGCTGTGCCCGCGCGCCGCCCGCGCCCGCACGGCCGCGCCCTCCCGTGTGCGCCGCCTCGCACTGTGCCGGCCGTGCCGGCCGGACCGAGCCATCCCACCCTTTTTTGCCACTTTTGCGATTTAACCCTCTGTTTTAGGGTATTTAAATTCTGTTCTGGCACTTTAGCATTCTAGCTCCTCTGTTTCAGGATAATTATTTTCCGCCCGGCACAGTTGTACTGTTTCGGCTAAAAATAGAGCTAAAACTTCTAAAATACACAACTAATTCATCCTAGCTCCGTTTGGAGTGATTCAAATTGCTGTGTTTTCATAAAATTGCAAAGAATCTAACTATGCATTTATTTTGTATTGTTCATGTGTATTGATGTACTGTTTTGCATTAATTATGTATGTGATCGCGTAGACGCCGCCGATTTCGTACCGCCGGAGGCCTACTCCATTGAAGATCAAGCCTTTGCGGACCAAGGCAAGCTACCTGAACAGTTGAACATATTGAAATCCCATTTTTCATAATTTATTTTGATTTTAACTTAATGCATGATTATTAGGACTATAATATGCTATTACTATTGTGTAGCTATACCCATTGTGTTAATTATGGCCCCGTGCAATTAATACCATGCCTTTGTCAACTTAGGTAAAGTTTGGTTCAGCTCATACCTTAATAAGGGTTGGGTTGATCGAGATAAGAAATAATGCTTAGCCATGCTTAGTTTACCTAGACTTTTTAAATGGGGATTTATTCATCTCTTTAATGACAAATGTTGTATCTTTCATGTCGATTTAATTGTACCCTACGGTAGGGTTACTACCTGTTGGGGGAAATTGCTTCATTTTCAGGACTTAGAGATTAACAACTTAAAAGATCCATTAATCTTCAGAGCTGGTGGGCTCTTATTCGAAGGAGAAGGCATCAAGCCGAAGGGTCCCTCGATTCGAAGTCCGGAGAAGCCCCTCGCAAGATACGGAGGCTCCGAAGCAGAACAACAAGATTGATAAGACGTTTGGCCTATCCGTCTGCTCCGGATAACTTTACCCTTTTAACCCTGCTCCGGGTACCGAATAGTTTCCACTATGTCGGTTGTAATTTAGGGGTAGTTAGGTCTTTTCCTTAGACATTTTTGCCTATAAATACCCCCCTCTCTACCCTGTAACGGGGATCGAATACTCATCTATTCAGTACACCTATTCGAACTACTTGAGCTATTATCTAATACGGAGGCTTGAAACAGTTCTTAAACACGAACTCACTGTTTGTCCGTTCTTGATCTCAGAGAACCTGTTAGCGTAAACTTTTACGCCAACAGTTGGCGCCGTCCGTGGGGATCAGTTCTAGAAGCTTGTTCTCTACTGCTGACTGCACTTCGAAGAGCACTTACGGAGGGAGCCTCAGAGTCCTAAGATTCCGCGCACCCTTCGGTAAGGGGCTTCTTAGTGCGGTTCGAAGGCTCTCGCTCGCCTTCCCAGATCAATCGAAGTCCCCCGTCTTCGGACCTCTCCGTGACTAGCTATGCCTCCGAAGCGAAGCCAAGCCTCGGGTCCTCTCCGAAGGTCCCCTCGGACCACAGGAGCCGGACCCTCAACCGCTCCAACGATTCCCGAGGATGCCGCTGGGCGTCGAGTGCCCAGGGGTCCCCGAGCCCCTCCTACGGTGCTTCGGACTGATTATGTCAGCTCCCAGGACCCGGAGCTGCCCTCCGATGAAGACGAAGACCTTCCTAGAACTGAGACTACTCAACTAGCAAGGCTTCAGGAGGAGGTGGCTAGGTGGAGGCAAGAGGCCGCAGATCGCCTCCGCACTCAAGCCTCCACCGAGACTCTAGAAGGGCCTCAAGATGATGGTGCTCGCAATCTCCCAGAAGCTGCCCGAGTCCCGGAGGAGGCTGAGAACGCATCTTTCGATGATGAGTCTCCGCTACATTCGGACTTGCAAAGAGTGTCCTTCGACCCCAGATTCAAGGCCTCGAAGCTGCACAAATACTCCGGTGGGTCAGACCCCGGAGAGTTCGCCCGCTCATATGCCCAGGCAATAGAAGCAAGCGGAGGGGTGCGCAACACGATGGCGAAGTGTTTCCCCCTCGCTCTCGAAGGTGTGGCGCTCCGATGGTTCTGGTCCCTGAAGCCAAGATCGATTAGGTCCTGCGAGCAGTTGAAGAAGAAGTTTGTGAGCAACTTCCAGGGTACCTTTGTGGCCCCGATGTCCACAGGGTGTTTGTTCCAGGTGAAGCAGCGGGCGGGAGAAACACTCCGAGAGTACTTCACGCGCTTCGCCCACACCAAGTCGCAGATTAAGGGCCTGTCTACCTCCTCGGTAGTCGACGCCGCCCGTGAAGGGGTGCTAAACCCCGACCTCCTCAGCAAACTCCATCGGAAGCCGGTGACGTCTGTGGCGCAGCTGATGGCATACTTCGAACAGTATGCCAAGGCGGAGGAAGGCTGTCTTCGGCGAGCCGGAGCACCCGCCCCTACCCTCCGAGAAGTTAAGACGGAGCCAGAAGCCTCGGCTCCTCTACAACCCCTCAAGATAACCGCTTCAACGAGCACAGGCGAGGGAAGAAGCATTTCCGTTCAGAGGTGCTAAGCATTGCACCCTCCGTTCCGAAAGCACCTGCCAGTTATCAGCAGGCGCAGAACTTTAAGGCTGGAGTACCGAAGCCTCAAGAGAGAGCACCTGGCAGGCGCCAGAGTTTTTTCTGCTGCGTGCACGGCGATAATAGAAGCCATGACACGAAGGATTGCAAGACAGTGTTGGCCTTTCGGGGCGATTACCTTGGACGGAGTACCGAGCGGGGTACTCCAGATCGAACCCCACCAGCGGCACGGTCGGAGCCTGTGCAAATCGTGGCCCGAGCCGGTGTCCCCGAAGCTCCCATGCGACTTCCGGTGGCCAACATTATGCCGCCGCCGAAGCAGGAAGACCCTCAGGACCACGGCAAACGAGTGGTCCTGCCCATCTCCGGAGGGGGACCCTCGGGAGCATGTCCAAAAGGCAGCTGCGCGAATACGTTCGCGAGGTTGGGCACATTGGGACTTCGAGCTCCGCAGAAGGGATGCCGGAGTGGTCTCATGTGCCCATCTCGTTCACTGCCAGTGATGCCGTGGGGGTAAAGTTTCCCCATGCTGACCCCTTGGTCATTTCCGCAGACATAGCAGGGGTGGAAGTCCGAAGGATCCTGGTGGACGGTGGAAGCTCCGCAGACATACTTTTTGTCCAGGCCTTCGACCAAATGTGCATACCTCGGAAGCATCTACTTCCGACGGCAAGGCCACTTCAAGGTTTCTCAGGACCGCCTCTCGATGCCCTCGGCCAGATAGGCCTCGAGGTTGCTCTCGGAGAGGGGCCTTTGGCTAGGGTAGAAGAGGTGATCTTCGACGTTGTCGACGCCCCTTATGCTTACAACGCAATCTTCGGGCGAGGGATGCTGAACCAGTTCGGAGCTATAGCGCATCACAACTATCTCTGTCTCAAAATGCCCACGCAAGGTGGAGTTCTTACTATTTCAGGAGACCAAGCTATAGCTCGGAGAATGGAGTATGGGCACGGCCAGCCATTGGATCCCCAGCAAGTGCACAACGTGGTGGAGGGCACAGAAGAGGTGCTGGAGGCTTCGAACCCTTCAAAGGGGCTCTCACTCAAGCCAAGCCTGGAAGGTGATGTCGAGACAAGGATAATTTCAAAAGATGGCAAAGAATATCCAGTACAGTTCGGCAAAGGGCTACCCCCGGAGATAGCTGCCTCATTGGAAGAAGTCGTCAAGCAAAATCTGGACGTCTTTGCCTAGACCGACGAAGACATCACCGGGGTGGATCGGAGCATCATCGAGCATAGCCTGCTCGTCAACCCGAAGGCTAGGCTAGTACACTAGGAGCTCCGCAAGCTGTCTGCAGAAAGAGCAAGCCTCGCCAAAACCGAAGTAGAAAAATTGCTAAGGGCTGGCATCATCAGGGAGGTAGCCCATACCGAGTGGTTGGCTAACCCTGTTTTTGTAAGGAAGAAGGACTCGAACAAATGACGCATGTGTATTGACTTTACTTCATTAAATAAAGCATGCCCGCGAGACCCCTACCCGATGCCCCGAATAGACCAGCTGGTGGATTCCACAGCCGGCTCCGAATTGCTAAGTTTCCTCGATGCCTACTCCGGATATCATCAAGTCTGGCTAAAGCGCGAAGACGAAGCCAAGACTAGTTTCATAACTCCTTCCGGGGTATTTTGTTATGTAAGAATGCCTTTTGGCCTGCGGAATGCCGGAGCCACTTTTTCACGTCTAATAGCTAAGGCTCTAGGTTACCAAATAGGCCGAAATGTCGAAGCCTATATGGATGACATTGTAATAAAAAGTGCTCAAAAGCACCAGCATAGCCTAGACCTAGTTGAAACGTTTGAGAGCCTCCGAGCATGTGGGGTACGCCTCAACCCTGAAAAATGTATATTCGAAGCACAAGCAGGAAAACTGCTAGGGTACTTAGTTTCGAGCAGGGGAATCGAAGCTAGCCCAACGCAGATAAGTGCACTGCAAAGAATGGCTCCACCAGGGAATTTGAGGCAGGTCCAGAAGCTAGCAGGGAGGCTCGCAGCCCTTAGCAGATTCTTGGCCAGGTCAGCAGAGCGAAGCCTCCCAATTTTCAAAGCCCTAAAGGGGTCTGAAAGCTTCAATTGGATACCGGAATGCCAAAAGAGCTTTGATGACATAAAAGCATACCTCGGAAGCTTGTCAACACTGACTGTGCCCCTCCCAGAAGAAACACTCCTCTTTTATCTTGTAGCAGCAGGCTCCGCAGTAAGTGCAGTACTGGTCCGAGAAGTTGAGCTTAAGGGAAAGCTGGTGCAGAACCCAGTTTATTTTGTTTCAGAAGCTTTGTCCGGAGCTAAGATAAGATACTCCGAGCTCGAAAAATTTGCTTATGCCCTGGTAATGGCCTCGCGGAAGCTAAGGCATTATTTTTTGGCGCATAACCTAATTGTTCCTACCTCGTATCCTCTTGGTGATATGCTCTAGAGCAAAGACTCTACGGATAGGATTGGAAAATGGGCTGTCGAGCTAGCCCCCTTCGGAATCTCCTTCACGACAAGAACAACTATCAAATCCCAAAGCATAGCTGACTTCGTAGCAGAGTGGACTCCATCTGCAGTTTGGGCTCCGGAGGAGCCCTCCGAAGGTTTATGGACAATATTTTCTGACGGAGCTTATTAGGCATCTGGTGCCGGAGCTGGTGCAGTCATCATATCACCGTCAGGGCAAAAGGCCATGTATTCTTCGAGGCTCAACTTTAAGACCACCAATAATATCGCAGAATACGAAGGGGTCCTGCTAGGCCTCCGAAAGACAAAGGCACTTGGAGCAGCAAGGATAATAATTAAGACAAATTCCCAAGTCGTCGCAGGGCTTGTTGATAAGAGCTTTCAAGCAAAGAACCCGCACCTAGCGCAATATCTTGAAGAGATCCGCAAGGCTGAAGCAACATTCAAAGGATTCTTTGTTCGGAGCATCCCTCGGGCAGATAATCAGCTTGCCGATATTCTGGCAAAAGCTGCAGCCGGAGCGGTCGACCTCCCAGAGGGGGCTTTTTACGAAGAACTAATGAAACCTGCAGCTAGTCAATTACCCTCCACAGAAATACTGTGCATTCCGGCTACAGATTGGCGGGCTCCGATTATGAATATATTGCAAGGTAGCATAGATTCTTCAGAAGGGTCGGATGCCCGAAGGTTGCAAGCAAGGGCTCGAAACTACAAGCTTGTCAACTGAATATTGTACAAAGCTGGCGTGTGTTCCCCTCTACTCCGATGCATCTCCCAGCCCGAAGGCCAAGACATACTTCGGGAGATTCACGAAGGTTTGTGCGGAAGTCATATGACCCCTCATGCTCTAGCAGGCAAGACACTTCGGCAGGGGCTTTATTGGCCAACAATTGTGAGAGATGCAGAGGAGTTGGTTCGAACATGCCAAGGATGCCAATGGATGGGCAAACGAAGCCACCGTCCGCCAGTTCAACTTCAAGTTATTGCCCCGGTGTGGCCAATGGCTCGGTGGGGCATGGACCTCGTAGGCCCTTTTCCAATGGCAAAGGGCAGCTTAAAGTTCGCGGTAGTAGCAATCGAATATTTTTCGAAGTGGGTTGAAGCGGAGCCATTGACTGCTATCACTTCGAGGAATGTGCAAAAATTTTCTGGCAAAACATTATATGCAGGTTCGGAGTGCCAAGAGAGCTAACCGTGGATAATGGAACCCAGTTCGAAGCTGACACATTCAAAGAATTTTGTGAAGAACTGGGCATTAAGTTGTGCTTCGCAGCCGTGCGCCATCCACAATCCAACGGAGCTGTCGAGCGGGCCAATGGGAACATCCTCTCCAGTTTAAATCGAAGGATTGTTGGGATGACCAAGGGGCTGTGGGTCGAAGAGCTCCCCAAGATCTTGTGGCCGATTCGAACCACTCAAACCAGATATACAGGCTTTACCCCATTTAGACTACTCTTCGGAGATGAGGCTATGACTCCTACGAAGCTCAGAGGTGGATCCCTTCGTGTAGTGCAGCCCAGAGATGAAGATGAAAGAAACATTTTGCTGGACTTATCAGAAGAAACAAGGCTTCGAGTTGTTGCCAATCTGACGAAGTACCAGGGCCAAACAAAAACATGGTATGACCCGAAGATAAAGCCGAACGAGCTTAGACCAGGTCATCTAGTTTTGCGAAGTTTAATAGCACCGGGAAAGCTAGGAAATAAATGGGAAGGACCATATATTATCCTACGCTCAGGACGTACCAGATCGTTTAAATTAGCTAATCTAGAAGGGGAAGAATTGAAACATGCATGGCATGCAGAGCACCTTAAGCATTATTACGCTTAGGGGCTCCTTGTAATCACTTGTAAAATTATCTTTTCTAAATAAAGCGGAGGGTCGAATTTTGTTTGCTCTTCGAGTATCCCTTACTCCGGGTGGACGCATCGGGAGGACGGAGATGCTTGCAGAGTCAAGCATCTTTCCCAAAACCCGGACAGCAGCCTGTGAACCATGGGTTTGAGGGCTTCGCTGCCACCCTACGGATTCCAGGGTCCGGCTTGTTAGGATCCGTAGAAGAGTCTAAGGACTTTAAAAGAACATATTTCCGACCTCCGGGTACGAAGTATCTGTAAAAGAGCCGAAGGTGGCCACCCTACGAATTCCAGGCTCCGGCTTGTTAGGATCCGTAGAAGAGTCTAAGGACTTTAAAAGAACAGATTTCCGGTCTCCGGGCGCAAAGTATCTGTAAAAGAGCCGAAGGTGGCCACCCTACGGATTCCAGGCTCCGGCTTGTTAGGATCCGTAGAAGAGTCTAAGGACTTTAAAAGAACAGATTTCCGGCCTCCGGGCGCGAAGTATCTGTAAAAGAGCCGAAGGTGGCCACCCTATGGATTCCAGGCTACGGCTTGTTAGGATCCGTAGAAGAGTCCAAGGACTTTAAAAGTTAAACAGATCTCCAGCCTACGGGTTCGAGCAATCTGTAAAAGAGTCGAAGGTGACCAAGTAATAAGGTTTCGAGGCCCAGGCTAACGAGACACTTTAAAAAAATAACGAATCAAATGTCCTAAGCGACAGATCTAACTTCGAAACTTACGAGGTAATAATACGGAAGTATGTTAGAACAAACTGTTGGACTATGGATAAAAGCCCCCACCTCTCCCACTATAACACCTAGGTTTTATGGTTGGGTTGGCTAGGTGGGGTGAGCCTAACATGGTATCAGAGCCAAGGTCCTGGGTTCGAATCCCCCTGGCCACGCATTTCCGCATTTCCGCTGCGTGATTTCCCCTGCGCCTATCTAGTGTGCTGAGACCTGTTGCGGGCTACGCCGGGCCTCTAGAACCTGCTGCGGGCTACGCCGGGCTCGCACGCCGTAGGGGGAATGTTGGACTATGGATAAAAGCCCCCACCTCTCCCACTATAACGCCTAGGTTTTATGGTTGGGTTGGCTAGGTGGGGTGAGCCTAACACAAACCTCTGAAAAGGTAAAGTACGAATATTAAGTGTAATACGAAGCATCAAGCTGTCCGGCGCATCATTGTGTCCGGCGAACCCATTTGCACAACAAAGGATCCCCCACCCACAAGGAGGGGTAGGAGGGTAAAAAGCAAACAAGATACTTTCAGAACAATTCGCATTAATCCATCGTACTTGTACATCAGGAGAAGTTTTGGTCCAAGCCTAGGAAAAATCGAAGACCCTGTCGGCCTCTAGAGCTACCCCTCCGACAATTCTGTCCATCGGAGCTCGAAGCTGCCGGTTTGGTCCTTTTCGTCCGAGCACTTCTCTTCTTCTTCGAGGCTCGCAGTTTCTTTTGCTCCTCTTGAAGCTCGGCCCAGGTCAGAAGACTTTCGGAGTTAACCTCCGCAGGGTCTTCGGCTTGGTACTCCGAGTCAGACCAATTCATGTGTTTGGAAGACGAGGATGCCTTCTCTTTCTCCTCTTCCTTGATATACGCTAAGACCTCTTGAAAAACTTCGGGTGGTATCTCCCTTTTGTCTCCACGAGGAACAGAGAAGTGAGAACGGCGGTAGGGCCTTAAGCTCTCAAGGCTTGCCCATTCCTTCCGGAGCCCTTCGGTAAAATCCAGTATTTCGAGGTCAGGGTTCAAAGGACGTGACAAAACCTAAATGAACAAGACACCCAAACAAGCTTTTCGTTTATAACTTTTCATTAATGAAAGGAGCTTTACAAGATTTTGTATACATGATTGCCCTAAGAGCTAGACCTGCGGGTCGGTTGGTGGAGCAGGAGGTGCCGGGGCTGGCGAGGCAGGAAGAGGTGGCCTCGTCTGTGCCTGCTTCTGCCGACAGGCCTCGTCGATCCAAGCTTTGGCCGCAGCCTTGTGGTCCGCCTTCCAAGTCGACCGGAAAGCCTCCCAGGCCAAGGCTACGTCCAAAGATGGGTGTAGCAGGTCTTCGGAGGCGAAGCTTCCGGGGGTCGAACTCCCGACTGAAGCGAGGGGGATCTGAAGGGCTTCGAGGTGGTGAAGAACTCCAATGCCGTCGCACTGACCGGAGATCTCTTCGTACCGGACGCCGGAGTTCATCATCAACGACGCCGCCACTTGGATCATCTTTAGCTTCCGATCGAGGGGTTCGCTGGCAGCCGTAGAAGACGAAGGGCACATAGTGCCAAAATACTCCAAGGTACCCTGAAGGGCGTCCAAGGTACGTTCTACCGCACTAATGTTCTTCTTCTCCGCTGCCTCCAGCCCCGCAGCAGTAGCAGACACTTCGGCCACTTGGAGCAGCAAGGAGCTCTTCTGGGCCATCACTTGATTAAGGGCCCCTTGAAGCTCCACCAGCTGAGCGCTCGAAGTGGCCGCCGATTGCCGGAGCTTTTCAACCTCCGCTCGGAGAACTACGCGCTCGGCTTCAGCCTCTTGAGCCGAAGTACGGAGCGTGTCGTTGTCTTGCCTCGCTATTCGGAGGGCTTCTTCGGCCGCAGCCCTAGCCCTCCGTTCCTCTAAAGCTTCCTCCTCCAACCGAAGGGATCTTTCGTCGGAGCTTTTGAGGGCGGTTTGGAGGGTGATAACCTTCCTTTTGAGTCGATTGGTTTCGACTTCATTGGAAGTCGCTGCCGCTCTAGCAAGGACGAATTGTTGCAAAGAAAAAGAACAAGTACCGAGTATTTACAATTACTAATTAGAAGTTGTTGTGGTGCTTTTCATACCTGAAGGGCAGCCCTTTCGAGGGCCATGTTGAGCGCCGGAGCCCTAGCTTCGCTCAGAGCAGAGACCAGGTCTGAATTGGCAATATCCTGGCTCTTCTCCGCCAAAGGCTCCAAGAGCGCTCGGAGACCCGTCCGGTGCTCCAAGAACGGAGCCAGCAAAGGGAGCCAAGACGAAGCTTGGCGATCATCTGTCGTGGCCTCCTCCTCCGAGTTGCTGGCCGAGGTCGTCGTTGGGCCGGGGGGGAGACCGAGGCTAGACATACTTTTTCCCCTCCCCGGCACGAAGGCGGGCGCATCGGCTAGGGCGGGGGTGGCTCTTTCTTCGGCGGCTACCCCTTCGTCCGGAGCCGCATCAGCGGAGGCGCCCTCGGCCACCGGAGTCGCGTCAGCGAGCACAACTTCCGCCACCGAGACTGGAGCGTCCAAGGGAGTCGAGGTGTCCATCGGAACCACGACCTCTGAAGAAATTGGGACTTCGGGCGCGGCCGGAGCTCCGTCACCCTTCGAGGTACCTACAGTATCAAGATATTAGATAAGCATTCGCAAGCAAAGATTGTTGCAGGTGTCGACCAAGGTAAAAGCTTCGTAGCATACCTTCGGAGGACCCGTGAGGTAAAATTGTCGGATCCTCCAGGACTTCGTACATCCGGAGGATATCATCGATGTCGTCTCCCGAAGTCCTCTCCGGCGCGTTTTCCGCTGGGGCTCGACTTCCGCCGTGATCACCCCGGTTACAAGTGAGTTGGGGGTGGTGGAGTTCGACTCCAAGTTTACAATGACAGGCACGGGGGTGCGTGACGGGTCTACCTCCGCAACCTCCCGAGCAGAAGCTTCTGCTGGGACTCCCGCCGCATCTTCGTCGCCCTCCAAGAGATAATTCTCGAAGGTCGCCGCCAGTTGGGCATTGGAGTCCTCGGACTCCTCTGAGGCTGAGCTCTGAACGTCTAGGGACGAAGCGGACGACGCAGGGGTCAGCTGCGAAGGGATCTTCGCCACCTTCTTCTTCTTAGGCGGTGTCTTGCTGGCTTTCTTGGGGGGCTCGGTGACAGCCTTCCGTTTCCGAGGGGCTGCTCCGGTCGAGGTAAAGTCTGGTAGAGGAGGGGGCGCCATCTCGAGAGCTCTCCACACTCGGTTGGAGCGCTCCCAGCTCCCTACCAGCTCCAGCCTCTTCTGTCTTTCGGCCACCGTAGGGCCTCCGAGGACCCTTTCGGTGGCCCGAGCTATGTCTTCCGGAGCTAGCGCCAGTGAAGCCGCTGGAAAAAAGGGTAACATGTTATAAGTATGTTATTATCATCATCTAACACATTACTGCAGGAGTTGAAGTCCTACCTAGGGTTCAGAGATCACCCTCCGACGCCTACTGAAACACTATCGGCCAGTTGGCCCCGAGGGGTGGAATCCGGAGGGCGACGAACTCTTCGGCAAGGTCGCGCATGCTCATGCGGTGCGCCACCGAGGTCAACAGCCCTAGCCGCGTGGAGAGTAGGCTAGGGTTCGGAGCAACCTCCGCCTCCTTCCGGAACCAGATCTCCTGGAGAGGCCCTGCGAGGGGGGAGTCCTCTCCAACTTCGGCATAGAACCACCGAAGGATCTAGTTGGTGTACCACCGATCGTTGATGGCCTTCGCGGGAAAGTGTTGGGCGTGCTCCCTCCGCAACTGAAAGTTGACGCTGCCGAAGGCTGTTATCACCTTGGAGTCCCCGGACCCGTCCTATGGCTTCGGCTGGCAGATAGCTTCGTGTGTAGCTGCGAAGATCTCTGAGCGTCCTTCGCACCCTTCGACACGGAGCGCCCACTCGAAGACGGTTAGGCGGGCGACGTCATTGGGGGATAATTGAGGAAGAGTGATGTGAAACAGGTCCAGCACCTCCGTCAAGAAATCAATGGCCGGAAGTCCGACCCCCAGCTTTCCTTCCACGACCTCCTCAATAGACTCTGCGGTGCTCGTAGACTGGCCGATGAGGAAGCTTTGAGAAATCTTCTTCTTGGATGGCGGGCGGAGCTCCCGAGGGTTTTTTGGCCAGGCGTCGCCCGGAGCCCCCGCCATTGCTGCCGCAGCCGAGGCGGCCCACGCTTGCCTCTGTGCCAGGGTGCTCGCCGCCGCCGGGACGGTGTGGCTGGTCCTCGCCATTGCTCGGTGGATTGGGAGATTGTGAGAATTTGGGGTTGAAGAAAGTGAATAGCAGGTGTTGAGAACGGTAAAAAGTTTCGGGTAACTTCTAATCCTCCTTTTATAATCATCCGTTGGTTGCTACGCTTCGATCGCATTCACACTGCAGGTTCGACTTCCGCCACTGGCAGGTGGGTCCAGAAAGTGGAACAGTGAGAAACCGCCGTAAATTTCGACCGTTACCTTTTGCAGGGCGTAACAGCTACTTACGCCGTAACGGCTATAACCAAACGGCTCCTCACGACGTTTGCGCTTCGAAGCGGTTCTCTTCTCACGATGTGTTCACAATGCGTTGAGAGCTCGGAGAAGGCGTCCGAATGCTGCGGGTCCGGAATCCTCCGAAGGAATGTAATGTGTTCAAATTTTCTCTAAGTCTCAGAATATGAAAATATTCCTTGCGTATACTGCCTCCCATCTGTACAGGTTAAATCCGGAGAGACGTATTCGAGGGGCTACTGTTGGGGGAAATTGCTTCATTTTCAGGACTTAGAGATTAACAACTTAAAAGATCCATTAAGCTTCGGAGCTGGTGGGCTCTTATTCGAAGGAGAAGGCATCAAGCCGAAGGGTCCCTCGATTCGAAGTACGGAGAAGCCCCTCGCAAGATACGGAGGCTCCGAAGCAGAACGACAAGATTGATAAGACGTTTGGCCTATCCGTCTGCCCCGGATAACTTTACCCTTTTAACCCTGCTCCGGGTACCGAATAGTTTCCACTATGTCGGTTGTAATTTAGGGGTAGTTAGGTCTTTTCCTTAGACATTTTTGCCTATAAATACCCCCCTCTCTACCCTGTAACGGGGATCAAATACTCAGCTATTTAGTACACCTATTCGAACTACTTGAGCTATTATCCAATATAGAGGCTTGAAACAGTTCTTAAACACGAACTCACTGTTTGTCCGTTATTGATCTCAGAGAACCTGTTAGCGTAAACTTTTACGCCAACAGCCGTTAGTGGTTTGGATTAAAACTTGACCAATTAAAATATTGAAAGGGCTGGTCGTGGGTGCATGCTAGTATTTTGGGATGTCGCACCCAGAGCGATTAAGGACCGGTCCGTGGCTACTGTTGCAATGCATTTTCGTACTACCACAAGTCTAATGGGTACGACCTAGCTTAGAGTATTAACTGTACATGCTTACAACACCAGTGGTATGATGGGTGACGGTTTGTGGTGGGTCGCACCCCTAGGCCTGAATGTCACTTGGCGGAAGAGAGGGCTTACTCGACTAGGGTTGACCCTACGGGAAGCGAAACCTTAGCGGGTGTTTGTATGTTTGTATGGTATACGATGGGCTTTGGCATGGGATTGGGTCGAGGTACCGTGGTGGTATCCTAACGTTAACCGAGATCGTGCCTTGTGGGTAAAGTGTACACCTCTGATCAGAGTTAAAATCTATTCGAATAGCCGAGCCCACGGTCAAGGGCGGGCAAAGTGATGTTTTCACAGTTAGAATAACCTTCCACTTTAATTCTGGTATGATGGTTGGGATGGGATCGAAGGATCCTGTAGGTGGTTGTAACCTGCTAGTGCAGGTGCACTGCTTGGATTGTAACTTGTTCATAGCACAGACTTTATTACTTGTAGATGTTTTACAGTTGTTTTAACTGAAAATCAACTTTACGCAAATGAACCCTATTATGCCATCCTTGTTATTCCCTTGCATTATTTGCATCATTTCGGGTGGCTTGTTGAGTACCAATGTACTCAGCCCACTATTTCAAACCTCTCCAAAAGTTGAAGGGATCTACACAGATGAAGACGAAGAGGAGGCGTGAGGCTTGGCCGCACTCGAGCGCTTGTGGGAAAAGGCCGTTATCCGCTGCTTGTGTTTTGCTTAGTAATCTCTGTTCAGGCCGTTTAGGCCATGTATACGACTATGTGTAATTACTTTTAATCCGCGTGGAACTCTGTTGTATCTACTTGTTATTGTGTACCCTGCCTTTTCCTGGGACAGGGACTTAATGTACAAAGGGTTCGGGAAGGTATTATTCCCGGGCTTGACAAACAACCACAAACTAATTAAAAGAAAATTAACTAACATAATCCATCAGCAAATTCTAATGCTGAAAATTGTAAATGTCTGCAGCACACATAGTCCCATATATTGCTTAGATACACTTTTATTCAGCACATTTGCACCAGTCAGAATGGAACAAACTGCACTGTCTATATCTACAATGGGCTTCTAACAACTTAATGGTCCATGAGTCCATCAATAGATAACTAGACCACTAAAATTCTAGTGGTGCTTAAGATAAAAAAGAATCATGCAGATTAGAGTTGGACTGTCATGGTTTGGATCCATGACGGGATAAACACCACCAAAAGAATAGAGGTAGACTTAGGTTGGGAAGAAGAACATTGGGACGGAAGACTAGACTAATTCTTTCATTAATTACTTGATGAATACAACCATATTTATAGAGACTACAAGACTTATCTCTTTAACTAACTCTAATCTAATCTGCTATTTGTTATGGCCTCAGATCATGGGCCAGAGGGCCTAGCCCGCCTGTGAACAATACCGCGCGGTAGTGTTCACATGAATAGTACCGCTGGTACTGTAGCAGTTAGGTTAAAAAGTCAATTTTAGATTAAATTTTGTTTAGATTATTCTGTTTCAGATTTAGTAGATTAGATCAATTAGAGGGTTGGTCATGTGTCTATATAAACAAGGCCTCAATAGGTGTTTAGGTCGTCGAGAATTCAGTTTAGGCTTTGCCTCTTGTATCCCCTGCCTCGTTGGTGCATCAGGCGGTTATGGCTCCGCTGCGCCGACGAGGTCCAGGCCCTCGACCATCTACTTCGTTTTCCTATCCATGGTTGTCACGGCGCCCCGGCAAAACCAGCCACCAGGGGACCGACTGGACGCCTAGGCGTCGCCTAGGCGACCAATCAACACTGAACCCTTATGTAAACTTGTTGTTGCCTGCTACTGCTGCCTGCTGTGGCGAGGGAGCAGGGGAAGGGGAGAGGATGAGAGAGGCAGAGAGTAGAGAGGCGCCGCGGGGAGGGGTCGCAAAGGCGGCGGCGGCGCAAGGGAAAAGGATAGCAGAGGCGGCGGCACGGCGCACGGGGAGGGGTAGCAGAGGCGGCGGCGCAAGGGGAAGGGGTAGCAGAGGCGGCGGCCAGCAGCGCAAGGGGCAGAGGCAGCGACACAAGGGAAAGGGGAGAGAGTCGACTCAGTCGAGAGGGGGGCTAGGGCGACGCCTTAGTCGACCGCATATTGACCTAGTCAGCCGACCATAGACGCCTGGGTGACCGCCTAGTCGCCATGGGCGACGCCTTGAACGGCCAAGCGGGCGCCTAACTCCACCAGGCGAGGTGAGCCGGCATGGCGCTCGGCGGAGACCGCCTAGACACCTAGTCGGCGCCTAGGCGTTTCCTAGGTGACGCCGTGACAACCATGTTCCTATCAATAAAGAAGACTAGTTCAGTGGAATCCCTGTACCCATGTTAATCTGGTATCAGAGACCACTGGTTCGCCCACCATGCCTTCGGCTGCCACGGGTTTAGGGAACGACGCCAATTCCACCGGCGACGACATCGACAAACGTCTGGATCGCCTTGAGGAGCTAGTGCACTCTCATCGGCAAACTCGACGACATCAAGCAGCAACAGCAGGCATGTATCATCATAATAAGCCGCATAGAGGCGACACAAGGCACGCTATGAGCAGACTAGGAGCAGGCTGACGTGATTGAAGAGAAGCTGCAGCCGATCCAACCCTTGGAGGAGAGGGTAACTGTGTTGTGTTAGAGAGAACACTCGCATTGGTAGGGATGACACTCAGAGTTGGGGCAATTTTCTTCTCATTCAACTCACTCAAATGCCATGCCAACCCGAATGGTTGGGGATACATATTTATAGGCTAGCCATGTAGCCTAAGATGTTAGATGCTAGTCTAAGATGCTAAAGCAAAGATGCTAATCTAAGATGCTAAAGCAAATATGCTAAAGGTGCTAAGACTACAAACTTGTCCACACATGGAGCTAAGACTACAAACTTGTCCACACATGGACATCACACATGTCATGTCAAACAACATGTCATGTCAAAACACACATACACACACAGACTTATCCTCTCAATAATATGTCATGCCAAAACACGCATACACACACATAGACTTATCCTCTCAATCTCCCCCTAAGTCTTGTGTGGCGCCTTCTGGGAAATCTGAACCATCCCAATCCTGGCGCGAAGCTCCTGGAACTTGATCCGCCCAAGCGACTTGGTGAGGAAGTCGACGAGCTGGTCCTGAGTGTTGATGTAGCTGGCCTTCACACTCCCCTCATCCAAACAACTCCGGATGAAGTGGTACTTCACCCGGATGTGATTGCTGCGCTCGTGGAAGACAGGGTTCTTTGCCAAAGCCAAAGCAGACTTGTTGTCCACCTTGAGCTCCACCGCTTCGGCATCTCTACCAAGAAGATCGCCAAGCAGCCAAGCCAGCCAGAGAGCTTGAGTTGATGCAGAAATGGCTACGATGTACTCTGCCTCGCAACTAGACATGGCCACCACCTGCTACTTGACCGATTGCTAGCTGATCAGACACTTACCAAGGAAGAACAGCGTCCCGCTGGTGCTCTTGCTTGTGTCGATGTCGCCGGTGTGGTCGCTATCGTTGTACCCGATGAAATGCGCCGCACCGAGGCACCTCGGGTAGTACAAGCCATAGTCAAAGGTCCCTGCAACATAGCGTAGGATCCTCTTCACGGCCTGTTGATGCTCCGTCGTCGGTCGCTGCATGAACCGACTGACGTAGCCAACTGTGAACGCTAAGTACGGTCGCGTGTGTACAAGGTAGCGAAGGCTGCCCACAATGCGCCGGTACTGCGTCGCGTCCACCTCCTCTGTCGTGCTGTCACGACTCAGCTTCAGCCTTTCCTCCATGGGAGTGTAGGCTAGGTTGCAGTCGGTGAGTCCGCCCAGCTCGACGATGCGCTTGGCGTAAGCGGTCTGGCGAAGTGAAGTGCCAAAGCTATCCTGGTGCACCTCGATCCCCAAGTAGGAGAGGAGCCCTAGGTCGCTCATCTGGAAGGTGGCCTTCATCTTCGTCTTGAACGCCTCTACCTCCACCTCCTTGGTGCCAGTGATCACCAAGTCATCAACATAGACGCCTACCAACAGGGCATTGTCTCCCTTGCCCCGCCGGTAGACTGCAGCCTCATGAGCACTTTGATGGAACCCCATCTGCATGAGAGTGGAGTCCAACTTGTCGTTCCAAGCTCGTGGTGCCTGTCGCAAGCCGTAGAGGGCCTTACGCAGGCGGAGAACCTTGTTCTCCTTGCTGGGGATGACAAATCCCGGCGGTTGTCGAACGTAGACCTCCTCCTTCAAATCGCCATTGAGGAAGGAAGACTTGACATACATGTGATAGACACGCCAACCCTCCTGGGCTGCCAACGCGAGGAGGACACGAATGGACTCCATCCGTGCAACAGGAGCGAAGGCGTCGTCGAAGTCGACTCCCTCCTACTGAACAAAACCGTGTGCCACCAGCCGAGCCTTGTGCTTGACCACCACCCCAGCCTCATCTTTCTTCAGCTTGAACACCCACTTAAGGGTGATGGCACGGTGGCCGGCCGGAAGATCAGCCAGCTCCCATGTCTGGTTCCGCTCGACGACATCCATCTCCTGCTACATCGCGGCGCGCCAGGCCACGTCTCCTTCTGCCTCAGCGAAGGAACGTGGCTCACCGTCATCGTGCGCCAAGTGCAGCTCCGCATCGAAGTCATGTTGCGCCATCCCAGGAACGGGCTGCTCACCAAGGATGTTATCCATGATGCGGTAACGTAGAGGCTCGCCGTCGTGGCAAGCATCGACATGGTCCCCGTCGTTTGACAATGGAGTAGTGAACTCCACTATGCGCTGCTCATCATGGACTAAAGCTATGGATGTTGATCCCGGAGATGTGGGCGCCGGTGTAGAAGAGCAGGGTGTGGCCGGTGCAGGAGGTGGTGGAGTACTTGCCGGAGCTGATGATGTGCCAGGTGCTGGGGCAAGCGAGCTCGGTGAAGGTGAGCTGCTAGCTCCCCCTGCTCCCTCGAAGTAGACGTACTCGACGACGAAATCGCTGATCGTCGAAGTCGAGCCATCATCCGCCATCTTGCCCCACGTCCAGCCTCGCCCTTCATCGAACACAACGTCTCGCGAGATGTGGACGCGCTGTGTCATAGGGTCGAGGATGCGGTAGGCCTTGGAGCCCTCCGCATAGCCGATGAAGACCCCTTGTGTACTCCGATCGTCAAGCTTGTCGACGTGGCTGAGCTCCTTGACGAATGCCAGGCAACCAAAAACGCGGAGGTGGCCGACCGTCGGTTTGCGTCTGTGCCAGGCTTCATACGGCGTCTCGCCGTCAAGAGCCTTGGTGGGCGAGCGGTTGAGGAGATGGACGACAGTCATCACCGCCTCTCCCCAGTAGATCGTCGGCATCCCCCTCTGCTTGAGGAGGGCGCGAGCAGTGGCCACCACCATCTGGTTGCGGCGCTCGACGACGTCGTTCTGTTGTGGTGTACGGCGTGGAGTAGTGGCGTTGAATCCCCTCGTCGGCGAAGTACGCCGTGAACTCAGCCGTCGTGAACTCGCCGTCGTTGTCCGTGCGCAACACCCGGAGCTTGCAACCGCACTCCTCCACGACAGCTTGATGACGCTTGATAGCATCTGCGGCTGCTGCTAGGGATGAAAACGGAGCGGAAACGGACGGAAATGAGTGCTATCATATCCGTTTCCGTATTTTTTTACGGAAACGAAAACGAATACGGATATACCGGAAACAGATACGAAAACGGATATCATCGGAAACGAATACGGACCGAATAAGGAGCGGATACGAATACGGAACGGAATATCTATCGGAATTATAAAAAACCCTTAATATATGAAAAAAGTACGATAAACAAATAAATAGGTTCAATTTACACACATATTAATAAATGATAAATACATATAATAAAGTAAAAACAAGTTTTATTTTATTTATAATGAATATATATTATTTATTTTTAGAAAATAATTATATATTAATTTAAATTAAATTGTTTAATATTTTATGAATAGAATATAGTTTAAATTTTATATAATGTAAAAAAGTAAAAGCTAATATTCTATATAATGCAGTAAAAACTGTGAAAACGGAAACTTTCCGTTTTTGTTATGCGGAATATTCCGTTTTCGTATCCGTTTCTGTCGGAAACCGCTGTTCCGTTTCCGTTTCCGTTTCCGCTTAAAAAATTCCGTTTCCGTTTCCGCTCCGCAATTTTTCGTATCCGTTTCCGCATAACCCTCTCCGTTTCCGTTTTTTCCCGGAACGGACGGAAACTTTTCGCTCCGTTTTCATCCCGAGCTGCTGCCTTGGTGTTGAGAAGCACCGCCCACATGTAGCGGGACACGTTGTCGACGAGGAGGAAGTAGCACCGGCCTCCGGGGGTAGCCGGTGTCACGGGACCACAAAGGTCGCCGTGCACGAGCTCGAGCTTCTCCTTGGCGCGAAAGCTCGCTTGATGAGGGAATGGGAGTTGCCGCTGCTTGGTCAGCACGCAGGTGTCGCAGAACTGCTCCACATGCTCGACACTCGGCATGCCCCGCACCATCTCCTTGATGTTGAGCTACTTCAGGGCCTCAAAGTTGAGATGCCCAAAGCGCTTGTGCCACCGCCAAGCGTCGTTGTCGCGGCGGGCTGCAAGACACACGGGCTGCGCCACCTGCACGTGAAGGACATAGAGGCGATTGCTTCCTCTATTTACCTTGGCGACAAGTTGGTGCTGATGATCCCAAATGCGCAGCACCCCATGCTCGATCTCCACGCGCGAGCCATTCTCATCCAGCTGGCCAAGGCTGATGATGGAGTTCCTCAGCTCGAGGATGTAGTAGACACCAGTGAGCAACCGATGCTCGCCGGTCTTGGCGGTGAAGATGACAGAGCCGACGCCCCTTATCTCCACGGCGGAGGCGTCCCCAAACTTGATGGATCCTCGCACGTTGGAATCCAGGTTGGAGAAGTGGTCCCGTCGCCCGGTCATGTGATGGGTGGCACCGGTGTCGAGGAACCAACCGTCAATCTTGTCATCATTCGACCCATTGCCGAGGAAGATGTGTGCGCGAGGTTCGTCAACGTGGAGAAGAGCGGCAGCTGTCGACACGGGAGGGGAGTGCAGCTCAATGTTCCCATGTATAAGGAACAGAGCTGGCTCCTCTTGTGCTTGCGCGACATGTGCCTGACCGCCGCGCTTCGCCTACCGGCAATCCCTAGCCCAATGGCCGATCTTGCCACAGTTGTGACAAGTGTCATCACGGGTGGCCTTGCGGCCACCGTTGGCGCCGCCAGTAGTGCCTCCACGCGCCTGGGGGGCCTTGCGCCCCCTGCGTGGCTGGTGCTTGTGGCCATTCGACGAACTTGATGCCTCCCCCTTCTTCTGCTCTTGCTGGCGAGCGAGCCACTGCTCCTCGATGAAGAGAAGCTTGCCACCAGTGGTGGCCGACTCTTAAGATGGCTGGGGCTCATCGATGTCGACGACCTTGAGGCGACCTATCGCTTCTTCGATCGACATCCGGGAGAGGTCCATCAAGGATTCGATCAAGCGAGCGATCTGCTTGTATCTCCCGAGAATGCAGCGAAAGAGCTTCTCAACAGCTCTTTCCTCGTTGATGAGGTCTTCGCCATGCTGCACCAACTTCTGCAGTAGAGAGTTGAGACGGAGAGCAAAATCATCAACATCCTCACCTGGTTTGAAAGCCAGGTTCTACCACTCCTTGCGTAGTGCCTGCAACGTAGCCTTGCGGGCGCGATCACTGCCGATACGCACTGCAGCGATAGTATCCCAAGCCTCTTTGGCAGTCCGCTTGCTAGCAATCAAAGACTACATCTCCGGCGGGATTGCAACAATGAGAGCCTCCAACGCCCATCGATCATCGTCGTAGTCGACGTCGTCGTATGTGACCGCCTCCCACATGTGCCGCACTTAGAGCTTCACCCTCATAATCATGGACCACTCGGTGTAGATGGTCTTGGTGAGGGTGGGCCATCCACCACCAGCACCAGCGTCCTTGACGATGGTCTGGAAGCTGCAATGACCATGGCACCGGTCCGGGGAAGGAGAGCCACGCCGCCTGTGAGGGTCGCGTTCGCCAGGAGCACGACTGTCGCATGCGCATCCCTCCCAGAGTGTTGTCGGCGCGTCTAGGCCCATTTGGGCTATCACCGCGAGCACGGGGCTGCGCTGCTGCCCACTGTGCCACCCGCTCATCCTTCGCCCTCCTTGGTGACTCGGCCTCCATGTTGAGGCTACCTCCCTCGGAGGCAGTGCCACTGTTGCTACCGTGGCGCAAAGCTTTGAGCTCTGCCGCCGCAACACGTGCTACAGCCACAGCCGCCGCCGCTTCCTCTTCCACTCTCGCTACTGCTAGTTCTGCCGCTGCCAACCTCGCCTTCTAAGCCGCCGATGCCACAACTTCTGCTGCCACCCGGTCACGCTCCTACCGCTGCGACGACTTCGGCCTCCTACCGACGTCGTGCGCTCGAGGTGACCAAGCAAAGAGAGTCTCCTGCGGACATTGCGCAGTGGTAGAGTGGAAGGGTCGTGGTGGTTGCTGCTGCACTAGGAGGAAGCCGCTACAATCAAGCTGCTGCTCGGAGTGTGGGTGGAGCTCGCCGAGTCGTTGGTTTCCGGTGGACCGGCAAGGGAGGAAGATGAACAAGGAGACGGGCGTCTCCGTTGGAGAGAATCACAGAGGGGATTGGAAAGGTCACAGAACCATACAACTATGATATCAATTGTTAGAGAGAACACTCGTATTGGTAGGGATGACACTCAGAGTTGGGGCAATTTTCTTCTCATTCAACTCACTCAAATGTCATGCCAACCCGAATGGTTGGGGATACATATTTATAGGCTAGCCATGTAGCTCAAGATGATAGGTGCTAGTCTAAGATGCTAAAGCAAAAGATTCTAGTCTAAGATGCTAAGACTACAAACTTGTCCACACATGGACATCACACATGTCATGCCAAACAACATGTCATGCCAAAACACACATACACACACATAGACTTATCCTCTCAATAACATGTCATGCCAAAACACGCATACACACACATAGACTTATCCTCTCATGTTGCAGGTGCCCGTCCAGAATCCTAGCCAACAACCTCCCTAGGCTGCCGCTGATCATGTGGATCCACCTCTGCACCACCAAGGAGGGAGGCGGCCAAGACCGCCCCGGTGGCAGCGCGGGCGGCCTCGACAGGGCTAGGTCAGGCGGCGACGGCTCGGTCGACAACATCAACAATGCTGCAGAGGCCAACGCTACTTCCCTGACCACGTAGAGCACTCCCTTGCGCGCACGGACGACGGCTTGGCCGATGGTTGGGGGATCGACGTGGGATGTATAGCGGCACCAACAGCCCAGCTCGAGGACGAGCTGGTTTTCAAGGGGGAAGAGATGTTATGGCCTCAGATCATGGGCCGGAGGTCCTGGCCCGCCTATGAATAGTACCGCATGGTACTATTCACGTGAATAGTACCATGCGGTACTATTCACGTGAATAGTACCGCTGGTACTGTAATAGTTAGGTTAAAAAGTCGGTTTTAGATTAAATTCTATTTAGATTATTCTGTTTCAGATTTAGTATATTAGATCAATTAGAGGGATGGTCATGTGTCTATAAACAGGGCTCCAATAGGTGTTTAGGTCGTCGAGAATTCAGTTTAGGCTTTGCCTCCTGTATCCCCTGCCTCGTTGGTGCGTCAGGCCATTACAACTCCGCCGCGCCGACGAGGTCCAAGCCCTCAACCATCTACTTCATTTTCCTATCAATGAAGAAGACTAGTTCCGTGAAATCCCTGTACCCGTGACATATTTTAAAGGCATAAGTAGCCAAATCTCTAATCCCACATTGCTACCACAGGTAATGGCAGCCCTAGCCCACAACCCATGACATGGACAATGTCATGGGTATTGGGCCAAGCCCAGTCCAGCCCACGCGAATAGTACCCATGGAAGTATTGTAACATGAACAGTACCAACTGGGTACTGTAGTAATAATTAGGGATTTGATAGTTTAATTTAAAAGGTAATATTATATTATATTAGATTCAGTCCTTAAAAGGTAATATTAGATAAGCAGATATTGATTTTAGTTAGGAATTAGATATAGAGACTAGATTGGTTTCCATAATAACAGGGACTGTTTTATTATGTCAAGTTAGTCCTACTCCTTCCTATATAAAGGGATCTCATGTACTCAATTGAAAAGCAAGAAAAATTAGTCCGATCACTCCCAAATATTCCTCACTACTCTAAGTCGACCTTTCATCCCTAACAATCACCGCCGCCCTACTATCCTCCCAGCAGTGTTTGTCCCGTCATGGGTTAAACCAATGTTCTAAAAATCGGCTCTAGGCGGGCGCCTAGGCTGGATTAGGCCTAGCCACCCCAGCGCTGCGCGGAGCACCTGGGCGGCCGGCTAGGCGGCCAGAGCACCTAGGCGGGTTAACCGCGGCGCCTAGGCGCCCTAGGTGGTGACGACGACTACAATACAAAAATCGGACTTCAGGGGGTAAAACGCAAAAACGCCTTAGGTTTTTTGATGTCTTGGCACTCACGTGTGGACGTCGCCGCGCTCTAGTTCGGCCTCGCACGCGCCGCCGTCTGGCCATCCGCTCTCTCACCGTCAGCCCATCACGTGTCGTCGGCTCGCTGCCATTCGCCGCGCTCCGATCCATCCTCGCGCATGCCCACGTCCGGCCATCCTCTCTCGCGCCGTCGTGTGCCATGGTTTGGCCGCCTCGCGCACCGTCACGCGCCACAACTCGAGCGGCCTCGCGCGCGCCGCTCCGGCCGTGCACTCTGGTCCAATGTGGTTCAGCCTCCTGCAGTCCTGCTTGCGCGCCACGGCCGCTCTTCCAGTGCCACAGCCACGACTGTCTTCAGTGTCTTGTATGGTGAGAGTGTGTTGTCCCAGGCGTCGCCTAGGCGCCCCTAGGCGCTAGGCGGCCAGGCAACGCCCGACTAGCGCCTAGCGCCTTTTAGAACACTGGGTTAAACCCATGACAAACAACTACAGCCTAGAGGTGACTCTTTAGTGGATGCTATAAGTTCATCATTTGTAAATTTTGGCAGCATGGTTATTCCCTTATCTCTAATTGAACACACAGTGGCACATACTTATATACAACGATAAATGTTTATGAACCAACACATCTCATGCTAGTCTGCATCATAATTTCTCCATTCCCTTCCATAAGCCAAAGGAAAACAATCGGCAGTTCAAGACTACAGTCATGTTAATGGTTCATCTCTCCTTTCAATGCACTAAATAGTAAATAGATAACTGTTCACTCTGATTGGAGTACCAATCTTATTAGGCACACAAGGTTCCCATAAAAAACTAAGTGCAAAGGGAATTTGTACCCATCATCCTGCAGCCATTAAAATAGAAAACTTGGTACTAATTACTAGAGTAGATGAACAGCTCTTGCATAGGAGAATACAGCAAATGGGTGACTGAATAACAAATTTAATGACTTACAAGAGGGGTTTTGGTTATCCGATATTTTGGCTTTATCGCAACTTGTATGCCCACGGCAGAATAATAATGAATGATGTTAGAACATGCTCTTGATAATAGGCATGAAAGGAAAAACTAATGGACAGTTTCTATATCTGTCATGTTGTCAATAGTAAAACAGATGAACCAGGGAATTCTACAATGTTTTCAACTTCAGCTGTGTTGAAAACAATTACCCTTATTTAAGAGCGCAGGAATTCTCGTCTCCTCGTTTTTTTAGCTGGCATGGCCCTTCCGTTTGCTTCCAACGCATGGCCAGGTATGTTTGCAAAAGAGTCTTTTGTTTTCCGGTAATCAGTTTAAGGATCCATCTCAGAGCTTCCTCGGTTAGGATTTCTTGTGTCTCTGCCCTATTGTTTCTTTGATATTCTACATGAAGAAGAGAAAATTCGGAAAATCGGAGTGCACTCTAAAATCACGAAAGTCATGTGTTTTTCTGCAAAACAGCATGCTTCCCTGGTGACCGTCCCCTGCCCTCACCCTCCACCCACCGTTCCCTGACCCTTGCCCCATCCCGCCACCCATCGCTCTCCATCCCCTTGCCCCACCCGACACCTGGCCGACTGGTAGCCCAGTCGTTCCCTGACCAGCGCCGCCGCCGCCACCCCCACCCTAGCTCGCGTTGCCATCACCTACCACAGCTCCGGCACCACCGTCCCCACCACAGATTTAGCGCCACCCCACCCCAGATCTGGTGTCGCTTGGCCTCCCCTCTTCTAGCTCCGACACTGCCGTCCCATACCACAACTCCGGCGCCCCACCACCACAGATCTAGCGCCACCCCCACCTCAGGTCTAGTGTCACCTAGCCTCCCCTCTTCTAGCTGACACCACACTGTCCTGCGCCATCCCTTCCGCACGGTGCTACTCCACCCCACGCCGACCCGCTTCGCCCTGCCCGATGCGAGAACCTTTGCATCAACAGTGAAGAAAGATAAGACATATCTTACCCTGGAGTGCCTGGATGCTCGCCGCTGCGCTACTGCCACGGCCAGCTTCCACCGCTGCTCTACAGTGAGGTTGGTAGCAACGAGCACAAGTGAGAACCGGTTCTTGCATAGCTTGATCTGCATTTATGTGATGCTTGTCCTACTAGTTATCTGACTAGAACACTTCCTGCAGATTTATGCTGAAGGATAGGAGCAAGCCAATCATCTTCTCCATGGTTCATCTAAACTGTGTCAAGAACTTGTATGTATCTGAGTAGAGCTTCCATGGCGTCTTAAGCCCCTCCTTCCCCCACTCCAACGGCTACTTCCAAACGCCTGGAAAACACTTGCTGATCCAGAACTTCGAACGAACAATTGTGAGCTGTTATGACTTCTAAAGTAGATTGATTTTCTATGTCAGACCATTGAGATAAATTTGGGTTTTGCCTTTTTTAATGTAATAAAGGGAAAACACTTTACAAGATTTGTACACCAGTGGTTTAAAGTTTTTAATTTTTTGTTGATTCTGCGGATGCATGAACCATTACATTTTCCACATGACATGGACATAATCATTTATATGATGTTACAGAGTTGCTTATACATCACTGCAATTTATTTGCTTTGTGTACGTCTTAAGTGCATAATGAAGTAACAGACCATTGCATGCTTGTGCTTGCTCATGTGGATTCTGCCATGAGTTTGATTTGAGCTATATATTCCTTTGCAGGACAAAAAGTAGAAGCTATTTGTCAAGGGCGTCGGTCCCTAGGGTTGGGGGCCCTCGACTGCGTAGATTGTAATGGTAGGATAGGTTGGCGTAGGGTTGATCCCCTTGCCGAGTTATGTTGGAGAACGAGGGAGACTTCAGAGAACTAGGGTAAAGATTATAGATTGATCTTTCTTTTTTGCTTCCTAATTACAAGCTATGGACCCCTTTATATAGAGTAGGAATCTCCTTTATTTCTAACCGACTCTAACTACAATTGGATAAGTAAACTAACAAGACTCTAACTAACCCTAACTAACTCATGGCTTGCCACGTGGGTACTGTTCATGTAAACAGTACCGTGTGGTACTGTTCACAGGCCCATGGCCCATAGCACATGACATCTCCCCCTCCCTTGAAGATCAGCTCGTCCTCGAGCTGGTAGAACGGGGGCAAAACTATCAACACATTCCTATGCGACGAGTAGGCGAGGCCATGCCAGCAAACCATGTGATCCTTGCGCCATAAGTCAGCCTTGAACTCTTCCTGGCCGAGCTGGAATGGGGCGTCACGGTACATGCCCGGGAGGAAGAGATGCTCGCCATTGGCCACCAAGATTAGCATCTTCCCATGCGAACATAGGCGCAGAGTGGTCTGGCCCTCCGCTTCCTCAGCGATGAAGTTGTGGGTGGAGTCAGAGTCAGGGAGGGCTAGCAAGGAGACGCCACCTAGCTGGAGGGGGACTTGCATCGTCTCGCTTGTATGGACACCTGCTATGGCGTGCAAGGAAATCTGTGGGTCAACCTCCTGCTGCTCAACTAGCTCGGTGACGTCGTCATCGTTGTCGTCGAAGGCAAGATCGAGGAAGAAGAGACCTTGGTAGATCCGATTATGGTTGGGGCCCAATTTCTCGTCGCAGTTGCAGTAGAGTCTGAGGCGATGACGTTCCTCCATCTCCGTCTAGGACATTCGTTTGACCAACCGGCTCTCCACCGTGACCGGTGTTGTCATAGAGGTCGGTGGCAGGGGTGCCGATAGTATCAGCCGGGCTGGCAGCGAGGGCACAAGTGCCCTAGTGCCCGAGGTAAAGTCCCCAAGGTGCGGCAATGGCTAGCGACCATGGTCCAAGCGTTGGATTGCTAGAGAGTAGCTGGCGGTGGTGGTGGATAGGACGGTGACGGCAGTAGTGAGGTCCTTGATCTAGGCCATCATCTCGTCCAGGGTAGGCTGAGGATCTTCGGAGCCTGTCCTGATGGGGGCGGTGGTGGTGTGGTCCTGCTGATTGGTCGGGGGCATGGCGGAGGATCATCTGGATGCTAATACCAAGTTGTCAAGGGCATCGGTCCCTAGGGTTGGGGGCCCTCGACTGTGTAGATCATAATGGTAAGATAGGTTGGTGTAGGGTTGATCCGCTTGATGAGCTATGTTAGAGAATGGGGGAGATTTCAGAGAACTAGGGCAAAGACTATAGATTGATCTTTCTTGCTTGCTTCCTAATTACAAGCTATGGACCCCTTTATATAGAGTAGGAATCCCCTTTATTTCTAACCGACTCTAACTGTAATTGGATAAGTAAACTAACAAGACTCTAACTAACCCTAACTAACTCATGGCCTGCCACATGGGTACTGTTCAAAGGCCCAAGGCCCATAGCACATGACACTATTAAATGAACAAAGGAATGATCCTTTTGCTTTTCTAGACCTTGACCTTATAGATTTTGAGAGCAATGTGGACGTCAACGATGTTCAAGCAACAGTTGTTTGAAACATTTCGCCTTATGATCTTCGAGACTATACTTCAAAAAAGGCATATCTTTTCGTTTTTGATGCGATTATTCCTAAGAGTATAGGGCCACATCTTATGGATATCGAGGGGTATTTAGAATCAGGAGAATTTTCTTCAAAAGGCTATGGGAGTTTTGTGTCGAATCGTGTTCAAAAATTATAGGAGCTAAATACTGATATTTTACCCCTTTAGATATTTGCTCTCATTCATACTAAACTCATCTAAAAGGTGCGTTTTTAGAGTTAGTTCCTTTATTGCATATGTTCTAAATGCAGTAGGTTTCTTTCCAGACGAATACCATTTACAAATGTTGGAAACATTGTTGAGTGCATCTCCACAATTACAGGTTGGCAAGTTTATGTTAATTTAGCTTTATTTATGCAGTTTATGCTGTTCTCTGTAGTTCATGGCATGTCTAAGGTTAAATAATGTTGTGGATTATAATTAGCTTTATTCAATGTGATTTGCTCTGCCTGATCTTCTACTAAATGTAAAAAAGTCAACATGGTTTTCTTGGTGATTTATCACTTAAATAAGCAATTAACTATTTATATATACATTTCCCTCAGGGATAAACTAAAATAAGTCCATGTGCACTTTTAATCGGTGGACGATAGTAGCATTACATATAATGTTCTAATTTACCACGTGAGCTATTCATTTGCTACTTGTTAACCGGATAGATAGTAGTTCTTATTGTGGTACAATAATTAGATGGTGATGGTCACATAATGTTGTAAAGACTTTGTCGCATGGTACATTTTTCCTGACATGATATGTAAGTTCAATGTGTTGAAGACTTATACTTATACTATATATCTATGAATAAACATAAATTGTAGTTTTTTCCTTGCCATAACAATTACATCAACTTACACATCAAAATTTATTCCTTTTGTTTGCTAATTTTGTTATTCACTTTTTTCAGTTGGTTGCGACTTCAGTAGATGCTTACAGATGGAGCATGCAACACACGCGTTATGTCTAGTATCAAAACAAAGCACTAAGATATTTTCATCCCCACAGTCAATGTTCCATTACTGATCAAGTTTCTTATGTGTTAGTATTGACATGAGAGATCATTGCAGAAGCATATGCTGTTGCATTTCTAGCTAGTGAAAAAACACATGCAAACATACATAAACAAATTCTGTAAGATATTATAGAATTGTAGCATATTGATCCAAACTAACCTGTCATTTATAGTAATCTAATTCTGCTTATAGCATCAGTCTTTCCTGATCCATCTGCCCAGTACTTCCCCCCTTTTCCTTGTTATAAAGGAAGCACACCCCCAATGAAATAACTAAATCCCAACAACGTGCAATTGGTTAATTGGGCCAATTTACTCCCTGAACAACTTAACCACTCTGATAAGTCACCGTCTAAAATCAAATGAGCAGTGGAATTTCAACATACAACTGAGAGCAAAGTAGCTCAGTTTCAGGGCTAGATCGCTCAGTGCCCACTCCACAATAACAATACCCCTCCAACTGGAACACAACAACAGATCTGCCGATGTAACGCGTGCCCAATGAAGTAGAATAAGCTACTTATTATTGTGCCATATCCGAACGAGCATACACAGCGCGTGCAGTTCTCCCGCTATCGAACTATCCACCGTGCAGGAGGGGACGAGGCAACCAACCAGGGCAGAGAGAGCCGGGAGGAGGAATTTACTCGATGTGGAGGACGAGGGGACGGGGTGCGGCGCTGCCGGTGCCGGGGAGCCAGAGGGAGGCCCGTGGTGATGGTAGGGCGCGGCCCGTGACGGCGGCGGCGGGGCGACGCTGGCGATGCCGTGGGAGGGCTGGCCGACGCGCGGGTAGAGGGACGACCCGCCGCCGACGTAGGAACCGGAGCCCTGCCGGCCCCGGTAGTCGTACTCCATCTTCGCCGCGCGGGTGGCAGAGCTCCTCCTCAGGCGAGACGGCCTCGCGTCGATCGCTAGCTTGGCCGGGATCAACCGGAGGAGGACGCTAGCTTGTTGCCAAGTTTTCAAATGTCAAAGTTAATAGGATTTATAATTTTGCGACAGAATTGATTCATTTATTTGTCATTATACCCTATTCTTATTTTTACTCATTTTTCATTTATCTTTTATATTTTCCTAAATTGAATTGACCCATTTACCCTTCTCAATCCAATCCATGCAACAGCTAATCAAACATAAGTCAAAACGTCACTTAATCAAAAGTGAAGCCAAAACGTCACTTTGTTTCGGGTGGAAACCTAGCCATGGACGGCGATGGCACCTTCTGCTGGCTTGGCTTCCCTAGCGACGGCGTGATTTCTCTTGATGGCAACGGCAATGTAGTTCCTCCCGATGGCAACGGCGATGTGGTTTCTCCTGACAGCAACGCCGACGTGGTTCTTCCTGACAACAACGGTGTGCATCTGGAGTGCTTGGCTTGGCTCCCGGCGGCAACTACAGGACGAAGGCTCGGCAACAAACTTCATGCGACAACCATGTCCTCTCCTAGCACAGCCTTTCTACCCCTGCACCTACATTGAGCAGCTACCTTTAGGTAACCACACAATACTTAACCTAATTTTTTATATTGATAAGAGTGGAGAAATCAAGGATTAGTTTCGGAGTCTGTGATGAGTGATTGACAGTTTTTATCATCTGATTCGAAGGGGTCCCTCTGAAGGGGGTCGGAGGTTGTTTCACCGAAGGGTTCGGTGGGCTAGGGGTTCGGAGGTTGTTTCACCGAAGGGTTCGGTGGGTCTAGTTGCTGCAGCTGTTGCAGCGGAGTGTGCCTGTCGGAGGGGTCCGACAGTACACAATGACATGGCTGTACCGAAGGGTCTTGGTTCTTTGGGCGGTACACCAGAGTGTGTGCCGAAGGTTGTTTACCCGGAGAGGTCTCCGGGGTACTGGGTACACTTGTCTGCTTGTCTGTGGTGCGTAGGTGACTTCGGAGGCGATGGATGGTTCATAGCAAGTGAACCTGGGTCAAGCGGGAGGCTTGATGCCAGGGGAGCAGGGAGCTCTGTCACGAAGGCTGCGAAGGGGTCGAGGTCGGACCTCGAGTCGAGGTGCGCCAGGAGAAGGCAGTAAGTGCGGAGTGTGGCTCCGATTGAAGGTACTCTGAGACGAAGTCCTCAGAGGCGAGGCACTTCGAAGGGTACTCCGAATGGAGTGACTTCGGAGTATGGTGGACCAAGTTCTCAGTAATGAGGCAAGGCATTCGAAGTGTGCTCCGGAGGTAGGCACTCGAAGGTATACCCGACGAAGGTCTCAGAAGTCGAGGTGCATCGAAGGCATGGTCCGGGTGAGGATCGTCGAGGAGTGTGCTCAGGGAGAGACACTGCGACGAAGTGCTCATGGAATGCTTCATGCGGAGGCCTTAGACGAAGGAGGGACTTCGAAGGGTGGTACTCCGAAGGTGGGGCTTCGGAGTGAGGCTGGCTCCGGAGTGATGCTGACTTCGGAGTGAGGCTGGCTTCGGAGTGAAGCTGGCTTCGGAGTGAGGCTGGCTTCGGAGTGAAGCTGACTCCGGAGTGAAGCTGACTCCAAAGTGAGGCTGGCTCCGGAGTGAGACTGACTTGAGGTACTTCGGCCATCCATGGCTTCGGTACACGGACTGACGGAGTTCGAGCTGGGAGAAGCTGCGAAGTCGTGGTGGTCCACTCCGAAGGTGTTGGTGCGAAGGTCCAAGGGCTTTGATGGCTTCGGCTCAAAACCGTCACTGTATCGAAGGCTGACTTCGGTGAAGCGAAGGTCGTCAGGCTCAAGGCTTCTCACCGAAGCTACCGCACCCCTCGCGTGCGAAGGGGGGCTTCAGAAGGGTCCAAAATTGCAAAGGCTAACAATGTCTGCTCTACAAAAGCTGGTGTTGTCCCCTCTGCGAAGCTGACAAAACAAGCCTCCAAATAAAGTAGACTACCAGTTGTACCCCCTGTTCTGATGAGACAAAACCGGTGTAAACCCTAGGGGTAAAGTAGTCTATTCACAGGGCTGAATAGTGCCTATAAATAGTGGAGGCTAGCTAGGTCACATCAACACTTTGAGCAGTCATTTTTGAGCTCTTATGCTAGCCGCCACACACGTTGTATTCAGTCTGTGAGTTCTTTTTGTGTTCCCTGTTCAAGTAATGAAACTTTTATTCTGTTCTCATTTGTGCTTGAACTTGTATTCTGTGTTGCACTGCTTGCTTTGATTCCTCTGTACACCTTCTTCTTCCTGAGTGAAGTTGTGTTTTGAATCGTCTGGAGAAGTGTGTGAGAAGTCTGTTTGTGAGAAGTGTGTGTTTTTCAGTGTCTGTTCGCTCTATGTAAACTGGAGGCTAGACCTCTTTGATTACTAGCGAAGCACTGTTTGGCTTGAGTCAAAACCTGTTTTCTTCCCATGTCGAAGTCCTCGGCGAAGTCTGTTCAGTGTGCGTTTAGACCTTCGAAATACGAAGCCTAGCACCAGTTGCTGTCGCTGAGTATTTGGTCGAAGTCCGCAGAGGAAAGTCTGCTCTTGCGAAGGGTGTAGTGCGAAGCCTGCTCGAAGGCACTCAGAGGGAAGTCCGCTCTTGCGAAGGGTGAAGTGCGAAGCCTGCTCGAAAGCACCCTGTGTGCGGAGCCTGCACTGACTTAGCAGAGCTGAATTTTCGAGGTTGTGGGCGGAGCGAAGTCTTCTTGGCTTCGAACTTTTGCTCCTTGCGAAGCCTGATTTCGGAGCTGTGAAATACCTCCGAACCAGAACTTCAAAGGGTGTGTTTGAAGCCTGTTTCGCAGAAGACAGAAGTAAAACAGAAGGCTATTTTTAGTCTGAAATTTTAAAAGCTCCCATTCACCCCCCTCTGGTCGCTGTTTTCGGTCCAACAAGGATCAGTATAATGTCAACTCCAAGGCAACAAATATAATGTTCATTGGTTTGAGTCGGAGTGAGTTTGATAGGGTGCAGCACCTTAGGACAGCTAGGGAGATTTGGACTACACTCACTATTTTTCATGAAGGCTCTACACAGATTAAGGTCAGGCGCCAAAGCACATACAATCAACAGTATCAACTGTTTGTGCAGGCACATGGTGAATCTATAGATGCCATGTTTTCTCGCTTTGATGCGATAGTGAGTAACTTGCGGTCCAACTGGACGCTTGCTTACAATGATCATGACAGGGCTATCAAACTTCTCTATGCTCTTGATCGTAGCATATGGGAAGTGAATATATCTAGCATTGAGGAGTCCGCAGGTAATGACACATTGACCTGTGATGAGCTCTTCAGCAAGCTGAAGTCCCCAGAGATTGCCAAGGAATCTCTTATAGTGCATAGGAACTCCTTGCCACAACCATTGGCATTGGTTTCTAGCACTAGCCGTGGCACCACTACAGAACCAAGCACATCTGACACTTGTGTTCTTGCAGATGGTTTTGCTTTGTCCTCCCTGGTCTCCGTCACTAAGGAGTAGGTGGATACTCTGGATGATGATGAGCTTGCTCTCATTGCCAGAAGGTTCACCCGCTTTCACCATGAGAGACAGGATCAGAAGAGAAGTGGTTTTAGTGGTTGTTTTGAGTGTGGCGACACTTCTCACATCAAGGCCAATTGCCTTAAACTCAAGAAGAGAGATGAGAGTGAGCGCCCCAAATACCACAAAAAGGAGAGGAAACCCTTTGTGAAGGGCAAGATCGGCAAGGTGGCTAAGAGGGTAGCCAAAGCCGCTTCCAGAGCATTTGTTGATGCTCTCAGCGACATCGACACTTCCTCAACTGAGGAGTCGAACTCGGATGAGGAGGAGTCCCCAAGGAAGGAGGATAAGAAGGACAAGAAGGGACGAGATTTCACCGGCCTCTGCTTCATGGCCGACAGCAATCACAGCGGCGATGAGCTTGACTCATCTGAGGTACCTCTATCCTATGACCAGCTTTCAATTAAACTAGATGAGCTGAATGAAGTAGTTCTTGGTCAGGATAGATTACTTGTGCAAGCCGCTAGAGATAGAAAAGACCTTAGACTTAGGCTAGAATCTGTGTCTATTGATTATGTCATGCTTAAGTCTAGGGTTAATGATACTGAATGTGAATCTTGTACTGTTGTCATGGGTGAGCTTGCTCAGTTGCGTTCTGTGCATGCTCAAACTCTTTCTGAGCTTGAGACTGCACAGAAGCAGCTTTTGATGGTTGATTCTAGTCCTCATGATATAATTGAATGCATGAACTGCCCCTTATTACGTGAGAGCATTGATTTACGTGATAAGTATCTTCAGGACTTAGAGGCTAGATTGGAGAGGGCCGGTAGTTCTAAGGATGTGCAACCTGTGTGTGACACATGCATAACCCTTAAGGACTAGCTAGGCACGGTTAGAGAGCGAGCTGAGAACCTCATGACTGAAAATGAATACCTTCTTTCTGTGGTTAACAAATGCACTGAGGGAAAGGGTAGGATGAATTTGCTCTTGGCCAAGACCAAGATGTGTGCTGATAGGGCAGGGTTAGCTCTAGGATTGAGTTTTGAGAGGACTCCCTCAGACAGTGAGAACAAAACTATTTTTACCTCACCCACTACCTTAGAGAAGGAAAGAGCCCTGTTAGACACTCCATCAACCAAAAAGCCTACCCGAACTCCAAAGAAAACAACTCCTCCTACCAAGAAAATTTCTCCCAAGAAAACCACTCAGCAAAGCCTAAGGAGCCAGTGAGAGTTGCTCCTATGACCCATGAGAGTGCCCCTAGGAGAGTTTTTCATTGTTCCTACTGTCAGCGGGTGGGACATCTGGTTGGGTTCTGTTTTCGTCGCATCAAGGATGAGCGACGCTCTCAGGCGATGAGTTTCCAGGACATGCATTACCCATCTCGGGGTATGCATGAGTCTGAGTTTTATTCACGTCCTATTTTCGAGGCTCCTCGTATTTCTCGGAGAGGTTTTGCTCCTCGAGGTGTTCACTATGTTCCATATGGTGGTAGACCCCGGGCGAGTAGCTTTGTACCTCACCAGAGTAGGAGATCTCGTCATGCTTTTGGATCACTGCATGTAGGTAGACCTCACACTTTGTATCATTCTGATTATCCTATGCGTAGATAGTCTACTTTTACTGTGCCTACAACTCGTATCACTCAGTGCTGGATGCCTTGTCATGTATTCACTCACCCCAGCACTGAGCGATCGAGATTTTCTTATCATGTGTAGGCGCTGGACCGAGGCTTGGAGGGCACGTGGATCATGGACTCCGGTTGTTCACGCCACATGACCGGAGATGCAGCTTGGTTCTCCAGCCTCACCACAACCAAGCAAAAGGAGCATATCACCTTTGGCAACAATCGAAGGAGTAGAGTGAAAGGTAAAGGTGTGGTAAGAATCAACTCAAATTTCACTCTCAAAGATGTTGCTTTGGTTGAAAACTTGGGATAAAATTTGCTTTTTGTATCTCAATTGCTTGATGAGGGCTTCGAAGTGCGATTCCATCGCGATACTTCGCAAGTACTCAATTCTGATGGCGTTGTGGTCTGTAAGATCTTTAGAGTTGGGAGAGTTTTTGGAGCTGATTTTTCTGAGTCATCTGGTTCTTCTCATTGTCTTGTTGCACATTCTACTTCTGAGCTTTGGAAGTGGCATAGGAGACTAGGGCATATGAGCTTTGAGTTGCTTGCTCGTATGAGTGCCCTAGGTCTGATCCGAGGATTGCCCAAGCTCAAGTTTGAGAAGAATTTAGTTTGCGCTCCATGTCGACATGGAAAAATGATTGTCGCTTCGCATTTGCCAGTCACCACGGTGATGACTGAACAACCCGGAGAACTTCTCCACATGGACACTGTAGGCCCTTCTCGGGTTAGTTCTTTAGGCGGCAAGTGGTATGTGCTAGTTATTGTCGACGATTTCTCTCGCTACTCTTGGGTCTTCTTTCTTGCCAGCAAGGATGAAGTGTTTTCACACTTTCGGAGCTTGGCTTTGAGACTTTTCACTGAACTCCTTGGTGCATTGAAATTCATTCGAAGTGATAATGACACTGAGTTCAAGAACAGTCTCTTTGTTGACTTTTGCATGGAGCATGGCATAGAACATCAATTCTCTGCTCCACGGGTTCCTCAACAGAACGGTGTTGTTGAGAGAAAGAACCACACTTTGGTTGAGATGACTAGGACGATGCTCGATGAGAACAGGACTCCTAGAAAATTCTGGGTTGAGGCCATGAACACTGCTTGTTACATCTCAAACCGAATTTTCTTGCGCTCAATTTTAAACTTGACATCTTATGAACTACGTTTTGGGAGACAGCCCAAGGTTACTCATCTTCGAGTTTTTGGTTGTCGTTGCTTTATCCTAAAACGTGGAAATTTGGACAAATTTGAGTCGCGTTCTTCAGACGGGATCTTTTTGGGTTACACTACACATGGTCATTCTTATCGTGTTTATAATTTGGAGACTAACATTGTCATCGAGTCATGTGATGTGACTTTTGATGAATCAACCCCCTCTGTTAGTTCTACTCTTGAATAGGCAAATGAACACGATATGCAACAGATTATCTTCGAAGAAGAAGATCTCGGAGATTTCGAGGATGAACCCCTACTACCCTCGACATCAACCCCCGAAGCCGACCCCGCTTCGACCACTTCGGCACAAGGTCCCGAAGCAACTACCTCGACATCAGTCATCTTGGACCACTCCAACGCACAAGTTGAGGGGGAGACTGCATCCTGCCGCGAGGCTCCTCACCATGTTCAAATGATGCATCCTCCCGAGCAGATCATTGGTGAGCTTGATCAAAGGGTAACATGTTCTCATGCTCATTTCATTGATTCCGCTTTTATTGCTTCTTTCGAGCCCTTAGATGTTAGTCATGCACTTTCTGATTCTAGTTGGATCAATGCCATGCATGAAGAACTTGAAAATTTTGAGAGAAACCAAGTCTGGACTTTAGTTGATCCTCCACCAAATGTTCATTTCATTGGAACAAAATGGATTTTCAAAAACAAACAAGGGGAGGATGGGACTGTAGTTAGAAACAAGGCTAGACTTGTAGCTCAGGGTTATTCTCAATTAGAAGGGATTGATTTTACTGAAACTTTTGCACCTGTTGCTCGTCTTGAGGCCATTAGGATTTTGCTTGCCTTTGCGACATCCCGGGATTTCAAACTCTATCAAATGGATGTCAAAAGTGCTTTTCTTAATGGCTTCATAGGCGAAGATGTTTATGTAAAACAACCCCCTGGCTTTGAAAACCCCAAATACCCACATAAAGTCCTTAAACTTCATAAGGCTCTTTATGGACTCAAGCAGGCCCCTCGGGCATGGTATGACAGACTTAAGTCTTTTCTGCTTGAGCGGGGGTATTTGATGGGATCTGTTGATAAAACCCTGTTCACTCTCAAGCATGGCAAAGATTTCCTCCTAGTCCAGATTTATGTGGATGATATCATCTATGGTGGCTCTTCTCATGCTTTGGTTGCCGAGTTTGCAGATGCCATGAGCAGAGAGTTCGAGATGTCCATGATGGGCGAACTCACTTTTTTCCTTGGTTTGCAAATCAAGCAAAGCAAACAAGGTACTTTCGTCCACCAAACGAAGTACACCAAGGACCTGCTCAAGAAGTTTGACATGGCTGATGCGAAGCCCTTGCCACTCCAATGGCTACATCTGTAGCATTGGATCCTGACGAGGATGGAGAAGCCGTAGATCAGAAGGAGTTCCGAAGCATGATCGGCTCCCTCCTCTACTTGACTGCTACAAGGCCAGACATACACTTTGCAGTGTGTCTGTGTGCTCGTTTTCAGTCTTCACCACGAGCTTCGCACCGCCAAGCGGTAAAGCGCATTCTTAGGTATCTCAAACATATCCTTGAATTTGGCATTTGGTATTCTGCGTCTTCCTCTTTGTGTCTTCGAGGTTATTCCGATGCGGACTTTGCTGGATGTAGAATTGATAGGAAAAGTACCTCTAGTACTTGTCATTTTCTGGGTACTTCACTAGTTTGCTGGTCTTCCCGCAAACAGTCTAGTGTTGCACAATCGACGGCTGAGGCCGAATATGTTGCTGCAGCTAGCTGTTGCTCTCAGATTTTGTGGATGGTTTCCTCTTTGCGGGATTTCGGGTTAGATTATAAGAGTGTTCCACTTTTCTGTGATAACACTAGTGCTATTTGTATTGCAAACAACCCGGTTTAGCATTTCAGAACCAAACACATTGATGTACGATATCATTTTCTTAGAAATCATAATGAGAAGGGTGATATTGAGCTTCAATATGTTGATACCCAACACCAGCTAGCTGATATTTTCACAAAACCTCTCGATGCTTCTCGTTTTGCCTACTTGCGTGGGGAACTTGGTGTTTATCACCCTTACGACATTTTGTGAGGGGGAGCAGATTTTGATTGTTGTGCATATGCTCATTGTGTGTGAAATTGCATTTACATCTTTTGCACTTATATGCCTGATTTTAATTCATGAAATCATGTGAGCTCAGCTCTATTTAATATGCCTGAAACATTTTATGCATGATTTTCTCTTTCCAAAATCAAATTATGCTCACTACTTAGTCTTGGATCTAGCATGTGTAGGACTGCTTTAGCTATCTTTTATCTGCTTGATAGCAAGACTCCTTTTCTCTGGACGCTAAACATTGCAACTTGAAAAATTGTTCTACTTACTCATGGATATTCATCAAGTGCTACACAAATTGTTCACTTAATTAAAATCAAAAACTCCATGATTTGCATGCTTCAAGTGCAAAGATCCAGGTGGGTTTGTTTGTCGCACTACTCTATTCTAGACTTCTTACCATTGCACATTGGTCTAAACTGGGATAGTGTAGTGTATGCCAAAATCACCGCCTTAAGCTTCTGATGGCTTTCATGCCTAGGCTTGGCCTGATTGGAAAGTATAATGTAGACAAACAAATAACCACTGGCACTATGAAAAGAACAACAAATTCATTGATCATCAAGTTTACTTTCAATGCTCCACTTGAACTGGACTTGTCTGTCTAGAGTAGAAATTGACTAGCTTTGCGCAGTCCCTGCTTTTACTTGTCTAGTTACCTTGATTGAGTGGTGATGCTTTTATTTCAAAATGATAAAATCACATGCTGTCATCATGTTTTTTAGAGAATGTTAAATTGAGCTGAGCACATGAAATAATAGTATTAATGTTGGCATATTTTTGCTTTATATGTCCTTGCAATTCTACTCATTTCGAAGCTTTGCATCTTTTAAATGCTCCTTGATGCTTGCATTGCCAAAGGGGAGACATTTTTGAGTTCTCTACAGCAAGGGGATAAAATAACTCAGGGGGAGTTTTATCTTGCAAAGGGAAAGATTTGCCGAAGGGGCTTTTACTCTTTTGAAAACAGGGAGGAAAATTCTTTTGTCAAGTGACATGATTTGGCTCGTTTCTGTTTTTTTTTGGTCACTTGTGTGCTGAAATTTTTCAAATTTTCTTGAACTTGAATTTGGTTGTCAATGCACTCATCAAGGGGGAGATTGAGAAACCAAGGGTTGGTTTCAGAGTCTGTGATGAGTGATTGACAATTTTTATCCTCTGATTCGAATGGGTCCCTCCAAAGGGGTTCGGAGGTTGTTTCACCGAAGGGTTTGGTGGGCTAGGGGTTCGGAGGTTGTTTCACCGAAGGGTTCGGTGGGTCTGGTTGCTGCAGCTGTTGTGGCGGAGTGTGCCTGTCGGAGGGGTCCGACAGTACACAATGACATGGCTATACCGAAGGGTCTCGGTTCTTTGGGTGGTACACCGGAGTGTGTGCCGAAGGTTGTTTACCCGAAGAGGTCTCCGGGGTATTGGATACACTTGTCTGCTTGTCTGTGGTGCGTAGGTGACTTCGGAGGCGATGGATGGTTCGTAGCAAGTGAACCTGGGTCAAGCGGGAGGCTTGATGCCAGGGGAGCAGGGAGCTCCGTCACGAAGGCTGCGAAGGGGTCGAGGTCGGACCTCGGGTCGAGGTGCGCCAGGAGAAGGCAGTAAGTGCGGAGTGTGGCTCTGGTTGAAGGTACTCTGAGATGAAGTCCTCAGAGGCGAGGCACTTCGAAGGGTACTCCGAATGGAGTGACTTCGGAGTATGGTGGACTAAGTCCTCAGCAATGAGGCAAGGCATTCGAAGTGTGCTCCGGAGGTAGGCACTCGAAGGTATACCCGACGAAGGTCTCAGAAGTCGAGGTGCATCGAAGGCATGGTCCGGGTGAGGATCGTCGAGGAGTGTGCTCAGGGAGAGACACTGCGACGAAGTGCTCATGGAATGCTTCATGCGGAGGCCTTGGACGAAGGAGGGACTTCGAAGGGTGGTACTCTGAAGGTGGGGCTTCGGAGTGAGGCTGGCTCCGGAGTGAAGCTGACTTCGGAGTGAGGCTGGCTTCGGAGTAAGGCTGACTTCAAAGTGAGGCTGGCTTTGGAGTGAAGCTGACTTCGGAGTGAAGCTGACTCCGAAGTGAGGCTGGCTCCGGAGTGAGACTGACTTGAGGTACTTCGGCTATGCATGGCTTCGGTACACGGACTGACGGAGTTCGAGCTGGGAGAAGCTGCGAAGCCGTGGTGGTCCACTCCGAAGGTGTTGGTGCGAAGGCCCAAGGGCTTTGATAGCTTCGGCTTAAAACCGTCACTGTATCAAAGGCTGACTTCGGTGAAGCGAAGGTCGTCAGGCTCAAGGCTTCTCACCGAAGCTACCGCACCCCTCGCGTGCGAAGGGGGGCTTCAGAAGGGTCCAAAACTGCAAAGGCTGACAGCGTCTGCTCTACAAAAGCTGATGTTGTCCCCTCTCACTACAACAAAACAAAACATTTTCGTTGGCCAATTTAACTTCCGTCGGCTTCTCACAGTGGCCGACGGAAGTTAGTGGGGGATTTTTCCGCGGCCGATCGAATCCCCTAACTTCCGTCGGCTTTAATGCTGACCGACGGAAGTTAGGGGGTATTTTCCCAACCGCGCGTGCGTACAGGGAGACCTAACTCCCTGTACGCGCATAGTACCCGCCGCCGCCTCCCGCGCCCAGCTCGTGCCGCCGCCATCGCCCGCCTCCGGCCCGCGCCACCGCTCCGGCCGCCCGTCGCCTCCCGCCGCCCTGGCCACCCGCCTCCGGCCCGTCTCGCCTCCCGCCGCCTCCCGGCGCCGCCTCCTCCTGCCGCCGCCTCCCGGCCGCATCCCGCCCGCGCCGCCTCCCCCGTTGCCTCCCGCCTCCACCGCCATCGCCTCCTACCTGCGCTGCCGCTCGGCCGCTGAAGATCTAGGCCCTATGTGAGTTTTGGTAATTAATGATAAACATGCATTTTGTGGACTAATATTTTTCTTAAGTATGAAGGAAATTAGTAGGTCCCGCGCAAATGGAGCACAAGATGGAAAACCCGAAGATCTGGACGTTTAAAGGCGACGGCAAAAGGTTTGAAGGAATCTAGAAATTGATCGAGGTGTTTTGGAGCGATCAATTAGGCTAGGTTTAAATTTTGTTTTTGCCGTACTATAAAGAGGGGTTGCATCTTTGTTATGAGTTTGATTTTCAAGTGCCAATTTGCATTGCATATAGTATCTTTTGATCATGTGTGATTATTGCAAAAGTTACTATTTTGGCAAAATCCGTTGAAAAACAAATTGCAGCGTTTGTTGGAGTTGTCTGACCCTGGCGGTCTGACCGACCATGTGGGTCCGGTCAGACCGGCTGGAGTTGGGCGGTCCGACCGGCAAGGGGGCCGGTCCGACCGGGTTGCGCAGGGTGGAAAACTGCTGGTTTACAGAGCCGACGGGAGCACTATCGGTCCGACCGAGCCGATGGCCGGTCAGACCGAGGTGTCCTGTCACATCAGTAAAACGGCTAGTTTTCTAGCCGTTGCAGTTGTGGTCGGTCAGACCGGCCCACGATGGGCGGTCAGACCGCCAGTGCGCAGAGAGCCACCTAACTAGTGTAACGGCTAGTTTTTGGGTGTGTGGCTATATAAACCCTTGCTACAGCTCCTTTGCTAGACTTTTGGCATTCATTTGAGCATACCTGAGCACAAGAGAGTCTCTCCCACCATTGAGCACTAATTTGAGCACTAGTGAGGTTGGGAAGAAAAAGGGTGATCAAGTGATTGAGTTGATTGCATTGCATTGGCATTTTTGGCACTTGATCCTCTTCTCCTAGCTTTGATTGCAGCTTGTTACTCTTGGAGATTGCCATCTCCTAGACGGCTTGGAGAAGAAACCGGTGATCTCTCCTAGAAGGTTGTGTAGGAGACCCGGGAGGTTGTGAATGTTGGAGCTCGCTTATCCGGAGTGGAGAAGAGCTACCGCTAGTGATCGAGGCCCGAGAGTTGCACTTCCGGTGCCGGCTCATCTTCAAGCAAATTTCTCCTTGAGAAATCCGAGGCTTGGTGAAGAGAGCGGTCAAGTGAAACTCGCCTCAACGAGGACGTAGGAAATTGGCAAATTTCCGAACCTCGGGATAAAATTCGGTTGTCTCTTGTCCCCTTTTATTTTGTGCAAGTTAAATTGTGCAAGCTTACTTTTCTAGAGTAATCTTCTTGCCATCTTGTGTTGCACTATTTGTTCTAGCTGTTTGCTACCACTGTCTGAGATTCTTGCTTACTGATTAGTTAAAATTGATTTAGTTTTAAATACCGCCTATTCACCCCCCCTCTAGTCGGTACATCGATCCTACAAGTGGTATCAGAGCTTGGTCTCTCAAGTTAGGCTTTACCGCCTAGAGAGAAGATGTTCGACGAGGTGGTTCACAACGTAGGTAGGGGTGGCAACGGGGCGGGGCGGGTCCGGGTTGGTGAATACCAGACCCGAACCCGGACCCGGTAGGATCCGGCCCCGTTAGCCCCGCGGGTGAAATTTTTCACCCGGACCCGGACCCGTCGGGTCCCCGCAAACCCGTCGGGTCCCCACGGACCCGTTTTGAAATTTAAAAATATACAAATGACATAATTTATAAATCACAAATATAACAAAATTCAAACTAAATATCACCGTAAATCATCTTGTTTACATTTTCCAACATTCCAACAAACAAAATTCATCAATATTAAAGTTAGGTTTTTTATCATCTTACATTAGACCAATATATATATACATATATATACATGTACATATACATATACATATATAAATATACATATATACATATACATATATAAATATACATATATAAATATACATATATACATATACATATATACATATATAAATATATACATATATATAAGTTTTTTTATTTATTGGATCGGGTACCCGCGGGGACCCGCGGGTTAAATAATCAACCCGAACCCGAACCCGACATTATGCGGGGCCCCGACCCGATGAACCCGCGGGTGAAAAATTGAACCCATCCCCGGCCCCGTAGGGGCGGGTCCTCGGCGGGTCCCCGGCTCCACCGGGGATATTGCCACCCCTAAACGTAGGCAAAGGTCCTTACTTTGATGGCTCAAATTATTCCATTTGGAAAGTTCGTATGGCTGCTCACCTCAAAGCCATGAGCTTTGAAATTTGGCGTATTATTGAGTTAGGTTTTGAAGTTGAAGACAAGATGAATCTAACATATCAAAACAAGAAAGATATGCAACTTGATGCTCAAGCTACAAATGCCTTGTTCAATTGTTTGTGTGCCGAAGAATTCAATAGGATAAGCAATGTTTCAACGGCACATGATATTTGGACTACACTTCAAGATATACATGATGGAACAACAAGTGTGAAGAATGCCAAGTCACACTACCTCAAAATCAACTATGAAACATTCACCATGTTGCCGAATGAAAGTGTCAATGAGATGTATGCAAGACTAAATGTGATTGTAAATGATCTCAAAGGTGTTGGAGTGAAGTACACGGAATTGGAAGTTGCTCAAAAGATGTTGAGAGCATTGCCCGAGAAGTATGATACTTTGGTGACCTTCCTCATCAACTCGGACATGTCAAGTTTGACACCCACAACACTTTTGGGAACTATCAACACAAATGAGATTTACAAGAACAAGAGAATCGAAGGAAGCGCCGAAGATCACTCCTCATCCAAGAAGAAGAGCATTGCCTTGAAAGCCAAGGTTAAAAAGAAATGTGAAGAAGAAGAAGACACTTCTTGTGATGGTGATACCGAGGATGAAGAAATGACTCTTTTTGTGAGAAAGTTCAACCGGTTCATGAAAAAGAGAGGAAGCTCTTCAAGCTCATTCAAGAACAATGGTGACAAGAAGTCAACCAAAAGGAACCTAAATAATGTAATATGTTTTGAGTGTAATGAGAAGGGTCATTTTGCCTCAAGATGTCCGAACAAACAAGAAAGCGAAGTTGATAAATCTCAAAAGAAGAACAAAGAAAAGAATGGGAAGAAAAAGCTCTTCAAGAAGTTGAACGAGAAAAAGGGTAGAAATGAAGCATTTGTGGGAGAATGGGATTCAAATGAAGATAGCTCTGATTCCTCTTCAAGCTCTGACTCCGGTGGTGAGTCAAACTCAAGAAAGAAGAACATGGCGGGAATCGCAATCACGGAAGCTCCATCACTATACTCTCCTTTTTGTCTCATGGCAAAAGGAAGTACTAAGGTAACATCTACTTGTATTAGTGACAAAGATGATAGTGATGATGAAATGTCTTATGATGATCTTACACAAATGCTTGAGGAGCTAAATGAGTTAAGTGGCAAAGAGAGAGTGAAGTTTAAGGCTCTCAAGAAAGATCATGAGTCCTTAATGGCTAAATATGAGGAGTTGAAAACTTCTCATGTGATGCTTTTGGTCTCTCATGAGAAGCTTGAGGAAGCTCATGAAGCACTCATTGTCTCTACACTTATTAGGCCAAAGGTAGATATAGGCGTTACATGTGATATTTTTGATGATGCTTGTCAAAATGCTGCAAATTGCATTCCAACTAAGACTAGCATATCAACCTCATGTGATGACTTACTTGCTATGCCATGCTCATCTACTATTGATATTGCTTCATGTTCAACAAATATATCATCTTCATCTAATTCATTGTTAGTTGTTGAAAATCATGAGCTCAAGGAGCAAGTTGCCAAACTAAGTAAGAGTTTGGAAAGATGCTTCAAAGGCAAAAATACTCTTGATAAAATCCTCAGCCAACAAAGATGCTCTTTCAACAAGGAGGGACTTGGTTTTGTTCCCAAGAAGGGCAAAAAGCCTTCTTATCAAGCCCCAAGGTTTGTTAAGAGCAATGGAAAATTTTGTAACAAATGTCAAAAAGTTGGTCACATAATTGGTGAATGCTACATAAACAAAATTCCTAAAAGTGATGTATTTGATTCTCATTACATGCTTAAGAGAGCTAATGATGGCTCCATTTATGCTAAATTTTTGGGCACTCCAATTTTGGGAGAAAAGAAGAAATCTATTTGGGTGCCAAAGGCCTTGGTAACTAACCTACAAGGACCCAAAAGGATTTGGGTACCTAAAAAGGCTTGATCTCTTTTGTAGGTAAACTATCACACCGGAGGATCACATTGGGTGCTTGATAGTGGGTGCACTCAACATATGACCGGTGATAGGAAACTGTTCACGTCTTTTGAAGTAGGTGCTAAAGATCAAGAAAGAGTGACCTTCGGTGATAATAGTAAAGGAAAGGTAATGGGTTTAGGTAAAATTGCTATCTCAAATGATTTCTCCATTTCAAACGTTTCACTAGTTGAGTCATTGAATTTCAACTTATTGTCCATTGCTCAACTATGTGATTTAGACCTTTCATGCACATTTAATCCTCAAGAAGTATTTGTAACAAGTATCCATGATAACTCCTTAGTTTTCAAAGGTTTTCGTTTTGGAAATCTCTATTTGGTGGATCTCTCTTCAAATGAAGCTAATTTGAAAACTTGTTTGGTTGCAAAAACCTCATTGGGTTGGCTTTGGCATAGAAGGTTTGCTCATGTGGGAATGAGTCAACTGAACAAACTTGCAAAAAGAGATTTGGTTGTTGGTTTGAAAGATATAAAATTTGAAAAAGATAAACTTTGTAGTGCTTGTCAAGCGGGGAGGCAAGTTGCTTGCTCTCATCCTAGCAAAAGCATCATGTCTACTTCTAGACCATTGGAGCTTTTGCATATTGATCTATTTGGTCCAACAACTTATAAAAGCATCGGTGGGAATAGTTTTTGTCTTGTTATTGTGGATGATTTCTCAAGATTTACTTGGGTTTTCTTTTTTACATGACAAAGCTAAGACTCCCGAGATTTTCAAAAAGTTTGCAAAACGAGCTCAAAATGAATTCAACTTTTCTATTGTAAAAGTAAGGAGTGACAATGGATCCGAGTTTAAAAATACAAATATTGAGGATTATTGTGATGATCTCGGCATTAAGCATGAGCTTTCCGCCACCTATTCACCACAACAAAATGGTGTTGTGGAAAGAAAGAATAGGACCCTTATTGAGATGGCTAGAACTATGCTTGATGAGTATAGTGTCTCCGACTCTTTTTGGGCGGAAGCTATAAACACTTCTTGCCATGCTTCTAATCGTCTTTATTTGCATTGTCTTTTGAAAAAGACTCCATATGAACTCTTAATTGGACGAAAACCAAACATTGCTTACTTTCGTGGTTTTGGTTGCAAATGCTATATTTATAGAAAAGGTGTTAGACTAACCAAGTTTGAAAGTCATCGTGATGAAGGATTTCTCCTTGGATATGCATCAAATAGCAAGGCATACCGAGTGTATAACAAGAACAAAGGTATTGTTGAAGAAACCTCGGATGTTCAATTTGATGAGACTAATGGCTCCCAAGAGGGGCACGAGAATTTGGATGATGTAGGTGATGAAGGCTTGATAAGGGCAATGAAGAAAATGTCCATCGGTGACATCAAACCTAAAGAAGATGATGAACTTCCATCCTCCACTCAAGTTGAAGCTTCTACTTCCGCTACGCAAAATTTGACTCAACTTGATGAAGATGAAGCCAAAGATCAATCCTCTACCATTCCATCCAAGGTTCACAATGCCATCGTAAAAGATCACCCAATTGATCAAGTCCTGGGTGACATTAGTAAGGGTGTTCAAACTAGATCTCGTGTTGCTTCTATTTGTGAGCATTACTCTTTTGTTTCTTCTATTGAGCCTAAACATGTAGATGAAGCTCTAAATGACCCGGATTGGGTAAATGCTATGCATGAAGAGCTCAACAATTTTGAAAGAAACAAAGTTTGGACATTGGTGGAGAGACCCAAGGAGCACAACGTCATTGGAACAAAGTGGGTGTTTAGGAACAAGCAAGACGAAAACGGGTTGGTCGTGAGAAACAAGGCAAGATTGGTAGCATAAGGATTCACTCAAGTCGAAGGTTTGGATTTTGGTGAAACCTTTGCTCCCGTTGCTAGACTAGAGGCTATTCGCATCTTACTTGCTTTTGCTTCATGTTTTGATATTAAGTTATATCAAATGGATGTGAAAAGTGCTTTCTTGAATGGCGAAATAGCTGAACTAGTTTTTGTTGAACAACCACCCGGCTTTGAGAATCCTAAAAAATCCTAATCATGTTTATAAACTCTCAAAGGCTCTCTATGGTTTAAAACAAGCTCCTAGAGCTTGGTATGAAAGATTGAGAGATTTTCTCCTCTCAAAGGGTTTTAAAATTGGTAAAGTTGACACTACCTTGTTCACAAAAATAATTAATGATGACTTCTTTGTCTGTCAAATTTATGTTGATGATATCATATTCGGTTCTACTAATGAAAAATTGTGCAAAGTTTTTGGTGATATGATGTCTAGGGAATTTGAGATGTCTATGATAGGAGAATTGAGTTTCTTCCTTGGACTTCAAGTCAAGCCACTCAAGAATGGAACCTTTGTGAGCCAAACGAAGTATATTCATGATCTTCTCAAAAGGTTCGGATTGATGGAAGCTAAGCCTATCAAGACTCCTATGGCGACCAACAGACATCTCGACCTCAATGAGGGAGGTAAACCGGTAGATCAAAAATTATATAAATCCATGATTGGTAGTTTGCTCTATCTTACCGCATCTAGGCCCGATATCATGTTTAGTGTTTGCATGTGTGCTAGATTTCAAGCCGCACCAAAAGATTGTCATTTGATGGCGGTCAAGAGAATTCTAAGATATTTAAAACATTCCATCCATATAGGCTTGTGGTACCCCAAAGGTGCTAAATTTGAGCTAATTGGCTATTCCGATTCGGATTATGCCGGTTGCAAAGTTGATCGTAAAAGCACTTCTGGGGGTTGTCAATTCCTTGGGAGGTCTCTTGTTTCTTGGGCCTCTAAGAAACAAAACTTCGTTGCCCTTTCCACCGCTGAGGCAGAATATGTCTCCGCGGGTAGTTGTTGTGCTCAATTACTTTGGATGAGGCAAACCTTGCTTGATTATGGAATAGAATTCTCAAATGTCCCTCTTCTTTGTGACAATGATAGCGTCGTCAAAATTGCCAACAATCCAGTCCAACACTCTAGAACCAAACATATTGATATTCGCCATCACTTTCTAAGAGATCATGTTGGCAAAGGTGACATTGTCATTAGCCACATAAGAACCGAAGATCAATTAGCAGATATCTTTACCAAACCACTTGATGAATCCCGTTTTTGTAAGCTTAGGAATGAATTGAATATAATAGACTTCTCAAATGTGGCTTGAAATCATGCATATGTGTGAGTTTTAGATTCTTCTATCCTTGTGACATATATGTATACTTTTATGCTTGTAGTGCCTTATTTGAAGTTCACGTGCTCTTATATATGTTCCTAAGGCCATACATTAAGGGGGAGTATATGGTTACTCTTATATGTTGGAAATTGCTCAGTTTATTGAAAAACAAAATTTGAAAGTTTTGGTATCTTCAAAATCCTAGTTTTAAGTTAAATCGGATTTTTACCATAATTTCATTTCAAGACATATTTTGAACTTTTGCCCAAAACAAAACTTGGAGATATGGATCATATGATCATTTCTCATATTCAAATGTTTTAACTTTATCCATCCTATCAAAAGATATTTAGAAATTGGTGTTCAGACAAGAGTTCGGACAAGAGTTCGGACGTGTTGGAAACTTTGGCTTCAAACGGTTTCTTTTTGAACTTAAAAATTGGAAAACTTGATGTTTTATAAACCTTGGGAGTTATACTAGGTTTCTGCAAAGTTTTAAATTTTTCAAAATTATTTTGCTATATTTCTCACTTGTGCTTCTTTTTGTGCTTTGAAATTTATTTGCTGAGCATTAGTGTTGTCGGTCTGACCGGGCCTACTTGGCCGGTCCGACCACCCTTGCTGAGTCGGTCCGACCAGGTCTACATGGCCGGTCAGACCGGGGCTCGGGCAGGGTTATAACTCCCCTCTTTATTCAGTTTTCTCTCCCCTCTATTATTTCCTCTCCTCTCAAACCGAGTTCCTCTCCTCCTCTCTTGCCCCCAACCCTAAAAATTTCTTTTCGTCGATCTTCTTGCCGGTCCAACCGGTGAATCTTCTCCGGTCCGACCTCGAGTTCATTTTCCCTTACCGGTAAGAATTTCCTCCGACTAAATCCCTTGATTTCATCCTTTTGAAGGCTAGGGTTAGGGTTCTTGTTCATGGGCATGCTTGTCAACTTGCCAAGGCTAAATCCTCTTTAAACTCAATTGTTAGCCTTGTGGTACTATTTCCCATGCCTCTATGCAATTTGATATGGCAAATTTGATTATAGAGAAATTTTGTGCAAAAGGGGGATTTGTGCCCGGGTTGCTAGATCAGTCAGACCAGTGGGCAATGGGCGGTCCGACCGACTATGTACTGATGGTCAGACCGGCCCTATTACCTCGGTCAGACCGGCCTCCCAAGATCCGGCACTTCTTTTTGCTCATCATCACTCTTTAATGCTTTTGCCCTCTAGCAAATTCATAGATTTTCTCCAATTATATCTTTTATCTTATCTTGGTTAAATCTTTGATTCAGTCATGCCTCACGCCGGCCGTTCTCAAGGAAATGAGCGTCGCTCAAAGTTTGTCGAGGACCGTGGCCAATCATCCCGGCACTTTCAAGATGACAGTGATGAGGATTTTGCCTATGAGGATGATAGCTCTGAAAATGAAGAAGAATTGGCACCTCAGCCACCAGCAGCTAGTGAAGATCCTTTTGCATCTTTGGAATTCAAGGTGGATGTCCGGAATCAAGATAACTTTGCTCGTCTACGCCATCACAATCAATTTCTCAGACCTAGAGATACCTCAGATCAGCGGTTTCATACCAAGTTTCAGAAAGAGGTATACAACGTTGCTTATGAGAACCGTTCTTTGGCTCCTCATAAGTGGATTTCTTGGAGGGATCTAAGTGGAGAGGTTGCAGCTCTCAGGAATATATTTGGAACTGTTGGTATAAACAAAATAGTCAGTCTGAAGCAAGATTTCAATTGGGATGTTATCCGTCAGTTTTATGCCACAATGTTCATACCTGCCACTTGCGATTCTCTCACATGGATGACTGGAGATATTTTCTGCATTGCTACAAAGCAAGAAATTCAAAGTGCCTGGGACATAAGGTTCTCTTCTGGCCTAAGACTGCATGATGAGTTTACTCACAACCCTTTGTCAGAAGAAGAGATGGCTCAATTCTACATCCCATCTGCTGCTCACAAGATTGGAGGGGTCACAGGAATGAAGACTCTTCATAGTGTGGCACATCGCATCCTGCGGCACTCCATTTTACCGCGTCTGGGCAACAATGATGCCATTCGAGGTGTTGCTTGGACTCTTCTAGACGCAGTGATGACTGGAAAAAGGTTTGATGTCATCCATTTGATGCTATATGAGATGGCACTCTCAAAGGGAAGCCTCACTCTTGGAGTCTACTATGCTCCGTTCATCATGAGATTGATTTTGAGCAAAGTAGGAAATGTGAATGAGCGCCTTGATATCACTCACTCTCAGTACAGGCCTCGTTTCTCGGCTACTCCTTTGGTTCCAGCAGCCGATCCAGCTGATATGGGAGCAGGATAGGTTCATCCTCAGGACATTCCTAGTAGCTCTTTTGCTCCTCCTCAGGGCTCTGGATCTGGTGCTTACTTTGGTATGGATGCCACACAGTTCTTTGATCCAGTACTTCAACAAGTGACAGCTGGCTTTCTTCAATTAAATGCAAGAATGGATCAAATGGCTCTAGGACAAGAAGCAATCACCTCTTATCTGCAGAACCTTCAAGGTGGTCAAGAGCGTATCAACTCCAGGATTGACACTCTTTCTTCTCGAGTTGATCGGCTAGATTCATCTTCCTCAGCAGGATACCCTCTTCAGTACCAGCGCCGTCGTCGTTGCCTTGATGATTCTCAGCCTCCTCCTTCCCAGGATTAGTCTCTCTTTTTGGTTTTTATGCCAAAAGGGGGAGAAGCAGTAGAAATAGCAGTAGAAATAAGAAGTTTAGGGGAGAAGGTAGCAATAGTAAGCAGTAGAAATTAGGAAGAATCAGTCTAGGCTAGTTTGCTCTCTATTTTCTATGGTTGTTTGTATGACGAACTCTATTTGCTTTCCATAACGTGCTGAACTTAATTTGAACTATTTGCTTTTATTACGAAAAACTCTCTCATGTGCTTTGCTTCATTGGATTTGTGAATTGTGTTTGGAATTATAACTCATTTCTTGCTCCACATATTTGCACCCCATCGTTCTTTCAGGGGGAGCTTTGCGCTTAAATTGTGGATACTTCTATTTAACATATTTCTTTATCTCTGAAATGTTTGTCATCAATTACCAAAAAGGGGGAGATTGAAGATCTAGGCCCTATGTGAGTTTTGGTAATTAATGATAAACATGCGTTTTGTGGACTAATATTTTTCTTAAGTATGAAGGAAATGAGTAGGTCCCACGCAAATGGAGCACAAGATGGAAAACCCGAAGATCTAGACGTTTAAAGGCTACGGCAAAAGGTTTGAAGGAATCTAGAAATTGATCGAGGTGTTTTGGAGCGATCAATTACGCTAGGTTTAAATTTTGTTTTTGTCGTACTGTAAAGAGGGGTTGCATCTTTGTTATGAGTTTGATTTTCAAGTGCCAATTTGCATTGCATATAGTATCTTTTGATCATGTGTGATTATTGCAAAAGTTACTATTTTGGCAAAATCCCTTGAAAAACAAACTGCAGCGTTTGTTGGAGTTGTCTGACCCTGGCGGTCTGACCGACCATGTGGGTCCGGTCAGACCGGCTGGAGTTGGGCAGTCCGACTGGCAAGGGGGCCGGTCCGACCGGGTTGCGCAGGGTGGAAAACTGCTGGTTTACAGAGCCGACGGGAGCACTATCGGTCCGACCGAGCCGATGGCCGGTCAGACCGGGTAGGGCCGGTCCAACCGGGCCAGCATGGCCGGTCATACCGAGGTGTCCTGTCACATCAGTAAAACGGCTAGTTTTCTAGCCGTTGCAGTTGTGGTCGGTTAGACCGGCCCAAGATGGGTGGTCAGACCGCCAGTGCGTAGAGAGCCACCTAACTAGTGTAATGGCTAGTTTTTGGGTGTGTGGCTATATAAACCCTTGCTACAGCTCCTTTGCTAGACTTTTGGCATTCATTTGAGCATACCTGAGCACAAGAGAGTCTCTCCCACCATTGAGCACTAATTTGAGCACTAGTGAGGTTGGGAAGAAAAAGGGTGATCAAGTGATTGAGTTGATTGCATTGCATTGGCATTTTTGGCACTTGATCCTCTTCTCCTAGCTTTGATTGCAGCTTGTTACTCTTGAAGATTGCCATCTCCTAGACGGCTTGGAGAAGAAACCGGTGATCTCTCCTAGAAGGTTGTGGAGGAGACCCGGGAGGTTGTGAAGGTTGGAGCTCGCCTATCCGGAGTGGACAAGAGCTACCGCTAGTGATCGAGGCCCGAGAGTTGCACTTCCGGTGCCGTCTCATCTTCAAGCAAATTTCTCCTTGAGAAATCTGAGGCTTGGTGAAGAGAGCGGTCAAGTGAAACTCGCCTCAACGAGGACGTAGGAAATTGGCAAATTTCCGAACCTCGGGATAAAATTCGGTTGTCTCTTGTCCCCTTTTATTTTGTGCAAGTTAAATTGTGCAAGCTTACTTTTCTAGAGTAATCTTCTTGCCATCTTGTGTTGCACTATTTGTTCTAGCTGTTTGCTACCACTGTATGAGATCCTTGCTTACTGATTAGTTAAAATTGATTTAGTTTTAAATACCGCCTATTCACCCCCCTCTAGTCGGTACATCGATCCTACAGCCGCCCACCACCGCCTGGCCGCCAGCCACCGGCCCGCCACCGGCCGGCACCGCCGCCCCGGCCACCGCCCGCGGCCACCCACCGCGCCTCCACTATCCGCCTCCCGTCGTCGCCGCCTCCCACCCTCGCCACCGCCCGGCCGCCCGCCTCCTACCAGCACCGCCGCCCCGGCCACCACCACGGCCACCCACCGCGCCTCCACTGTCCGCCACCCGTCGACGCCTCCACCTGTCCACCGATCCCGTCGAAGCCCGTCGGCGTCACCGTCTCCACCACACCGGTATGGATAATTGTGAATTTGGGCTGAGATGCATGTCAATTTGGAATATATGTCGAGAATGTGGGCTAGGAATATATGTTGTGGCTGATTTGAATTGAATTGAATTGTGAATTGGAGAGAGCATGTCAATTTGGGCTAAGAATGTCAATTTGGGATGACAATATCAATTTGCAATATATGTTGAGAATGTAGGCTGAGAATATATGTTGTGGCTTATTTGAATTGAATTGAATTGGGCTGAGAATTTGAGATGTCACATATTGTGGATTATTTGAATTGAATTGTGAATATATCATGTGGTGTTTATATGCAATATATGTTGTTATGTTAAAAATTTTCTTCATGTATTAATATGCTTTGATTCATATGTGATGTTCAGCCGGTGCCCGTTGCCCCCCCCCCCCCCCCCCCCCGTCGACCTCTGCCACCCGCCGACCTCCGATCCATCGCTGTCAAGTAATTTTTTCCTTTTTAAGAATTTTATTCACTTTTGATTTGTGAATTTTTCTTTCTAATTGCAATGATTGCTCTAGGTTTGCAACGATTTTGTTGTAGTGGTCGGAGATTTCTTGTATTATAGACACTTATTTTTTGTTATAATATGTGATATAATGAATAATTGTTTCATTTTTGCTCACAATGACGTTAATTGGTATGCACATGTCACAAGTAGTTGGTAATTACCAAGAGTAAAGTAGCATTCACAAAGTAATTAATAAAAACAAAAGTCAATTAATTTTATGCTTTTACAAGTGTTTACTATGAGATGTGCTATTATATATGATCTTAATTATATTCTTGTGTTAATTTCTGGTTTGTTGATGATTTCATTGGGTGATTAGTATTATATCTATATATATACTTTATTATATATACTTCTTTTCGTATGCAATTTTTTATTTGACAACAACGTAGATAGTGTAACGAAACCTATGCGTCACCCATTTCGGACCAACATGTCTCACACGTGTCATGCGTATGAGATGTGTAGGTCCGGAATTGTCCCTTTTTGGACAGCCTCAGAGTGGGCGACAGAGCGTGGTTTTATGATGAGTCATGAGTCCGAATGGGATTTCAGTAACATATCCTTGTTGTTCTCCATTGCACCACTATCAGGCGTGCAATTGGAGAACAACGGGGTTATGCTGCTGAAATTTCGTTCGGACTCATGGCTCGTCATAAATACCACGTTTTGTCGGTCACTCTTGGGTGGGTTTAGGACCTATCTTTTCCTATAGACATAGGACCGTGGTACTTATGATGCATTCTCGATTGAATGAATGTTTTGCCTATAGAATGGCTGAGGACGACCGACGGTGGATGTATAGTGGTTGGATGAAAAGTGGAGCTCACACGAGGGAGTGGGTAATCAACGCTGAGAAATTTGTTGATCGTGCATTCGCTTTGACAACAAACACTGGCGCGAGGTGCCCATGCATGAAGTGCAGAAATTCTCGTTGGCAAGACAAGAGGACGTTGTCATTGCATATTTGCAAATATGGTTTCGTGCCAGGTTATGAAGTTTGGTCTTTTCACGGCGAGACAGGCCGTGAAAAAACGGTATTAGTAGTGGAAGAAGAAGATGATAGCGTTGCTGACGATAGGATGGATGAGATGCTTGATTCTATACGACCGAAGTTTGAATCAAACCCTGAGGATCCTCCAACACCGGAGGTTCAAAAGTTTTTCGACATCCTTCGAGCTTCAGAAGAGCCATTGCATGAGCACACCACCGTAAGCGTTCTCGCTTTCGTGACTCGTATTATGGCTATTAAGTCAAAGTTTGCATTTTCAAACAATTGTTATAAGGAGCTCTTGAATCTGATCAGCGATATCCTTCCTAAGAACCATAAGGTGCCGAAAGACATGTACCAGTCAAAGAAAATGCTTTCTGCTCTCGGTATGGAGTATGAGAAGATTGATGTGTGCCGAGATAATTGTATGCTGTTCTGGAAAGAACATAGTAATGAGGTGAAATGCTTAAAATGTGGTAAACCGAGATTCGTAGAGGTCATAAATGAAGACGGAGAGAAGGTGACGATAGAGGTTGCTCATAAGCAACTTCGTTACATGCCTCTTACACCTCGGGTGAAACGATTGTTTCTCTCAAAGAAAACCGCTAGACATATGCGATGGCATAAAGAAGGTGTACGTGACAATAATCAAGTAATGGTGCACCCATCTGATGGTGCGGCATGGAAGGCTCTAGATGATTTTGATGCAGACTTTGCTAGTGATGCAAGGAATGTTCGCATCGGGTTGGCAACAGATGGATTCACGCCTTTCAATGTAACCGCATCGTCGTACTCTTGTTGGCCTGTGTTTGCCATTCCATACAACTTTCCACCTTCGTTTTGTATGAAATATGAATTTATGTTCCTATGTCTCATTATACCCGGTCCAGAGCATCCTGGAACACGAATAAACGTGATGCTGAAGCCCTTAATTGAAGAGTTGAAACAATTGTGGAAAGGAGTTGAAGCATATGACTATGACTAGAAGCAAAAATTCAATCTTCGAGTTGCGTATCTGTGGTTGGTCCACGATTTTCCAGCATACGGTATTTTTTCTGGTTGGAGTTGTCATGGAAGGTTGACATGCCCGATATGTGCGAAGGACACAGATTGTTTCCGTCTGAACTTCGGGGCAAAGATTTGTTACTTTGATTGCCATAGATACTTTTTGCCCTTGAATCACCCATTTAGGTTACAGAGGAACAATTTCAAGAAGAACAGTATTGTTGTAAAGGGACCACCAAGGCGTTTTAATGGTAGAGAAATCGCTGATATGCTGAATGAGTTGGTCCTTAATGAAAATGAGGATGGATTTGTAGGATTCAGAACCGAACATAATTGGACCCACATATGTGGCTTATGGGAACTGCCGTATGTCAAATCACTAATTCTGATGCACAACATTGACGTTATGCATCAGGAACGTAATGTTGGTGAAAGCATTATAAGTACATGTATGGATTTTACTGACAGGACAAAAGATAATGTAAAGGCAAGAAGAGATTTAGCTGAGATTTGTAATCGACCAACCCTTGAGTTGACGAATAGTGGTGGCAAGCCACGTGCCCCATTTTGTTTAAAACCTAAAGAAAAAAACAAGTAATGAGGTGGTTGAAAAATTTGAAATTCCCAGATGGTTACGCCGCGGGATTTAGAAGAGCTGTGAATTTGAAGACAGGGAAATTAAATGGATTGAAAAGTCATGATTACCACATAATAATAGAAAGACTCCTTCCTGTAATGTTTCGCGAGTACCTGAATGATGATGTGTGGAAGGCGTTAGCTGAGCTAAGCCATTTTTATAAACAACTTTGTGCGAAAGAAATTAAGAAAGATATGATGGAGATGCTAGAGAAAGAGATCCCGGTGCTTTTATGTAAATTGGAAAAAATATTCCCTCCAGGGTTCTTCAATCCAATGCAACATTTACTGGTTCATCTGCCATATGAAGCTAAGGTAGGTGGCCCTGTGCAATATAGGTGGATGTATCATATTGAAAGGTCCCTAAAGAAGCTTAGAGTGATGGTTGGTAATAAGGCCAGAGTTGAAGGTTGCATCGCAGAAGAATTTAAATTGAAAGAGATAGCATACTTCACTAGTGTATACTTCGCTGAGCATCACAATGTCAACACACCTTCTACACGGTACCATATGGATGAAGACTATCCTTGTAGTGATCTCCAAATATTTGGGTGGAAGGGCATAACTGTTGGTGTCTCCACGACATATTATGTAACTCAGGAAGAACGAACAAATGCCTTGCTCTACATGTACTCAAATATGGAAGAGATGGAACAATATTTCGCGTAAGTGATTCGTTTTAGTTTTATATTTTACCTCCAAATTTTATACCCGTTTGTTTACCTATTCGTTACATTGACAGTATGTTTGATTTGAAATACTTGACGTCTGGTCGTCAACCAACGGAGAAGCAATTAGATAAATTGCGTCGAGAAGGAGTAAATGGCGGGCCTAGTTTCCTCACTTGGTTCAGAGAACATGTAAATCCTTACCTTTTGTGACACGTATTATTTTAGTCTACTAGGTTAATTATCTGATAATCTCCTATGATTTGCAGTGCGTGCTCGCTGACAATGTACATATAGACTTGCGACAGCTCTCTTACGGGAGTATTAGTGCCAAAAGTTACGGTCGCTATGATGTTAATGGTTTCCGCTTCCGTTCAACTATTTTTGAAGCATATCGACCTCTAGCGGCAACAACTAATACTGGAGTTGTTACAAGGGTCGTTGATGGACAAGGACACGAAACTATGTATTATGGAATCATCAAAAATATAATTGAGTACAAATTTGCCGGGAATAAGGAGATTAAAGTAGTCTTCTTCGATTGTGATTGGTTCGACCCTAAACATGGTACTCGTGAAAACCAATTTGGGATGGTTGAAGTCAAACACGCGGAACGATTATCTGGTTGCGACAATTTTGTCCTTGCTCACCAAGTCGAGCAGGTGTATTATATGCCCTACCCATGTGAAAAACTAAGTGCTTGGTGGGTAGTCTACAAAGTGAATCCTCGGGAACGTCTACACACCCCTAGTGATGGCGCTTATCAATTGGAGGTTGAAGAGGTCGATGAGGTTTACCAAGATGATGAATTGCCGACTTCGTTTAATGTAGAGTCAGAATCATTGACAGATTCTTTTCTCGGCGATTCTAATGATGTGGCAGTTCCCGAGAAAAGGAAACACCAACATAAGAAGAAAAAAGTAACATGGCGTGCTTTGGGGAGAAAAGGACAAATTGATCCTGATTTTGATGATAATTGACAAGTAATTGTTTTCATACATGGATATGCAATATACTTCATATTACATGTTTTTTATATGTTCAAACCTTCTTTACTAATAAATGCTCGTTTGTGCTTGTATTGAATAGGATGTCGAAAAAGATGAAGAGTGTCACGAGGAAGCTCTTCCGCTTGGGGAGTTCATCGGCGAGTACTCCGGCGAGTACACCGATGAGTCAGGAGGACACCCTATTCCAGGGTAGTTCCTCTTCGTCAAACAGACGTCGTCAAGAGAAGCTCCTGAGATGCATAGATCCGACATTAATTGGTCGGCATATTGCATTTCAACTAGAAGATGAGGTAACTTTCAGCTTGTTTTTTATGCCAGTTATAAACTATTCCTAATTGTTTCAATACTGTTTTGTAGGAGGAAGAACACTTGGAGAGTGCGGGTCACGAGGATCATCCGGTGGGTGGGGGGCAGGAGGGGGCTGTCCCAGAGTGTGCGGCACAGAGGGATGACCCAGAGGGTGTGGGGCAGGGGATGACCCGGAGGGTGCGGGGCAGGGGGATCTCCCGGAGGGTGCGGGTCAGGAGGAAGGTGCTGAGGCTGCCGGCGGGTCCTTAGTATCTTTCAGGACGAGCCACCCGGTCGCCCCACCAGTAATCTCTTCCGGTGGAGCCAAGATCGAGATTACGCCTGTTGGTGACGGGTAAGTGTAATACTCTTCTGTTGTTTTGCTTTTTTTTCAAAAAATTTCTTTCACTAAACTAATTAACTTTATTTATTATGTATTTCTAGATCTTGGATTGACTCTCGGTTTGACGGCACTTCGAGGGTCAGGCAGGTTAACCAGATATTGGGTAACCTGTGTCGTCTGCACTACCCAGGGGTGCTGACAATGCCGACCGGTGAGCGGGTTCTATGCCAGACATGGGACCAGTACCGGTTTGCTCCTAACGGGCGCCACGGAACTGCTCAGGGGGCGGTGTCTCATGACTTCTGGGTATGCAAGTGTTTTTTCAATCTTCTTTTAGGCTTTTTGAGTTACAACACTGTACTAATCATTACTTTTGCAGTTACGCTTTTGCTTGCCAGAGGTCGGCAATCACCATAACCATGCCCTTCAAGTCTTCAACAACAATGCACATAAGGTGGTGAAGGACGCCATTTCGTATGCCCGCATTCAAGCGAACAATGCTTACTACAAGGAGAAGCTAGGGCAACGAATGAGCAAGGCGACGGGCTCATCGTCAATCTATTTGACTGAAGAAGAATACCGTTCGGTAAACAATTCTAACTTTTTAAATCTTCGATTGTTGAGATTTGTTGTCATATAATACAAATAGCATCTCTGTTCAGGTGAGGATTCCGTGGTTTGCAAACCGCGAGGACACATATTTCGAATTCTGCAAGATTTGGTCTTCAGTCGCATTTAAGAAGACTTCCGAGCAGAAAAGACAATGCCGCGGGACGGATCCGAAGCACAGATATGGTGCCGACGGACATATTCGCCATGCTAAAAGCATGGTAAGACCTCCTTCTGTCACTCTCTAGCTATAGATACATTGTAATGCGACTAACTCATTTCTAATGTACAAGAAGCGAAATCTGGCAACGTGCCAAGTGACATAGAGGTGTATACCTCTGGTCACAAAGGAAGCGATCCTACACAGCCAGATGTCTTGTGTAGCCAGACAGCCACGGACCATTTGGTGAGATGTTATTAAGAGTTTACGTAATTTCATTTTTCTGCGTCTAGCTAATCGAACATGTTTTTTGCAGGCGCAGTATGGTGAACACATGGTTCGACTCCATGGAGAGGACTATGATTGGCGGAGAGAACCTGTGGACCAAATGGCCGTGTACTCCGGCGGAGGTGGCAAAAGCCATGGACGGTGAGACAGTGTTTTTATTAATGTTTTGTGTATGGTATTGTGATGGTAACTAACTCATTCAATGTTGCAGGTACTCCATGTTCAATGGAGTTATTGACTCGAGAGCGGTGAGAGCTCAGAAGTCAGCTCAGTCGTCGCAGAGCTCCGTCGGAGTTGGCTCCAGCCATCGTCGCTCAGAAGAAACCCCGGAGATGGTTCAGATGAGGGAGGAAATGAGGCGGCTACATGATCACAACAGGAAACAACAAGAGTACTATACCGCCTTCTTAGCACAACATCAGGCGATGATCCAAGTAAGCTTAGTTTAGAGTGTTGCAGTTCAAAAGTATTCAGAAATAGGTTTAGAACTAACTGATTACATTACAACATGAGTAGCAACTAGCCCAGCAAAATAGTGGATTTGACATGTCCATGTTCCAACCACTACCTCCCCCGCCACCACCACTATCTCCTACATCACCTGAGGTACCTCCTAGATACTTAAGTTAGCGTTTAGAAGGGTAGTTGAGTTCGTTCTCTAATTTTGTCTATTTCTTCAGTGTTTCCGTACGCCTGGTCAGGATGGAGCCTCCGGGGCAAATGTGGACGAAGCGGGAGGCAGTAGCGGCGCCCACGACCCAAATGTGGGCGATCAGTGAGTATGGATGTGTATAGTGAACCTGGATTGAATCTCGATGTGTTATGTGACTTTGTATGTAAATTTGGATGGTATATGTGAATGCGGATGTGTATTGTGACTTTGAATGTGAATTAAGTTGTGTTATGTGATTTTGGATGTGATGTGTGAAGTTTTGGATGTGAGATGTGATTTTGGATGTTATATGTGAAGTTTGAATGTGATTTTGGATGTGAAGTGTGAATTTTGATGTGTATTGTGAATGTGATTGAAATTGTGGTTGGATGTGAGTGTGAGTAGGGGAACCAGGAAAAAACAAAAAAAAATACTAGGTAACTTTCGTCGTCTTTGACCATAGCCGACGGAAGTTAGCTGGTTTCGGCCACGTGGGCAGAAAGGCTAACTTCCGTCGGCTAGGGCCAAAGCCGACATAAGTTAGGTGCCCCTAACTTCCGTCGGCCAGGCTGGCCAACGGAAGTTAGCACCCCTCTGCTGACGTGGCAGAGTTCGGCGCTAACTTCCGTCGGCCACGTGAAGCCGATGGAAGTTAGCTAACTTCAGTCTACTCGCTTCCGTCGGCCAAAGGCCGATGAAAGTTAGCCTTTTGCCGATGAAGTTAGCTTCTTCCGTAGGGAAAGGGCTAACTTCCGTCGGCTTTGGCCGACGGAAGTTCTCTGTTTTGTTGTAGTGTCTATGAAGCTCACAAAACAAGCCTCCAAATAAAGTAGACTACCAGTTGTACCCCCTGTTCTGATGAGACAAAACCGGTGTAAACCCTAGGGGTAAAGTAGTCTATTCACAGGGTTGAATAGTGCCTATAAATAGTGGAGGCTAGCTAGGTCACATCAACACTTTGAGCAGTCATTTTTGAGCTCCTATGCTAGCCGCCACACACGTTGTATTCAGTCTGTGAGTTCTTTTTGTGTTCCCTGTTCAAGTAATGAAACTTTGATTCTGTTCTCATTTGTGCTTGAACTTGTATTCTGTGTTGCACTGCTTGCTTTGATTCCTCTGTACACCTTCTTCTTCCTGCAGGAAGTTGTGTTTTGAATCGTCTGGAGAAGTGTGTGAGAAGTCTGTTTGTGAGAAGTGTGTGTTTTTCAGTATCTGTTCGCTCTGTGTAAACTGGAGGCTAGACCTCTCTGATTACTAGCGAAGCACTGTTTGACTTGAGTCGAAGCCCGTTTTCTTCCCGTGTCGAAGTCCTCGGCGAAGTCTGTTCAGTGTGCGTTTAGACCTTCGAAATACGAAGCCTAGCACTAGTTGCTGTCGCTGAGTATTTGGTCGAAGTCCGCAGAGGGAAGTCTGCTCTTGCGAAGGGTGTAGTGCGAAGCCTGCTCGAAGGCACCCAGTGTGCTGAGCCTGCACTGACTTAGCAGAGCTAATCGAAATCCTCAGAGGGAAGTCCGCTCTTGCGAAGGGTGAAGTGCGAAGCCTGCTCGAAGGCACCCTGTGTGCGGAGCCTGCACTGACTTAGTAGAGCTGAATTTTCGAGGTTGTGGGTGGAGCGAAGTCTTCTTGGCTTCGAACTTTTGCTCCTTGCGAAGCCTGATTTCGGAGCTGTGAAATACCTCCAAACTAGAACTTCGAAGGGTGTGTTCGAAGCCTGTTCCGCAGAAGACAGAAGTAAACCAGAAGGCTATTTTTAGTTTGAAATTTTAAAATCTCCCATTCACCCCCCTCTGGTCGCCGTTTTCGGTCCAACACCCTTGACATTTTGATTGTGTCTAAAATTAGTTGTGATGTAATAGTTATTCTGGCAACCGGCGAAGCACATCTCCTACAAAGACAATTGATCTATTTGTTGCTGAAACTAATGATATTGATGAAAGTACTGTAATTTTCTCTCCTTCCAATTCATGTTGTTTTATTGTTTTACTTTTTTTCTTGTGGAGTGGTGTAAAATGATTTTTTTAAATTATACTATAGGCTGAACGGGTTGATTGGGCAAGCCTCGAGATTAAGCAAGGTCATGAATATGATGAGAGAGATGTACCCGTGGAGGAAGATGAGATGTTCACATTGTTGGATATCACTGATGAAGAGGTGGATCAAGAGGAGCAGGTTGAAGTAAACCTAAGTACTGAGAAGGATGATAGTCCTATTCGTGATGTAATAGAAGAAGAACAACATTTTTCATATGACATGGATAATCCTGAAATATGAGTTGGTATCATGTATCCATCAATGGAAAAATTTAGCCTAGCAATTAGGCAATATGCAATTAATGAAGAGTTTATGTTGGAAATCAGGAAGTCTGACTGCTCTAGATTTATGGGCTATTGTAAAGCTGATCGTTGTCCTTCGAGAATTTTAGCTCGGGTTACACCTGACAATTCAACAATAAGAGTACTAATTTTACTTTATTAAATCTATGTATGTGTAGAGTTAGTACTAAACTTTTTACATATGCACTTTGTAGGTCAATCACCTTGAAAATCATCATGAGTGTTCTTCAACCAGCATGATCAGATCTTCCATGGCTAATGCTCGTTGGGTCGCTTCAAAGGCAATAGGTATTTTGAGAACAAATTCGAATATGGGCACAAAGGATATGCAACAAAAGCTACAAGATGATCAAAATGTAACAATTGGTTATCATACAGTTTGGAGGGGTAGAGAAAAAGCATTTAGTGAACTTTATGGAAGTTGGGAAAAAATTGAGTTACTATATAACTTCAAGGTAGAGATTGAGTTGAGGTCCCTAGGCAACATTGTTGAAATTGACACTGTTGGGGGGAAAAATACTTTATCCACAGGGTCTCTACAGTTATAAGACAAAGATAATTTACTAGACCGAAGTTCAAGTCTTAACTCCAGCCTCACATATGATCAAGCTCAGAGAATCCGTGCAGACTTCTGTTCGGAGTATAACTTCGAAGGTTCAATCTTTAGAGAGCTTATCTGTCAGCGAGGATAAAAGACTTATCTTCTTTCTAATCAGATTAGTCTTTTACCATTTTAACCTTATTAGGGGTACCGAAATAGTTTCCACTATGTCGGCTGTAACTGAGGGGTAAAAAGGTCTTTTCCTTAAGATTTTTACCTATAAATACCCCCATTCTCACCCTGTAATGATCATCGAATACTCAGCTATTCAATACACAACTTCGAACTACTTCAAGCTATTATCCTATTTGGAGGCTTGGAATAGTCTGCTTCACAAACTCCTCGTTTGTTAGTTCTTAATCTTCGAGAACCTATTAGCGTAATCTTTTACGCCAACAGTTGGCGCCGTCCGTCAGGAACCTAGTCCAAAAAACTTTGTTCTCTACCAAGTTTTTAGAGCCATGCCTCCTAAGCGGAGTTCAGGTGGCAGTCCCATTCGGAGGTCCCCTCGGACCTCCGGAGCAAGATCTTCGAATACGGTTGAGGTCAGAGGACCTTCGGTAGTTCCTCCACCTCAGACCCCCGAAGGGAATTTTCTTCCTCGAGCATACGAAGCCCCTTCAGGGACTCCGTCTATGCTTCGACCAGACGGAGCTCCTTCTCCAGCTCCGACTGTGCTCCGAATTGATCTGTTCAGTTTTCAAGACCCGGAAGTTCCTTCCGGAAGAAATGAAGATAGCCTTGGCGATATGGCGACCTAGATGGCTAGTCTCCAAGTCGAAGTGATAAGGTGGAGGCAGGAAGCAGCAGATATGCTTCGTCCTCAAGTTATCCCCGTCATTCCGGAGGTGCATCAAGACGACGACCCTCTTCTTTATCCTGAAGCCCACGAGAATGCTTCCTTCGATAGCGGGTCTCCGCTGCACCCTAATTTACAAAAGGTGCGCTTCGACCCCAAGTTCAAAACTTCAAAGCTCTGTAAGTACTCCAGGGAAGAAGATCCAAGGGAGTTCTCTCATTCGTATGCTTTGGCGATTGAAGCCAGCGGAGGGGTCCGAGATACCATGGCCAAGTGCTTCCCCCTCACGCTCGAAGGTGTTGCTTTACGTTGGTTCTGGTCTTTGAAGCCAGGATTAATTAGACCTTGGGATCAGCTAAGGAAAAAGTTTATAAGTAACTTTCAGGGTACCTTTGTGCCCCCTATGTATACGGGAAGTCTTTTTCAGGTGAAGCAACAACTTGGAGAAACTTTAAGACAGTTCTTCAAGCGATTCACTCATACGAAGTCACAGATAAGAGGGTTGTATGCATCGTCCATCGTCGATGCAGCCCGAGAGGGAGTTACTCATGCGGGCCTCCTCGACAAACTCCATCGAAAACAAATATCCTCTATAGCACAGTTGATGGCTTATTTCGAAGAATATGCTAGGTCAGAAGAAGGATGGCTCTAAAGAACAGCTTCAACTCCACCAATCATTCGGGAAGTCAAGCTCGAGGTGAAGACCTCAACACCTTCGCAGGGATCCAACTTCGACATCTAGCATGATAGGCGTCGAGGGCAAAAGCATCCTCGCTCCGAAGTCTTGAACATTGCTCCTTCTTCGTAGAAATTTTCCCCTAGAAATCCGCAAGCTTCGGGAAACAAGGTCGGCGGCTGGAGGTCGCCAAGGAAGCCGGCTGGCAAGGGCCAAGCCTTCTTCTGCTGCGTTCACGGTGAAAATCAGAGTCATGCTACCGATGCATGCAAGTCTATACTAGCTTTAAGAGGCGAGTACCTCGAAAGAACCTCTGGTCGAGGCACTACTAACCGAGTCCTCTCCGAGGCACGTTCGAAGCATATGCAGGCTGTCGTATGTGTAGAGAACTTCGACCCCACACGACAACCTATGGTGGTTAATATTATGCCACCCCCAAAGCAAGAATATGGCCAAGACTAGGGCAAAAGAGTGGTCCTCCCTATTTCCGGAGGGGGAACTCTTGGCAGCATGTCAAAGAGGCAGCGAAGAGAGTATGTTCGGGAAGTAGATCATATTGGAACTTCTTCGTCTGTAGCCGCAATGCCCGAGTGGTCCCATGTGCCTATATCTTTTTCTGCATATGATGCAGCAGGCATAAAATTCCCACATGCAGATCCCCTTGTCATCTCTGCCGATATAGCAGGAACTGAAGTTCAGAGAGTGCTGGTCGATGGCGGGAGTTCAGTAGATATCATCTTCGTTCAAGCTTTCGATCAACTCTGTATCTCCAAGAAACATCTCCTCCCCGCAACTCGTCCCTTGCAAGGCTTCACATGACCTCCTCTTGATGCCCTCAGCCAAATAGGTCTTGAGGTTGCTTTCGGAGAGGGGCTCCTGGCAAGAACGGAGGAAGTAATCTTCGATGTTGTAGATGCCCCTTATGCTTATAATGTTATCTTCGGAAGGGGCATGTTAAATCAGTTCGGAGCCATGGCGCACCATAACTATTTATGTATGAAGATGCCCACGCGAGTGGGAGTACTCACTGTCTTTGGTGATCAAGCCACTGCGCGAAGAGCAGAATATGGTCATGGCCCCCCTCTCGACCCAAGACAAGTGAATAACATACAAGGCAATTCAGAGGATATCTCTACTTCAAGTGAGTCTTCGAAGAAATCCTTCCCAAGGCCAAGCCCCGAAGGAGAAATCGTAATGAAGATTATTGTAAAAGACGACAAAGACTATTCTTTTCAGTTCGACAAAGATTTGCCTTCGGAGATCGCTACTTCATTGGAAAAAGTAGTCGAAGAAAATTTGGATGTCTTTGCTTGGTCTGATGAATACATTATGGGAGTCAGCCGAGATATCATCGAGCACAGCTTACTTGTAAACCAAGGGTTCGGCCTATTCGACAGGGGCTTCGAAAGCTATCAGTAGAAAGGGCTAGCCTTGCTAAGGCAAAAGTGGAGAAATTATTGAAGGCTAGGATTATTAGAGAAGTAGCTCGTACGGAGTGGCTAGCTAACCCAGTCTTCATCAAAAAGAAATCCTCCGGGAAGTGGTGCATGTGTATTGATTTTACATCTTTGAATAAAGCATACCCACATGACCCCTATCCCATGCCCCGAATAGATCAATTAGTTGATTCCACTGCTGGTTCAGAGTTATTAAGCTTCCTCGACGCGTATTCTGGTTATCATCAAATCTGGTTAAAGCGCGGAGATGAAATCAAAACAAGCTTCGTAACTCCTTCGGGAGTCTTCTGCTATGTAAGAATGCCTTTTGGCTTTAGAAATGTCAGGGCAACCTTTTCGAGATTAATTGCTAAGTCTCTAGGTCACAAAATAGGCCGCAATGTAGAAACCTATATGGATGATATTGTAATAAAGAGTGCTTTAAAGCACCAGCATAGCCTAGACTTACTGGAAACATTTGAGAGCCTCCGAGCATGTGGAGTCCGCCTCAACCCAGAAAAATGTATCTTTGGGCCTCAAGCTGGAAAGTTGCTAGGGTATCTAGTTTCAAGTAGAGGAATTGAAGCTAGCCCTACTCAAATAACTGCATTGCAAAAAATGGCTCCGCTGGAGAATTTAAAACAGGTACAAAAGCTTAATGGCCGACTTGCAGCACTCAGCAGATTCTTAGCAAGGTCCGCAGAACGAAGTCTGCCCATATTCAAAGCATTAAAAGGGTCCGAAGATTTTGTATGGACACCGGAGTGCCAAAAGAGTTTTGATGATATTAAAAATTATCTCAGCAACCTCGCATCACTCACCGTGCCCATTGCAGATGAAACCCTCCTTTACCTCATAGCTACTGGCTCCGTTGTCAGTGCAGTCCTTGTCAGAGAAGTTGATTTCAATGGGAAGTTGATGCAGAATCTAGTTTATTTTGTATCCAAAGATTTATCTGGAGCAAAAACAAGATATTCTGAGCTTGAGAAGTTCACTTATGCTCTGATAATGGCTTCGAGGAAATTGCGATATTATTTTTTAGCACATAATGTAATTGTACCAACTTCGTATCCTTTGGGAGATATGCTCCGAAGCAAAGATTCTATGGGGAGAATTGGAAAATGGGCCGTCGAGCTAGCACCCTTCGGCATCTCCTTTGTAGCAAGGACAACAATCAAGTCGCAAGTGGTGGCAGACTTCGTAGCAGAATGGACTCCGTCTACAATATGGGCTCCGGAGAAATCAAGCGAAGGAATTTGGACCATATACTCCGATGGAGATTTTCAAGCATCCGGAGCAGGTATTGGAGCAGTAATAATTTCGCCGTCAGGGCAAAGAGCGATGTTGTCGCGCCCCGATTTAATAAATCAGGACTTTTATTGAAATTCCATAGAAAATCAATAAAACAAGACGTTCATCATGCGACCTCGTACAATACGAGCAATCATTCACGGTTCGTAGACCGCATTAATACAAAAGTGAATAAAGGTGAAGAGAAACTAATAAAATAAGGGTCCTAGATGAACGCCTCCTTCCAGTCTCGCCTTGACTGGGTCGCTACTCCAGACCTGCATCCTCCTCGTAGTAGATGGGCTCTGATGGTGTAAGTCAACGGGGTGAGTACAGATGTACTCAGCAAGCCACCGAATGCAAATATAATGCAAGGTAATAACAAGGGAGATAGTGGCTAGTTTTGCGGAAGCGAGAAATTTGTAAAGCAATTTAATGTGAACAATTTATAAGTACTGAAACGTAAACATGTGTATGCATCATCATCTTCTAACTCGAGGGGTACAGTCAGCCCCACCTCGCTCAACAGTCCTTACATGCCATGAATAACTCAACCATTCAAACAATTGTAAACTAACTGCGAGTAGTCACACAACCCGCCCTTGACCGTGGGCTTGGCTTTTCGAAAAGATTAAATTACTCTGATCAGAGATGTACCACTGTACCCACAAGGCACGCACTCATCACCTACACCAAAGTGTAACGAGATGACCCATTTCACGGGAACTCGTGCCAAAACCTTCCATATAGTCCTCCCCGACTCAACAACACCCTCTTATAGGTTTCATATGGTGTCCCGACGCGTCGGAGCCCCACCATACCCCCCTTGAGCCTCGTCGGTACAAGTCGCCCGTAGGCTTGCCCCTTGCCCCCTCCACTATGGTGCATCGAGTCGGAGTATTCCATACTTCCAGTTAGGACTTACCCATTAGACTTGTGGTTGGTACGGAAGTGCTTTGCAACAGATCCCGCAGACCGGTCCTTATAGTGCCCCGGGTGCGACAAACCAATGCCTGAGCTTGCACCCGGAACCCACCATACTTATAACTTAGCCAACTCCAACAGAGTCCAGAGACGAGAATAACGGGGAAATTCATATACAGAATCCAGTTATCTACGACTCATTCTTTTTATCCTATAGCAGTTGTGCCGGTACATTGGGCACTAGCTAATATAATATTTGTAGAGTGACAAGGAGTTAAGGCTCAATAAGCATGGCTTTGGTTGCACACAAGGACAGGGATCTAATAAATATAAGTGTAGGTCTTGATATTGGACTAATGCAATATTAACCTATGAGTTATAGCGATAATTTATTAAAACATGGGCTCAATGATGATCAACTGTTTCCACAGGGGTGGTCGATGACTTGCCTTGATCAGCAAATGGGGATGGAGGAACCTCAGGGTAGAACTTCGGCTCCTTGACGAACTCGTAGTCTTCTCGATACGGAAAAATAAACAACATATTTCAATAAATCATCACAAAACATAAACAAACAAGTTTTGTGGTTTAAATATGTGAGTTGAGCTTTATTGTACTGAGGTTATATTTAATATCATTAGAAGTTACATTTTAAGTGTTTTTACTAATTTATTTCCTGAATTATTAATTTATCCCTAAGGGGTTTTTATTCATTTAATCCAGATCCGGCGGCCAGATGCGAGGCGGGAGGTTTTAAGTGGAAATGAACGGCCAGGATTAAAACATAGCGAACGGGTACGCGTGGACGCACCAGATTGAGTCAACATTTTAAATATCGATCGACGGCCAGGGTTAACCGATACCGGTTTGACCGGATCAGAGGGCTCTGATTAGATCCCCTTAGGATCTAATTTTGGTCGTTCGCTCGGGATCGTGCGGCTCGGATGGATTCCGGCATGGCACGTGGTGACGAGGGTATTTTACCCTTCGTCTCCGGCGACGGCGGGCTCGGGTGCGACCGTGGCGGCGACAGTGGGGGCCTACGGGCCTAGATCTCGCCAGAAATGGAGAGAGGGGGCTATGGCGATCCTGACCATACCTTCGGCGGCGACCGAGGGTGACGGATGGCGACCGGTGGCGAGGGGTAGACGAGGGAGGTCTTCGGGTGGTCGATGGCGACGGCGATCCGACGACGTCCACGGCCAACGGGGTGGATGCCGAGGTAGGGAGGGCTCTGGCGATCACGATGGTGGCGGCGGCTAGGGCGGAGGAGGTCCGAGGCGGCGACGAGGGCTCGCCGGAGTCGAGGCAGAGAGGGAGCCCGAAAATGGGAACGAGGCGCTCTACTTTCGCTCGGGCTTGGGCTACGACGGTGTGGGCAGAGGGCGGCGACCACCAGGGGTTTATATAGGGGGTTGCCGGCGTAAAACGAGAAGGGGACCGGAGGAAATCCGAGGGGATTCCATCCTTGCGCCGGCGAGCTTCCATGCGCACGGATAGGTTCCTAAAACGGAAAAACCGCGTCGGGATTGGACGGAAGGCGATCGCCGGAGGTAGGGGATCATGATCCTGGGCTCGGATCGTCGAGATCGGGTGGCTGGCGGCGGGAAAACGGGAAGGGATCGCCGGGAAAGGAAAGGGGGAGATCCCCTTCCGAGGAGGAAGACGAATCTGACAGGTGGGCTCCACCTGTCAGCGGGCGAACGGGAAAGGGAGCGCCGACAGGCGGGGCCGGTTGGTCAGAGGCGAGGGGCTGAGCTGGTGAGGCTGTCAGGTGGGACCGAGGCGGGGCGCAGGCGGGAGAGGGAGGAGGGAGGCGGCGCCGACAGGTTGGTCCCACCTGTCGGTGACGCGGGCGTTGGGCTGGGTTGGGCCGGAGTGAAATGGAGGTTGAGTCCCAATTAAATTTTAAATGCTTTTCTGATTTAAAATAATTCTAGCAATTCATATATTTGTTTAAGGATTGAAGCACTGTTGATAAAAATTTGTAAAAATTCCTAAAATTATATTTTGGCCTCTAGTTTATCTCATAAAACTTTCAAGTCCAGATTTTGAATATTTCTCCCTGTTTGGCTTTATTAGGGCTCTTTTAGGATTTTCTTTAATTATAAATTGCAGAAATGTATTTAATAATATTTTTCTTTTATTTTAATTCCTTTTTATTTCTGGGGTGTTACAGATGTACTCCGCAAGGCTCAACTTTAAGTCAACCAATAATATAGCGGAGTACGAGGGAATTTTGTTAGGACTCCGAAAAGCACGTGTGCTGGGTACTACAAGAGTTGCTATCAAAACAGATTCTCAAATTGTAGCAGGGCACGTTGACAAAAGTTTTCCAGTCCGGCATCCACAGCTTGCAAAATATATGGAAGAGATCCATAAGATCGAAGCAGCGTTTAAAGGGATTTCTATCCGAAGTATACAAAGAGCTGACAATGCACAAGCCGATACCCTAGCAAAAGCCGCAGTTAGAGTCGTGGATATTCTGGAAGGAGCCTTTTATGAAGAGCTTACTTTGCCTTCGGTGCCACAAATTCCTCCTACGGAGGTTCTTTGCATTCCGAACACTGACTGGCGGAGTTCAATCATGGAGTTATTGCAAGGTGAAGCAACTTTACCTGAAGGGCCACAACTTTCAAGATTGCAGCTAAGAGTTCAGAATTATCATGTAATCAACGATATTCTTTACTGTAACAGCCCCAAAATTAAAAGGGAATAAAATAAAAGAAATATAATAAATAAAAGAATTTCTGAATTTTGTTATTAATAAAAACCCTAAAAGAGCCCTATTAAAGCCAAACAGAGACAAATATTCAAAATTTGGACATGGAAATTTTATGGGATAAACTAGAAGCCAAGAAATATTTTTGAGAATTTTTACAAAATTTTAGCAACAGTGCTTCAAGCCTTAATCAAATAATTGATATTCTGGAATTATTTTAATTGAAAAATGAATTGAAAATCTTGTTGGGCCGCAACCCCATAACTCCCTCCAAAAGCCTTTCGGCCCAGCCCAACGCATCCTCTCTCACTGACAGGCGGGGCCAGCCTGTCGGCGCCGAACCCTTCTCCCTCCTCTCCCGCATGCTCCGCTGGGTCCACCCGTCAGCCTCCGCCCGCTCACTGCCATGCCGGTCCCGCTCATCAGCCCCTTCTCCTTCTCTCGCAGCCTCTGACAGGTGGGGGCCACCTGTCAGTCCCTTCTTCTTCCTTGGAAAGGGATCTCTCCCCTTCCATGCCGGCGCCCCCTCCCTTCCATTTTCGCCGCCGACCGCCCGGATCCGCATGATTGCGCCTCGGATCTCCTTCCCCGAACACCGGTGATCCGTTTCCCCCCCTTAGCCACGCGGTTTCAACCTTTTGGAAGTCTATCTGTGAAGCTATGGAATCTCGCCGGAAAATCAAGGAATCCCCTCGGGTTTCCTTCATTTTCCATGCCATAACCGCGTCGGCGAAGCCCCTATTTAAACCCCGCAACCTCACCGCCACCGATCACCCCAATCTCAGCCAAAGCCACCTTCATCCGACGCCAAAACCCTTTTCCTCTCTGTTTTAGCTCCGGCAACACCTCACCGACGCTCCGGGCCACCGCCACCCTCGACGTCGCCTCCGCTGGGACCGCCGTCGCTCCCTCTGCCTCGGCCCCACCTCCGTTGGGCCAGAACACCGCCGGAGCCCGACGCCACCGGTGAACCCGAGGCGCTCCGCCGCCCTCTCCTCATCGCCGGCCACCACCGGACATCTTTCTCCGCCGATTCCGGTACGGTTGCACTCCCCTCACTCCCCTCTACCCATTTTTTCAGTCACCCGAGGCCTTAGGCCATCGCCATCGCCGGTGGGCGCTCGCCGTCGTTCGGCCGGCGCTGGGGACGAAGCCTCCCGGCTCCCCCGTGCCGCGAGCGTGCCGGATGCGCGTTCCGCCGTGCGATCGTGGATGGACGGCCGAGATTAAATCACTTAAGTGATTAGATCTCAGCCACCCATCCCGGCGAAGGGGTACGAGGTGATCTGGGCCGTCCAGATTCACTTAAACGCCCCGCACCACTGGCGATCGTTGGATCTGGATCCAACGGTCCAGATCCAACCGGTGCAGTGCACAGTGCGCGGGTCCATGGTGGACCTGGCTCACCGTGGACCCGCAGCTGTTTTCTGATTTAAATAAAATTCAGAAAAATACTTTAAACTTCCAAAATTCATATCTTGCTCAAATTAACTCCAAATTTCACCATTTTAATTCTGGAAAATTTGTCTTTTCATTCTTTACACATTTATGCAATAAAAACAACATGTTTATTTGGCACATAATAATCTTATTAAATAATAAAGAAAAATCCCCTTTAGGAATTAATTAATATTTCAATAAAGTAATTCAGATAAACCCTTAAAAATTTATAAAATAATATCAGGAGATATAATGGCTCTATTTCACTGTTATTAACACAATAAAAATGGAAGGACCATGTTGTCCATGACATTTTGTTAATTAACCTTCCTAAGACCCCTGTAGGGTTTAATTAATATTCCATTTAAATAATACAGAAATCTATATAATAATTTTAGATGATATATTTAATCCAGTACACTGTTTATAAGTCAATAAAAATATAATAAGTCATTTTGCCCATCTTAGATTCTTAAATAAACATTTCCAAGACCCTTTAAAATAAATGATTAATTCATATAATGGAAGTACCACACCTTACAAAAATATCATGAAAATGACATAATAAATTCATAGGACTTAATGACTTGATTCTACTGTTTTAAATGTAATAGAAATAACATGTTCACTTTGCCCACTTTAATCTATTAATTAACATTGCAAAAGGCCTTGTGGGGTAATTAAGTAATTCATATAGTAGAAGTTAAACACTTTATATGCATGTCATGACAACTTATATAATAACTTCAGAAAACCTAACAACTTGAGTTCACTAGTCTTAATACAATAAAAATAGAATATTCATTTTACCCACTTTAATCTATTAAATAATATTACAAAGGCCCTTTTAGGACATGCAATTAATGCATTTAAGAAGAAGTCACCCCTTTATGGAAATATCCCAAAAATTTATATAACAAACCTCAGAAGACTTAGTAATTCAAAGTCACTATTTTTGATATCATAGAAACATCAAGGCTAATTTATACCTTTTTAGTTCATTCTCTAAAAAGGGAAAATAAAAACCCCTTAGGAAAAATAATTATATCAAGCCATAAAATTTAGGAATCTCATTAAAAATTGATCTTAAATATTTAACAAATCCCTAAAAGTTAAGACCCTATCTCCTTTACTTAAATCCAACAACAACTTGTATGCTTGTATGCTTGATGTTGGATTGTTTATTGAATGTTGTGTTTACTTTTCCGTATCGAGAAGACTACGACGTCGTCGAAGATCCGAAGTTCTATCCCGAGGTTCCTCCTTCACCCTTTGCTGATCAAGGCAAGTCATCGACCCTTCTGTGGAAACAGTTGATCATCATTGAGCCCATGTTTTAATAAACTATCGCTATAACTCATAGGTTAATATTGCATTAGTCAAATATCAAGCCTTACACTTATATTTATTAGATCCCCGTCCTTGTGTGCAAACCCAAGCCATGCTTATTGATCCTTAACTCCTTGTCACTCTACAAATATTATATTAGCTAGTGCTCAATGTACCGGCACAACTGCTATAGGATATAAAGAATGAGTCGTAGTTAGATGGATTCTGGTATATGAAATACCCCGTTATTCTTGTCTCTGGACTCTGTTGGAGTTGGGTATGTTATAAGTATGGTGGGTTCCGGGTGCAAGCTCGGAAATTGGTTGGTCGCACCCGGGGCACTATAAGGACCGGTCTGTGGGATCTGTTGCAAAGCACTTCCGTACCAACCACAAGTCTAATGGGTAAGTCCTAACTGGAAGTGTGGAACACTCCGTCTCACGGCACCATAGTGGAGGGGGCAAGGGGCTAGCCCTCAGGGCGCCTTGTACCGACGATGGCTCAAGGGGGGTATTGTGGAAACTCGACATGGCGAGACACGGTACGAAACCTATAAGAGGGTGCTGTTGAGTCGGGGAAGACCATATGGAAGGTTTTGGCACGAGTTCCCGTGAAATGGGTCATCTCGTTACACTTCGGTGTAAGTGATGAGTGCGTGCCTTGTGGGTATAGTGGTACACCTCTGATCAGAGTAATTTAATCTTTTCGAAAAGCCGAGCCCACGGTCAAGGGCGGGTTGTGTGACTACTCGCAGTTAGTTTACCATTGGTTGAAAGATTGAGTTATTCATGGCATGTAAGGACTGTTGTGCGAGGAGGTAAAACGTACTCCTCGAGTTAGAAGATGATGATGCATACACATGTTTCCTTTTCCGTACTAATAAATTGCTCACATATAATGCTTTACAAATATGCTGCTTCCGCAAAACTAGCCGCTATCTCCCTTGTTATTATCTTGCATTATATTTGCATTCGGTGGCTTGCTGAGTACATCTGTACTCACCCCGTTGACTTACACCATCAGAGCCCGTCTACTATGAGGAGGATGAAGGTCTGGAGTAGCGACCCAGTCAAGGCGAGACTGGAAGGAGGCGTTCATCTAGGACCCTTGATTTTATTAGTTTCTCTTCACTTTCATTCACTTTTGTATTAATGCGGTCTACGAACCATGAATGATTGCTCGTATTTGTACGTGGTCGCATGATGAACGTCTTGTTTTATTGATTTTCTATGGAATTTCAATAAAGTCCTGATTTATTAAATCGGGGCGCGACAAGATGGTATCAGAGCCGACTTGACTGTAGGAAGCCAAACAGACCTGACCCTAGGACTTATATTAACCATATTTTCATACAAACTGCTTACCTTCTCATCTTCTGAAGTTTTCACAAAAATTTCTCTCTTTTGTAGATGCCGGTCCATACCATGAGCGGGACTCTTCGTGACGAGGCCGGATTCATCCGCGAGCTTCGCGTGCTCGTCGACTTCTTGGGGTTTCCCCATGAGCCTGCGTTCCACGGGATCTTTCCTGATGCGAACGAGAGCTACTGCGAGGTCACGGTTGTTATCCGCCCTTCCTCCACGCAGCCACCCTTCTACACCCATGGAGTCGGAGGACCTTCGTTCGTGGTGGCCAGCCAGCGAGCCGCTCTTCAGTCCCTCGCCGAGCTTCGACTGGTCTACGACTGCCACCTTCGCGACACCATCTACCGCTTCATGCCCATGCGCACACCCGGGAGTCACCGCAGCATCTACATCAACTCCCTCCCTTAGGACAACTCCGCCATCGCCCGCACCATGAGACTCTTGGAGGCTATGGACAACCTTCACACGGAGGCCGTCCTCGACGCAGACAGTCAGCACGACACCATCGACTTCTACCGCCACACTTCAGAGAACCTGATCCGCGAGAATGCTGAGCTCCGTCGACAGCTTCAGCAGAACCCCCAGTTGACCCTCGAGGTGGAGGAATTGAGGCGTCAGAACGAGCTCCTACGCCAGGGCGCCATGGTCAATACCCAGCTCCGTCAGCAGCTCAAAGACTTGAAGAAGGATCTTGAGGAGATCGCACCTCTTCTGCCTCGCAAGAAGAAACCCCTTCGGATCCCCACCGTGAGGCCCAAGAGGATCTCCCGCAGTGCTCCACCCGTCGGACCATCCAGCTCCTCGACCCCGACCGTCTCCCACGAGCCCGTGATCGAGCCGTCCCCTGAGCTACCGTAGACGTAGTTTTACGCTTGATTGTTTTCTTTACTTGCTTGTATTGCCACCCATGTCGAATATAAGACATGAGTGAAGATTAAATAAAAATAAACATAAATGTAATCGCAAGAACGATACATTTTAAAATAAAGCTTAATATCATTTCCCTAGACCTATTAGATCATAATCCCAATCTAAAGGAGAGAATCTACCTCTAATTTCAAGTCAACGTGATTCGTTCGTCGCCGTTCTGCGAGAACAACTCCAATCATGAAGTCAAGACAAGTTGTCAAGAAAACCCTAACTTAGCCAAGCCCAATCTATGCAAATGTAGACTTGAAACCTATCTTTAACCTTCTACTTCTAGCCTTTCCGAATCTCGAGGACGAGATTCTTGTTAAGGAAGTTAGGATTGTAACACCTTGATTTTCGCCAGGCATTAAAAATAAAATAAATAAATTCCAAGGAAAGGATAAATCAAGAAAGAGGAAAGCTAAAATATGGGCCTAAAAATTTCATTTAAATAACAATTAGCTAGAGTATTCTCCTAAAAATTCTCCTAAGCATTAAATTGCGTTCCAAAAAAAAATCATAAATTTTTGGTACCAAGGAATTCAATAAGATCACTTCATCTTAAACCTCTAACAATAATTAATAAAATATATTACAACATGAAGGTTGAGTGAATAAAATACCTGATAAATCATTTATATTAAAAATAATATAAGACATGAGTGTGAAAGATGATAAGGAACTAAAATAAGATATGTAAGCATCTAGGTCAAATTACTCATCTTAGGCAATAAAACCAGTAACAATTTCCCCTTAATGTTGGCACCTCCTTTTGAACCCTTCAACTTCAGGATGGCCAACAACCAAGGATCAAAAGCTCCACACGATGGAAACACCTCTCGCAATCTGCCTCAGTGGGGTGCACCTGTACCTCAGCAGACCCCTGTTGTCTATCATCCCACACTTGCGGAGATGATGACAAAACAGAACCAACTGATCGCCACACTGCTTACCCAGATGCAACAACTACAAAGCAGATGCAAGAGCAGCAGACACAGTTGATCCGTCTCCAACAACACCAACACGAGCTCTCCCTTCAGCTAATCTACGGGGACTTCGCCAACTTTCAGAGATTGGTGAACAAAGCAATCATGCCAGGAACCAGAGCGATTCTATCTCAAGCCCCAACCCCTGCCAAGCCACGAACCACCCTCGGTGGGCCAAGCCCAGACATCCCACCCCAAGCACCACCAGCCGGAAGAACTCCAGCACAAGCTACCGGGTACAAGAGGGACAGGAACGGCAAGCCGATTCTGTGCTTCAACTGTCGCCAAGGAGGCCACTACGCCTGCAAGTGCCCCTACCCCAAGCGGGCGCCATCCTCCATTCCAAACCCAGAGGGACAAACCCTAGTTCACCACCAAGGGAACCCAGATGCAATCGAAGACACTCCCAATTTGGTCTCAACCAACCCAGATCCGGAGATCGCCTTGCCTACTTCTGATGTAACTCTTTCTCCTAATCTGGAGCACCAGTAGACCTCAGTCCCTTAAGTTTTCCCGAGGTTCGCTTCGAATCTCGAGGACGAGATTCTCTGTAAGGGGGATAGGATTGTAACAGCCCCAAAATTAAAAGGGAATAAAATAAAAGAAATATAATAAATAAAAGAATTTCTGAATTTTGTTATTAATAAAAACCCTAAAAGAGCCCTATTAAAGCCAAACAGAGACAAATATTCAAAATTTGGACTTGGAAATTTTATGGGATAAACTAGAAGCCAAGAAATATTTTTGAGAATTTTTACAAAATTTTAGCAACAGTGCTTCAAGCCTTAATCAAATAATTGATATTCTGGAATTATTTTAATTGAAAAATGAATTGAAAATCTTGTTGGGCCGCAACCCCATAACTCCCTCCAAAAGCCTTTCGGCCCAGCCCAACGCATCCTCTCTCACTGACAGGCGGGGCCAGCCTGTCGGCGCCGACCCCTTCTCCCTCCTCTCCCGCACGCTCCGCTGGGTCCACCCGTCAGCCTCCGCCCGCTCACTGCCATGCCGGTCCCGCTCATCAGCCCCTTCTCCTTCTCTCGCAGCCTCTGACAGGTGGGGGCCACCTGTCAGGCCCTTCTTCTTCCTTGGAAAGGGATCTCTCCCCTTCCATGCCGGCGCCCCCTCCCTTCCATTTTCGCCGCCGACCGCCCGGATCCGCATGATTGCGCCTCGGATCTCCTTCCCCGAACACCGGTGATCCGTTTCCCCCCCTTAGCCACGCGGTTTCAACCTTTTGGAAGTCTATCTGTGAAGCTATGGAATCTCGCCGGAAAATCAAGGAATCCCCTCGGGTTTCCTTCGTTTTCCATGCCATAACCGCGTCGGCGAAGCCCCTATTTAAACCCCGCAACCTCACCGCCACCGATCACCCCAATCTCAGCCAAAGCCACCTTCATCCGACGCCAAAACCCTTTTCCTCTCTGTTTTAGCTCCGGCAACACCTCACCGATGCTCCGGGCCACCGCCACCCTCGACGTCGCCTCCGCTGGGACCGCCGTCGCTCCCTCTGCCTCGGCCCCACCTCCGTTGGGCCAGAACACCGCCGGAGCCCGACGCCACCTGTAACACCCCAGAAATTAAAATAAAAGAAAATATTATTTAAATCATTTTTGGATTTATTATTAAAGAAGAAATCACAAAAGAACCCAAATAAAGCCAAACAGGGAGAAATACTCAAAATTTGGACCTGAAAATTTTATGAGATAAACTAGAGACCAAAACATAATTTTAGGAATTTTTACAAATTTTTATCAACAGTGATTCAACCCTTAATCAAATATTCGAATTACTGGAATTATTTTAAATCAGAAATCAATTTTAATCCTTAATGGGCCTCAACCCCGAAACTCCCTCCTAAAGCCTTTTAGGCCCAGCCCATCACTGTTCTCTCTCTGACGAGTGGGTCCCGCCTGTCGGCGCCGCTCCCTCTCTCCTCCCGCTCGCGCCCCGCCTCGGTCCCACCAGTCAGCCTCTTCGCACTCCCCTTCGCCCGCTGACAGCCATGGCCCGCCTGTCGGCCCTTTCCTTTCTCGTTCGCTCGCTGACAGGTGGGGGCCACCTGTCAGATCCTTCGTCTTCGATGGAAGGGGATCGCTCCCCTTCCCCTCTCCGGCGATAGCCTTCTGTTTCCACGCCGCCGGCCGCCCGATCTCGCTCGATCGCCCTCGGATCACTTTCCCCCAGCACCGCCGACCCCCTTCCATCTTCAAGCCACGCGTTTTAGCAGGAATGGAAGCTCGCCCACACAGATGGAACCCTCGCCGGCGCAAAAAGAGAAACCCTTCGGGTTTCCTCCGTTTGCCCTGCTTTATACACCGCCGGTGACCCCTATAAAAACCCCTCGGCTCACCGCACTCCGCCCACACCTCCTAAGCCCTAACCAAAGCCTTCCAGAGCGTCGTTGCCCTCTTCTTCGAGCTTCGGCTCTGCTCCGCCTCCGGCGAGTGATCGCCGTCGATCCCGACCCCCTTCGCCCTAGCCACCGCCACCGGAGTGATCGTCGACCACCGCCCGTCCTCGGCCACCCTTCCGTTGGCCGTGGACACCGCCGGATCGCCGTCGCCGACAAGCACCCGAACGCTCTACTTCATCTACCCTCGCCGCCGGCCGCCGTCCGTCGCCCTCCGTCGCCGCCAGAGGTACCATCGTGATCGCCATCCTCCCCGCGTTCCATTTTTGGCCCTAGCTAGGCCCCTAGGCCCTCGCCGTCGCCACCGTGGCCGCACCCGAGCCCGCCGTCGCCGGAGACGAAGGCGGTACTCGACCCCTTAGCGCGTGCCGTGCCGGATTCCATCTGAGCCGCACGATCGCGAATGAAGGGCACAGATTAAATCCCTTCGGGATTTAATCTCACCCGTAGATCTGGTCAAAGGGGTACGGGGCGATCGCAGCCGTCGATCGTTACTTGAACCCCAGGATCAATCTGGTGCGTCCACGTATACCCTTTCGCCACGTTTTAATCTGAGCCGTCCGATTTCATTAAAACCCTCCCGCCTCGCGCTCAGCCGCCAGATCTGGATCCTACGGCTCTGGATCGGCCGGTTCACGCGCATAGTCACGGGTTCACGGTGAACCTGGTTCACCGTGGACCAGGGACTATTTTTCTGTTTAAATAAAATCCAGAAAATAGTTTAAACTTCAAAAATTCATATCTTGCTCATTTTAACTCCAAATTTCACCATTCAAATTTTGTTAAAACCAGAATATTATTCTCTACACATTAATGCCATAAAAATAGTATGTTTCTGTTACCCAAAATATTATTAATAAATAAATGAATAAAAATCCCTTAGGGTTAAAAATTAATAATACAGAAAATAAATTGGGAAAAATCCTAAAATGTTAAACCTTACTGTTTTATACAAAACTCAGAATATTAAAATATTACTTCACATAAAAAAACACCCACAAACTATGTGTGTTCTTTTATTTGGTGGATTTTATCTGTTTATTGAATGTATTATTTATTTTTCCGTATCGAGAAGACTACGAGTTCGTCGAGGAGCAGGAGTTCTATCCCGAGGTTCCTCCATCACCATTTGCTGATCAAGGCAAGTCATCGACCACCTCTGTGGAAACAGTTGATCATATTTGAGCCCATGTTTTAATAAGTTATCGCTATAACTCATAGGTTAATATTGCATTAGTCCAATATTCAAACCTTACACTTATATTTATTAGATCCCCGTCCTTGTGTGCAAACCCAAGCCATGCTTATTGAGCCTTAACTCCTTGTCACTCTACTATAAAAATATTAGCTAGTGCCCAATGTACCGGCACACCTGCTATAGGTTAAAAAGAATGAGTCGTAGATAGCTGGATTTCTGTATATGACTTTCCCTGTTATTCTCGTCTCTGGACTCTGTTGGAGTTGGCTAGGTTATAAGTATGGTGGGTTCCGGGTGCAAGCTCGGGCACTGGTTTGTCGCACCCGAGGCACTATAAGGACCGGTCTGCGGGATCTGTTGCAAAGCACTTCCGTACCAACCACAAGTCTAATGGGTAAGTCCTAACTGGAAATATGGAATACTCCGGCTCGATGCACCATAGAGGAGGGGGCAAGGGGCTAGCCTGCGGGCGACTTGTACCGACGAGGCTCAAGGGGGGGTATGGTGGGGCTCCGATGCGTCGGGACACCATATGAAACCCATAAGAGGGTGCTATTGAGTCGGGGAGGACTATATGGAAGGTTTTGGCACGAGTTCCCGTGTGATGGGTCATCTCGTTACACTTCGGTGTAGGTGATGAGTGCGTGCCTTGTGGGTACAGTGGTACATCTCTGATCAGAGTAATTTAATCTTTTCGAAAAGCCGAGCCCACGGTCAAGGGCGGGTTGTGTGACTACTCGCAGTTAGTTTACAATTGTTTGAATGGTCAAGATATCCATGGCACGTAAGGACTGTTGAGCGAGGTGGGGCTGACTGTACCCCTCGAGTTAGAAGATGATGATACCCATGCACATGTTTATTTTTCCGTACTAATAAATTGCTCACATTTAAAGCTTTACAATTATGCTGCTTCCGCAAAATTAGCCACTATCCCCCTTGTTATTATCTTGCATTATATTTGCATTCGGTGGCTTGCTGAGTACATCTGTACTCACCCCGTTGACTTACAACATCAGAGCCAGTCTACTACGAGGAGGATGAAGGTCTGGAGTAGCGACCCAGTCAAGGCGAGACTGGAAGGAGGCGTTCATCTAGGACCCTTATTTTATTAGTTTCTCTTCACCTTTATTCACTTTTGTATTAATGCGGTCTACGGACCATGAATGATTGCCCGTATTGTACGTGGTCGCATGATGAACGTCTTGTTTTATTGATTTTCTATGGAATTTCAATAAAGTCCTGATTTATTAAATCGGGGCGCGACAAGATGGTATCAGAGCCGACTTGACTGTAGGAAGCCAAACAGACCTGACCTTAGGACTTATATATATATTCACTATATTTTACAAAAGATCACTTATCCTCTCATCTTCCGAGGTTTTCACAAAATTTTTCTCTCTTTTGTAGATGCCAGTCCGTACCGTGAATGGGAACCTTCGTGACGAGGCCGGATTCATTCGTGAGCTACGCATGCTCATCAGCTTCCTTGGATTCGAGCATGAGCCGATGTACCATGGAGTCTTCCCCGATGAGGAAGAGAGCTTCTGCGAGGTCACCGTCGTCGTCCAGCCCTCCCCTCAGACAGCTCACACCTACCGCGGAGGAGGACCCACCTTCCTGGTTGCCAGTCAGCGTACCGCTCTCCAGGCACTCACGGAGCTCCGGATGATCTACGACAGCGAGCTCTACGACACAGACTTTCGTTTCGTGCCTCTTCGCACTCCGGGGAGTCCTCACAGCGTCTTCGTCAGCACCCTCTCCCAGCGTCATTCCGCGATTGGGCATACCATGCGCTTGTTGGAGGCCATGGATGATCTCCATTACGAGGCACTGCAGGACGCCAATGGACAGCGCGACACCATCAGCTTCTACCGACATTCTTCCGAGGACCTGAACCGCGAGAACGGAGAGCTTCGTCGCCGCATCCAGTAGGGCCACCGCTTGGCTGCCGAGGCAGAGGAGTTGCGGCGTCAAAATGAGCTCCTTCGACAGCGCGTCGCCACCAACCCACATCTCCGCTACCAGATCGAGGAGTTGAAGAAGGACATAGAGGAGATCGCGCCTCTTCCGCCTCGCCAGAAGAAACCCCTTCAGGTCCCCACTGTGAGGCCCAAGAGGATCTCCCGCAGCGCACCACCCGCCGGACCATCCAGTTCCTCGACCCCGACCGTCTCCCACGAGCCCGAGATCGAGCCGTCCCCCGAGCTGCCATAGACGTAGTTTTACGATTGATTGTTATTTTTATTGCTTGCTTGTATTAGCATTCATGTCAAAACATAAGGCATGAATGAGAGTATAAATAAATGTAACCGCAAGAACGGTACCCTTTTGAAATAAAATATAAAGAAGTTCACTAAAATAAATGTGTATACTTTGAAAACTCCAGGATGACCAACACTCAGGGATCAGACGCTCCTCAGAACGGAGGGGATAGTGGCAACCTGCCTCAATGGGGAGCCACCGGACAGAGGCAAGCCCCGGTCGCCAATCACCCCACTTTGGCTGAGATGATGGCCACCCAGAATCAGTTGGTCTCAGCCCTATTGCACCAGATGCAGCAGCAGCAGCAGATGCAAGAATAGCAGGCTCACCTCTTTCGCCTCCACCAACAGCCCGAGCTGCCCCGACCTGCCACACCAGCTCCTGCTCCCGCGTCACAACTCTCGGAGTTCCTCCGAGTCCGCCCACCGACCTTCTCGAGCACCACCAACCCCATGGAGGCTGGGGATTGGTTGCGGGCGATCGAGAAGAAGCTCGACCTCCTGACCTGCACTGAGCAGGAGAGGGTGGCCTTCGCCACCCACCAGCTTCATGGTCCCGCCGCTGAGTGGTGGGACAATCACCGCGAGACTCTGCCCGAAGGCCACGCCCCCACTTGGGCAGAATTCTCGGCTGCCTTCCGTGCCGCCCACATCCCCGACGGCATCATTGCCCAAAAACAACAAGAGTTCAGAGATCTGCAGCAGGGGAGCAGATCTGTCACAGAGTATCTGCACGAGTTTAACAGGTTGGCCAGGTACGCACCTGAAGAGGTCCGTACGGATGCGGCCAGACAGGCCAAGTTCCTTAGGGGACTGAAGGACGAGTTGTCCCTACAACTCATCTCCGGAGACTTCGCCAACTTCCAGAAGTTGGTGAACAAGGCGATCATGCAGGAGACCCAGCAGAACAAGGTCGACCTGAAGAAAAAGCGCATGATTGCCTTCAGGCAGAACCAGGGTATGGCCCAGAGACCCCGTTTTGCTCCACCCCCACCAGCACCACAGTACCACCCCCGGCCAGTGTATCGCCCGACGCCACCAGCTGCTAATGCCGGAGCCAGCCAACCTCGTGCCGCTCCAGCCGCACCGACCGCCCCAGCTGCCCCGGCCAAGAAGCCGGAGGTTTTGAGAGACAGGCATGGCAAGCCTGTGGTGTGCTTCAACTGCCGCCAGGAGGGACACTACTCCCACCAGTGTCCCCATCCCAAGAGAGCTCAAGGCGTCACCTCCAACCCCGCCGTCCACGCCAAAGTGAACCACGTCTCCGCCGAGGAAGCCCAGGCTGCACCAGAGATCGTCATGGGTAAGTTTATGGTTCATTCATCACTTGCAGTGATATTATTTGACACCGGAGCTACCCACTCCTTTATATCAACTGCTTTTGTGGAAAACAATGCCCTGGACATAAGTGAACTACCCAGGCCAGTGTTGATAGCTACCCCAGGCAAGCAAACCCTCGCTTGTTCCTTTAGTCCAAGGGTATGGGTAGATATCCAAGGCACGATATTTTGGGCCGACCCCATTCTAATAGAATGTCAAGGTTTGGACCTCATTGCAGGGATGGATTGGCTAAATAAACACCAAGGTGTGATAGAATGTGCCTAGAGAAAAGTGACTGTGACTAATGAAGAAGGGACTATAGTCACATTCCAGATGCCCAGCATGAAGGCCGGAAGGACGAGACTACATCAGATCACCTTAGAGGAGATACCAGTAGTCAGTGAATACCCGAACGTATTCCCTGAGGATCTACCAGGGATGCCACCCAAGAGGGACATCGAGTTCAGGATTGACTTGGTGCCCGGAACCACCCCTATCTACAAGCGACCATACCGTATGGCCGCCAATGAATTAGCTGAGATGAAGCAGCAGTTGGAGGATCTTGAAAGGAAAGGTTACATCAGGCCTAGCACATCACCATGGGGTGCTCCCGTCATCTTCGTCGAGAAGAAAGAAGACAAGGCAAAGCGTATGTGTGTGGATTATCGCGCTTTGAATGAAGTAACGATCAAGAATAAGTACCCGTTACCTCGGATCGATGATCTTTTTGACCAGCTAAAAGGAGCTACAGTATTCTCGAAGATCGACTTGCGTTCTGGTTATCATCAGTTAAGGATCCGAGAGGAGGACATACCCAAGACTGCATTCACTACCCGTTATGGATTATACGAGTGTACGGTTATGTCCTTTGGATTGACCAACGCCCCTGCATTCTTCATGAATATGATGAATAAGGTATTCATGGAGTATTTGGACAAGTTCATCGTGGTCTTCATAGACGACATCCTCATTTATTCCAAGGATCAGAAAGAGCACGAGACTCACCTCCGGTTAACCTTAGGAAAACTAAGGGAACACCAATTGTATGCCAAGTACAGCAAATGCAAGTTTTGGACGGCAGAAGTAAAGTTCCTTGGACACATCATCTCTGCACAAGGAATCGCAGTAGACCCTACCACCGTAGAAGTCGTGACGGATTGGTTGCCACCCACGAACGTATCTGAGATACGAAGTTTTCTGGGTTTGGCCGGATATTACCGAAGATTCATCGAGAATTTTTCTAAGATAGCCAAGCCAATGACCAAGTTGTTGCAGAAAGGAGAAAGGTTCGAATGGACTCCCGAATGCGAGGAAAGTTTCCGCACTCTTAAGACCCGTTTGGTGTCTGCACCTATACTGACCCTACCGGATATCCGCAAAGACTTCCATGTCTATTGCGACGCATCTCGCCAAGGATTGGGATGTGTTCTTATGCAAGATGGAAAAGTTATCTCTTATGCCTCCCGACAGTTGAGACCTCATGAGTTGAATTATCCGACTCACGATCTGGAATTAGCCGCCGTAGTGCACGCCCTTAAGATTTGGAGACACTATCTAGTTGGAAATCGCTGTGAGATCTTTACGGATCACAAGAGCTTGAAGTATATCTTCACACAGCCAGATCTGAACTTGAGGCAAAGACGATGGCTGGAATTGATCAAGGACTATGACTTAGGTATTCACTACCACCACGGAAAAGCAAATGTGGTAGCTGATGCATTAAGTCGCAAGGGATATTGCACCGCCATGATAATTCAAGAACACGCACCCCTGTTATGTAGGGAGATGGAAAAATTAAATCTTGGATTAACCACAAGAGCATGCCTAGCCACCTTGGAGACCGAACCAGTCTTGTTTGAGCAGATCCGTGAAGCTCAGTTGGAGGACCCAGATATAGCTGCCATTAAGAAGAACATGAGACAAGGAAAAGCCCCCGGATTTTCAGAGGACGAGAGTGGCACCATATGGTTTGGAACTCGGATATGTGTGCGGATAAAACTGAAATAAAGACTCTTATCTTAAGAGAGGCCCATGAGACATTGTACTCCATTCATCCCGGCAGTACCAAGATGTACCAAGATCTGAAGGAACGTTATTGGTGGGTTAGCATGAAAAGAGAGATTGCCCAGTTTGTCGCCGAATGTGACACCTGCAGAAGAGTAAAAGCTGAACATCAGAGACCTGCAGGATTGTTACAACCACTTAAAGTGCCGGAATGGAAGTGGGAAGAAATCGGTATGGATTTCATCACCGGATTACCAAAGACCCAACTGGGGTATGATTCTATTTGGGTGATCATCGATCGGCTTACGAAAGTGGCTCATTTCATAGCCGTCAAAACAACCTTTAGTGGCCCTAAGCTTGCAGAGCTATATATGGCCCGGATCGTCTGTCTTCATGGAGTGCCCAAGAAGATAGTGTCTGACCGAGGAAGTCAGTTTACTTCTCGTTTTTGGAAGAACCTCCAAGAGGAGATGGGCACGAGATTAAATTTCAGTACCGCCTACCATCCTCAGACAGATGGACAAACGGAGAGGGTAAATCAGATACTAGAGGATATGCTTCAAGCATGTGTTTTGGATTTTGGAGCCACTTGGGACAAGAGCTTGCCGTACGCTGAATTTTCATACAACAACAGCTATCAAGCCAGCCTTCAGATGTCTCCGTTTGAAGCCCTATATGGACGTAAGTGCAGAACGCCTCTACTTTGGGACCAAACTGGTGAATCCCAAGTATTCGGAACCGACATTCTTCGTGAAGCTGAAGAGAAGGTACGGATCATCAGAGACCGACTCAAGACAGCCCAATCGCGACAGAAGAGCTACGCAGACAATCGCCGTCGAGACCTAGCCTTTGAAGAAGGAGATCATGTCTACCTTCGAGTCACGCCTCTCTGTGGTACTCAACGGTTTAACATGAGAGGAAAGTTGGCCCCTTGATATGTTGGACCATTCCCCATTATCCGACGCCAAGGCGAAGTAGCTTATCAGTTGGAGCTACCACCCTCGTTGGCTGGAGTGCACGATGTATTCCACGTATCTCAACTCAAGAAGTGTCTCCGCGTCCCCACAGAGCAAGTGGACCTTCAGCAGTTGGATGTCCAAGAAGACCTGACCTATGTGGAAAAGCCGGTCAAAATATTGGAAGTAAAAGAAAGAACCACCAGGAGTCGAGTAATCCGCTTCTGCAAAGTGCAGTGGAGCAATCATCCGATAGAAGAAGCTACTTGGGAAAAAGAAGATGAACTCAAGGCACAGCATCCTGAGCTATTCGAGGATTAATCCGAATCTCGAGGACAAGATTCTCTGTAAGGGGGATAGGATTGTAACACCCCAGAAATTAAAATAAAAGAAAATATTATTTAAATCATTTTTGGATTTATTATTAAAGAAGAAATCACAAAAGAACCCAAATAAAGCCAAACAGGGAGAAATACTCAAAATTTGGACCTGAAAATTTTATGAGATAAACTAGAGACCAAAACATAATTTTAGGAATTTTTACAAATTTTTATCAATAGTGATTCAACCCTTAATCAAATATTCGAATTACTGGAATTATTTTAAATCAGAAATCAATTTTAATCCTTAATGGGCCTCAACCCCGAAACTCCCTCCTAAAGCCTTTTAGGCCCAGCCCATCACTGTTCTCTCTCTGACGAGTGGGTCCCGCCTGTCGGCGCCGCTCCCTCTCTCCTCCCGCTCGCTGAGGAGCCATGCTGAATAGCGTGGGCCTCATGGCTCCAGAAGTGATTAGTCATTGTCAACGATAGTCAAAGAAGAGAAGAGATCTGCTGTTTCATGGGCCGCGTGTGACTCAGGTACACGGGCAGCGAGCGACTGTCGGGCAGAGGAGGCTGCGAAGTCGGGCTGGCCCAATCCGGGTGCATGGGCCAGAAGCAGTAGAAGACCCACTGGGCTGTTGACCAGGACTGACTCAGGTACACGGGCGGTGAGCGATTGCCGGGCTGAGAGAGCTGCGGAGTCGGGCCGGCCCAATCCGGGTACCTGGTGCAAAGCTGGTGGAGGCTTTGTCAGTTTCGGCGTAAAACTGACAACCGTTGATTCTGTATCCGACTGTCCAGAAGAGTAGCTTCCGGATATGTCATCTGTTACTCTAGGCCCACAGTCAGTCAGTTGTGTCTGTAAAAATACCTAAGGGCAGTAGAGTCTTTTTCTGTATTTTTGAGTCTGTAAAACCCTAAGGGGCTGGTAGAATATTCCTAGTGTTGGGCTGCCTATAAATAGCACCCCAATCCCTAGGGTTTGGACTACCCTTTGTGCTGAAATCAAATCCACCTTTTTGGGTCACTCCCTTCTCTCCCCTGTGTGCGCCGCCAGGGGCTTCCTCTCCCTGTTCTTGCATTCTTTTGGCTCTAAGCTTTTGGATGCATTTAATCTTTGAACTCTGGTGAATTTATTGCTTTCATTTTGTTTGGTTTGGGGAGTTATTGCCTTACCTACGGGCTGCTGAATTTATTCTTGAAGAGAAGCTTCTTCGGCTGGGTGTGTTCTTCACGGTGGTAGTACTAGTTCTTGCTGTTGTAAGTAGTACTGCTTCACTGTAGCTACAGTGTTCGGCTGCAGCTTTTCACCTTCTATCGCCCAGCTTTTTGATCGAAGCTGACAGTCTCTTTTGCTTTTTCCTGGTGTGTCTGGCGAAGCTCGGTCCCGTGCGAAGCCCCTCAACTTCGTGAGGCAGGCTCCGATCGAACCTCTTTAAAGGCTTCGCTCAGACTTCGAACTTCGATTTTTGCGTCTGAGTTGCTAGATTCGAAGTTCCTCCTGTATGAACAGCATCGCATACTTCGAACTAGCATACTCCGAACCTATCTGTTCGAAGTCCACACTTCGACAAGTTTCAAAGTTGGGTTCGAAGCTTGTAGCTCCGTTTGGCTTCGCACTGATTTCTGTGTAGCGTGTCACCCTTCGCCTCTCTTTTCGAAGCTTGATCTTTTCGAAGGTAGGGCATTGGCTTCGGACTTGCTCTTCTGTCGCGTGACAGACTTCGCTTCTCTGTTCGAAGGTTGTCCGTCTGCTTTGTGTTCGAAGTTTTTCTGTGTCGAAGGTTGTGCTTCGAAGCTTTCGGTTCGAAGTACGTTCGAAGTCTTGTCTTCGAAGTGTATACTTCGAACCAAGCTCCGGCACTGTTTTACTTCGCTCCGAAGTACTCTTCGCTTTTTACCACTTCGCACTAGGCTAGACAGTGACACCTTCGGCACTTCGGACAGACTCCGTCATCAACCTCCGAAGCAGACCTCGGCGTGCGAAGGGGGCTTCGCCAAGTTCCGAACAGGAGACAACTTTGGACAGTAACTTCTCATTTCACTTTATACATACTTAGATCATTTCATTGAGAAGTTTAGGCCTGTTATAAGTTGTTCATCTGCCTAGATTACACTACTTTTGTTTTACACTATTTATCATCAGATGCTTCTAGGTTAGAAACCTTTAGACTTAGGCTTTCTGTTTATTTTCCGCTGCGTAGTATTTTTGAGGTGCGTTGGGTATTGGGAACAGGCCATTGATTCGAAAGAATTTTTAAGGCGCCCATTCACCCCCCCCCCCTCTGGTCGCTACTTTCGGTCCTACAAGTGGTATCAGAGCAAGGTTAGGGTTTTTCCATACCTTAACCGGTTCTAAACCCCAGTAGTGACTATGACGTCTCCTGGCAAGGTCCCGTCCTTGGAAGCCTATGGCTATAATTACTGGAAGACTCGCATGCGAGCCTATCTCATGAGCCAGGGTTCGGACATATGGGACATTTGCGTTCACACCACGTTTGTCATTCTGCCAGTTACTGAGCAAGGTACTGCTGATATCATTGCTCAGCATCTGAGCAACAGTAAGGCTGTGAACATTTTATTTTCTGGTCTAGGTCCCACTGAATTTGAGCGAGTGAGTCACCTCTCCACTGCGAGAGAGATCTGGGCTACCCTCAAGGCACACCATGAGGGAACAGCACAGGTCAAGGCTCGGCTCTATCAGACCTACCGACGTGAATATGAGAATTTCACACAGAAGCCGGGTGAATCTGTTGAGGCTTTGTTTGGTCGCTTTCAGTCGATCATTAACAAGCTTCGGGACAACAAGGCTGAGGGTGCTCAGTTAGTCTCAGATCACGAGCAGGCGCTCAAGGTTCTTCATACCTTGGACCCAAAGATCTGGGAGATCAAGGTATCGTCTATCGTTGAGAGTACTTCATACGATACCTTGACCATTTCTGAGTTATTTAGCAAGCTAAAGGCCACTGAGGTAGATATCCAGTTGAGATCAAATCTCACTGGCTCTGGATCAAAATCCCTGGCCCTTGCTACACCTTCTGTTGATCCCTCTGCTGTGAGTTGTGCTGGGTTCTCCTTGATGTCTATCACTGAGGACCAGCTTGAGTTGTTGGGAGATGATGATTTGTGTCTCTTTAACAACCGGGTGCGTCGTGTCTATGATAAAAGAATGTTCAAAAGACACGGCACAAAATCCGGATGCTTTGAATGTGGTGATCCAGGACACTTCATCGCCGACTGCCCCAAGCGCAGTGGTTACAAGAAGGGCGCCGGCAGCAGCTTCCATGACTCCGGCAAGCATGAGAGCCCTTCCTTCAACAAGGGCAAGCCGAAGACTCGGTTCTTCAAGAAGGCCCTGAAGGACTACCGGCGAGAGAACAAGAAGCGCGACAAGGCCTTCTTCGCCGAGATGGAGAAGAGCTACTCCAAGCAATCCACGTCTTCTTCCTCTTCATCGAGCTCAAGCGATGAGGAGATCACCATCAAGAAGGGGAAGGACAAGGATGATCCGGCAGGCCTCTGCTTCATGGCTTTCGGAGACAAGCCGAAGAGCCGCACACACCAGCGCCGAAGATCCCGCAAGAGCTTCTGCTCCATGGCTCTTGGGGATAGAGAAGAAAAGAGCTCCTCCGACGACTCCGACGACGACGATAGCAAGGTATCATCTTATGAGCGTGAAATTGTTGATTTACTAGAGAGCAATCGTCAGGAGTTAAAGTATCGGGAAAAACTGCTTAGGGGGGCTAAGAAGAGGATAGATGAGCTAGAGAGTGAGCTTGCCGTGGCCAACGGCAGAATTGAGAGTCTATCCTCTTCCCCTTGCTTGGGTATTAGCAGTGAGTGCCCGAAGTGTGAGGTGCTTCTGTGTGACCTGTCGACTCTGAAGTCCAGGTACACAGAAAGGGTTGATGAGAGGGACGCTTTGGCAACTGAGCTTGAAAGTGCTCAGCAGGAGCTGAAAGATGCTCACGCCACTATCGTCGCACCCTGTGTTGATTGCCCATCTCATCTAGCTGCCTTAGCTGAGCTGAAATCCAAGGGCAATGAGCATTTGGGTGATGTTGAGAGGTTGAGAGCTGAGCTTGCCCAGACTAGGCTAGAGCTTGAGACACTGTCAGTTCCACCCACTGTCTGTGAGAACTGCCTGTCTCTTAGAATGGAGTTGATTAAGCTAAAAGCCGGGAAGTCTGTCCAAGTAGAGAATGAGTGTGAGACCTGCTTGTCTCAGGTGGAGGTTCTAGCTTCTTTGAGAGAGGAGCTAGATGATTCTCAGAATGAGAACTTTTACCTCCGGTCTATCCTGAGTTGGATCAGTGCCAGAGAGCCACAGCTTGGCATGATGATCCAGCAGTTCAAGAGGCAGGATGGGTTTGGGGTAGGTTACACCTACACCAAGGCTGACTTTGAGAGTGCCCTCAGCCGGGCAGTGGAGTGGAGTAAAATGACTCCAGAGCAGAGGTATCCCAAGACTCACTCCACTGAGACCTCCCAGGCTTGTCAGCCCAAGGATGGAGTGATTCATGAACCACCCAAAGCTCCACCCAAGAAGTCTATCTGGGTTCCTAAGCCCAAACACCTCCACTCTTCTCTAGACTCTCTTCCTGGACCCTCTCAGTCCAAGAAGACCACACCAAACACTACCAAGCCCAAGAATCCCAAGCCTCAACCACATCCCAAGAAGCCTACCTATCATTGTGAGTTTTGTCAGAGAGACGGGCATCTTGCGGAGTTTTGCTTCAGGAGGAAGCGGGTTGAGAGAGCAGAGAGGGCTCGTAGTGATCAGGTGCAGTTCTACCAGCAGGATGGTAGACTGCGTGTTCCTCGGCGCGGGGAGAGGCTAGAGGCCAGGCCGCGTCGTGTAGGTGGTGGTAGAGGAGACGGTTTTCCTACCCGTGCTCCAGTAGGTGGTGTTCGTTCCGGCAGAATTCCAGACCGAGTTGGCAACGGTTCTGGACCTCGTGGCCGTAGGGTTAGGAAGAACCATGGACCGCGCTTTGAGCCGCGTTTTGGTCCAAACTCTTTTGATGGTTTTCGCTTTCCATCTTTTGAGCAGATGGCTCGACACTGGTTTAGCTCTTTTGCTAAACCTGGTGCCGGACCATTTGCTCCCACTTACAGACATTGATTGTGCAGGACCGGGGACTGGAGGATGTGTGGATCATGGACTCAGGATGCTCTCGCCACATGACGGGACATCGCAGATGGTTCTCCAGTCTCACTCCCCCGAGCTCCAAAGAGTACATTACATTCGGGAACAGCGGTCAAGGGAAAGTAAGTGGCATAGGCTCAATCAGCATTTCAGATCATTTCTCTTTAAAGAATGTTGCTTTGGTCAAAAATCTGAACTTTAATTTAATCTCTGTTTCGCAACTTCTTGAGGATGGTTTGGAAGTGCGTTTTAAGAAGGGCAATTCTTCTGTGGTTGATTCTAGAGGGTCTTTGGTTTGTCAGATTTTACCCTTCGGTAAAGTTTTTCGAATTGACTTCTCTAGTTCTTTTGGCCCTTCTCGCTGTTTGATTGCTGGATCTTCTTCTGAGCTCTGGAAGTGGCATAGGAGGTTAGGTCATTTGAGTTTTGATCTGCTAGTCAGGTTAAGCTCTATGGACCTCATCCGAGGATTGCCCAAGCTTAAAATGGAGAAGGATCTAGTTTGTCATCCCTGTCGTCATGGGAAAATGGTTGCCGCTTCTCATTCACCTGTGACTCAGGTGATGACTTCGTATCCAGGCGAGCTTTTGCATTTGGACACTGTAGGTCCAGCTCGGGTACGCTCAGTCGGTGGGAAGTGGTATGCACTTGTGATTGTTGACGATTTTTCTCGTTTCTCGTGGGTTTTCTTTTTGGAGTCTAAGGATGAAACTTTTCAATTTGTCCATGACCTGGTTTTGAAGCTGAAGAATGAGAACAATGGTCGGATGCGAGCAATTCGCTCTGACAACGGCTCTGAGTTCAAGAACTCTCAGTTCGTCAGCTTCTGTGGTGATCAGGGTCTGGACCATCAGTTTTCTTCTCCTTACACTCCCCCACAGAACGGCGTTGTGGAACGAAAGAACCGCACGCTAGTTGAGATGTCCAGGACGATGCTCGATGAGCACAGGACTCCTAGGCGTTTTTGGGCTGAAGCCATGAACACGGCTTGCTATCTGGCCAATCGCATTTTTCTTAGAGCTTACATTGGTAAGACATCATATGAGTTGCGGTTTGGCAGACAGCCCAAGGTGAGCCACTTGCGAGCGTTTGGCTGCAAGTGCTTTGTGCTCTAGAAGGGAGGGCATTTGGACAAGTTTGAGTCTCGTTGCTGGGATGATGTTTTTCTTGGTTATGCATTGCATTCTCGAGGCTTCCGTGTTTGGAACCTCGAATCCCAGCTGCTTGTCGAGACGTGTGAAGTTTCATTTGATGAGTCCCTGCCTTCTTTGACTCCTTCTTTTGAGCTTTCTGGTGATGATGAGCTCGGAGAGTCCATCTTCGAGGAGGATGAGGATACTCCAGCTGCTGTTGAGGGCGGGCCTTCTGCATCCCCCGCAGAGCCCACACCTTCTGTGACTTCGACTGATGATGAGGGCGGACCTCTGATCACTTCTTCCACTTCGATCGAGCCCTCTCAGTCGAGTCCAGAGGTGCCAGCTGCTGACTCCGGTGAGGTGACTTCAGATCACCAGGGAACCCGAGCAGTTCAGCGTGACCACCCCTCAGAGCTCATCATTGGTGATTTAACTGAAAGGACTTTGCGTTCTTCTGCCTCTCTCGCTGTGTTTGCTGAATCTGCATTTGTTGCATCCTTTGAGCCCAGAGACATTTCTCATGCTCTCTCTGATTCTAATTGGATTAATGCCATGCAAGAAGAGCTTGAGAATTTTGTCCGCAATCGGGTTTGGACACTAGTTGAGCCGCCATCAGGATGCAACCCCATAGGCACCAAGTGGGTATTCAAGAACAAACAAGGTGAAGATGGGGTTGTGGTGCGCAACAAGGCTCGACTAGTCGCCCAGGGTTATTGCCAGAAGGAAGGTATTGACTTTGAAGAAACCTTCGCTCCTGTGGCCCGTCTTGAGTCCATTCGTATTCTTCTAGCTTTTGCCGTCTCAAAGGGTTTTAAGCTTTTTCAAATGGACGTTAAGAGTGCTTTTCTGAACGGGTTCATAGAGGAAGAGGTATATGTTAGGCAACCCCCCGGTTTTGAGAACCCCAAGTTTCCTCGACATGTTTTTAAGTTGCATAAAGCTTTATACGGGTTGAAGCAAGCCCCCAGGGCTTGGTATGACCGGTTGAAGCAATTTTTGTTGGGGAAGGGCTTTGTGATGGGTTCTGTGGACAAAACTCTTTTCTTGCTCAGAGATGCTTCAGATTTTTTAGTTGCTCAGATTTACGTGGACGATATTATCTTTGGCGGTACTACTGATTCTCTTGTGTCCAAGTTTTCTGAGCAGATGCACAGTGAGTTTGAGATGAGCCTCATGGGTGAGCTTAAGTACTTTTTAGGGCTCCAGATCAAGCAGACCAAGGACGGCACCTTCATCCACCAAGGTAAGTATACTCGTGACATGCTTAAGAAATTTGACTTTGGTGGTGAATTGAAGCCGCAGATGACCCCGATGGGCACTTCTGGGGGTTTGGACAAGGACGAGAGCGGTGTCAAGGTCAATGAGAGAGAATTTCGAGGGATGATCGGTTCGCTGTTGTACTTGACGGCAACAAGACCGGACATACAGTTCGCCGTGGGACTTTGCGCGCGTTTTCAGTCTTCACCACGCGCATCTCACCGGCAGGCTGTCAAGCGCATTTTAGGTATCTCACCTATGCGCCTGATCTTGGTCTTTATTATTCAGCATCATCATCACTTGATTTATCTGGCTTTTCGGACGCCGACTTTGGTGGGTGCCGGTTGGATCGCAAGTCGACTTCCGGTACTTGCCAGTTTCTTGGTTCTTCCCTTGTATCTTGGTCTTCTCGAAAGCAATCTGGAGTTGCTCTTTCGACCACAGAGGCTGAGTATGTAGCTGCTGCCAGCTGCTGCTCACAGATGGTTTGGATGATTTCTACTCTACGAGACTTTGGGTTGCTCTTTCCTACCAGGGTTCCATTGTTTTGCGACAGCACTAGTGCTATTAGTGTAGGGAAAAACCCGTGTCTTCATTCAAAAACCAAACATATTGATGTGCGCTTTCACTTCTTACGGGATCAATATGAGAAAGGTGTCATTGACCTTATTCATGTTGATACCCATCATCAGTTGGCTGACATTTTCACCAAACCCCTAGATCAATCTACTTTTGAGCGTTTACGAGGGGATTTGGGTGTTGTGTATCCTTTCTAGGATATTTTGCGTCAGTTTTCCTTTTACTCTTTTCTTGAGTCTTTTTTTTTTGTGTGTGTTCATATCATACATATTCACATATCACACATTTGAGCCTGCTTCTGTTATATGATTGAACTGCTTTACTTAGTCTAGCTGGTACATGCTTTTGATTACTTGTCAATGATCATGTTTTGGTTCAGTTCACTTGATATATCTGTCATATGCATGGCTTTTACACCTTAAACTTGAAAAATGATCACCATTGCTTCTGGTAACTAGCATGTGTAGGCTGAGTGCTTGTGCTATCTGTTACATGCCTTGTAGCTAGTTCATCACATAGATGCAGATATGCAACTTGGACATCTTTATGCTTTAACATGGAAAATATGCTATAAATGATAAAAAAAAAATAATAAAAAATGAATGAAAATTCCATGCCCTTTTATGCTTAAAATCGAAAAGATCCAAGTGGGTTTGCTTTGTCGCATTATATTGTTCTGGATTGCTTACCATAGCACTTTGGTATGAACTAGGACAGTATAGTGTATGCCGAGATCAATGTCTTAAGCTTTTGATGGTCCAATTCTGGCCTAGGCTTGACTTGGTCGGTTAGCATAAGGTTTGACATGCAAATAACCCTTGGCACAAATGACAAAGGATAATGAAAAAGCCTGAACTGTAAACGGATAACAAGTTTGCTGAAGCACTTTGTTTTTGAACAATGCTTATCTTGGTAGACATCAGTTAGCTTCTGCATTTCATGCTTTACCTTGCTTGTTTTACTAGAAAATGTGGTGATGCTTTTATTTGCAAAAATTGACAAATGCGTGCTAAATGACTTTCTTTAGATATCATCTCTTGCACTGATCATGTCATGTGTCTTAGACAGTATTTCTTTTGCTGTACCTGTTAGATACTGTATTTGCAGTCAATCATATCTGAGAAGCATGCTCTCTTCACTCCACTTGCACCCCAATTGCATTCACTGCATATTTTGAGGGGGAGTTGCATTTCAGGGGGAGTCTGTGTCTCTTTTGAGTGCTTGATGAGTTCACTTGTCAACAAGGGGGAGAAAATTTGGGATCAGAGTTTAAGGGGGAGTTCTTACTCTGTTGATATCCTTGTTATTCTGCAATCGCACTCATTTTGAGCTTTTACGTTTTGGTTAACCATAATGACCGTTTCTTGCTTTTGGTTGGCTTTTGGTCATTAGGGTTAAACTTTTACCTTATTTTTCTTCTTCTTTGTTTTCTTGTGTTTTGTTTTCGTGTTTCCACATTTGTTCACAGGTGTAGAAGAGCTGAGAATTGAGGAGTGTTGACAATGCACTCATCAAGGGGGAGATTGAGGAGCCATGCTGAATAGCGTGGGCCTCATGGCTCCAGAAGTGATGAGTCATTGTCAACGATAGTCAAAGAAGAGAAGAGATCTGCTGTTTCATGGGCCGCGTGTGACTCAGGTACACGGGCAGCGAGCGACTGTCGGGCAGAGGAGGCTGCGAAGTCGGGCTGGCCCAATCCGGGTGCATGGGCCAGAAGCAGTAGAAGACCCACTGGGCTGTTGACCAGGACTGACTCAGGTACACGGGCGGTGAGCGATTGCCGGGCTGAGAGAGCTGCGGAGTCGGGCCGGCCCAATCCGGGTACCTGGTACAAAGCTGGTGGAGGCTTTGTCAGTTTCGGCGTAAAACTGACAACCGTTGATTCTGTATCCGACTGTCCAGAAGAGTAGCTTCCGGATATGTCATCTGTTACTCTAGGCCCACAGTCAGTCAGTTGTGTCTGTAAAAATACCTAAGGGCAGTAGAGTCTTTTTCTGTATTTTTGAGTCTGTAAAACCCTAAGGGGCTGGTAGAATATTCCTAGTGTTGGGCTGCCTATAAATAGCACCCCAATCCCTAGGGTTTGGACTACCCTTTGTGCTGAAATCAAATCCACCTTTTTGGGTCACTCCCTTCTCTCCCCTGTGTGCGCCGCCAGGGGCTTCCTCTCCCTGTTCTTGCATTCTTTTGGCTCTAAGCTTTTGGATGCATTTAATCTTTGAACTCTGGTGAATTTATTGCTTTCATTTTGTTTGGTTTGGGGAGTTATTGCCTTACCTACGGGCTGCTGAATTTATTCTTGAAGAGAAGCTTCTTCGGCTGGGTGTGTTCTTCACGGTGGTAGTACTAGTTCTTGCTGTTGTAAGTAGTACTGCTTCACTGTAGCTACAGTGTTCGGCTGCAGCTTTTCACCTTCTATCGCCCAGCTTTTTGATCGAAGCTGACAGTCTCTTTTGCTTTTTCCTGGTGTGTCTGGCGAAGCTCGGTCCCGTGCGAAGCCCCTCAACTTCGTGAGGCAGGCTCCGATCGAACCTCTTTAAAGGCTTCGCTCAGACTTCGAACTTCGATTTTTGCGTCTGAGTTGCTAGATTCGAAGTTCCTCCTGTATGAACAGCATCGCATACTTCGAACTAGCATACTCCGAACCTATCTGTTCGAAGTCCACACTTCGACAAGTTTCAAAGTTGGGTTCGAAGCTTGTAGCTCCGTTTGGCTTCGCACTGATTTCTGTGTAGCGTGTCACCCTTCGCCTCTCTTTTCGAAGCTTGATCTTTTCGAAGGTAGGGCATTGGCTTCGGACTTGCTCTTCTGTCGCGTGACAGACTTCGCTTCTCTGTTCGAAGGTTGTCCGTCTGCTTTGTGTTCGAAGTTTTTCTGTGTCGAAGGTTGTGCTTCGAAGCTTTCGGTTCGAAGTACGTTCGAAGTCTTGTCTTCGAAGTGTATACTTCGAACCAAGCTCCGGCACTGTTTTACTTCGCTCCGAAGTACTCTTCGCTTTTTACCACTTCGCACTAGGCTAGACAGTGACACCTTCGGCACTTCGGACAGACTCCGTCATCAACCTCCGAAGCAGACCTCGGCGTGCGAAGGGGGCTTCGCCAAGTTCCGAACAGGAGACAACTTTGGACAGTAACTTCTCATTTCACTTTATACATACTTAGATCATTTCATTGAGAAGTTTAGGCCTGTTATAAGTTGTTCATCTGCCTAGATTACACTACTTTTGTTTTACACTATTTATCATCAGATGCTTCTAGGTTAGAAACCTTTAGACTTAGGCTTTCTGTTTATTTTCCGCTGCGTAGTATTTTTGAGGTGCGTTGGGTATTGGGAACAGGCCATTGATTCGAAAGAATTTTTAAGGCGCCCATTCACCCCCCCCTCTGGTCGCTACTTTCGGTCCTACACTCGCGCCCCGCCTCGGTCCCACCAGTCAGCCTCTTCGCACTCCCCTTCGCCCGCTGACAGCCATGGCCCGCCTGTCGGCCCTTTCCTTTCTCGTTCGCTCGCTGACAGGTGGGGGCCACCTGTCAGATCCTTCGTCTTCGATGGAAGGGGATCGCTCCCCTTCCCCTCTCCGGCGATAGCCTTCTGTTTCCATGCCGCCGGCCGCCCGATCTCGCTCGATCGCCCTCGGATCACTTTCCCCCAGCACCGCCGACCCCCTTCCATCTTCAAGCCACGCGTTTTAGCAGGAATGGAAGCTCGCCCACACAGATGGAACCCTCGCCGGCGCAAAAAGAGAAACCCTTCGGGTTTCCTCCGTTTGCCCTGCTTTATACACCGCCGGTGACCCCTATAAAAACCCCTCGGCTCACCGCACTCCGCCCACACCTCCTAAGCCCTAACCAAAGCCTTCCAGAGCGCCGTCGCCCTCTTCTTCGAGCTTCGGCTCTGCTCCGCCTCCGGCGAGTGATCGCCGTCGATCCCGACCCCCTTCGCCCTAGCCACCGCCACCGGAGTGATCGTCGACCACCGCCCGTCCTCGGCCACCCTTCCGTTGGCCGTGGACACCGCCGGATCGCCGTCGCCGACAAGCACCCGAACGCTCTACTTCATCTACCCTCGCCGCCGGCCGCCGTCCGTCGCCCTCCGTCGCCTCCAGAGGTACCATCGTGATCGCCATCCTCCCCGCGTTCCATTTTTGGCCCTAGCTAGGCCCCTAGGCCCTCGCCGTCGCCACCGTGGCCGCACCCGAGCCCGCCGTCGCCGGAGACGAAGGCGGTACTCGACCCCTTAGCGCGTGCCGTGCCGGATTCCATCTGAGCCGCACGATCGCGAATGAAGGGCACAGATTAAATCCCTTCGGGATTTAATCTCACCCGTAGATCTGGTCAAAGGGGTACGGGGCGATCGCAGCCGTCGATCGTTACTTGAACCCCAGGATCAATCTGGTGCGTCCACGTATACCCTTTCGCCACGTTTTAATCTGAGCCGTCCGATTTCATTAAAACCCTCTCGCCTCACGCTCAGCCGCCAGATCTAGATCCTACGGCTCTGGATCGGCCGGTTCACGCGCATAGTCACGGGTTCACGGTGAACCTGGTTCACCGTGGACCAGGGACTATTTTCTGTTTAAATAAAATCCAGAAAATAGTTTAAACTTCAAAAATTCATATCTTGCTCATTTTAACTCCAAATTTCACCATTCAAATTTTGTTAAAACCAGAATATTATTCTCTACACATTAATGCCATAAAAACAGTATGTTTCTGTTACCCAAAATATTATTAATAAATAAATGAATAAAAATCCCTTAGGGTTAAAAATTAATAATACAGAAAATAAATTGGGAAAAATCCTAAATGTTAAACCTTACTGTTTTATACAAAACTCAGAATATTAAAATATTACTTCACATAAAAAAAAACACCCACAAACTATGTGTGTTCTTTTATTTGGTGGATTTTATTTGTTTATTGAATGTATTATTTATTTTTCCGTATCGAGAAGACTACGAGTTCGTCGAGGAGCAGGAGTTCTACCCCGAGGTTCCTCCATCACCATTTGCTGATCAAGGCAAGTCATCGACCACCTCTGTGGAAACAGTTGATCATATTTGAGCCCATGTTTTAATAAGTTATCGCTATAACTCATAGGTTAATATTGCATTAGTCCAATATTCGAACCTTACACTTATATTTATTAGATCCCCGTCCTTGTGTGCAAACCCAAGCCATGCTTATTGAGCCTTAACTCCTTGTCACTCTACTATAAAAATATTAGCTAGTGCCCAATGTACCGGCACACCTGCTATAGGTTAAAAAGAATGAGTCGTAGATAGCTGGATTTCTGTATATGACTTTCCCTGTTATTCTCGTCTCTGGACTCTGTTGGAGTTGGCTAGGTTATAAGTATGGTGGGTTCCGGGTGCAAGCTCGGGCACTGGTTTGTCGCACCCGGGGCACTATAAGGACCGGTCTGCGGGATCTGTTGCAAAGCACTTCCGTACCAACCACAAGTCTAATGGGTAAGTCCTAACTGGAAATATGGAATACTCCGGCTCGATGCACCATAGAGGAGGGGGCAAGGGGCTAGCCTGCGGGCGACTTGTACCGACGAGGCTCAAGGGGGGGTATGGTGGGGCTCCGATGCGTCGGGACACCATATGAAACCCATAAGAGGGTGCTATTGAGTCGGGGAGGACTATATGGAAGGTTTTGGCACGAGTTCCCGTGTGATGGGTCATCTCGTTACACTTTGGTGTAGGTGATGAGTGCGTGCCTTGTGGGTACAGTGGTACATCTCTGATCAGAGTAATTTAATCTTTTCGAAAAGCCGAGCCCACGGTCAAGGGCGGGTTGTGTGACTACTCGCAGTTAGTTTACAATTGTTTGAATGGTCAAGATATCCATGGCACGTAAGGACTGTTGAGCGAGGTGGGGCTGACTGTACCCCTCGAGTTAGAAGATGATGATACCCATGCACATGTTTATTTTTCCGTACTAATAAATTGCTCACATTTAAAGCTTTACAATTATGCTGCTTCCGCAAAATTAGCCACTATCCCCCTTGTTATTATCTTGCATTATATTTGCATTCGGTGGCTTGCTGAGTACATCTGTACTCACCCCGTTGACTTACAACATCAGAGCCAGTCTACTACGAGGAGGATGAAGGTCTGGAGTAGCGACCCAGTCAAGGCGAGACTGGAAGGAGGCGTTCATCTAGGACCCTTATTTTATTAGTTTCTCTTCACCTTTATTCACTTTTGTATTAATGCGGTCTACGAACCGTGAATGATTGCCCGTATTGTACGTGGTCTCATGATGAACGTCTTGTTTTATTGATTTTCTATGGAATTTCAATAAAGTCCTGATTTATTAAATCGGGGCGCGACACCACCGGTGAACCCGAGGCGCTCCGCCGCCCTCTCCTCATCGCCGGCCACCACCGGACATCTTTCTCCGCCGATTCCGGTATGGTTGCACTCCCCTCACTCCCCTCTACCCATTTTTTCAGTCACCCGAGTCCTTAGGCCATCGCCATCGCCGGTGGGCGCTCGCCGTCGTTCGGCCGGCGCTGGGGACGAAGCCTCCCGGCTCCCCCATGCCGCGAGCGTGCCGGACGCTCGTTCCGCCGTGCGATCGTGGATGGACGGCCGAGATTAAATCACTTAAGTGATTAGATCTCAGCCACCCATCCCGGCGAAGGGGTACGAGGTGATCTGGGCCGTCCAGATTCACTTAAACGCCCCGCACCACTGGCGATCGTTGGATCTGGATCCAACGGTCCAGATCCAATCGGTGCAGTGCACAGTGCGCGGGTCCATGGTGGACCTGGCTCACCGTGGACCCGCAGCTGTTTTCTGATTTAAATAAAATTCAGAAAAATACTTTAAACTTCCAAAATTCATATCTTGCTCAAATTAACTCCAAATTTCACCATTTTAATTCTGGAAAATTTGTCTTTTCATTCTCTACACATTTATGCAATAAAAACAACATGTTTATTTGGCACATAATAATCTTATTAAATAATAAAGAAAAATCCCCTTTAGGAATTAATTAATATTTCAATAAAGTAATTCAGATAAACCCTTAAAAATTTATAAAATAATATCAGGAGATATAATGGCTCTATTTCACTGTTATTAACACAATAAAAATGGAAGGACCATGTTGTCCATGACATTTTGTTAATTAACCTTCCTAAGACCCCTGTAGGGTTTAATTAATATTCCATTTAAATAATACAGAAATCTATATAATAATTTTAGATGATATATTGAATCCAGTACACTGTTTATAAGTCAATAAAAATATAATAAGTCATTTTGCCCATCTTAGATTCTTAAATAAACATTTCCAAGACCCTTTAAAATAAATGATTAATTCATATAATGGAAGTACCACACCTTACAAAAATATCATGAAAATGACATAATAAATTCATAGGACTTAATGACTTGATTCTACTGTTTTAAATGCAATAGAAATAACATGTTCACTTTGCCCACTTTAATCTATTAATTAACATTGCAAAAGGCCTTGTGGGGTAATTAAGTAATTCATATAGTAGAAGTTAAACACTTTATATGCATGTCATGACAACTTATATAATAACTTCAGAAAACCTAACAACTTGAGTTCACTAGTCTTAATACAATAAAAATAGAATATTCATTTTACCCACTTTAATCTATTAAATAATATTACAAAGGCCCTTTTAGGACATGCAATTAATGCATTTAAGAAGAAGTCACCCCTTTATGGAAATATCCCAAAAATTTATATAACAAACCTCAGAAGACTTAGTAATTCAAAGTCACTATTTTTGATATCATAGAAACATCAAGGCTAATTTATACCTTTTTAGTTCATTCTCTAAAAAGGGAAAATAAAAACCCCTTAGGAAAAATAATTATATCAAGCCATAAAATTTAGGAATCTCATTAAAAATTGATCTTAAATATTTAACAAATCCCTAAAAGTTAAGACCCTATCTCCTTTACTTAATCCAACAACAACTTGTATGCTTGTATGCTTGATGTTGGATTGTTTATTGAATGTTGTGTTTACTTTTCCGTATCGAGAAGACTACGACGTCGTCGAAGATCCGAAGTTCTATCCCGAGGTTCCTCCTTCACCCTTTGCTGATCAAGGCAAGTCATCGACCCTTCTGTGGAAACAGTTGATCATCATTGAGCCCATGTTTTAATAAACTATCGCTATAACTCATAGGTTAATATTGCATTAGTCAAATATCAAGCCTTACACTTATATTTATTAGATCCCCGTCCTTGTGTGCAAACCCAAGCCATGCTTATTGATCCTTAACTCCTTGTCACTCTACAAATATTATATTAGCTAGTGCTCAATGTACCGACACAACTGCTATAGGATATAAAGAATGAGTCGTAGTTAGATGGATTCTGGTATATGAAATACCCCGTTATTCTTGTCTCTGGACTCTGTTGGAGTTGGGTATGTTATAAGTATGGTGGGTTCCGGGTGCAAGCTCGGAAATTGGTTGGTCGCACCCGGGGCACTATAAGGACCGGTCTGTGGGATCTGTTGCAAAGCACTTCCGTACCAACCACAAGTCTAATGGGTAAGTCCTAACTGGAAGTGTGGAACACTCCGTCTCACGGCACCATAGTGGAGGGGGCAAGGGGCTAGCCCTCAGGGCGCCTTGTACCGACGATGGCTCAAGGGGGGTATTGTGGAAACTCGACATGGCGAGACACGGTACGAAACCTATAAGAGGGTGCTGTTGAGTCGGGGAAGACCATATGGAAGGTTTTGGCACGAGTTCCCGTGAAATGGGTCATCTCGTTACACTTCGGTGTAAGTGATGAGTGCGTGCCTTGTGGGTACAGTGGTACACCTCTGATCAGAGTAATTTAATCTTTTCGAAAAGCCGAGCCCACGGTCAAGGGCGGGTTGTGTGACTACTCGCAGTTAGTTTACCATTGGTTGAAAGATTGAGTTATTCATGGCATGTAAGGACTGTTGTGCGAGGAGGTAAAACGTACTCCTCGAGTTAGAAGATGATGATGCATACACATGTTTCCTTTTCCGTACTAATAAATTGCTCACATATAATGCTTTACAAATATGCTGCTTCCGCAAAACTAGCCGCTATCTCCCTTGTTATTATCTTGCATTATATTTGCATTCGGTGGCTTGCTGAGTACATCTGTACTCACCCCGTTGACTTACACCATCAGAGCCCGTCTACTATGAGGAGGATGAAGGTCTGGAGTAGCGACCCAGTCAAGGCGAGACTGGAAGGAGGCGTTCATCTAGGACCCTTGATTTTATTAGTTTCTCTTCACTTTCATTCACTTTTGTATTAATGCGGTCTACGAACCATGAATGATTGCTCGTATTTGTACGTGGTCGCATGATGAACGTCTTGTTTTATTGATTTTCTATGGAATTTCAATAAAGTCCTGATTTATTAAATCGGGGCGCGACATTTACAAGGCCGGAGTATGTTCCCCCCTACTCCGATGTATTTCTCAAGCCGAAGGTCAAGAGATACTTCGAGAAATTCATGAAGGCCTTTGTGGTAGCCATCTGGCCCCCGAGTTTAGCAGGAAAAACACTTCGCCAGGGGCTTTATTGGCCTACAATAGTAGCTGATGCGGAGATCTTAGTCCGCACTTGCCAAGGTTGTCAATGGATGGGAAGATGAAGTCTTCGTCCACCAACAACTCTTCAAGTCATTTCTCCGGTTTGGCCTATGGCCAGATGGGGCATGGATCTCATTGGCCCCTTCCCAGTAGCAAAAGGAAATCTGAAATTTGTAGTGGTAGCAATTGAATATTTTTCCAAGTGAGTTGAAGCAGAACCCCTCACAGCTATCGCTTCAAATAATGTACAAAACTTCTTTTGGAAGAATATTATATGCAGGTTCGGAGTGCCTCGATAGCTCACAGTCGACAACGGGACCCAATTTGATGCGGAGCCCTTCAGGAAGTTTTGCGAAGACCTTGGCATACAAATGTGTTTTGCAGCTGTGCGTCATCCTCAGTCTAATGGAGCTGTCGAACGAGCTAATGGTAATATTTTATGAGGGCTAAATCGAATAATAGTTGGATTAGCAAAAGGGCTATGGACTGAGGAACTCCCGAAGATTTTATGGTCCATTCGGACCACTCAAACGAGGTCCATAAGTTTTACTCCTTTCAGATTACTATTCGGAGATGAAGCTATGACACCGACGGAGCTCAAAGGGGATCTATTCGCACCACCGAACCCGAAAAAGAAGATGAAAGGCAAGCTTCGCTAGATTTAACAGAAGAAACAAGGCTTCGTGTTGTTGCCAATTTTTCGAAATATCAACATCAGACGAAGGCTTGGTATGACTCGAAGGTTAAGCTTAATGAACTTAAGCCAGGTCATCTAGTTTTGCGAAGCATCATAGCACCAGGGAAATTAGGAAATAAGTGGGAAGGTCCATACATCATTCTACGTTCAGGATGCCCTGGTTCTTTTAAACTAGCTAATTTAGAAGGTGAAGAGTTAAAGCATGCCTAGCATGCATAGCACCTGAAGCGATATTTTTCATAGGGGCTCCTTGTAATCATCTATAAACACCTTCTGAATAAATAAAGCTCATGGTTCAGATAATGCCTACCTCTCAAACACTCCATACTTTCTAGTGGATGCACTGGAGGAATGGAGTTGGCTGTGAGGGAAGTGTCATTCATTTGAACCAATTTTACGGATTTCGAACCACTGGTTCGAAGCTTCCGATGAGGTGGGAAAGTCACAAAAAAAACGGATTCCAAGCCACCAGCTTGAAAGCATCCGTAAAAAGAGTCCAAGGAGACCAAATGAAACGGATTCCAAGCTCCGGTTTGAAAGCATCCGTAAAAAGAGTCCATGGAGACCACTATGCGGATTCCAAACCATCGGTTTGATAGCAATCACAAAAAGAGCCGAAGGAGACCAAACAAAACAAACTTCGAGCAAATAGCTTAAAACGTCTGTAAAAAGAGTCTAAAGTGACCATTTTTATCGGATGCTAAGGTATCAAAAAAGAGTCCGAAGTGACTACATTCAAACAAAAAGGTACTAAGTTACCAGATTTCAGACTCTGAATTAGTAGAGTCGAAGACATTTTTGAGATCTTAGTAAATCTCAAATTTGATAAGGGGCTCTGAGCCTCCAAAATTGTGCTCCTAACTAATGTTATTTTCGTTGCGCGTAACCACCTTCGAACATTTCGAAGTTGCTTGCACCCAAAGAGGGGCTGGGAAGTAGGGAAACAATTTTGAAACTTTAATCTTTATCATTCAAACAGATTACATTACATCATGAAAAATCAGTATCAATACTGAGAAGGAAACGAAGACCTTTTCGATCCCTAGAACTACTGTTGAAACTAGAACGACTTCGAAGGCGACTCATTCCGGAGCCAGGAGTTTTAATAACTCTACGTTTAACCCTTTTCCCTCCTTTAGAAGCTCAAAAATCCTTCTGCTCTTGCTGAAGTTTGGTCCAGGTCCAAAGTCGCTCGGGGCTTCTTTCCTAGCTTCGAAGTTGTTTAGGGCTTTTTTCTACTTGCTCTTTGGCGATATTTTCTTCTTCAGACCATTCAATGTCCTCAGAAGATGAAGGTTCTAAACTGACTTCTTTTTCCTCCTTTTTAATATAAGATAATATATCTTTACATATTTTAGGCATAACTTCACAGGAGCTGCCACGAGGAATTGAAAATCGAGGGCGTTTGTGAGATCTTAGAGCTTCGAAGGTAACCCATAGCAAGCGAAGCTCTTCATTAACCTCTAGTACTTCGAGATCATCCAAAAAAGGTTGGAAAGCCTAAAAACATTTCCAAATAAATCTTTTCATTCATAAAGGATAAAAGCATAAATTTTTACATAATCGGAGCCCTAAGGAGAACTAGACCTTCGGGTTCGAAGGGGATTGGCTGCTCGAAGGTTGTGACCATGCTTGCGTTTGGCGAAGTTCTTCGTCAATCCATGTATTGATCACTAATTGGCCTTCAGCTCTCCAAGACGGTTGGAAGGCTTTCCAAGCTGCAGCCACGTCGACGGAAGGAGTTAAGAGCCGGTCATCGCCGAAGTTGACGGGAGTCATCTCTGGTTCTAGTGCTACTGATAGCCCTAAATCCTCGTAGTAGCGAAGCAATCCGAGAGCAGCTACTTGGCCGAAGATCTCTCCATACCTAATACCCGCTGTCTTCATAGTCTTCGCTGCTGCTTGGATCATTTTTAGTCTTCGTAGTAGAGGGATGTCGCCAGTTGATGGTAAAGTCCAAGAAGTGCCGAAGTACTCCAGGACACCCCGAAGGTTGTCCATGGTTTCTAAGGCTACCTTCTCACACTTCGCATTGTTTTCGGACAAAGCATCCTTCGACGAAGACATCTCGTCTATCAAAGATGATAGCCTAGCTGCCTCCGTAACCAAAGAGTTCTTCTGTCCAAGTAAAATGTTGGCCTCTTTCGACAACTTCAGCTGTTCCTCTCGGAGCTTAACCAGCTCAGTCCCTATGGTTGCCTGCTCCCTCTGTAGTTTTTCCACTTCGGCCCAAAGCACGATCTGTTCAGCTTCGAGCTTCCGGTTGGCAGCCTCCAAACCAAGTCTGGCTTTCCTTTCTGCGGCCACCATTTCATCCAAGCCATAGGTCCGAACCTCAGAGCTGACAAGACTCCCCTGAAGAATTGTTATCTTCTCCTTGAGTCGGTTACACTCTCGCTCATTTGATACGGCCACAGCTCGAGCCAAGACTATTTGCTGCAAAGGAAGAAAAGAGCAATGTAAGCAAACTATTTACATGATTAAACTAACTCTGTTGTTGCAGATACTTCGTACCTGATAGGCTGCCTGCTCCAAGGTCACATCCAACTCCGACCCCTCAGCTTCACCGAGAATAGCTACCAAGTCGGTCTCCCCAACCTCGCGACTAGCCCGAGCCAGAGGCTCTAGCAAAGTCTGAAGTCCAGTCCTTCGCTCCAGAAAAGGATCTAGGAGGGGAGCCTTGACAAGGCTCTATGATCATCTTCACTCGGAGAAGAGCCGCATCGTAGCGCCGCGTCCTCGGAGACTTCTGTGGATTGGCACCCTTCCGTAGATTGGCCTCCATCGGTAGACTCCAATGGGGTTAATCCGGGAGTTGGAGCAGGCAAAGGTTCCCCTTTCCTTTACCTTTTCCAGGCCCCATTTGCATGGCTACCTCCAGAATTGGCTTCGGAGATTTTGAAGCCTCAGGCACAGTCTTCGTGGCAGGGGTCATCTCCATTGGGGTTGATCTTGTAAAGGCCAAAGGTATTATATTGCATAAATTTTGCAGGACACGAAAAGAAAGGAAAGGTACTATACTGAGGTTTACCTTCGACGTTCTGCCGCCGGATGAGCACGGGACTGCTCAGAGGCTCGAACGCCTCTTCGAAGTCTTCTTCAGACTCAAAGCTGGAAACCAAAGGATTAGCCTCTATGATCATTTCTCGTCTTGACTCCGCCCTCTCCCACGGCAGGGGCTTCTTGGCCAGACATGACATTTTGTGTCTCTGCCTGCTCGAGGTTGTCCTTTGCAACAGGCACAGTCGCCGCGTCACCCTCGACGGAGACTTCAACCTCCGTTTGTACCCCTTCATCCCCAGTAATGAGGGCTTCAAACTCCCTCTGTATTTCTACGTGTCCTTCATCTTCAGATGACTCTGAAGACGAAGTAGGGGATTTGGAAGGAGCCACGAACTTCGGCTTTCAGGCCAACTTCTTCACAGGTGTCTTGGTCGGCGCCGAGGTCCCCGCTTCAGATTTCCTCTTCTTGGGACCGGGCTTGGATGTGCTCCAGTCCGAAAGAGAAGGAGCTTCAACTTCGAGTACACTCCATACTCGGTTGAACCGCTCCCAACTGCCCACTAGCTTTACCCTCCATTCCTTCTCGGCGAGCGTAGGAGCTCCGAGGATCTTATCCGAAGCCCGTACAACTTGCTCCGAAGTCAAGGTGGCATGTGGAGCTGAAAGATATGATTTTATCTCAGTTAAATCATTTTTTATGAAATTATTGCATATAAAATATTTTGCAGACTTTTTGAGGTTAGCTGCAGCACTTGAAGAGATCTCTCGAAGTCCACCCTCCGGATTCTCTTTGAAGTTAATAGGGCAGTTGGCCATTAGAGGCGGAATTCGAAGCCCGATGAACTCCTCCGCTAAGTCCCGCATACTCATGCGGCGACTTATTGCTTGTAGCAGGTTGAGGCGAGCTTTAAGATGGCCAGGATCCAGATGAACCTCTGCTTCTCTCCGGTAAAAAATGTCTTCGAGGGGTCTAGCCAGAGCGCTGTTCGCTCCTACTTCGGCATAAAACCAGTGAAGGACCAAGTCCGTATACCATCTGGCGTTGATGGCCTTCGCTGGAAACCGGGTCTGGTATTCGTCTCGAAGCCTAAAGTTAATGCTGCCGAAGGCAATCACCATCTTCTCTCCTCCAGTGCCTTGGTAAGTTTTTGGTTGGCAGGAAGCCTTGTGGAGTGCTGCGAAGATCTCCGCTCTCCCTTCGCAACCTTCGGCTCGCATCACCCACTCGAAGATGGCTAGGCGCGGTATGGCATTTGGAGACAACTGAGGAAGAGTAACATGGAAGAGCTCCAGTACCTCGGAGAGGAAGTCCACTGTAGGAAGTCCCAACCCCGCCTCGAAGAAAGCTTCGAACACGATCACTTCTTTGGTCTGAGGCGAGGGGATTGCTTCTGAGCTGGATTGATGGATTTTAATCCCCGGGCTCATCTTCCCCGCGATCGCCGCCGCAATAGATTTCTTCATGCAGGTCGACGACCCCAGGATGTATGACTGATCGGAGTATTTGGCTGATGCTGGAAGAAGGTCATGGGGACCTGCCGGACGAGGATCACCCGAAGGCACCACAGCACCCGCTGCCGCCATCGCCTGCTGCCTGGCCAGGGTTGAAGCAGGGACAGGAGCCTTGTGGCTAGTCTTTGCCATGAGAGAGGTTGGAGTATCTCATCCGCACTTTTACCCCTCTATTTATAGCCTGTGTTCACATGCATTTTACCATTCATACATGCCTTTCCGCCTTCCGTACCGTTATGATATATCGCGACTCTTCGTGAGAACCCGTCTCCAGAAACAAAGCAGCGCCATAACTCTTTCCGCGGAAAGGGGTAACGACTATTTCTGTGTATAATGGTCATCTCAGCTTCACAAAGGCTATCTTCGAAGTTGCTCTAATGATACCTTCGCAAGGAAGTCGATTCGAAGTTTGTAAATTTCTGAATACTTCTAAGGTTGATATATTTTATTAAGCCCCTGAGCATGAATATGTTTCTCACGTACATTGCTTTCCTAACTTTACAGATCACTCGGAGAAGCGTATTCGAGGGGCTACTGTTGGGGGAAAATACTTCATCCCCAGGGTCTCTACAGTTATAAGACAAAGATAATTTACTAGACCGAAGTTCAAGTCTTAACTCCGGCCTCGCATATGATCAAGCTCGGAGAATCCGTATAGACTTCTGTTCAGAGTATAACTTCGAAGGTTCAATCTTCAGAGAGCTTATCTGCTAGCGAGGATAGAAGACTTATCTTCTTTCTAATCAGATTAGTCTTTTACCATTTTAACCCTATTAGGGGTACCGAAATAGTTTCCACTATGTCGATTGTAACTGAGGGGTAAAAAGGTCTTTTCCTTAAGATTTTTACCTATAAATACCCCCATTCTCACCCTTTAATGATCATCAAATACTCATCTATTCAATACACAACTTCGAACTACTTCGAGCTATTATCCTGTTTGGAGGCTTGGAATAGTCCGCTTCACAAACTCCTCGTTTGTTAGTTCTTAATCTTCGAGAACCTGTTAGCGTAATCTTTTACGCCAACAGACACTAAAACAGTAAATGGTAATGTGTACTTCCACAGATGCTTTATTGCATTTAGGCCTTGCATTGAAGGATTTTTGAATGGTTGTAGACCTTACATTAGTATAGACTCAACTGCTTTGAATGGCAAATGGAATGGTCATTTGGCCGCTGTAACTGCATTGGATGGACATAATTAGATGATTCCTATTGCCTTTGGCTTCATAGAAGCAGAAACCAATGATGATTGAACTTGGTTTATGAGTCAGCTTAAAGGGGCAATAGGGGATCCTCCTCTTCTTACAGTATGCACAGATGCATGCAAAGTCTTAGAAAATGCGACAAAGATGGTGTTTCCACAAGCTGAACAAAAAGAATGTTTTAGACACCTGATGGAAAATTTTATTAAAAAATTTAGAGGTGACATCCCTAACAACATGTGGCCTACTGCAAGGGCATATAGGGCAGATGAGTTTGACTACCATATGAATTTAGTCCTAGAAAAATGCTCTCAAATTACTGACTATCTTGGAAAGTACCATAACTTGTTGTGGATGCGATGCATTTTTAATTTGACCATCAAGTGTGACTACATTAATAACAATTTGGCTGAAAGCTTTAACAATTGGGTGAAGGGCATCAAAGATCTTCCTGTAGTGGAATTAGCGGATAAATTAAGGCTGATGATCATGGAGTTATTTGATAGAAGGAGGATGATTGGTCAGCGATTAGAAGGCCATATACTGCCATCTATTATTCTTCAGTCCAATGCAAGGTCTAGGGATCTTGGACACTTAAAGGTCAGTAGGTCTATTGATTGGAGTACAGAAGTGAGAGATACAACTAAAGATGATCTTAGACATGTTGTGAAGACACGTGAAATGCAATGCACATGTTTAGAGTGACAGCATACTGGAAAACCTTGTAACCATGCCCTTGCATTTCTTAGTACACAACGAAATGTGAAGATGGAAAACTATATACATGAGTACTATTCTGTGCATAAGTTCAGGGCTGCATATCAAGGATATTTAGAACCTATAACAAGCAAGTCTCAGTGGCCTCAAGTTAATCTGGATTTTGTGCTGTTGCCACCACTTGCAAAAAGATCACCAGGCATGCCTAGGAAACTGAGGATAAAGGGATGTTTAGAGAAAGGAGGAAATGGTCTAAACAGATGCAAGAGATGTAATGAACTAGGACATAGACAAGCAAGCTGCCCTCTAAATGGCACTAAAAGACTTTTATATGTAACTAAATTTATTTGTTCTTTGTTGGCAGGAAAAGAAAGCCTGACACTAGGGCCAAAAGAACAACTACAATTGAGATCATCGAAGGGCCATCACAGTCCAAAGTGGTTTTAAAGTCTCCAATAAAAGCTGCAAAAGAAAGAGCTAAGAAGATATCACCTAGGAAGAAAAAGTAGAAAGTTTAATCTAGTAATTTGGGGCCAAGCAAGTCTGTAGAATGAATACTGTTTTTTTGCTCTTGCTAAACTATGCACTGTCATGTGATCTCAAGTTTGCTTTGCTTAACAGATGCTCTTGCTTACAAGTTTGCTTTGTTGTGGTGTGATTCATGAATGTACTGTCAGTATCAATTTATTGTTATTCTTCAGTTATTCAGTACATGCATGTTCTTCATTTGGCAAGATGGCAAGATGAGGTTTCTGTATTGAACATGGTGTGAATCGCTGGCACTTCATTCAGTATCAGATCATTTTAGCACATCGAAGTGCAGAACATATGCCACAAAGATGTCACTCATTCACTTCCAATTTATAATAAATCACACAGGTATCACATCTGTCAAAATCTCCAGATAAACACAATATAATCTTCAATCAAAATCACACATAGGTATCATGAACAACATCTGCAAGGGCATAAATTTTAACACAAGTATCACATCCCTTCTCTATTTGCTGATTTTCAATGAACTTTGCACTTACAATTGTACACAATTTCACATAAACACAATCTAATCTTCAATAAAAAATCACACACAAAGCTTGGTTCCAGGAGGGGGTCGTTGTCAGGGGCCACCTAGAAGAGATTAGCAAGAGAGTAATAGATGATTAGTAGGAAACTTGAGAGTTAAGTTTAATATTAATAGGCTACTTGAGAGCCAAGTCAGCTTGGTTATATAAAAGGAACATCTCACATTGTATCAAGCAGACAAGAATGAAATAGAAAGAACTGGCCGGCGGCTCGACAGGGGGCTTCCTGTGCGAGATTATCCTTTGTTTTCCTGTTCTTATGTGTTCTACTGTGATCGCGTGTGTTGATTCTGAGTAGGTCGCTGACAATCTGGTATCAGAGCCTCGTTGTTCATGGAGGGGGAGACAGAGATGGAAGGGGAGATTGACTCGGAGTGGGAGAGGGAGATGGAAGCTCGATTCAGTGCAAAACTTGATTTAGCATTGAAGATGCTGGATGAACAACTCAAGAGGATGGATGAGGAGAGGGAGCAGTGGAACGAACGGTGGAAGAATAGTCCACTATGCGATGTGAGGAAGGAGGAAGATCACGAGGAGGAGAAGATGGAAGAAGATGTACTCGTAACTGTTGTTGAGGCGCCAAAGGAGTACACGGTGGCACTGGCTTCCTCCATCGTGGTGGAAGACGCTCCTCCGTCCCCCGTCGTTGCAGACCCCACCTCATCGGTCTTCATCACGACGGAACCACCGCCGCACCGGCTCAGCGTCGCCGAAGAAGAAGACCGCCTTGGGCTTGAGGACGACGAACTCGTGGCCCTTCCGGAGGACGCCATCAACATCGGCTTCCTGTGCTCCACCGTGGACGACGTCGTCGCCGTCGACTCCGTCATGGACTGCGCCATCGTCATCGCTCCGCGCAGCTCGCCACAGTGCGCGACGTCACCGTGCCTGCGTCGTGCCGTTCACGGTGACCCACACCACAGGCCGATGGCAGCCATGCGGTGCCCATCTGCCCACCGCGTCGCCACTCCACGACCGGTCCAGGTCCTGCACCGCTACAGACCACCCAGGCCACCGACGGGTCGCCACGCCCCAGCCATGCCAGTCCACACCATACGGCTGCACCGTGCAGTCCAGCCCTGCCGCACCTCCGATCTGCAACAACCAATCCGACACCGCCCCCCACCAGATCCGCCTCACCGCCGGCCGAATCTACGTCCAAACCAACTATCAGCACCAAATCTGCCTCACCGCCGACCAGATCGGCGCTGGTACCAGCCGCTGGCGCCAAATCCACGTCGCGGCCGGCATCACCGTGGTCCGCGCGCCCCTCCGCCTCATCGTCGTTGGCGCCCACCTTGCCGCGCCGACCGTCCACATCGTCGCCCTTCGCACATCGCTCCGCCAGCACGTCGCAATGCCCGTCCTTGCCACGCCGTGCTGCACCGCTCGCAGAGGTGTGTCGCGCCTAGACACTTCCCCGCGCTGCGCCGCTCTGGCTGCCCGCGTCGCGTCGCTCACGAAGCTGAGTCGAGCCGCGCCACACCTCAGTCCTCAGCGTGCGGCCGACCGTTACCACGCCCGCAAAATGCGCTCGCTTCCACGGCCGACGCAGTCCCAGCGAGAAGCATGGTTGGCGCTCGGCCGCGGAGCCGTGGCCGCTCGACGCGCGGCGCGCCATCGCCGCCGCCGAGTTGAATCGCTCGTGCCTGTTCCCTCTCCGCGCTGAAATGGGCGCTTGCTCAAGCTCTGAGGAAAACAGTGGTCCATGGTCAAGATGGTAGCAGGTGCATCACGTGATTCTGCAAACTGCAAAGCCTGCCAGCTTTACTGTGCTTATCATCATCACGAAGGAAAAGACAATACAGGGAATTACGACAAGGAAAAAAAAAAGCCTGCTACAAAAGTAAAAAAAAAAAACAGTGACTGAGAAGACTAAAGTAGTGGAAAATTAGGAATTTCTTCTGATATATGTTTTTAGAGCGCTTAATTTGAGAATGGTAGTAGAAATCCTTTGAAGCCTGGCTTGAGGGCAAGCCAGTTTTTAAGGGGGAAGGAATGTCAGGGGCCACCTAGAAGAGATTAGCAAGAGAGTAATAGATGATTAGTAGGAAACTTGAGAGTTAAGTTTAATATTAATAGGCTACTTGAGAGCCAAGTCAGCTTGGTTATATAAAAGGAACATCTCACATTGTATCAAGCAGACAAGAATGAAATAGAAAGAACTGGCCGGCGGCTCGACAGGGGGCTTCCTGTGCGAGATTATCCTTTGTTTTCCTGTTCTTATGTGTTCTACTGTGATCGCGTGTGTTGATTCTGAGTAGGTCGCTGACAGTCGTGTTGCCGTTGGGAGGGAGGGAGCCATGCAATTGCTAGGAGGGAGGGAGCTATGCAGTAGTGGATAGTGGTACTTAATTTTCTTCAGAAAGTGAGGAACGTTCATTTTGGCTTGGTTCCAGGAGGGAGGGAGCTGCACCGCTGTCGGGAGGGAGCCACACAGCCATGGAAGGGGCCGCGCCGTCGCCGGGAGAGGGCCGTTCTACCGCTGGGAGGGAGGGCCACCGGGAGGGAGGGAACACTGTCGTCGGGAGGGAGGGAGCAGTGCCGCCGCCGGGAGGGAGGGAGCCACAGCGCCGCCACCGTTTCTGGTGGCACTGGGAAGCCGACTGACCTTCAGCAGATGAATATTTTGGCTTATGTTTGATTCGCTGTTGCATGGATTGAGAAGGGCAAATGGGTCAATTCAATTTAGGAAAATATAAAAGATAAATGAAAAATGAGTAAAAATAAGAACAGGACATAATGGCAAATAAATGAATCAATTCTGTTGCAAAATTATAAACCTTATTAACTTTGTGGCATTTGACAACTTGGCAACAAACTTTGCGGCAGATTAGCAATTTTCCCAAAAGTAAAAGAGTTAGTTCTGTCCATACCATCAATGTTTTTCAGAATACCGGAAATACCACTAAAATTTTGCTATTTGCTAATATATCATTATTTATTATTGTTCGATGTCTGTATGCCATTTTATACAAGGTTAATTTTTTCTATGCCATAACAATTTTCATGGTTTGCCAATATGTCATCGATGTGTCCCTAATAGATAGGAACCACCACCGTTACTAATAGTGATATATAGACAATTTTTAAAAATTATAATGATATGTGAGTAATTTTTCTTTTATATACGAGCTGACGATACAGACTAACTGCACGTGTCTGCCATGTTTGTCCCAGTACTGCTTCTTCCTTCGTGTCAACCACGCCCTTCTTCATTTGGGCCACGCATGCTTCCTCTCTCAGCGACTAACACTAGAGCTCGCATCGTCGATAGAGCGGGCAAGGCTGCACCAGTAGTCTTCTACTCCGGCGAAGCAACAAGCGGGAGGGAACAAGAAGCCATCGCAGCGCGGTCTCGGGGTGGTGCAGCTCGAGCGCCTCCGCTACAGCGGGGACCCGCTATGAGACGGACGACCTGGCTTGGGACTGGTCGTCGCACGACGTGATGGTGTCCTGTGGTGAGGGCCTCTAGCCTCCATGGGTTGTTTATGCATAATTCAGTTCAGTGGACATAAGCCACCCCACCCACTCTGCACCAAAAATTTTTAGTTTGTTTGCAAAACTTGTTAGGATTATTAGAGCTAGGATTAAAAAACAGGAATAGTGGTATAAGTTCGAGGCTTCGCTCCGACAGAATCATACATGAATTCTCCAGAGAACATGTACATCTTTGAATTTTGGGTGCAGAGCTACCTTGGTATTCTGAATCTGAACATTGGTTAACTTTCAGATGAAAGTGTACCAGATCAAAACCGTTTCTTTTTGATGTTTTTGTGTGAGTGATAAACTCATTTCTTGTCAAAGTTTTTAGAGTTTGTATGGTAAATTTGCAGGAAACCTTCTTGAAGACAACATCCATGCCAATTTGATTTGTAAAATTACCACTCTTTACATTGTACTTATAAAAATGTCATTTATTTTATAAGTAATTTGTAATTTTATTCTTTTGAGGGTTTTTTTTCACTGGATTTGATTTATTTAAGCACAAAAATTATGTAAAATGACATTGATGCTCTTCTTTACATTTGCATTCTACTCGAATCGATTTTGCTCTTACATGCACAAATCTCCCAATGACCTTCTCTTGGTACACAAAAAGTCCAAACCAGGTTGCTCATCATGCCATGCCTATGCCGCCATCCTCTGTCACCGCTGCCCCCTCTCTCCCCAGTCATTGCTCACCATCCAGTCATCTCGCCGCCCACTGCCCTCGCCGTTCAGCCGTTCGCTACCCCTGCCATTATGCAAAGCTCAACACATGCGTTGCATTCTAATGCGATGGTTGCAAATGAGGATCAAGTGAAAGTGAGTTTGGGAGAATCAATGAGCCCCAATCTCTTTTCTCTACCTTGGCTTCACATATTATTCTTCTCGCCAAAAGCCCAGCCACATCTTTTCCTCTAATCCCTGTCATGGTTCATGTGATTTCCGTGTACAGGAGAAGCGCAAAAACTAAATTCTTCTCAGGTAAATCGATTAGAGTGGAATGCAAAGGTAAAGAAGAAAAGCAATGTCATTTTACATGATTTTTGTGATTAAATAAAATAAAACCAGTGAAAATACCCTGAGAAGAGTAAAATTATGAATGACTCATGAAATAAATGTCATTTTTACAAGTACAATGTAAAGAATGGTAATTTTACAAATTGACATAGTTACAATTTTTTCCTCGTGTGCAGCGACCATGGTCCAAAACCACCTCTCATGATTTTTTAATTTTTTTATGTAATTTACAGAAATAACCCAATTCCCATGCAGCCATGCAGACCCTCAAGAGTGGGCGTGTTGGGATATGGGGAGGCTATGATAGCCGGTAATTTTAATTTTTAATCCCTTAGCCAAAAAAACATACGTGCGAGGGATCATGAATATATTACCTTCTAACGTGAGATGCGCTAGGTACAACGGAAGAAGTAGTCAAGGAAGCGCATTCTCGCTCAACCTCACCTTGCTCCGCCCATTTGCCAGTGATCCAATCGACGAAGTTCGGTGATCTCCACGTGTGGAAGATGACGAGCATCGTTGTTTGAGCAGTGCCTCTATGGAGTCCACATGTACATGGATGAGATTGATCTCACGTCGATGTGCTAGCACCGATCGTGAGATCCAGGGAGAGAATCCGATCTCAACTCTTTGAGATCAAGGAGGGGAGAAGAGGAGGTGTGGTAGCTAGGGTTTTAGCAATGAGAATAATAGTCCACGACCTCCCTCTTCTTCCCTTTATATAGTCCCATGATTTAGGATTTTAATCATAATTAAAGCCCAACATATCCAATCTGATTTGTCCGGATAGGAACTTCCGATCTGGACTCTTGATTTCTAAATCAGAATTAATCGGAACTTCCTATTAACCTAGATGTCGAAACTTCCGATCATCTCTAGAAAACTAAAAACCTGCTCTAAATCTTAGAATTTCCGATTCAAAACCAGAACTCCTAATCAACTCTAGATGTCGGAACTTCCGACGCCAAGTAGAAACTTTGATACTTTCACAAGTGACTTACATAATGCTTGGGCTAGTAGGAATTTCCGATTCTAAATCGGAACTTCCGATACACCTATAATTTTTTTGGGCATAATTCCTTAGGGGCGGGAAGTCGATTTTATCAATTTTATTAGTTTGGATTTTTTGGTTTTTAAAAAGTTCTGTTTTTAGAGAACAAGATCTGAATAAAATGTTAAATTTTTTAAAACCGAACCGAAAAACTGAAAAAATTGGTTTAGTTTTTTTGGTTTTTGTTGGCGGACTAAAATCTATGTGAAGCAGGAGGTGGCGATAGCCAATGCGTTGGTGCTAAGTTGTGCTGCGATGGTGACAGGAGAGGATGGGTATGCATCGATAGCCACTTCTAAGAGATGGGGAAGGGCATGCGAGCAGCGGCCCAACATGTGACCCGCGGTGGCGTGATGTGGGCGAATGCTGAACAGGCAGGCGGTGGCATGACAACATCGGTATGATGGGGGTGTGTGAGTGGAGGTCATGTCCAAGCTAGGCGAGCGGGTGGGCTGTGGCGTTGCTGAATGGGCTGGTGCGACGATAAGGGTGGTGGTGGCCGGTGGTGGCTGTGTCTTGCCATAGTGGGCTGCCGTAGTGGGCTCGCCGTTGGCGGGCCTCAAGGAATAGGCCACTGGCAACCTGGAAGGCCGACGCAGCCCAACACAACCACATAGGTAGGGACTCACACAACAACCTGGTTCTAGGTTTAAACTCTTCGGTGTTCGACTTTTTCCTTTTTCACCGGTAAAAAGCCGAAATGTAAACCAAACACCGAAGTTTCTCCTAATAGAAACCATTTTTTTTATAAAAACAGAAATTAATTTTTCTTCAGTTTGGTTTGGTTTTCGATTTTCGGTTATTTTATGCCCACCCCTATAAAGATGCGAGTTGCTCTTTGCCTCTTTCGGTTGTTGTACCTGTCGGCTTAACTGTGTTTTTTATAGTAAAAACGGTTCTTTTTAAGATTTGTTAGTGTTTCCAATCTTCCTAACATTGACGTTAATCACAACGTCCTGTCTTAAGAATTTTGTAGGACAACATTTAAAAATCTAACGTTTAAATTTGCCTTTTTAGGTGGTTTTTATGTTGTTTTTAATACATGGCATAGTATTGATGGCTAGATTATATGATATTTTGTATTTAGGTTATACAATACCTTCTTCCCCTCTCTTGTCCCATCAACATCGTCTCTCAAGCCTGCTCTTTCCTACAATAACTCTTGTTGCTATACATATGTCTCCTTTCTCGTGCCACTAGAACTCATGTGCCCACTTCGTTGGTCGGCTATATCCACATTCGACCACACTAGATTTTAGCCATCCTCCCCACGTCATTGGCCGACCACAAAGGCTAAATGCATTCTCATGGAAGGTAATGAAGTGATCCAACTTTATTGTTTCTCTAGGCCCACTTATAGTGGCAGTTAATTACTCTCACAAACACACAAATACTTTATTTTTATGATAAAGTTACTAAATTAATGATATGGTGCCATGTCATCATGAACTCAAGCTTACCACCATCAACATGACCTAGGCCTCGAAAGAAGGCTCGTAGTAATCAAACAGTCAGTGCTAATTTAGGTGCTCCGAGTCCCAAGGTCCTTAGGCCTATCACTCTTGAGTGAGTGGTCGAGAATGCCTAAGTGCTAGTATTAGGCTATTTGTACATAGCGTAGACAATTATTCTCTTAGTTGTCCCTGAGTGCTTCACCCTTGAGGTGTTACTCCTTGAGCTTAGTGCCTGTTGTAGCATAAAATTTACGCTAAGTTTGTTTAGACTCAAAGGGCTACTGATTGCAAAGTAATTTTATATTGGTCCAGGCCTGCGATTGAAGGATAATAACCCTATGTCCAGTGTGTAATATTTTCTTATATTACTGTTGGTGTATTTTTTGGTCACACTTTGACACACGTGTGGCTTGGGAGATCTGCTTAACTCTAGTGCAGGTCCTACAATCTTAGAAAAAAGGTTCAAGACGTGCCAATCAGTTTGACCTTACAACTGAAAAGGAAATAGAGAAAATATCATTAGTAGCAAAGCCGATCAGTTGCCAAGCCGATGACTGCGGTGAGAATAGAATAATCGTGAGCGAATAGCATCGATCGGTCGCAAGGACGATGACCAAAGCAGCGCAATCGGGACGAATGCACCATCGACCGATGAGATAGGTAGCTCATGCATATGGGCCGATGAGCGTTCTCCGATAGCAGATAAGATATAACATTGAATTGAAGATAACCTATCGACTTGTACTCCGACAGAAATAGATAAAACATGCCAGATAGTGCATCTGTATCATCAAAATCATCACAATAACTAGATAGGACCTAACCAAGACAGTAGCTAGTCACGATGAACTTAATAATACTTCAAAATATCAGGCATGTTTTATTTAGATGAACGGTATACAACATGAAGAAGATACAATAGAAAGAGATGTCGGACTTAACCGATGGAGCCTCAGACTATCGGTTGACACCAAGATTTAGTAAAAGTCTAGGCCCACAAAGGATGCCACACGGTCAATAGAAGTCAAAGAGGTCCATTCAAAGATGGTCAAAGAAGCCCGTCCATGATGCATACGTGACCAGATAGGAAGAGCCGATAGAGATAAAGATGAGAAGAAGATAAAGATTATCCAGAATCGATTAAGATAGAATACTTTGACGGCAAGTCTCTGGACTATAAATATGTACCCCTTAGCTAGGTTAAAAACACATCTCTATCAAACAACTACTCAACGCATCGCCACCCTTAGCTTCCCAAGGTTTATCCGATGAGATTCAGCCCTCAGAGTTAGGCTACATCATTACGATCTATGGCGAAGAGGTGAGTCCTGCCACCCCTGATGACCGTATCGACTAGGTCAGTATCCTCACGACTGCATCAGATTGATCTCTTTAGGTGAACATAGAAACAGTACGATCACCGGTTCTCGGTGTATTGGCTCGTTCTAAGGCTGCATCAGATTTATCTCCTAGATTAATGTGATCTAGGTGCGATAGTTTGAGGCCTCATCGGTTGAGTACGACATATCTTGCTATTGTATCTTTTTCATGTTGTATATCATTCATCTAAATAAGCATGCCTGATTCTTTGATATATTATTAAGATCATCGTGATTAGCTACTGTCTTGGTTAGGTCCGATCTAGTTATTGTGATGATTTTCCTGATATAGACATGTTATCTGGCACATTTTACTTATTTCTATCGGAGTACAAGCCGATAGGTTATCTTCAATTCAACGCTACACCTTATTCGCCATCGGAAAACACTCATTAGCCTATATGTGTAAACTTCCAATCTCATTGATCGATGGCACGCTCGCCCGATTGCTTCACCCATGGTCATCGGGCCTATGGCCGATTGACATGATATTCCACGATTATTCTATCCTCATTGTGGTCATCGACTCGATAACCGATAGGCTATGCTATTGATCATATTTTTTGTTTCCTTATCAGTTGCAGGGTTAAATTGATTGGCACACCTTGAACCCCTTTTTCCTAATAATATAGGACCTGCATTGGAGTTAAGCAGATCTCTCAGGCCACGCGTGTGTCAAAGTGTGACCAAAAAATGCAACAACATGCTTTTTGGCACACCTAGTGGGACCATACTTCAATAATTCAACCATGGCGGGTGAACTCAATGATGACAACATCATTCCGATCACCCTGGAGACCTTGACTAAGGAACAATGGGCGGAGGTATGGAAGCACATTGATGCTTTCTAGGAGCTGTGCCTGCAAGCCTATAGAATGACTTGGGCAGGTCCCATATCAAGGGATCCGTTGCCAAGACCAGCGATGGCCATGGAGATTAGTCAGCCGACAAAAATCCCTCATGTCAGTTTCTAGGAGATCATCGACAACGCACTTCACCACGTGCTCATCAATCAATCTGGAACACTAGTCAACACCCTCCATGGGCTGATCAAGAAGACTATTGATGGCACTGTAGCCCACGAACCATCACAAGGTCCGACGTATCTCCTCGATACTCAGACCAAACTGTTACAGAATTCGCAAGGGCCAATGAGGCTAGAACACCCGACCTTTTCAGTTAGCCATGGAGGAAATGGTGCGATCTAACCATCGGTCTCCACTCGGGGATTGCCATCGAATTCGTCGTATAACCTCGAAAGAGGTGCGTCGACACCGTTCTTAATGGCCGACCCTAGGTCGATAGGACAGGTGGCCCCATAAGTCACATATGGTGTCGCAAGGAATGTGTTGCTAGACATCACTCTTGATAGCAAAAAATGGCATCAATGACTGAGATTGTCAAAATATCAATTTTGGTGATTTGGGCCAAAAATACACATGTCCGGGGTCAGGCCAAAGCCCTACAGGGTCGAGGGTCCATTGGGCTATGGGCTCCGAAAGCCTCTGGCCAGCCCACGGCCTTCGGCCAAGAAGCCTTCGGAGGCCCACGCCGCCGAAGCTTTGGCCCGAGGAGCAGACTTCGATGGGCCTGGCTGAAGCCCACTTCGGTAGAGACAGAGTTGGATACAATTTCGGCTAAGTTTTTATCTCTATCCAAGCCGAATTATAGCATATTAGATCAGAAGTTTGGCCCCTATAAATAGAGAGGCGAGGCCAGCTTAGAGAACCACCCCAACACAAATCAAATAGAAAGCCCTAACTTTGATCGCATTTATTTACCTTTACTTTTCTGTACCTCTTCGTGGGTTTGCCTGGAAGCCCTCCGCCGGCCACTTCGGAACAGTGGTAATCCTTGTTACTTTGCTTGTGAAGTATCCGTTAATCTACGTAATAGATTGCTACCGCCTTGTTACTTCGCCTGTGAAGTATCCGCCAATGTGCGTAACAGATTGCTACCTTCGCTACTAGTGCAACACTTAGTAAAATTCGGTCCTCAGACCAAATTAGTACTTCAAATCCTCTCTGTTGCAGGTTTTCACGTTCGGAGCTGCTTCGCCGGAGGTGTCCGGAGCTGAGAGATCGCTTTCGGAGGTTGCCAGAACACCCTTCGTCGGGACTTCTGCTTCGACCGCACGCTTCGCCAGCACACTTCGTCACGACAGGCTTCGCCACGTTCGTACTCCACTCTAGACAAAGTCACGCCCGCACGCGGCATTTGAGTCATTATTTTGTACCTCGCTGTATCAGGGACTTCGCGCCGAACCCCACCGTTCGGAGGTGATTGTTGTGCTCGGATCCGTTCAGAGTTCATCTTTGACCAGATCAGTCTAAATGCCGAAGGTACCCTTCAGCGGGACACTTCACACCGAACACCGAAGGTATACTTCGGCGACCCCCTTCGCACCATACTTCAAAGCAGACATGCTCCGACCGGTTTGCTGATTTTATTATGTTCAATATATTTCTTTTGACTAATTGGATTATTTTGTGTGATCTGATTGCCTGGCGACTCCACCCCCCTTATCACGACTAAGGGAAGTCGGAACGTGACGTCGGTGCTGCGTCATGCTTAGGCTGGTCCCTAAGTATCCACACACTTTTGGATCGTCAAACTGACCCAAGTGCGGGGCACGTTTTTGTGTCAACACACTTTTTGGCGACTCCACTGGGGAAAAGCTACGCCAACATGACGAGTATGTTTACATCGGCCACCGGTACATCTACATCGACTACTACGTCTACACCGTCGATGGACACAATAGGAAGCGCGGATATCGACAACCGCAACATCCTGACACCCACTCTTGAAGATATTCCCGCGGAAGATCGAGCACAGATCGAGGCGAAGCTGAAAGCACTCCAGGACATGATGCTTGGGGGCTACGTCAAGACACGCGTAGGCTTCATCAAGCGCGACATCGTCACCCCCGACCTCGCTCAGGTCCAGGTAACACCTATATTGCCCCGTTTATCTTCTTTAGAGATTAAGCAGAAAATAGCCGCATCAGTAGATCAGGCCGTTAGCGCTTCGCTAGACAATGATTTAGATTCGGTAGTCAGCTCCCAAGTAGAGGCAACTCTTAGAAGGTTCGGCTTTACTAAGGCCATAACTCCGGTCCCCATTGCTAGTGCACCTTCGGTAAACCATATGTACGGCAGAACTGATGGCAGCACTGGTACGACCGTAATGTCTCCAGCCTCAGCACTTATGGCAGAGACTAATCATTATACTTACGGTGAAACTAGCACTCCATACCATGCGCCACCACCTGCACCGGTACCCGCACTACCCGCACCACATGCGCAGGCACCCGGACACGAGCACGCCATGTAGATAGCACGCAGGGAAGAGGCCCATGGTAGACACGCCAATATCCCACCGCATGTCGTGCCCACGCATGAGAGGCGCACACAGGCAACATGCCAAGATGACATAGAGGAGCGGGTTCGCGCACTATTTAGAGAGTGTGCCAGCTTCATGCCCAAGGGACGAATTAGGGTTTACCGTAAGCCAAACCCCGACCATCTCGATACAATACCCTACCCCCACGGCTATAGGATCCCTGAATTCACTAAGTTCGACGGCGAGGGTAGCAAAACCACGCTAGAGCACGTTAGTCAATTTTTGGCACAGTGTGGAGAAGTTAGCGGGATAGATGCCCTAAAGGTTAGACTATTTTCTCTCTCGCTATCCGGCACCGCTTTCACTTGGTTTTCGGTGCTCCCGCCGAACTTCGTTCATAAGTGGGATGATTTAGAGCGGAAATTCCATGATTACTTTTACACGGGTGAGACAGAACTTAGGCTTTCACACTTGACATCAGTTAGATAGAAATCTAACGAGAACGCCTCTGAATACATCAAGAGTTTTAGGGATACTAGGAATCGATGTTTCAGCCTTAATATTTCGGAAAGACACTTGGCGGAGTTAGCATTTAATGGGTTGCATCCCGAAATTAAAGAAAGATTAGACAACCAGAACTTTTTAGAAGTTAGCCAAGTTTTACAGCAGGCTCTGGTCCAGGAAGGCCGAACCAAAGATAAGAAGTTTATTAAGACATTTAACAAGCCTAGGGCTGAAATCCACATCATGGAACACTCTGACGAGGAGGAGTAGGAAGAGGAGGATTCGACCGACATGTACGCGGCCGAATGGGTTTGGAACGCTAAGAATAAACCTGTCACTTGCTCCAAGTTACGACCATCTCCCACAAAGAATCGACCTAGTGAGGTCAAGTACTCATTTGATATAACTAAGTGTGATAAAATATTTGATTTTCTCTTAAAAAGTCAGCTTCTCAGGTTACCTAAAGGTCAAGTCATTCCATCTGCCGATGAGTTAAAGAAGCATCCGTACTATAAGTGGCATGATTCACACTCACATAATACTAACGACTGCAATGTTTTTCGACGACTGATCCAATCGGCCATAGAAGAAGGACGATTGAAGATCGACCATAATCCAAAGATGAAGCTGGACAAAGATCCTTTTCCCATCAACACCGTCAACCTCGGCAAGAAGAAGGTATTGATACAGCCAGAACATGCCGAGTCGGCTAAGGGGAAGGATATAATTGTTGGAGAGCCGCACACTCGCATGCTCATTCCAAAGAACCCCGAGGTAGGAGTGTGGAAACAGAACATTAACACCCCTTCGGCCAAAACTCACAAGAGGCCGAAGGTAACGTACAACATGGTGGCCTAACACTCCGTGCGGTGTCTACGAGCCCCAATGGCCGAATCCCCCGTACAATAACTTTGGCCCCCAATGGCCGAACCTCGCACCATTTTGGACTTCTCCGACAGGAGGCTTCGGCCCGCACTGGCTGAACGTACCTCCGGCCTGGCAGGACCCTTCGCTGGTATGGTCTGAGACACCGTCAACTCTGCCGAACCCCCCTCCGGGTAATGGGTTCGGCTCTTAGTGGGCAAGGCCACTAGAACCACCTATGCCTCCACTGTACAACTGGGCAGGAACCCCGTGGGCTCCGTACGTATCTGGGTCAGAGTACCCTCCGCAACTTAACACTATGCCTTGTTTTCCTTCGGAGTATTATGGATGGCAGGGACAAGCAGACGCAGCGGAGGGGGGCATCGTCCACAGACTATCCGTGGTGCCTCCGAATCGGACCATGTAGGGCAAAGGTGAAGGGTATAAATGCGTGGAAGCCAAAGTCAGGGAGTCCGAAGCTATCACGATCAGGGTGGGGTCTCAGGAGGTCCCAATCCCAAAGGCTTCATCGTCGGAGTCTGACAGAGGTGAGTCCCATACTTTGGTTGGAGCCAGCGCCGAAGCTGGGTTTGATCGGCCGAGCAAGGCCAGTCTGACTACCGAGGTCCGCACCAAAGGCCCCTCCGAACACAGAGTGCTCAAGGCCGAAGGAGACAGTACCACTTCGGCCACAGTTAATAGAAACCAGACAGTAGCACCTGGCACCAAGCCGCAGCCATCTTGGGCAACTCCAGGCATGTCCAAATCACAGAAGAGACGCCTACAATGACTACGGGCACAGGAGATGCGCGAGAAGAAAGCCGAGGACGAGCGCGACGCTATCTTCAAGGAAATCTGCCCTCGGCCAGCTACAAGACAGGTATGGAGGGTGAAGCCGGTTGAGATAACCAACCCAGCTCCTTGTCCGAGCGACGACGACGACGACATACTCGACGATGATTACTTGCCCGTCTCCGAGGGGCCCCCACCCCAAGCGATGGACATCAACATCGTCACGCTGCCTGCTGAGTTCGCCCTGCCGCAGGACGAGGCCAAGGTCACTCAATTGAACCTCGGCCCATGCAACGCCATCTTCGAGAAGCCCGAGGACTCGGCTCACCATCTGAAGCCTCTCTATGTTAGAGGTCACATCGATGGGAAGCCGATTTCCCGAATGCTCGTCGACGGCGGTGCCACTGTTAACTTAATGCCTTACTCTCTATTGAAGAAACTTGGAAGGGACGAGGATGACCTGAAGAAGACCAACTTGATGCTCAACGGCTTCAACGGCGAGAGCTCCGAGGCCATGGGCGTACTCTCCATGGAGTTGACGGTGGGCAACAAGACATTGCCAACAACATTTTTCGTCGTCGATGTACAAGGTAACTACAACGTGTGTTGGGGGAAAATATTTCATCCTCAGAGCCATTGTTGCAACAAGACAGAAGCTGATGATTAAATCAAAGGTTTCTAGCATATAACTCTGGGAATACAGTGGATCAAGTTCGAAGTATGGAGGCGAACTCTAGTTCGGAGTATATCTTCGAATTTGGACCATTCCGAGGGTTTCCTTGCCAGCTAAGATGGAAGATTTATCTTCTTTCTCATTAGATTAATCTTTTACCATTTTAGCCCTATTAAGGATACCGAATAGTTTCCACTATGTCGGTTGTAATAGAGGGGTAAAAGGGTCTTTTCCTTAATGTTTGGGCCTATAAATACCCCCCGTTTTACCCTGTAATACGGACCGAATACAAGTTATTCAATACACACCTTCGAACTATTTTAAGCTATTATCCATTCGGAAGCTTGAAATAGTTTACTTAGCAAACACTTCATTTGTTAGTTTCTAACCTTCAGAAACCTGTTAGCGTAATCTTTTACGCCAACAGTTGGCGCCGTTCGTGGGGAACCTAGTTCAAAAAAACTTCGTTCTCTACCAAGTTCTCAAACCATGCCTCCCAAGCGGAGTGCAGGTAGTAGTCCTATTCGGAGGTCTCCTCGAACCTCCGGAGCAAGATCTTCAAACACAGTTGAGGTCGGAGGGACTTCGACGTTTCCTCCATCTCAAACTCCGGATGGGATTTCCCTTCCTCGAGCATACGGAGTTCCTCCCTCAACCCCATCTATACTTCGGCCAGCCGGAGTCCCTCTTCCACCTCAAGTTCCACTTCAAACTGATGCGTACAGTTCTCGAGACCCAGAAGGTCCTTCCAGAGGATATGAAGATGGTCTTGGTGATATGGCCGCTCAAATGGCCAGTCTCCAAGCTGAAGTAGCAAGGTGGCGGCAAGAAGCCGCTGATAGGCTTCGCCCTCAAGCTACTCCAGTCATCCCCGAAGTGCCCGAAGACGACGAACTTATTTATCCCGAAGCCCAGGAGAATGCTTCCTTCGACACTGAATCCCCGCTGCATCCTGAGCTACAGAAAGTGTGCTTCGATCCTAAGTTCAAAACTTCGAAGCTTTGCAAATATTCCGGAGATGAAGATCCTAGAGAGTTCGCCCGTTCTTATGCACTAGCAATTGAAGCTAGCAGAGGAGTGCGAGATACTATGGCCAAATGTTTTCCCCTAGCCCTCCAAGGAGTGGCATTGCAGTGGTTCTGGTCTCTGAAGCCAGGATCAATCAGTTCATGGGAGCAGTTAAGGAAGAAGTTCGTGAGCAACTTTCAGGGTACCTTCGTACCCCCAATGTCAACAGGTAGCCTTTTCCAGGTGAAGCAGCACCCTGGAGAGACTTTAAGACAGTATTTCAAGCGCTTCGCTCATACGAAGTCGCAAATTCGAGGGTTAACTACATCTTCTGTAGTTGACGCAGCTCGAGAGGGAGTTATTCATACAGGCCTCCTTGATAAACTTCACAGGAAAAAGATATCTTCTGTTTCTCAGTTGATGTCTTATTTCGAAGAATATGCAAGGTCAAAAGAGGGATGGCTTCGGAGAACTGCTACAACTCCGTTGATACTGCAAGAAGTCAAGTTGGAAGTGAAAACTTCAACACAGCCGCAAGGGCATAGCTTCGAAACTCAGCACGACAGGCGTCGGGGGCAAAAGCATCCTCGTTCAGAAGTTTTGAACATTGCACCCCCGCAGAAGTTTGCCCCAAGAGTTCCGCAGCCTTCAGGAAGCAAGACCAGCGGCTGGAGGCCACCAGGGAAACCGGCTGGCAAAGTCCAGGCCTTTTTCTGTTGTATTCATGGTGAAAATCGGAGTCACGCAACTGATGCATGCAAATCTATACTTGCCTTGAGAGGAGAGTACTTGGAAAGAACTTCGGGTCGAGGCACTACTGACCGAGTTCCGACTGAAGTGCATTCAGAGCCTGTCCAGGCTGTGGCACGGATAGAGAACTTCGACCCTGCAAGACGGCCTCCGGTGGTCAATGTTATGCCACCTCCGAAGCAAGAAGAGGGGCAAGATCGAGGGAAAAGAGTAGTCCTCCCCATCTCCGGAGGAGGGGCCCTCGAAAGTATGTCGAAGAGGCAGATAAGGGAATATGTTAGAGAAGTGGGCCATATTGGAACCTCTTCATCTGCAGCTGCTATGCCCGAATGGTCCCCTATGCCGATATCTTTTTCTGCAGATGATGTAGCTGGTATAAAGTTTCCACATGCAGACCCACTTGTCATCACTGCCGACATAGCAGGAACTGAGGTTCGGAGAGTGCTAATTGATGAAGGGAGTTTGGCGGATATTATTTTCATCCAAGCTTTTGATCAACTCTGCATCTCCAGAAAGCATCTTCTCCCAGCAGCCCATCCTTTGCAAGGTTTCGCAGGACCCCCTCTTGATGCCCTCGGCCAAATTGGCCTAGAAGTTACTTTTGGAGAGGGGCTACTAGCCAGGACAGAAGAAGTGATTTTCGATGTTGTGGATGCTCCATATGCATACAATGTCATCTTCGGAAGGGGCATGCTGAATCAATTCGGAGCTGTGGCGCATCATAATTACTTATGTATAAAGATGCCCACACAGGCGGGAGTGCTCATTGTTTTCGGAGATCAGGCCACTGCACGAAGAGCGGAATATGGTCATGGCCCTCCTCTTGACCCGAGATAGGTGAACAGCGTGCAAGATAACCTGGAGGATTTCCCTGCTCCCAATGAATCTTCGAAGAAATCCTTCCCAAGACCAAGTCCCGAAGGAGAGATTGCAACGAAGGTTATTGTCAAAGATGGCAAGGAATATTCATTTCAATTTGGCAAAGACTTGCCTCCAGAAGTTGCTACTTCATTAGAGAAAGTAGTTGAGGAGAATTTAGATGTCTTTGCTTGGTCTGATGAAGATATCACCGGAGTCAATCGGGATATTATTGAACACAGTCTGCTTGTGAACCCGAAGGCCCGGCCAGTTCGACAAGGACTCCGGAAGTTGTCTACGGAGAGAGCTATCCTCGCTAAAGACGAAGTTGAAAAGTTGCTGAAGGCTGGGATTATCAGAGAAGTGGCCCATACGGAGTGGTTAGCCAACCTAGTCTTCGTTAAGAAGAAATCTTCCGGGAAGTGGCGCATGTGTATTGATTTTACATCCCTGAATAAAGCATGTCCCCGTGACCCCTACCCCATGCCCCGAATTGATCAATTGGTCGACTCCACTGCCGGTTCGGAGTTATTAAGCTTCCTCGACGCGTACTCCAGTTATCATCAAATCTAGTTAAAACGTGAAGATGAAATCAAGACAAGCTTCGTAACTCCTTCAGGAGTCTTTTGTTATGTAAGAATGCCCTTTGGCTTAAGAAATGCCGGTGCTACTTTTTCGAGGTTAATTGCTAAGGCTCTAGGTCATCAATTAGGTCGCAATGTAGAGGCCTATATGGATGATATTGTAATAAAGAGTGCTTTAAAGCACCAAGATATCCTAGACTTAGCAGAAACATTCAATAGCCTTCGGGCATGTGGGATCCGTCTTATCCCCGAAAAATGTATCTTCGGGGTGGAGGCCGGAAAATTGTTAGGGTATCTAGTTTCAAGCAGAGAGATCGATGCTAGCCCCAGTCAGATAACTGCGTTGCATAGGATGGCTCCCCCAGAGAAATTAAAGCAAGTGCAAAAGCTGACTGCCGTCTTGCAGCACTTAGCAGGTTTTTGGCAAGGTCTGCGGAGAGAAATTTGCCCATCTTCAAAGCATTGAAAAGGTCTGAAGATTTTGCATGGACACCGGAGTGTCAAAAGAGCTTCGAAGATATCAAGAATTATCTCAGTAACCTCGCTACACTCACGGTGCCTATTCCGGACGAAACCCTACTCCTCTACCTTGCAGCTACTGGCTCTGCTGTCAGTGCAGTCCTTGTCAGAGAGGTTGATTTCAACGGCAAGTTGGTGCAGAACCCAGTTTATTTTGTGTCCGATTGTCAGGAGCAAAAACAAGATATTCTGAGCTTGAGAAATTCACTTATGCTCTGATAATGGTTTCGAGGAAGCTAAGGCATTATTTTTTGGGGGATATGCTCCGGAGTAAGGATTCCACTGGAAGAATTGGGAAGTGAGCCGTTGAATTGGCACCCTTCGGCATATCCTTTGTGGCAAGGACAGCAATTAAGTCACAAGTGTTGGCGGATTTTGTGGCAGAGTGGACTCCCCCTCCAGTATGGGCTCCAATGAAGCCAACTGAAGGGATTTGGACTATTTACTCTGACGGAGCTTTCCAAGCATCCAGAGCAGGTGTTGGAGCAGTGATAATTTCGCCTTTCGGGCAAAAGGCAATGTACTCCGCAAGACTAAATTTCAAGTCTACCAATAATATAGCGGAGTATGAAGGGATTTTACTGGGACTTCGAAAGGCACGTGCTCTAGGGGCTACAAGAGTTGTTATTAAGACTGATTCCCAGATTGTAGCAGGGCACGTAGACAAGAGTTTCCAAGTTCGGCATCCACAACTTGTTAAGTACTTAGAAGAAATTCGTAAGATCGAAGCCGCATTTAAAGGGATTTCAATTCGGAGTATACCCAGAGCAGAAAATGTGCAGGCTGATATCTTAGCAAAAGCTGCAGCCGGAGCTATGGACATACCAGAAGAGGCTTTTTATGAAGAACTCAGTACACCTTCGATGCCACAAATTCCTTCTGCAGAAATCCTTTGCATTCCAAGTACAGATTGGAGAAATTCAATTATGGAACTGTTGCAAGGAGGAACAAGCTTGTCTGAGGAGCCACAACTGTCAAGGTTAAAGCTTAGAACCCAGAATTATCACATAATCAACGGTATTTTGTACAAGGCCGGAGTATGTTCCCCTCTGCTCCGATGTATATCTTAAGCCGAAGGTCAAGAAATTCTTCGAGAATTTCATGAAGGACTTTGCGGTAGCCATCTGGCCCCTCGGGCTTTGGCAGGAAAAACACTTTGCCAGGGGCTTTATTGGCCTACAATAGTAGCTGATGCGGAGAGCCTAGTCCGCACCTGCCAAGGATGTCAGTGGATGGGACGACGGAGTCATCGCCCACCAAGAGCTCTCCAAGTTATTGCTCCAGTATGGCCCATGGCTAGATGGGGTATGGATCTTATTGGCCCCTTCCCAGTAGCAAAAGGAAATTTGAAGTTTGCAGTGGTAGCAATCGAATACTTTTCAAAGTGCATCGAAGCAGAGCCCCTAACAACTATCATTTCGAATAATGTCCAAAAATTTTCTAGAAGAATATTATATGCCGGTTCGGAGTGCCTCGACAGCTGACAGTGGATAATGGAACACAGTTCGATGCAGAACCCTTTAGGAAATTATGTGAAGACCTAGGCATCCAACTATGTTTTGCTACAGTAAGACATCCTCAATCTAATGGAGCTGTTGAAAGAGCCAATGGTAATATCTTGTCAGGGCTGAATCGAAGAATAGTGGGATTGGCAAAAGGATTGTGGACCGAAGAGCTCCCAAAGATCCTATGGTCCATCCGGACAACTCAGACAAGGTCTACCGGCTTCACTCCTTTCAGACTATTATTCGGAGATGAAGCTATGACACCAACGGAGATTAAAGGAGGATCCCTTCGCAGCATCGAACCGGAAATAGAAGCAGGAAGACAAACTTCGCTTGATTTAACAGAAGAGACAAGACTTCGAGCTGTTGAAAATTTGTCAAAGTATCAGCAACAGACGAAGACTTGGTTCGACCCGAAGGTCAAGATTAATGAACTTAAGCCGGGTCATCTCGTTTTGCGAAGTATCATAGCGCCATTGAAATTAGGAAATAAGTGGGAAGGTCCATATTTAATTGTTCGCTCAGGGCGTCCTGGTTCTTTTAAGTTAGCTAATTTGGAAGGTGAAGAGTTAGCGCATACATGGCATGCGGAGCACCTAAAGCGATATTTCGCATAGGAGCTCCTTGTAATCACTTGTAAACACTTTCCGAATCAATAAAGCATATGGTTCCGATAATGCCTACCCCCCATAAACTTCCCACTTCCAAGTGGACACACTGGAATAGCGGAGTTGACCGGGAGGGAAGTGTCATTAATTTGGATCATATTTTTTGGACTTCGGACCATTGGTCCGAAGCTTCCGACGTGGTGGGCTGAAATAATACGGAGTCCAAGCCACCGGCTGGTAGACATCCGTAAAAAGAGCCCGAGACCACAGAATGCAGAGTCCAAGCCACCGGCTTGTAGGCATCCGTAAAAAGAGTCCAAAGAGACCAAAACATGCGGAGTCCAAGCCACTGGCTGGTAGACATCCGTAAAAAGAGTCCAAGGAGACCACTACGAATTCCAAACCACCGGTTTGATAGAATTCGCAAAAGAGCCGAAGGAGGCCAAAACAAACAGAGTTTGAGCTTATGAGCTTCGAATATCTGTGAAAAGAGTCCAAAGTGATCAATCATTTGGCACACTAAAGTGTCCGAAAGTTGTCCAAAGCAATTTCCTTCAAAATATAAGGTACTAAGCTGCCAATCTTCAGACTCCAAGTAGTCGAAGACATTTTATAAGATTTTAATCAATCTTTAAATTACTAAGGGGCTCTGAGCCATTAAAATTGTACTCCTAAGTTTTTCTTTGCGCCTAACCATCTTTGAATATAGTTCGAAGTTGCTTACACCCAAAGAGGGGATGGGAAATAGGGAGGCAATTTTAAATCGATATTTATTATTCGAACAAATTATAATTACATCTTGAAAAATCGGTGTCTATACCGAGAAGGAATCGAAGACCCCTTCGATCTCTAGAGCTAAGGTTGGAACGACTAGTTCCAGAGCCCGGAGTCCTAACAACTTTACGTTTAACTCTCCCGCCTCCCTTCGAAGCTCTAAAGTCTTTCTGTTCTTGTTGAAGCTCGGCCCAAGTTCGGAGTCGTTCGGGGCTCCTTTCCCAGCTTCCAAGTTCTTCAGGCTTTTTACCCTGAGCTTCATCTTCATCTTCGAACCATGCAATGTTTTCGGAAGATGAAGTTTCCAAGTTAACCTCTTTTTCTTCCTCTTTGATATAAGATAGTATATCTTTACTTACTTTGGGCGTAATTGCACCGGAGCTATCTCGAGGAACTAAAAATCGAGGTCGTTTGTGAAGTCTTAAAAGATCGAAGGTAGCCCATAGTAAGCAGAGTTCTTCGTTAATGTCTAACACTTCGACATCTCCCATATGAGGCAAAGCCTAAAAACATGATAAGCAAATTTTCATTCATAAATGTACAAAAGCATGATGCTTTACATAGTCAAGATCCTAAAATAAATCTAGACCTGCGGGTTCGGCGGAGGCTGACTGCTCGAAGCTTGTAACTGAGCTTGCTTTTGGTGTTGCCCTTCATCAATCCAAGCCTTGATCACAGTACGACCTTCGGCTCTCCATGAAGCTTGGAAGGCTTGCCAAGCAGCGGCCACGTCTTCGGAAGGATTGAGAAGCCGGTTCTCGTCAAAGGTGATGAGAGCTGCCTCTGAATTCGGAGTTATCGTCATTCCCAGATCTTCATAGTAGCGAAGTATGCCGATAGCAGCCACTTGTCCAGAGAGTTCTCCGTATCGAATGCCTGCCATCTTCATTGTCTTCGCAGCTCCTTAGATCATTTTTAACCACCGAAGTAAAGAAGCGTTGTCATTTGAAGGAAGTGTCCTAGTAGTACCGAAGTACTCTAGAACACCTAGCAGTTGGTTCATGACCTCCGCAGCCACCTTCTCCGATTTCAGCTTGTCGTCAAGTAAAGCGTTCTTCGCAGAAGTTAATTCTTCCACCACGCCGGAGAGTCTAGCTGCCTCTGTAGCTAAAGAGTTCTTCTGAGTAAGCAGGTTGCTAGCCTCCTCTACAGCTTTGGTTTTTTCCTCTTGCAGCTTGACAAGTTCAGCCCCCGCCGTAGCATGCTCCGCTCGCATCTTTTCTGTTTCTGCTCAAAGCACAATTTGTTCTGCTTCGAGCTCCTTCTTCGCAGTCTCCAAACTTTGCTTGGCCCTTCGCTCTGCCAAGACCATGTCGTCTAATTGGGAAACTCGACTTTCGGAAATATTGAGATTTCTCTGAAGAGTGTTGATTTCTTCTCGAAGGCAAAGATTTTCGCGTTCATTTGAAATATTCGTAGCTCGGGCCAAGACTATTTGCTGCAAAGAGAAAAAACCAAGGTGAGAAATTATTTGTACATAAAATTAATTTTGTTTTGCAGATACTTCGTACCTGGTATGCTGCACGCTCCATGGCAGCGTTAAGCTTTGAACTCTCCGCCTCGCTCAAGATGGCCACCAAGTCCGTCTCCCTGATTTCGCGGCTAGCTCGATCCAAAGGCTCGAGCAAAGTCCGAAGCCCGGTTCTTTGCTCCAAGAAAGGAGCTAGAAGAGGGAGCATAGACAAGGCCCTCTGGTCATCTTCATTCGGTGCGGGGCTAGAGGGCTGGGCTATATCTTTTGAAACTTCGGCAAACTGGCCTCCCTCTGTAGATTGGCTTCCGTCTGTCGACTCAGACGGAGTTGATCCTGAGCTCGGAGCAGGGAGGGGGTCCATTTTGCCTTTGCCTTTTCCAGGTCCCATTTGAGTAACCTCTGGAATTGGCTCCGAAGTTGTCGAAGGCCCAGGAATCGTATCTTCGGGACGGACCTCTTCCACAGAAGCAGATCCTGTTGAAGCAAAGGTATTATACATTGTATAATTTTGCAGAAAAAAAGGAACAAAAGAATTATGTGAAGTTTACCTCCGAAGTCTTGTCGACGGGTGAGCATCGGACTTCTTGGCGGATCGAAGGCTACTCCAAAGTCTTCGTCGGAGTCAGAATTCGCAAGTAAATCTTCGACTGTTGGAGCATCTTCGGGAGCGGCCGTCGTTGCTTCACCTGGAATCGAAGTTGATTCTATAGCAACTTCGACTCCACCTTCATCCACAGGGGCTTCATCTTGCGGTAAACTTTCTAGAGCAGCCGGAGTCCTCACTTGCCCAAGGTTGCCTTGAGACTCTGGCACGCTCGCAGCAACGTCAATATTTGCATCTGATTGGGCTGCATCCTTGTCGATCAGGTCAACAAGCATTCTGCCTTCATCCTCCGAGAAATCGGAAGCCGAACCTGTTGGGTTTGAAGGTGCAGTAACTCTTGGCTTTCGAGCTACCTTCTTCGATGGAGTCTTGGCAGAGCTCGAAGCGCCAACTTCGGCTTTTCTCTTTTTGGGCCCTTTCTCCGAAGGCACCCAATCCAAGAGAGGAGGCGGAACAACTTCGAGTAGCCCCCATACTCTGTTGAACCGCTCCCAAGTACCTACTAATTTCATTCTCCATTCCTTCTCGGCTGGAGTTGGAACTCCCAGGATTTTCTCTGAAGCTCGAACAATTTTCTCCGAAGTCATGGGAGTCATAGAAGCTGAAAGTTAAGTTGGCATTAGTCATCTTATTAAAAAAATATATATGAATCATGTTGTTTTCAAAGTTACCTGCAGGACTTGAGCTCGAAGAAATTTTTCGAAGACCACCTTCCGAATCTTCTTCGAAGGTGATTGGCCAGTTGGCCATCAAAGGACGGATCTGGAGTCTGAGGAATTCCTCCGCTAAGTCTCACATGCTTAGACGACGACTAATTCTTTGAAGCAGGCTGAGGCGAGCTTCGAGCTGGCCCGGATCTGGATGCACAAGAGCTTCCCTTCGGAAGTTGATATCTTGCAAGGGTCCGGCTAGACGGTTGCTCGCTCCAACTTTAGCATAAAACCACTTCAGGATCCAGTGTGTGTACCATCTGGCATTGATGGCCTTGGTTGGAAACCGGAGAGCGTACTCATCTCGAAGCCAGAAGTTGATGCTTCCGAAGGCCACCACCATCTTTTCACCCCCGGGGCCTACGAAGGTTTTGGGTTGGCATGAAGCTCGGTGCAACACTGGGAAGATCTCAGCCCTTCCTTCGCAACCTTCAGCTCGCAACGCCCATTCGAAGATAGCAAGGCGTGCTACTGCATTCGGAGAGAGCTGGGGGAGAGTAACATGGAATAAATCCAATAGCTCGGCCAGGAAGTCAACAACCGGAAGTCCCAATCCAGCTTCGAAAATGACTACTTCTCTGGGCCTTGGCGAAGGGATAGATTCCTTTCCAGGTTTGCGGATAACTATCTCTGAACTAATCTTGCCCTCTATTGCAGCCGCGAGCGACTCCCTCTTGCAGGTTGAAGGTCCCAAATGAAAGGATTGATCTGCATACTTCGTCGACGCCGGGACGAGATCATGAGGATCATCGCGTTGGGGATTTCTCCCTAGCGCCGCTATTGCTGCTACTCTAGCTGTCGGATTCGCCGTCACTGATGTCGCCGCCGCCGCTGCAGCCGCAGCCTGCTGCCGAGCCAAGGCTGAAGCTGCTCTAGGAACCTTGAAGCTGGTTTTCGCCATGGGATCGCACGAGTTGCTTGAGAGGAAAAATGGAGGCTAGGGTTTGTCTGCTGGGTTGTTTGCACGAAAGCGGTGAAAAGGTACTCGAGAAGGGGCTAGGCCCTCTATTTATAGCCCAGGCTATAATTTCTTACCATTTGTACCTGCTGTTTCGCATTCTTAACCGTTATTTGTTGCGGAATTGACGCATCGCATAACTTCCGTTAGAAGAAAAAAGCCAACGGCTATTTCTTCTAAGCCTTAAAAAGTTTTCGGGCTTCTCAAGTTAATTCTAAGATAGTTCGAATGTAACTTTCTTAGAAGTTGATTCGAAGTTTTGCATCTCCACGTATTTCGGAGGTGGATTAAAACTGTTAGCCTCTGCGCATGATTATTTTTCTTGCGTATACTGCTCTCCTAACAATACAGGTCTAGCGGAGAAGCGTATTCGAGGGGCTACTGTTGGGGGAAAATATTTCATCCTCAGAGCCATTGTTGCAACAAGACAGAAGCTGATGATTAAATCAAAGGTTTCCAGCATATAACTCCGAGAATACAGTGGATCAAGTTCGAAGTATGGAGGCGAACTCTAGTTCGGAGTATATCTTCGAATTTGGACCTTTCCGAGGGTTTCCATGCCAGCTAAGATGGAAGATTTATCTTCTTTCTCATTAGATTAATCTTTTACCATTTTAGCCCTATTAAGGATACCAAATAGTTTCCACTATGTCGGTTGTAATAGAGGGGTAAAAGGGTCTTTTCCTTAATGTTTGGGCCTATAAATACCCCCCGTTTTACCCTGTAATACGTACCGAATACAAGTTATTCAATACACACCTTCGAACTATTTTAAGCTATTATCCATTCGGAGGCTTGAAATAGTTTACTTCGCAAACACTTTGTTTGTTAGTTTCTAACCTTCAGAAACCTGTTAGCGTAATCTTTTACGCCAACAACGTGCTACTCGGGCGCGACTGGATTCACTTGAATTGCTGCATTCCTTCCACTCTGCACCAGTGCCTGATACAGTGGGACAACGATGAGGTAGAGGTCATTCCCGCGGATACTTCGGCCCAAGTAGCATTGGCCGATGTATCGGTTGACGCCATCCATAACAAGGTAGAGTGTTTGTCAGGTAGAGATCTTTTGGATTACGATTTTATTAGCGTATCCGAAGGACGTTTTGTACCAATGTCTGTAAAGCCAGTTGGAGTAGCATGGCTATTTTTGTATTAATAGTCATGTCTAGCAAGAGTAATCTAGATTGGCTGAAGTCTCATGTGGAGTAATATCGGTGTAGCAAAGACGGTATTTCCGAGGCCATCGGGGACTTTAGCGAAGTAGAGAAATTAGGACAAGGTTTTGCGTCGGCCGATCCCTTGGAGGAAGTTTACATAGGTGATGGTAGCATGCCGAGGCCGACTTTTGTAAACCAACATTTACAGCCTGATGAAAAGGCCGAGGTAATAAAGTTCCTTCGGTCGTATGTCGATTGTTTTGCATGGGAGTATAGCGAGATGCCAGGACTAAGCCACGAGCTCGTGGAGCATCGACTACATATCAAGTCCGGATTTAGGCCTTATAAGCAGCCTCCTCGTCGCTTTAACTCGGTCGTCTATGACCGAGTTAAAGAAGAAGTAGAGTGACTACTCAAGGCTGAGTTTATTAGGCTATGCAGGTACGCGGAATGGGTTGTTAACATTGTGCCTGTAGAGAAGAAAGGGAGCGGCAAGATACATGTATGTATTGATTTCATAGATCTGAATAGAGCCACTCCGAAAGACGATTATCCAATGCCGATAGCCGACATGCTGATCAACGATGCTTCGGGACACAAGGTACTGAGTTTTCTTGATGGCAATGCTAGTTATAATCAAATCTTTATGGTCGAAGAGGACGTCTACAAGACTGCCTTTCGATGCCCTGGCTTTGTCGGTTTATTTGAGTGGGTCGTTATGACTTTTGGTTTGAAGAATGCTGGCGCCATGTATCAACACGCTATGAACTTAATCTTTCATGACTTGCTAGGGGTTATGTTAGAAGTTTACATCGATGATGTTGTAGTCAAATCGGACGCTATGGGGAGCCATTTAGCCGATTTGAAGGTTGCTTTTGATAGGATGCAACAGTATGGTTTGAAAATGAACCCACTCAAGTGTGCTTTCGGTGTGTCAGCGGGTAAGTTCTTAGGTTTCATGATTCACGAGAGAGGCATAGAAATTGATCCTAAGAGGCTTGAGAAGATTAGAAACATTGTAGTGCCGACGTGCAAAAGGGATGTACAGAAGTTGCTAGGCAAGATGAACTATTTGCGTCGCTTTATATCCAACTTGTCCGGCAAGATTGGTGCCTTTGTCCCCATACTCCGGCTAAAGAACGAAGCCGAGTTCACTTGGGGGCAAGCCAACAAAGTGCCTTCGAGAAAATCAAGGAGTGCTTGTCATCACCGCCTGTGGTGAGAGCACCAAAGCTGGGATTCCATTTCGGCTATACATCGCTACTGAAGATAGCGTGATTGGGGCCATGTTGACCCAGGAGGTAGAGGGAAAAGAGTACACCAACACATTCTTGAGCCGCCGCCTGCTGGATGCCGAAACTAGGTACACGTTTGTGGAACGTTTGTGTTTATCACTTTACTACGCGTGCACCAAATTACGCCATTATCTTCTCCCTACTACATGTGTTGTCGTTTGCCAAACTGATGTTATAAAGCACATGTTATAGAAGCCGATTCTGAGTGGAAGAATCGGAAAATGGGCTTACGCGTTGATTGAGTATGATTTGTCCTACGAACCACTGAGAGCAATGAAAGGCCAAATTGTAGCCAACTTTATAGTTGATCACCACATAGATGTCAGCTGGAGTGACAATATTGCTCTAGTTGAGGTAGTGCCATGGAAACTTTATTTTGATGGTTCGGCTTGCAAGAGTGGCCAAGGTATTGGAGTGGTTCTCATATCACCTAATGGAATTCACTTTGAGACTTCGGGCCGTCTAGAATTTCCTTCCACTAATAACCAAGCTGAATACGAAGCTTTATTGCTAGGCCTTGAATTACTAGAGTCTGTAGGTGCTAAACATGTTCATGAATACGGTGATTCTTTGTTAGTAGTGCAACAAGTAGCTAAAAGTGCTCAATGCTTTAACGGCTTGCTGAATAGTTACTTGGATAAATGTCTAGACATAGTTGCTGCTTTTGATGACGTCAAAATCTCTCACATGTCAAGAGAGGCCAATTCGATTGCAAATGATTTGGCTCAGCAAGCATCTAGTTACCAAGTCAGGAGAGAAAAATTTTCTGTATGGGAGAAGCCAATGCTTGGTCTCACTGTCGAAGCCAGTGACGGTGGGCAAGCGCACCCTCCGGGTCGGACCCCTCCGGTCGCTGAAGGCCACTGCGAGCCGAGGTCCCTGGACCAGAGTACTCTGCCAACCGAGGGACCTGGCACGCTGGAGGCCATAAGTCCTAGCCTCCCGCACGGTGAGGGCTCCCGGGAGTCCGAACCCCCCAGAGGGCTTCGGCCCAGCACGCTTCGAATGGCTAGCCCGGCCAGACTTCGGTAGGAGCAAGAATGGCTCGGGGGCACCCCGAAGTCAGTAGTTTAGAAATTTTTTCAGAGGGTGAGCTAGCAAGAACCTCTGAAGCCCATAAGGGTGATTGGAGAATTCCGATCGTCTAGTATTTGATAGACCCTAGCCAAAGGGTTGATCGGAAGGTTCGACGACAAGCGTTCAAATTCATGCTGATAGACAACACATTGTATCGCCGAACCATCGATGGAGTACTATTAAAGTGTTTAGACCACGAACATTCCCAAGTGGCTATGGGAGAAGTCCATGAAGGACTTTGTGGCACTCATCAGTCGGCCTAGAAGATGAGTTGGATGCTCAAAAGAGCAGGTTTTTATTGGCCAACTATGACTAAGGATTGTTTTAAGTATTATAGAGGGTGTGAAGCTTGTCAGAAGTTTGGCAATATTAAGCTAGCTCCTGCCTCATTACTCAACCCTATTGTCAAGCCGTGACCGTTTTGAGGATGGGGTTTAGACTTCATCGGCCAGATTCACCCTTATTCCTCAAAAGGGCATCGGTTCATGTTGATGGTGACGGATTACTTCACTAAGTGGACCGAGGCCGTACCTCTCAAGAACACGACTCACAATGAGGTACGTGATTTTATCTTGAAGCACATCATACATAGATTTGGCATTCCTCAAACTATTACTACAGATCAAGGTAGTTTATTTGTTTCTAGAGAAGTGAGGGACTTTGCCGAATATTATGGTATTAAGTTGATAAACTCTTCACCTTACTATGCTCAGGCCAATGGTCCGGCCGAGTCTAGTAATAAAATCGTGATTAAGCTCATTAAGTAGAAAATTGAAGAGTTTCCTAAAAGGTGGCATGAAGTGCTTTTTGAGGCGCTATGGGCTTGTAGAATTGCAAAGCACGGTGCTACCAAAGTCAGTCCATATGAGTTGGTATATGGACAAGAAGTCGTTCTGCATATAGAGGTAGATCTTGGCTCCTTAAGAGTGTTAAAGCAAGATGGCTTATCGGTCAACGAGTATGAAACTCTTTTGAAGGATAATCTAGAGGAAGTGACCGATAAGAGACTAAGGGCTTTAGAAGCCATAGAAGTAGACAAGAGGAGAGTAGCTAAAGCCTACAATAAGAAGGTTAAACCAAAATTGTTTCAAGTAGGAGATTTGGTTTGGAAGACGATTTTACCCTTAGGCACGAAGAGTCCCAAATTTGGTAAATAGTCACCTAGTTGGGAAGGTCCTTTTAAGATAGACGAAATCGCTCCTGGCAATGCATACGTGTTGGAATCTCTACAAGGAGAGCGGTTTCGAAGAGCTTTGAATGGTAGGTACTTGAAAAGGTATTTCCCAAGTGTGTGGAAAACAGCGTAAAAGGTGTCGAAAAGCCGATATGGACGGTATCGTCTTTAGCTCGTTGTGCTTTTAGTTCACTCAGTTCACTAAAAAGCAGAGGGGCATGTGTTGATAGCAAAAAATGGCATCAATGGCTAAGATTGTCAAAATATCAATTTTGGTGATTTGGGCAAAAAATACACATGTCCGAGGTCAGGCCGAAGCCCTACAGGGTTGAGGGTCCATTGGGCTATGGGCTCCGAAAGCCTCTAGCCAGCCCACGGCCTTCGGCTAGGAAGCCTTCGGAGGCCCACGCCGCTGAAGCTTCGGCCCGAGGAGCAGGCTTCGATGGGCCTGGTCGAACCCCACTTTGGAAGAGACAGAGTTGGATACAATTCCAGCAGATTAGATCAGAAGTTTGGCCCCTATAAATAGAGAGGCGAGGCCAGCTTAGAGAACCCCCCAACACAAATCAAACACAAAGCGCTAGCTTTGATCACATTTATTTACCTTTACTTTTCTGTACCTCTTCGTGGGTTTGCCTGGAAGCCCTCCGCCGGCCACTTCGGAACAGTGGTAATCCTTGTTACTTCGCTTGTGAAGTATCAGTTAATCTACGTAATAGATTGTTACCGCCTAGTTACTTCACCTGTGAAGTATCCGCTAATCTGCGTAACAGATTGCTACCTTCACTACTAGTGCAACACTTAGTAAAATTCGGTCCTCAGACCAAATTAGTACTTCGAATCCTCTCTGTTGCAGGTTTTCACGTTCGGAGCTGCTTCGCCGGAGGTGTCCGAAGCCGAGAGATCGGTTTTGGAGGTTGCTAGAACACCCTTCATTAGGACTTCTGCTTCGACCGCACGCTTCGCCAGCACACTTCGTCACGACAGGCTTCACCATGTTCGTACTCCGCTCTGGACGAAGTCACGCCCGTGCGCGGCGTTTGAGTCATTATTTTGTACCTTGCTGTATCAGGGACTTCGCGCCGAACCCCACCGTTCGGAGGTGATTGTTGCGCTCGGATCCGTTCGGAGTTCATTTTTGACTGGATCAGTCCGAACGCCAAAGTTACCCTTTGGCGGGACATTTCGCACCGAACGCCGAAGGTATACTTCGGCGACCCCCTTCGCACCATACTTCGAAGCAGACAAGCTCCGACTGGTTTGCTGATTTTATTCTGTTCAATATATTTCTTTCGGCTAATTGGATTATTTTGTGTGATCTGATTGCCTGGCGACTCCACCCCCCTTATCACGACTAAGGGAAGTCGGAACGCGACGCCGGTGCTGTGTCACGCTTAGGATGGTCCCTAAGTATCCGCACACTTTTGGATCGTCGAACTGACCCAAGTGCGGGGGCACGTTTTCCTGTCAACAACACCTGACAATATTCCTGAGGGGTACCATAGGACTGTGAACTTTGGAGCGCAACCTTATGGTTACGAGGGGCAGTATAGATACAACGTTGCCCGGTCAGAGCAATATCAGCAAGCCCCAATGCCTGAACGGTTCCCAACACTAGGGCAGCAAGAAGATGACTAGGTGAATCGGATCACAGAAGTTATCAAAGATCAATTTGGGATGCCCAAAGAACAGATGTACATGTATCGGCAACCGTACCCAGAATGGTTCGGCCAAGTACCACTACCCGGTCGATACAAGATACCCGACTTCACCAGGTTCTTGGGACAAGACTCGGTCTCCACGATCGAGCACATCAACCGTTTCCTCGCCTAGTGTGGGGAGGCATCGACCGACGAAGCGATGTTCCCGCTCTCCCTATCAAGATCGGCCTTCACGTGGTTTGACTCATTGTCGATGGATTCCATCAGAGGATGGGCGTATCTAGAGAAGAAGTTTCACCAATATTTCTTCGCTAGCATTCAAGAAATGAAACTCACCGACTTGATGACCATGAAACAAAGAATGGATGAGTCAGTACAAGATTACATCCAGAGGTTCCAAGACGTACGAAGCATATGCTATAGTCTGATCCTCAGTGATACCCAGTTGGCAGAGTTGACATTTTAGGGACTCCTGAACCCAATTAAGGAGAGATTTTCATCACATGAGTTCGAGAGCCTCTCCCAACTGGTGCAAAGGGCATCGACACATGAGAGCTGATTCCAAGAAGCCAAAAGAGACATGTATCAGAAGAAGGTGGCATACACCCAAGTATACCGTTCGGACTCTGACGAGAGTAGTGACTTAGATGTAGAAGTCGGTATGACTGAATGGTCTAGAAACAAGAAGCACATTGCATGCCACTAGGTGAAACCAACTGATAAAGAGGAAAAGTACGAGTTCGACATCAACAAGTCCGATAAAATATTCGATCTATTGCTCAATGAGAAGCAGATCCACTTGTCACCTAGTCACGTGATACCACCTACTGATGAACTAAAGAAGAGAAAATACTACAAGTGGCACAATTCCCCATCGCATCATACTAATGAGTGAAAAGTGTTCAGGCAGCAGATCCAATCGTCCATGGAGTAAGGTCGAATCAAGTTCTATGATGGAAAGAAGCTGATGAATATCGATGGTCATCCGTTCCTAGTCAACATGGTGCACGCGTACCATGCTGACGATCGGCATACAAAGAAAACAGGTGAGCTAGCAGCAATGTCTCTTCTTCATATTTCATCAGGAAATACTAGATAAAGTCGAAGGAGAGGGTGGATAGTGAAGACAACCACGACTACTCAAGTTTCAATCCTCATTGGAGTAATGAGTTCTTTAGGCTTTGCTGGAATGAAGGGTTGCATCTACCATCAATAGATGACTGCCCGGGATGTGACGCCAAGGATACAGCACAAGCCGGTCGTCAACCATATAACGTCAAGCCAAGGTCGCAAGATCAAGAAGTCATTCACCAAAGGTTGTCACCACCGAGGGTATCAGCGCTTGAAAGGCTCGACCCCATCAACTCTGAGGAAATTCGCCAACCGACTGATGACACTGATACACCAGAGAAGTCGCGATGGTGACCCAGCGGTATTTTCACGAGAAACCAAAAGAGAAGAGTACAATGCCTGCGGCAAAGGGAACTAAAGGCGCAAATATGCATCGAGGAAGCTGATCGGCCATGAAAAATCAAGAGTGAACGGTGACCAAAAGATAAGACCGATCATGATGATGAGAAGGATGCAGTCCCCACATCACCTATCTGGCGCACAGGTGCCCCCACACCACTAGCAACGGTCAGTCCAACTGGCTTCTGGGCTGGTCTGAACAGTGCGTTCCCAATAGTGCCAATCGACCGTCAGGCCGATGTGACCGCATCCCCGACAAACATCGGTCTGACTGACTCTACTTAGCCGGTCTGACCGGACGAGCATGGTTGGTCTGACCAGGAACGTCAGGCCGGTCTAACCAGCATGTACCCTGCCAGATTTTTTACACCACCACCGCATGCGCCGATAGTTTCACTAACCGCACCTGTTGTGCCTTTACTACCCCACACGCGTATAGGTCTAGGAACACACCCTATTACACTACATCGGCTTAGGATTGTCTGTCCTGCTCGGCCAATGATGTTTCCACATCCCCCGTTAGCACTCCGCGATCGGTCTACCCACACTAACTGACAGTAGATGTTGATACACATTGCACACCAATCAAGAATATCATTCCCACTACTAACCCTCATGGCTAGCGAAATGGTCTTGGTCACACTCCCGTTAAGACTTCTCCCTTTGGGCCAGTGACACAGAAGAATAGTCGTACAAGGCCTAAAGTGTTGAGGAAGAAATTGTATGCCACACTCAGAGAATATTTAGAGCACGAGTCAAGGGGCCCATGCGACCCACATCCATACCCTATATATTTTGATTATTGCAAGCTACTTGATGGTTTCGAAGTGCTAGAATTCACGAGGTTTAGTGGTAGTACTACTGAGGCCACAAGCAATCATGTAGTGCGGTTTTTAGTCCAGTGTGGTGAAGCGAGCAGTTGCAATGAGCATAAAGTTAGCTTGTTTTCTCTCTCGTTAAGCACGACTACTTACGAATGGTTTATATCCTTGCCCGTCCATTCTGTTTTTGCTTGGAAAATTTGGTCCAGAAATTTCATATGTGATTCTCTCCTAGTAAAATAGAATGTCAGCTAGCTACTTTGAGATTGGTTAGGCAACAGACTAATGAGACCGTTGACTCTTACATTCAAAGGTTCTTAGAAACCAAAAGCCGATACTCTGACTTAGCTATTAATGATAAAGATTTGGGTGAACTCGCATTTGATGGTTTGCTTGTTCTTCCTGTTCTTGCTTGTGTTATTGGATTCGCTTGCAGGAACTAGCCTTCGTGGCGAGGTCAATCGCGCCCTGCGTGGTTGATAACCAATGGAGACGGTGGTGTAGCGATTGTAAGGTTTTGATTCGTCGGACCGGAGCCTTGGATCGTCAACGTCGAGATTCTCCACCAATCCAAGTTATCCTTACCTAGCGGAAGATCGGGACCAATCCCCCTATTAGTTGGTATCAGATTTCAGGTTTCCCGTTAGGTAATCTCGATCTTCTTTTATTTTTACCTAGAGTCCAGAAAACCCTAAAAAAAATCCCCACCGAAAACCCCTTTGTGCCTTGTGATTTTAATTTTAGTTTTTAGCTTTGTTGAGTTTGTGTTCTTGGTCGAGTCTTGTTGCTGGTTTAGTCATCCCTTTGTGTCGTTTGAGTAGTAGTTGATCTTGTGTCTCAAAAAAATTACCCCACCTGAAACCCCCCCCCCTCCACAACCCTAGTCGGTTTCCACTTGGTTTCCTACTCGGTTTTCCACATCGACTCCTTGTGACCCCCTTTGGTAAAACAGTTATAACTTTTCGCTCGTTTGTCAGAAAAATCTGAAATTTTTTGAGCATCTTCTTGACCTAATTTGGAGCCGACCCAAAATTAGGCTTCACCCTGTTTGGTTTCATCAGAATTGCCAAAAAAATCAGGAAGATAAAGAAAAAATTGGTCAAAGTTTTTGCACGTCGTTCAGAGAACTTGTTGAATTTCTATGAACCACATCCCACCTCAGTTGCAGGTGCCAATTTTTGTGGTTGCATATCTTGTCATCCTTGTTCAAAAAAATATAGTGAAAAAAAAGAAAAAAAGAAACGAGAAGTAGAGAAGCAAAAGAGAACTGGTCCTGTCGTTTGCTACCTTGTTCTGCCTCCACTTGAGTTTTGGGCACATAGTTTCCCTCTATTGCTTGAATTTCACCTTGGGATCACTTAGACCAGCAACTTTGACGAGTACTAGGGAAAACTTATTGAACTTGGTTTAACTGTTATTACTGTCGCTATTCCTTGCTACTTACTTTGCCTTCCAAGCTACACCTTCTCTTGGTCAGGACAGGTTCACATCTTGCAATCGCCCACCACCCTCCACTTGGTTCTTTACCTTAAGGGCAGTGACCTCACTGTGGCGTGGTAAGAACACTTGCAAGCGTGGATAAGGCGCTTGACGGATTGCTTCCACCAAACACCCACCACCCACCTAGTTGCTTTCCATAAGGATTATTCTTTGTTGTTTTGTCTTTTCACTAACATGGCAGATAACAACGGTACCCCTCCATCTGATTTTAATGACTGTGTCTCACGACGTGCTCTACTAGAGTCTCAGTGGCAGACCCAACACTCCATCGAACGTCTCGCGTGTACTGTGGCTGACCTAGTGGACCGGATGACTGCCCTGGAGACACGCTTGCCTGCTGCACAAGCCAACGACGACCATGTTGAGGAGGAAGACGACCATGTTGAGGAGGAAGACGACCTATCCGATGCCGGCAACAATGGCATTGACCCTAACGAGCCTGCACGTCATCGCTTTCAGTTCAATCGTCAAGGTATGGGCGGCCACCGCAACCGCCATCCACGAGGTAACAATGGCAACCGCGGGAACAATGATCCCTACTCCAAGGTAAAATTTTCAGTACCTTATTTTGCTGGCACCTATGATCCAGATGCATATTTAGATTGGGAGATGTCAGTCGAACAAAAATTTAATGCTCACATGGTTCCTGCTATCCACCGCGTGCGCTTAGCTACTAGTGATTTCACTGGATATGCTCTACTTTGGTGGACTAAAATAGTTCAGGTTGGCAATGAACCACAAAATTGGGGTATGTTAAAACGGCAAATGCGTGGTAGATGGGTTCCTCCTTCATATAAACGTGATTTGAGAAAAAAATTGCAGCGCCTAAACCAAGGAAATAAATCGGTAGAGGAGTATTATCAGGAGCTGCAAATAGGTTGCATGCGTGCTGAAATTGAGGAGGACAATGAGGATAAAATGGCCCATTTTTATGGTGGTTTAAGACGTGAAATTCAGGATATCATTGATTATAAAGAATACAATACTATCACTCGTCTTTTCCACCTTGCTATACTTGCAGAAAAAGAATTGCAGGGTCGCCAACAACCACAACGCAGCATGAGGACCAACATTGGTGGTGCCACTTCACGCTCAAGTGGGCAGCAGCAGCGACCACCAACTCCTTCTCGACCGGCGGTTACATCAGCACCTTCTGCATATACAGCCCAGGCTGAGAGCTCCAAAGCTGCAGCATCCAAGGCGCCAACCAAGCCCACCTCCTCGGTGGCCTCTACTGCACGTTCTGCAGCGATTCAGTGTCACCGATGCAAAGGATTCGGCCACATTATGAAGGACTGCCCTAGTCAGCGGGCTTATATTGCTACGAAAGACGGTGGCTATGTAAGTGCTAGTGATGTTGAAGATGAATATGCACTTGCTGCTAACATTGCAGGAGATTACGATGCTTCCGACGATGACGCTGTTTTTGCATCGGATGCCTCTGCCGACCATGAAGCACTTATTGTACAACGTGTTTTGAGCACTCACATGGAGCAGGACGATCGGGCACAATGGAACAATCTGTTTCAGACCTTCTTCATCGTCAATGACCGCCGTGCATGTGTCATTATTGACAGCGATAGTTGCAACAATTTGGTGAGCCACGACATGGTAACTAAGCTTCAACTTCCCACACGTGCGCATCAACACCCTTACCACGTGCAATGGTTCAACAATAGCGTTAAGGTCAAGGTAACACAAACTGCTCACATCAGATTTTCCATTGGTACATACTTTGGAGTTGCTGATTTTGATGTAGTACCAATGCAAGCATGTTCTCTATTACTTGGTAGACATTGAGAGTATGATACTGATGCTACACACCATGGTAGGAGCAATAAGTACACATTTATGTATAAAGGAAAGAAAGTTACTTTGCTTCCTATGACTCCTACTGAAATTGTGAAATTTGAACAAGAAAAACATGCTAAGGACGCACAAAAGAGCAAACAACCTTCTGAAAATCAGCAAGTAGCTAAGACACTTTTGAGGCAATAGAAAGATAAAGTTGCTTCTCCTTCTTCATCACAAGTTATTAATCTGAAAGGACGTGTCATGCTTGCAACTAAAACTGACCTTGCTGAAATTTCTGATGATACTCCCATGATATATGCCTTGATTTGCACGAACGTGCTATTTTCACTTGCGAACATTCCTAGCTCTGTTCCCGTTGCAGTCATTGACCTTTTGCAGGAGTTTAACGATGTTTTTCCTACTGAGATACCACCCGGGCTGCCACCGATACGCGGCATCGAGCACCAAATTGATTTGATCCTAGGAGCATCTCTTCCTAATCATGCAGCATACCGTACCAATCCGGAGGAGACAAAAGAAATTTAGCGACAAGTACAGGACCTTCTTGATCGTGGGTACGTCCGTTAAAGCCTTAGTCCTTGTGTAGTACCCGTTCTTTTGGTGCCTAAGAAAGATGGTAGTTGGCGCATGTGTGTTGCTTGTCGTGCTATTAATAATATCACCATTTGATATCAACACCCTATTCCTAGATTGGATGACATGCTTGATGAGCTTAGTGGTGCCATTATCTTTACTAAGATCGATCTTCGTAGTGGCTACCACCAAATTCGCATGAAACTAGGTGATGAATGGAAAACTGCTTTTAAAACAAAGTTTGGATTATATGAGTGGCTTGTCATGCCTTTTGGACTTACTAATGCACCTAGTACCTTCATGCGCTTGATGAATGAAGTCCTACGGCCTTTTATAGGACGCTTTGTGGTAGTATACTTTGATGATATCTTGATTTACAGCAAGCCTCCCACTGAGCATGTTGAACACCTACGTGCTGTTTTTTCTGTCCTACGTGAGGCTAGATTGTTTGGTAACCTTGAGAAGTGCACGTTTTGCACGGATCGAGTTGTGTTTCTTGGATATGTTGTCACTTCACAGGGCATTGAGGTTGACGCAGCGAAGGTAGAAGCAATCAACAGCTGGCCGCAACCTCAAACTATCACACATGTACGTAGTTTTCTTGGTCTTGCAGGTTTCTACCGAATTGACCAAGAAGGGAGTTACTTTTACATGGGAACCAACACAAGAACAAGCTTTTGCCACACTCAAGGATCGCCTTACACATGCACCTCTACTTTAGCTACCCGACTTCGGTAAGACTTTTGAGTTAGAATGTGATGCTAGTGGTTTTGGAATAGGAGGTGTGCTGCTACAAGGAGGTAAACCCGTGTCCTATTTTACTGAGAAATTACATGGTCCACAATTGAATTATTCTACCTATGATAAGGAATTATATGCCTTAGTGCGTGTGCTTGAAACTTGGCAACATTACCTTTTGCCTAAGGAGTTTATTATTCATTCGGATCATGAAGCATTGAAGCATATACGTAGTCAAGAAAATCTGAATAAACGACATGCTAAATGGGTAGAATTTATTGAGACTTTTCCATATATCATTAAGCATAAGAAAGGGAAAGATAATGTGATTGCCAATGCTTTATCTAGACGTTATACATTGCTTTCTCAACTTGATTATAAGATCTTTGGTTTAGAAACATTGAAGGACATGTATGCTATTGATTTGGACTTCAAAGATGCTTTTGCAAATTGTACAAATGACCGTGCTTGGAACAAATATGTGCTGAATAATGGATATCTTTTTTGTGCTAACAAGTTATGTGTGCCGGCTAGCTCTCTTCGCTTGTTGTTATTGCAGGAAGCACATGGTGGTGCTTTGATGGGTCATTTTGGATCAAAGAAAACTGAAGATGTGCTGTCCACACACTTCTATTGGCCTAGGATGAGACGAGATGTTGAGCGCTACGTGGCACGATGCACTGCTTGCAATAAAGCTAAGTCCCGTCTAAACCCACATGGTCTTTATATGCCTCTGCCTGTTCTTAGTGTACCTTGGGAGGATATTTCTATGGATTTTGTGTTAGGATTACCTAGAACTAAGAGGGGGAGGGATAGTATTTTTGTGGTGGTAGATCGGTTCTCTAAAATGGCACATTTTATACCTTGTCACAAGAGCGACGACGCTACCAATGTTGCTGATTTGTTTTTCAGAGAGGTCGTACGCTTGCATGGAGTTCCCAATACCATCGTTTCAAATCATGATGCTAAATTCTTAAGTCGTTTTTGGAGAACGTTGTGGCATAAGTTGGGGACGAAGCTGCTGTTTTCTACTACTTGTCACCCACAAACGGATGGGCAAATGGAGGTCGTCAACTGTACATTGTCCACCATGTTGAGGGCTGTTTTGAAGACCAACTTGAAGCTCTGGGAAGAGTGTCTACCTCATATTGAGTTTGCATATAATAGGTCAGTACACTCCACTACTAAGGTAAGTCCGTTTCAAGTGGTCTATGGCTTTAATCCACGTGCTCCTATTGATTTTCTACCATTGCCACCATCTGAAAAATTGAATTTTGATGCTACTACACGTGCTGAATTATTGCTTAAGATGCATGAAACTACCAAAGCAAACATAGAGAAAATGAATGAGAAATATCGTGCTTATGGTAGTAAGAGTAGAAAAGAGATAACATTTGAACCGGGTGATCTTGTTTGGTTGCACTTGCGCAAGGATCGTTTTCCTGATTTGAGAAAGTCTAAATTAATGCCCCGTGCTGATAGTCCTTTCCGCGTGCTTGAGAAGATAAATGATAATGCATATAAACTTGAGTTGCCTGCAGCTTTTGGGGTTAGTCCCATATTTAACATTTCAGATTTAAATCCCTATTTGGGAGATGACGATGAGCTTGAGTCGAGGACGACTCCAATTCAAGAGGGGGAGGATGATGAGGACATCACTTCACATGATACACACATGGAGCCTCGACCTACAATTCAATTACAAGGACCAATCACACACGCCCGTGCTCGTCGCTTGAACCATGAGGTTAATTCTTTCCTTAGCAACTATGTTAATATTTGTTTGGATGGGATGCTACTGAATGCTAGTGATATTTTGTTGCTGATGAACATGGGAGATTGAATAGGAGAGTTGGAGTTGAAGACAGAATCGCACAGATGATTTGAAGGCAAGAATTTGCTGGTTCGGACTACATCAACCACCATGCACCAAAATGGGCGTAACTTTCTCACACGAAGTCCGATTGGTGCGTTCTTGAACTTTTTGGAAAGCTAAGGAGAAGACGAATCTTTTGGCGGCACCTCATTTGGAGTCTCGAGTTGTCCTGTGTGACTGAAACAGTCCTGCGTCACAGAATTGGGCCAAGTTAGACCTTGTACTGAGTTGGAGGCCGTGTTGGCCCATAGTTTGAGTCGTGTGCGTCTCCTACAGGATGCCCACGCCCTATATACTCACGACATCCGTCATTAGGGTTAGGTTTTGCTTTGTTTGCATCTACACTCGTGTGTTTAGATCCCGCTCTTGCACCAGACCGATTGGCTACTGCAACGGCGTTTGTGAAACCTCTCCTCATCATAGTTCATCTGTGATTTGGCATTCGACTCGTGTTCTTCCTGTTCTTGCTTGTGTTCATGGATTCGCTTGCAGGAACCAGCCTTCGTGGCGAGGTCAATCATGCCCATCGTGGTTGATAACCAACGGAGATGGTGGTGTAGCGATTGTAAGGTTTTGATCCGTCGGACCGGAGCCTTGGATCGTCAACGTCGAGATTCTGCACCAATCCAAGTTATCCTTACCTAGCAGAAGATCGGGACCAATCCCCCTATTATTTTCCCCTTAATATTGATTGCAACACTAGAGTGTTGATTCGGCCTGATCAAGCCGAATCAGCTAAGGGAAAAAATGTGGTAGTTGAAGAACCTTGGTCGGATGCACACAAATTTGTGGATAAAGAAAGGCCGCTTGATGACAAGACGGCTAGACGACCGAGGGTTACTTTTGATGCACTCCTGAAAAATGTGAGCTTATGGCTGAGCAAAGAGCAACTGGTCGGCCCGACAATTTAGGGAGACCAAATACAACCCCTGGAGGAGGATGCCCAATGCCCTAGTACGACGTCCATCTCCATACTTCACCCCATGGATGCCATTCTCACCGCCTCAAATGCCGTTCCCATCACCCTAGGTGGCATTCCACTAAGAATCAGCAAAACCAAGGAGACCGGCAAAGAGGCATGGGTTTGATCGTAATGTCCGAACTCGAAAGAGTCGGCCTAGATCTTCAAAGATGAAGGAAAGGGAGCAGGGAGGTAAACACAATGAGACAACCGTTGTTGACAAAATAGGTGTTTGCGACGTCCCAATCCTCGAAGTAATCCTCCCAAAGCAGGGTGGAGGTGACTCACAAAAGTTTGCCAAATAAATCATTGCCAGTCCGACCGCCCCTTTTTAGGCTCCCGGCAAGAACCGGTCTAACCGGCCTAGCATGGCCGGTCCGACCAACAGTTCGCAGGAGGATATTCATAATGACCGCAAAATTATCAAGGCTGATTTGGGTACTCCCCATTCGGCCAAGGCTTCTAGGAATGAGTCTATAGCCCCGAGATCGAAGCTTCTACTCTCATGGGCGTCTCCTGGGATAACTAAGTCCCAAAAGAGTCGGTTACAACACCTTCACGCTAAGTACCATAGAGGGAAAAAGGCCAAAGAATGCGAAGGTAGCCCACTTGGCAAGCCCACGACTGTAGCTGGGACACCCCAGGTATGAAGACCGAAGTTGTCTAGCAGGCCAGCTTCAACCCTCGCTGAATAAGGACTGTGTCTTCATAAGGGACTTGGGGGGGGGGGGTGAAATGAGCAAAATTGCTAAAGGCCAATTTAATGAAAAGTCCGGCGCTTAAGTCCCCTTGTCATTTTGGATAGTTTGTACAAATCGTCCCCAACAAATCCGCACGCCTTGAGTTATGAAATGGATGATTTGATACTTTTGGGAAACTCACAAAAGAACACCTGAAACACATAAGGCCGATATGACTGTATCGCGCTTGGTCCTTGTGCTTTTAGCTCACCAAGTTCACTAAAAGGCATGGGGCATGTGTTTACACCCAAAAATGTCACTAATGGTCAAAATCCACAAAATACTAGAAGACAATACGTTTGACCGAAAATCTGATAGATCTAGCAAAGGCTGGTCTGACCGGCCATAGTAGGCCGGTCAAACCGGCCAAGTAGGCCCGGTCAGATCGACCCAATGGGTCCGGTTAGACCAGCCATCGTCCGGGATTAGAGATAAAATAGCAGTTTTCAGCTGTTTTGATCCCCTAATCATATCCTAACGATTTTTGGCCGAAAATTACTCATCTTGGGCACCAGATAAACCAATCCACCCCCTATAAATACCAAGGGGCAAGGCCTATTCATGGCATCTACACACAGATCATCATAATGCCTTACTTTTGAATCGTACTACTTTTTCGCCCATGCATTACTTTTACCCTAGCAGTAGAACTTCGTCAATTTGATCAGTAAATTGACCATACTTCGCCATGTTACTGCGAGCCCTTTGTAGGTTTGATCAGAAAACCTTCCGTTTCACCCCCATATGGTTTTTTTATCATTTTTATCGGCTTTTACCGGTGATTCGGTCCCAAGACCGAATTGCCGTTGTTTTCTTATTGTTTTGTAGAGTAATTGCCTTCAAAAACTCCCCTGCGAAGTTCGAAGGCAGTTGGATTTCATCTGCTAGGGTTGCCAAGGCCTAAAAGATTGGATCTGGTACTGTCGGTCCGACCGGCGGTACTAGGTCGGTCTGACCAAGCCCGTCGGGGTGTTGTCGACAACTCGCGGTCTGATCGGCGTGCCTTCACCGGTCCGACCGGGCATCTTTGCACTGTGCCAAACCCCTCTGCCGAAGCCCATGAGCCGAAGTCTCACACCGAAGCCTGCGCACGCCGTACACCGAAGGCCACCCGATGAACCCCTCCACACGGTGTGACTGGAGTTATACGGCTGGTCCGACCCCGAGATACTTTGCCGGTCAGACCGCCATAGCCATCCCTTCGCAGCTACCTTTGGGACACTTCTCGAAGCCCCTTTGCACCCTCGGTCCGATTGAGGTTATACCTTCGGTCTGACTGGGTTTAAGGCCGAAGCCCTTTTTGGGACCCTTCGGGCCAAAATCGCTGTAACTCCAAATCGGCCTCCAAATTGGCCGATTCGAGGTGTTTTATTCGTTTTATTATTGCTTACATTATTACTGACACTTTTTGGCCAATTGGATTAAAATATTAACTATTTATCTGATTGCCTCGCGACTCCAAATCCCTTATCACTATTAAGGGTAGTCGGAACGAAGCGTCGGTATCATTGCGATACTTTCGGACGTCGAATCGGCCCAAGTGCGGGGGCGCATTTCCGCGTCAACACACTGCTTTTATTCTAGACTGCTTACCATAGCACTTTGGTATGAACTGGGACATTGCAGTTTACGCCAAGACCAATGCTTTAAGCTTCTGATGGTCTTTGCTTGACCTAGGCTTAGCTTAGTTGGTCAGTATAAGGTTGACGGGAAAATAACCCCTAGCACTACAAGAAAGAGGAAACCGAAAACTAAAAAATATTGGATAACAAGTATGTTGAAGCTCCATGATTTTGGATAAGCTTATCTAGGTAGATATTTGCTAGCTTTTGCACTTAATGTCTTATCATGTGTAGTCTGCTAGTCTGAGTGGTGATGCTTTTGTTTGCTAAAACATGAAAACAACTTGCTCACGGTTTTGTTTTGATATTATTCACATGAGCTTTTCATACAATATTTGTAGACAGTACTCAAGACAAATGTTTGTGTTGTGCTGTAAATGCTATTACTCATGTTTCAGAGGCTTGCATCTACATTCACTCTCACACCTCTCTTTGCCTCATTTTTATCACCATGATGCTTGTATGGCCAAAGGAGAAGAAGAGGCAGAAGAGGAAAATAGAAAACTAGTACGGAGTCGACACCTTGAGCAAGATTTTATAAAATGCTAGAAGATGAAGGGTTTTGGCTGCTAGCAGTAAAATTGAGAAGACGCTACAGAAGGATGTTCGAAAGGACGTGATGGCAGATGGGCGATGATGACCGAGAATTTTGAAGCATCGGTTACCCCTTAATGCCCCAAAACTGGGGGGGACATGTGTTGACACCAAGATTTGGTAAAAACCCAAGCCCACAAAAGATGTTGCACGGTCAACATAAGTCAAAGAGGTCCGGTCAAAGATGGTGAAAGAAGCCCGTCCATGATACATACATGACCGGATAGGAAGAGCCGACAGAGATAAAGATGAGAAGAAGATAAAGATTATCTAGAATCAGTTAAGATAGAATACTTGGATGGTAAGTCTCCGGACTATAAATATGTACCCCTTAGATAGGTTAAAAATACATCTCTGTCAAACAACTACTCGGCACATTGCCACACTTAGCTTCCCAAGGTTTATCCCGATGGGATTCGGCACTCAGAGCTGGGCTACATTATTCCGATCTTGGGCAAAGAGGTGAGTCCCGCATCCCTGATGACTGTATTGACTAGGTCAGTATCCTCACGACTGCATCAGATTGATCTTTTCAGGTGAACATCGAAACAATACGATCACTGATTCTCAGTGTATTGGCTAGGTCAAAGACTGCATCAGATTGATCTCTTAGATTGATGTGATCTATGTGTGATAATTTGAGGCTTCATCGGTTGAGTCCAACATATATTTCTATTGTATCTTTTCATGTTGTATACCGTTCATATAAATAAAGCATGCCCGATACTTTGTTATATTATTATTATTATCATCATGATTAGCTAATGTCTTGGTTAGGTCCGATGTAGTTATTGTGATGATTTTACTGATATAGACATGTTATCTGGCACATTTTATTTATTTCTGTCAGAGTACAAGCTGATAGGTTATCTTCAATTCAACGCCACATCTTATTCGCCATCAAAAAGTGTTCATCGGTCTATATGTGTAAAATGCCCATCTCATCGGTCGATGGCATGCTCTTCTGATTGCTTCACCCATAGTCATTGGCCCTATGGTCGATTGACATGATATTCCACGATTATTCCATCCTCATTATGGTCATCGGCTCGATAGCCGATAGGCTATGCTATTGATCATATTTTCCTGTTTCCTTATCAGTTATAGGGTCAAATTGATTGGAATGCCTTGAACCCATTTTTCTAAGAACATAGGACCTGCACTGGAGTTAAGTAGATCTCCTAGGCCACACGTGTGTCAAAGTGTGACCAAAAAATGCACCAACACTACCACACCTAAATCACATCAATCTAAGAGATCAAACTGATGCAGCCTTAGACTTAGCCAATACATTGTGATAAACCAGTGACCGTACTATTTCAGTCGATGCCTCAAGAGATCAAATTGATGCAGCTGTGAGGACACTGACCTAGTCAATACGATCATCGAGGGTGGTAGGACTCACCTCTTTGCCGGAGATCAGAACGATGCACCCCAGCTCCGAGTGCTGAATCCTGCCAGGATTAACCTTGGGAAGCCAAGGGTGGCGATGCACCGAGTAGTTGTTTGACAGAGTTGTGTGTTTCGATCTAACTAATGATACATATTTATAGTCTGGAGACTTACCGCCCAAGTAGTCTATCCTAACCGATTTTGGATCATCTTTATCTTCTCTCACTTTTATCTCCATCGGCTCCTTTGCATCCTGTCATTTTTAACAGTATGGACGTGCTTCTTTGACCATCTTTGATTGGACATCTTTGACTTCTATTGACCACGTGCCATCTTTTGGGGGCGTGGGTTTTACCAAATCTTGGCATCAACACATGCCCCTAGTTTTAGAGCATTAAGGGGCAACCGATGCTTCGAAATTATTGGTCATCGTCACCCATCTGCCATCACGTCCTTTCAAACATCCCTCTGTAATGTCTTTTCAATTTTACTGCTAGTAGCCGAAACCCTTCATCTTATAGTACATTTATATAATACGCAAGGAGTCAGCTCTACTTAATCTTTCTCTTCGTATTTTCCTTTCTTTGGCCATGAATGACTGCGGTGGATGTTGTCTGGCCTAACACATCTACTCCTCTATGTGGCGGCATCGGACCAGGCCTCATCCCACATAGTTTTTGCATTGGTATTTTAAGACGAAGATTGTGCTCCCCCGATCCCGAACCTACAAACATTCCGGCGTTTCGAGAACCGAACTGGGCGCCCCGATTTAGCAAATCGGAACATTATTGCATTTCCAAATAAAATACAATAATACAAGAGGTTCATCATGCGACAACATACAAATGACAAGCATTCATGGTATGCAGACCATATTATTACATAAGAGTGAAATTAAAATAATAAAGATAAACTACATGACGAACGCCCTCTTCAGGATCTTTCTTCTTGACTGGGTCGCTACTCCAGACCATCCTCGTAGTAGGCATCCTCTGAATTGTGTGTCCAATGGGTATGAGTACAAAAAGTACTCAACAAGCCACCACAAATGCAAGTAATAATGCAAGATGATAACAAAGGAAGGATAATTGGCTAAAAGTGCGGAAAAGTACATTTTCAGTTATTGCATTTAGTGTAGTCAAATTTTATCATGCGGAATAATAAACTTGAACATCAATAATACCATCTAACTCGAGGAGTACTGTAACACCCCAAATTTCCAGAGAAATAAAAATATTATCTAATTTCCTGGAATTGAGTATTTTGGAAATACCTTTAATGCCCTCCTTAGCCTTTTTGAACTAGAACATAATGAAATGACCAAACCAGGGGCTAGTAAATTTTGTATATGATCCCAAGGCCAAGATATATTTTTGAGAATTTTTACAAATTTTTATCAACCTTAGAAGTAGCCCAAATATTTTAATCCATTTTTCTACAATTATTTTTAATCGGAAAACCTTATAAACAGTAATGGGCCTCCCCCTCCCCTTTCTCTCTCTCCCGGCCGGCCCAGCCTGTTACCATCGCCCGTCTCACACTGATAGCCTGACCACACCCGTCAGTGAGCCCCTCTCCCCTCGCGTGCACGCCCGACACCCCGGCCCCACCTGTCGGTGCCGACCGCTCCCTCTCGTGCCCAAGCCCGACCCCACCCATCAGTCTCCGCGCTCGTGCGCTCGCGCCCGCTGACCACCTTGGCCCACCTGTTGGATCCGTCATCCACCTCGCGCCAACCCCCCTAACCTCGCCGGCCCCCGATCCCGCCTTGGATCCGCCCCATCAGCCCCCCTTGCGTTAATTCGCCGACGCCATTACCACCCCCGCGACGCGCCGACCGTTTCCCTTCATTAACCCAAGCGTCATCGCCCCGGAACAATCGTCCGCATGCATGGAAAGAAGCTCGCCGGCGTTGAAGCGCTTTTACTCGTGGCCTCCCCCCAATTGCGCCCCCTCTACCCCTGCCGACGACCCTATTTAAACCCGCTGGTCGTCCGCATTTTACCCCCACACTCACTCGCTGCGAGAACGAACCGAACGCCCACACTCCCATTTTTAGCGCCACACCGCCGCCCGCACTCCGGTCGCCACTCACCATCGCCGGTGACCTCCTCCGCCCTAGACGACCCCACCATTGTGACCGCAAGGACGACACCGATCCCGGCCACCCCTCCGTCGACGCCAAACCTCGCCGCATCGCCGTCGCCGACAAGGACCCGAACCACCTCATTGTCTACCCTCACCGCCGGCCATGCCCCGTCGACCTCGGACCACCGTAAAGGTACCCCTGTGTTCCCCTAGGCATCCTCTTTCCGTTTCTAGGTCTAGCTAGGGCCGTCATCGCTCGCCGTGGCCTCTAGCCCGCTCGCCGGTGCACTTTATGAGGACGTCTTCCCTGAGGACCTACCAGGAATGCCTCCCAAGCGGGATATCGAATTCAGAATCGAACTTGTCCCCGGGACCACTCCAATCTCCAAATGCCCATACCGGATGGCCGCCAATGAATTAGCCAAAGTCAAGAGCAACATCAAAGACTTGGAGCAGAAAGGGTACATCCGACCGAGTACCTCACCCTGGGGTGCACCGGTCATCTTCGCTATGAAGAAGGACAAGACAAAAAGGATGTGCGTGGACTATAGAGCCTTGAACGACGTAACCATCAAGAACAAGTACCCATTGCCTCGGATTGATGACCTGTTCGATCAACTGAAAGGATCCTCAGTGTTTTCCAAGATTGACCTCAGGTCAGGTTATCACCAATTGAGGATTAGAGAAGAGGACATACCCAAGACTGCCTTCACCTCCCGCTATGGACTCTGCGAGTATGCAGTGATGTCGTTCAGACTCACGAATGCCCCGGCCTTTTTCATGAACATGATGAACAATGTATTCATGGAGTTCTTGGATAAGTTCATCATGGTATTCATCGACGATATCCTCGTCTACTCCAAGACCAAGGAAGAACACGAAACCCATCTCCGTCTGACACTCGGAAAGCTAAGGGAACATCAACTATACGCCAAATACAGCAAGTGCAAGTTTTGGTCGTCAGAGGTAAAATTCCTCGGCCATGTCATATCTGCTGGAGGAATAGCCGTGGACCCAACCACCGTGGAAGCAGTGACCAACTGGTTGCAGCCCACGAGTGTGACCGAGATCCGGAGCTTTCTCGGATTGGCCGGATACTACCGCCGGTTCATCGAGAACTTCTCAAAGATAGCCAAACCTATGACCAGGTTGTTGCAGAAGGAAGTAAAGTTTGAATGGACCCCAGACTGTGAAGAAAGCTTCCAGACCCTCAAGAAGAAGCTCGTGTCAGCTCCTATCCTGACTCTGCCAGACATCCGGAAAGACTTCCACGTCTACTGTGATGCCTCTCGTCAAGGATTGGGATGTGTCTTGATGCAAGATGGGAAGGTGATATCCTACGCCTCCCGACAGCTGAGACCGCATGAGCTGAACTACCTAACCCACGACCTGGAGTTATCAGCCGTGGTTCATGCCTTGAAGATATGGAGACATTACCTTGTGGGGAATCGGTGTGAGGTCTTCACCGACCACAAGAGCCTCAAGTATATATTCACCCAACCATACCTGAACCTCAGGCAAAGGAGATGGTTGGAACTGATCCAGGATTACGACTTGGGCATCCATTATCATCCAGGCAAGGCAAATGTGGTGGCAGATGCCCTTAGCCGAAAAGGGTACTGTAATGCCATCATGGTACAAGACCAAGCCCCTTTGCTTTACAAGGAGATGGAAAGGCTGAATCTAGGGATCACCACCCGAGCGTACCTCGCTGCCTTGGAGTCAAGACCTGTCTTGATAGACCAGATCCGAGAAAGGCAGAAGGAAGACCCAGACATCTTGCAGATCCAACATAACATGCGGAAGGGTAAAGCCCCCGGATTCTCCGAGGACGAGCATGGTACCATCTGGTTCGGAAACCGGATATGCGTACCCGACAAACTTGAGTTGAAGACCCTCATCCTTCAAGAAGCCCACGATACTCTATACTCCATACATCCCGGGAGTACCAAGATGTATCAAGACCTGAAGGAAAAATATTGGTGGGTCAGCATGAAGCAGGAAATAGCTGAGTATGTGGCCAAGTGCGACACATGACGGTGAGTCAAAGCAGAGCATCAAAGGCCTGCTGGGCTGTTGCAACCCCTTAAGGTCCCCGAATGGAAGTGGGAAGAAATAGGGATGGACTTCATCACGGGGCTGCCCAGGACCCAAGCTGGCCATGATTCTATCTGGGTGATCGCCGATCGACTCACCAAGGTATCTCACTTCATCCTCGTCAAGACAACTTACACTGTTGCCAAATTGGCCGAGTTGTATATGACCCGGATCGTGTGCCTTCACAGAGTTCCTAAGAAGATCGTATCTGACCGTGGGAGTCAGTTTACCTCCAAGTTTTTGAAGAACCTCCAAGAGGAACTCGGCACCCGACTGAACTTTAGCACCGCCTATCATCCATAGACCGACGGTCAAACCGAAAGGGTCAACCAAATACTAGAGGATATTCTTAGAGCTTGCGCTCTAGACTTTGGCGGAATGTGGGACAAGAACTTACCCTATGCGGAGTTCTCCTACAACAACAGCTATCAAGCCAGCCTGCAAATGTCCCCGTTCGAAGCACTTTACGGGCGTAAGTACAGAACGTCGTTGCTCTAGGATCAGATCGGAGTGTCGCAACTGTTTGGGATAGACATATTGAGAGAAGCTGAAGAGAAGGTCAAGATCATCCGGGACAGATTGAAAATAGCCCAGTCCTGACAAAAGAGATACGCCGATAACCGTCGAAGAGACCTAACCTTTGAGGAGGGTGATTATGTCTATCTCCGAGTCACTCCCCTACGTGGCACTCAAAGGTTCAACATGAAAGGCAAGCTAGCACCCCGCTACGTCAGACCCTTTTAGATCCTCCGACGGCAAGGAGAAGTGGCATATCAACTTGAGCTGCCTCCATCCTTGGCAGGAGTTCATGATGTGTTCCACGTTTCTCAGCTGAAGAAGTGTCTTCGTGTGCCCGTCGAGCAAGCCGACCTCCAACAACTCAACGTCCAAGAAGATTTGACCTACATCGAGAAACCCATCAAGATCTTGGAAACCAAGGAAAGGGTAACCAGGAGCAGAGTGGTTCGCTTCTGCAAGGTTCAGTGGGACAACCACCCAGCCGAAGAAGCTACATGGGAAAAGGAAGACGAACTGAAAGCCCAATGCCCTGAGCTATTCGAGTAGCGCTCCAATCTCGAGGACGAGATTCTTTGTAACGGGGATAGGTTTGTAACACCCCAAATTTCCAGAGAAATAAAAATATTATCTAATCTAATTTCCTGGAATTGAGTATTTTGGAAATACCTTTAATGCCCTCCTTAGCCTTTTTGAACTAGAACATACATGAAATGACCAAACCAGGGGCTAGAAAATTTTGTATATGATCCCAAGGCCAAGATATATTTTTGAGAATTTTTACAAATTTTTATCAACCTTGGGAGCAGCCCAAATATTTTAATCCATTTTTCTGCAATTATTTTTAATCAGAAAACCTTATAAACAGTAATGGGCCTCCCCTCCCCTTTCTCTCTCTCCCGGCCGGCCCAGACTGACAGCACGACCCCACCTGTCAGTGAGCCCCTCTCCCCTCGCGCGCGTGCCTGACACCCTGGCCCCACCTGTCGGCGCCGACCACTCCCTCTCGCGCCCGAGCCCGACCCCACCCGTCAGTCTCCGCGCTCGTGCGCTCGCGCCCGCTGACCGCGTTGGCCCACCTGTCGGATCCGTTGTCCACCTCGTGCCAACCCCCCCGAACCTCGCCGGCCCCCGATCCCGCCTCGGATTCGCCCCGTCAGCCCCCCTTGCGTTAATTCGCCGACGCCATTACCACCCCCGCGATGCGCCGACCGTTTCCCCTCATTAACCCACGCTTCATCGCCCCGGAACCATCGTCCGCATGCATGGAAAGAAGCTCGCCGGCGTTGAAGCGCTTTTACTTGCGGCCTCCCCCCAAGTGCGCCCCCTCTGCCCCCGCCGACGACCCTATTTAAACCCCCTTGCCGTCCGCATTTTACCCCCACACTCACTCGCTGCGAGAATGATCCGAACGTCCACACTCCTGTTTTTAGCGCCACACCGCCGCCCGCACTCCAGTCGCCACTCACCACCGCCGGTGACCTCCTCCGCCCTAGACAACCTTACCATTGTGACCGCAAGGATGACACCGATCCCGGCCACCCCTCCGTCGATGCCAAACCTCGCCAGATCGCCGTCGCCGACAAGGACACGAACCACCTCGTCGTCTACCCTCGCCGCCGGCCACGCCCCATCGACCTCGGACCACCATAAAGGTACCCTCGTGTTCCCCTAGGCGTCCTCTTTCTGTTTCTAGGTCTAGCTAGGGCCGCCGTCGCTCGCCGTGGCCTTTGGCCCGCTCGCCGTCGTCGGAGAAGCTGACCGGCATGGGCTGAGTACCCGTGCCATGTTGGATTCATGCGCGATCGTGCGATCTGGATCCGACGATGATGATTAAGTCCCTCATGCGATTTAATCGGATCCGTTAGATCTCGGCGAAGGGGTACGTTCTAATCTGAGACGTTCGCTGGATTTAAAATCCCGCATCACATCTGGGTCGCATGATGCGTACCGGTTCGATGTTTTAATCTGAGCCGTCCACGTCACTTTAACTCCCTCGCCTCGCCCTCGCGCATTGGATCTGTATCCAACAGTCTAGATTGGGCCGGACCACGCGCACAGTGCGCGGGTTCACCGTGGGCCTGGCTCACCGTGGACCCGAGGCGATTTAAATTTAAAAATAAATTCCAGAAACTGTTTTAAACTTGTAAAATTCATATCTGGCGCATTTTAACTTCAAAAATTACCATTCCAATTTCAGAAAATTTGTAATATTATTCTCTTCATGTTCATCCAATAAAAACAGTATGTTTACTTTGGATTTTTCATGATTATTTAAGGGAAATTTTGAAACATGCCATTACAATTTTCTGTAATTTGAAAAATGCCACTGTCAGTGACTGTGGTAGGTCCCATATGTCAGTGACACACCGATGGCATATTTCAAAACTGTAAAAATTATAATGGCATAGAAAAATTTGGCCCATTATTTAAATAGGTATTCAAATGCCCTTAAGGTAAAAATGTAAATTCAATTATTTAGATTTCAGTAAAGTTCATATTTATTCATTTCCTATTAATATAGTGAAACCACTAAGTTTTCTCTGAACCATTTATTTCAAATTAAAAAGAAAACTTAAAATGAGATTTTTCACAATTCAAAACCCCTTATAAAAAGGACAATAATCCCTTTTAGTTAATTTTAAAATCATTTATAAAATAAGTTTCAGAAAATAAACAACTTGGTTTCCTTTATTTTGGACCAATCAAAACCTATGTTCTTGTTGTGTGATTTTATATTGTTTAATCGGATGTTGTATTCTACTTTATTTATATTGGAAAGACTATGACGCCGCCGAGGAGCCGAAGTACTTCCCGGAAGTTCCTCCCTCCCCATTCGTTGAACAAGGCAAGTCACCAAACTAATCTTTTGAGCATATTGAACCCATGTTTTACTAAACTATCGCTAAAACACATAGGATATACATGCATTAGTCAAATGAAACCCTTACAATATATTTATTAGGATCCCCTAACCTTGATGTGCAACTCAAGTCATGCTCTCTAGCCTAAACTCCTTGTCACCATATGATTAGTATTATTAGCTAGTGTCCAATGTATTGACACGATTGCTATAGGATTAAAAATGAGTCACAGCGATTGGTTCTACTATATGATCCCCGTTATTCTCATCTTTGGAATTCTGTCGGTGTTGGAGTTGTGGTTGTGAGTGAATGCATGGTGGGTTCCGGGTGCAAGCTAGGGCATTGGTCGGTAGCACTCGGGGCACTATAAGGACCGGTCTGCGGGATCCATTGCAATACACTTCCGTACTAACCACAAGTCTAATGGGTAAGTCCTAACTAAGGTATGGAGTGTTCCAAACCGAGGCCACCATTTGGAGATGGGTCAAGCAGCACCTGCGGGTGGCTTGTACCAATGTGGCGCAAAAGGGGGTGCGACATTAGCCGGGATGCGACCCGGCGCGCCGGCGAAACCTAGAGCGGGTGGTTATCGCTTGGAGCATTTCATGCTAAGGTTTTGGCACGAGTTCCCGTGGTATGGGTCATCTCGTTACACTTTGGTGTTTGGTATGAGTGCGTGCCTTGTGGGTACAGTAGTACATGTCTGATCAGAGTCATAAATCTTTTCGAAAAGCCAAGCCCACGGTCAAGGGCGGGTTGCGTGACATCCCACAGTTAGATTACTTTGAATATGGATGTGCATGATGGACTGACATGTAAGGACTGTTGTGCGAGGAGGTAAAATGTACTCCTCGAGTTAGATGATATTATTAATATTCATGTTTATTATTCCGCATGATAAAAATTGACTACACTAAATGCAATAACTGAAAATGTACTTTTCCGCACTGTTAGCCATTATCCTTCCTTTGTTATTATCTTGCATTATTACTTGCATTCGCGGTGGCTTGTTGAGTACTTTTTGTACTCATACCCTTTGGACACACCATTCAGAGGATGCCTACTACGAGGATGGTCTGGAGTAGCGACCCAATCAAGAGAAGATCCTGAAGAGGGCGTTCGTCATGCTTTTATTTTCTTATTTAATTTTTATTCTGATGTAATAAATATGGTCTGTGCACCATGAACACTTATCGTATGTACGATTGTCGCTTGATGAACCTCTTGTATTATTGTTTTTCTTTGGAAATTCAATAATGTTCTGATTTATTAAATCGGGGCGCCACAAGTACGTTTTCCCTCCTCGCACAACAGTCCTTACATGTCAAATCATCATGCACATACATATTCAAAGTAAACTAACTGTGGGATGTCACACAACCCGCCCTTGACTGTGGGCTCGGCTTTTCGAAAAGATTTATGACTCTGATCAGAGGTGTACTACTATACCCACAAGGCACGCACTCATCCCAAACACCAAGGTGTAACGAGATGACCCATACCATGGGAACTCATGACAAAACCTCAGCATGAAAAGCTCCAAGCGATAACCACCCGCTCTAGGTTTTGCCGGCGCGCCGGGCCGCATCCTGGCTAACGTCGCACCCCCTTTTGCACCACGTCGGTACAAGCCACCCGCAGGTGCTGCTTGACCCATCTCCAAATGGTGGCCTCGGTTTGGAACACTCCATACCTTAGTTAGGACTTACCCATTAGACTTGTGGTTAGTACGGAAGTGTATTGCAACGGATCCCGCAAATCGGTCCTTATAGTGCCCCGGGTGCTACCGACCAATGCCCTAGCTTACACCCGGAACCCACCATGCATACACTCACAACCAAAACTCTATCACCAATAGCATTCCAGGGATGAGAATAACGGGGATCATATAGTAGATTCCAATCGCTACGACTCATTTTTATTCCTATAGCAATCATGTCGATACATGGGAGACTAACTAATAATACTAATCATATGGTGACAAGGAGTTTAGGCTAGATAGCATGGCTTGGGCTGCACAACAAGGTCGGGGGATCCTAAATAAATATATTGTAAAGGTGTCATTTGACTAATGCATGTATATCCTATGTGTTTTAGCAATAGTTTAGTAAAACATGGGTTCAACATGCTCAAAAGATTGGTTTGGTGACTTGCCTTGTTTAGCGAAAGGGGAGGGAGGAACTTCCGGGTAATATTCCGGCTGCTCAGCGGCGTCGTAGTCTTCCCATTATAAATAAAATAAAATAAATGCAACATTCAATTAAACAATCTAAAATCACACAATAAGCACATAGGTTTTGATTGGATCAATTTAAAGAAAACTAAGTTGTTAAGTTCCTGAAATTTATTTCATAAATAATTTAAAATGAACTACAATGAGATATTGCCCTTTATAAAAGGGTTTTAATTGTGAATAAACTTATTTTAAGCTTTTCTAATTAATTTAAAATAATAGCTTCAGAGAAAGTGTTGGGGTTTCATTAAATTAACAGGAAATGGAAAAATATAAATTTTGCTGAAACTTAAATAATTTAATTTTGTAATTTACTCTAAGGGCATTTGAATACTTTATTAAATAAGGATGAAATATTCTAAGTAAGTATATTGTTTTTATTGCATGAACATGTAGAGAATAATATTAAAAATTTTCTAGAATTGAAATCGTAATTTTTGAAGTTAAAATGCGCAAGATATGAATTTTGGAAGTTTAAAAGCATTTTTGGAATTTAAATTAAATCCAAAAACAGTCTCGGGTCCACGGTGAGCCAGGCTCACCGTGAACCCGCGCACTGTGCGCGTGGTCCGGACCAATCTGGACCGTTGGATCCAGATCCAACGCGCGAGGGCGAGGCGGGGCGTTAAAGTTGACGTGGACGGCTGAGATTAAAACGTGGAAGTGGTACGCGATGGACGACCCAGATTAAATGCGGGTTTTAAAAACTAACGGACGCACGAGATTAAAACGTACCCCTTCGCTCAGATCCGACGGCGTAGATTAAACCGCACAAAGGATTTAATCGCCACCGTTAGATCTAGAACGCACGACCAGGATTAGATCCGACATGGCACGGGTACTCAGCACGTGCCGATCGTCTTCTCTGGCGACGGCGAGCAGGCCAGAGGCCACGGCGAGCGACAGCATTCATATCTAAGGGCTAAAATGGACGAAGGGGACTACGGGGATTACGAGGATGCCTTCGGAGGGGCTTGGGGTCGACGGGACATGGCCGACGACGAAGGTAGACGGCGGAGTCGTTCGGGTCCTTGTCGGCGACGGCGATCCGGCGAGGTTCGGCGTCGACGGAGGGGTGGCCAAGGTCGGTGATGTCCTTGCAGTCACAATGGTGGGGTCGTCTAGGGTGGAGGAGGTCACCGGCGGTGGTGAGTGGCGACCGGAGTAGGAGCGGCGGTGAGGTGTTGAAAACCGAATGGTGAGCGCCCGGTTCGTTCTCGTAGTGAATTGTCGTGGGGGCCGAACGCGGTGGTGGCCAGGGGGTTAAATAGGGGCGCCGGAGGAGTTCGCATGCAAGGAAAGCCAAGGGAGGGCTTTAACTCACCGGCGAGGTCTCGGCCATGCACGGTGCTACGTTCCCGGGGGCTAAAACGTGCCACTTAACGTGATTAAACGGCCGGCGGGCCTCGGGGTTCATTAAACCGGCGCCAATTGAATGAGGGAGGGGCCAGCGAGGCAGATCCGAGGTGGGGTCATCAGCCGGCGTGATTTGGGGGCGGTGGCGTGAGGTGGACGACGGGTCCGACAGGTGGGCCAAGGCAGTCAGCGGGCGCGAGCGAGCGGGGTGGCGGCTGACGGGTGGGGTCGGGCTCGGCCGCGAGAGGGAACCGGTCGGCACCGACAGGTGGGGCCGGGTACGCGCGCGGAGAGGGGGTCACTGAAGGGCGGGGTCCACTGGTCAGGCGGGCGCGCGAAGAGGAGTGGGCTGGGCCGGCTGGGAGAGAGAGAAAGGGAGGGGGAGGCCCGTTACTGTTTATTTGCTTTTCAGATTAAAAATAATTACAGAAAATGGATTAAAATATTTGGGCTACTTCCAAGGTTGATAAAAATCTGTAAAAATTCTAAAAAATATATCTTGGCCTTGGGATCATACACAAAATTTTCTAGTCCCTCGTTTGGTTATTTCATCTAGGTTCTAGTTCACAAAGGTTAAGGAGGGCATTAAAGATATTTCCAAAATAAATAATTCCAGGAAAATTGGTTAAATAATATTTTTATTTCTTTGAAAATTTGGGGTGTTACAACCTATCCCCCTTACAAAGAATCTCATCCTCGAGATTGGAACGCTACTCGAATAGCTCAGGGTATTGGGCTTTTAGCTCGTCTTCTTTTTCCCATGTGGCTTCTTTGACGGGGTGGTTATTCCACTGAACCTTGCAGAAGCGAACCACACGGCTCCTGGTTACCCTTTCCTTAGTTTCCAAGATCTTTACGGGTTTCTCTATGTAGGTCAGGTCCTCTTGAATGTTTAGTTGTTGGAGATCGGCATGTTCGGTGGGCACACGAAGACACTTCTTCAGCTGAGAGACGTGGAACACATCATGAACTCCTGCCAAGGATGGAGGCAGTTCTAGTTGGTATGCCACTTCTCCTTGCCGTCGGAGGATCTGAAAAGGTCCGACGTAGCGGGGTGCTAGCTTGCCTTTCATGTTGAACCTTTGAGTGCCATGGAGGGGAGTGACTCGGAGATAGACATAATCACCCTCCTCAAAGGTTAGGTCTCTACGTCGGTTATCGGCATAGCTCTTCTGTCGGGACTGGGCTATCTTTAATCTGTCCCTGATGAACTTGACCTCCTCTTCAGCTTCTCTTAATATATCTGTCCCAAACAGCTGCGATTCTCCGGTTTGATCCCAGAGCAGCGGCGTTCTGCATTTACGCCCATAGAGCGCTTCGAACGGGGACATTTGTAGGCTGGCTTGATAGCTGTTGTTGTAGGAGAACTCCGCATAGGGCAAGTTCTTGTCCCACATTCCGCCAAAGTCTAGAGCGCAAGCTCTAAGCATATCTTCCAATATCTGGTTAACCCTCTCGGTTTCACCATCGGTCTGAGGATGATAGGCGGTGCTAAAGTTCAGCCGGGTGTCGAGTTCCTCTTGAAGGTTCTTCCAAAACTTAGAGGTAAACTGACTCCCACGGTCAGATACAATCTTCTTAGGAACCCCGTGTAGGCACACGATTCGGGTCATATACAACTCGGCCAACTTGGCGACGGTGTAAGTTGTCTTGACCGGGATGAAGTGAGCCACCTTGGTGAGTCGGTCGATGATCACCCAGATAGAATCATGACCAGCTTGGGTCCTGGGCAGTCCCGTGATGAAGTCCATTCCTATCTCTTCTCACTTCCATTCGGGGACCTTGAGGGGTTGCAACAGCCCAGCAGGTCTTTGGTGCTCTGCCTTGACTCGCCGGCATGTGTCGCACTTGGCCACATACTCAGCTATTTCCCTCTTCATGCTGACCCACCAATATTTTTTCTTCAGATCTTGATATATCTTAGTACTCCCGGGATGTATGGAGTATATAGTATCGTGGGCTTCTTGGAGAATGAGAGTCTTCAACTTAGGCTTGTCGGGTACGCATACCTGGTTTCTGAACCAGATGGTACCATGCTCGTCCTCGGAGAATCCGGGGCTTTACCCTTCCACATGTTCTGTTGGATCTCCAAGATGTCCGGGTCTTCCTTCTGCTTTTCTCGGATCTGGTCTATCAAGACAGGCCGAGACTCCAAGGCGGCGAGGTACGCTCGGGTGGTGATCCCTAAATTCAGCCTTTCCATCTCCTTGTATAGCAAAGGGGCCTGGTCCTGAATCATGATGGCATTACAGTACCCTTTTCGACTAAGGGCGTCTACCACCACATTTGCCTAGCCTGGATGATAATGGATGCCCAAGTCGTAATCATTGATCAGTTCCAACCATCTCCTTTGCCTGAGGTTCAGGTCCGGTTGGGTGAATATATACTTGAGGCTCTTGTGGTCGGTGAAGATCTCACATCGATTTCCCACAAGGTAATGTCTCCATATCTTCAAGGCATGAACCACGGCTGCTAACTCCAGGTCGTGGGTTGGGTAGTTTAGCTCATGCGGTCTCAGCTGTCGGGAGGCGTAGGATATCACCTTCCCATCTTGCATCAAGGCACATCCCAATCCTTGACGAGAGGCATCACAGTAGACGTGGAAGTCTTTCCGGATGTCTGGCAGGGTCAGAATAGGGGCTAACACAAGCTTCTTCTTGAGGGTTTGGAAGCTTTCTTCACAATCTGGGGTCCATTCAAATTTTACCTCCTTCTACAATAGTCTGGTCAAAGGCTTGGCGATCTTCGAGAAGTTCGCGATGAACCGACGATAGTATCCGGCCAATCCGAGAAAACTTCGGATCTTGGTCACGGTCGTGGGCTGCAGCCAGGTGGTCACTGCTTCTACGGTGGTTGGGTCCACTACTATTCCTCCGGCAGATATGACATGACCGAGGAATTTAACCTCAGATGACCAAAACTCACACTTGCTGTATTTGGCGTACAATTGCTGTTCCCTTAGCTTTCCGAGGGTCAAACGGAGGTGGGTTTCATGTTCTTCCTTGGTCTTGGAGTAAACGAGGATATCGTCGATGAATACCACGATGAACTTATCCAAGAACTCCATGAATACATTGTTCATCATGTTCATGAAAAAGGTCGGGGCATTCGTGAGTCCAAACGACATCACCGTGTACTCGTAGAGTCCATAGCGAGAGGTGAAGGAAGTCTTGGGTATGTCCTCCTCTCTAATCCTTAATTGGTGATAACTTGACCTGAGGTCAATCTTGGAAAACACCAAGGATCCTTTCAGTTGATCGAATAGGTCGTCGATCCGAGGCAATGGGTACTTGTTCTTGATGGTTACGTCATTTAGTGCTCTATAGTCCACGCACATCCTTTTAGTCTTGTCCTTCTTCATGGAGAAGATGACCGGTGCACCCCAGGGTGAGGTACTCGGTAGGATGTACCCTTTCTGCTCCAGGTCTTCGATGTTGCTCTTGACTTCGGCTAGTTCATTGGCGGCCATCCGGTATGGGCGTTTGGAGATTGGAGTGGTCCCAAGGACAAGTTCGATTCTGAATTCGATGTCCTGCTTGGGAGGCATTCCTGGCAGGTCCTCTAGGAATACGTCCATGAACTCCTTGACTATGGGTACCTCTTCAAGGGCTAGAGAGTGAAGAGATGCCTCAAGTGGTTTGCGGCTGGCCATCCGAAAAGTAACGACTTCGCCTTCGGGGCTGGTCACTGTCACGGACTTGTTGGCACAGTCGATCACTCCCTAGTGCTTCATCAACCAATCCATCCCTAGGATGAGGTCGACTCCGGTGCACTTAATGAGGACTAGCTCGGCCTAGAACAATACTCCTTGGATCTCTATCTTAACCTTAGGACTGCATAAGGGGGCTAAAGTTTTATTGCCTGGAGTGGCAATCATCATGGGGACTAATAGAGGGAGTACTTCCAAGTCGTGGGTTTTCACAAAATCTTCCGAGATGAAAGAGTGTGTTGCTCCAGAGTCAAATAGAATCACAGCTGGTATGGAATTCGCGGTAAACGTACCGAGCACGACTTCGGGAGCCTCCTGAGCTTCCTCCGCGCTGATATGGTTGATGCGGGCACAAACCGCCTGGTTGGGTGCCGCGCCTTGGGGTTGCTTGGGGTGAGGACACTGGTGCGAGTAGTGCCCTTCCTTCCGGCAGTTGAAGCAGATGACCGACTTCCCTTGGCGATCCCTCAAGATCGGGGCCTTGGCGGGGGGCGTCGGCTGAGCTGCCAGAGCTAGTGGAGCGGGGCACGGATGTCTGGTGTTGGATCCACCGGTGGCGTGAGGTGGCCTGAAGGCGGGCCGAGGATGGTAGGCAGGTGCTGGTGGCGGAGGGACGAAGCGGGGCCTCTAGGAATTCGCCTACTGATGCTTGAAGGTGATCATCTTCCTCTTCTTGAGGTCCAACTTATTTTGCTCAGTCTCTTGGATGAACGCTTTATTCACCAACCGTTGAAAGTTGGCGTAGTCGGTGGCGACGAGCTAGATGGACAGCTCATCCTTAAGTCCCCGGATGAACTTAGCCTGGCAAAGGGCGTCGGTCCGCACCTCTTCTGGCGCGTAGCGTGCCAGACGGTTGAATTCATGGAGATACTCCATGATGGTCCAGTTGCCCTGTTGCAGGTCGTGGAACTCCTGCTGTTTCACCGCGATAACTCCGGCGGGGACGTGGGCGGCGCGAAAGGCGATGGTAAACTCCGCCCATGTCACCACGTGATCCTCTGGCTGGGACTCATGGTAGTTGTCCCACCACTCCGAGGCGGGACCCTGGAGCTGGTGAGTGGCGAACGCCACTCGCTCTCGGTCGGTGCAGGGGAGGAGGTCCAGCTTCTTCCCTATGGTGCGGAGCCAATCTTCGGCCTCCATGGGGTTGGTGGTGCTGGAGAAGATCGGAGGGCGTACACGCAGAAACTCCGAGAGTTGGGGAGTGGGCGTGGGTGCGGGCGCACGAGGGGCGGGCTCCACATTTTGCAGGCGGTCCAACTGCGCCTGTTGGTGCTACATTTGGGTGAGGAGGGCGGTGATCAACTGGTTTTGATTCGCCATCATTTCTGCCAAGGTAGGGTGGTTGGCGGATGGTGACCCGGTCTGTCATGGTCCCGTTGCACCCCAGTTGGGCACAACACCTTCGGGCAAACCGTGGCTTCCTCCTTCTCCATTGTTGGAGCCGGTGTTCTGGTTGTTGGTCATCTTTTGAACATATATAAAAGCTTAAGCATAAGGTAAAAAGATGATGAAACAACACTGCAATCAAAATGGCCCATGGGGCTCATATATATATTTCTTGTGGTATAAAAAGTTCATTACATTAAGCTCTTATTTTAATACACCTACAACCCAACTCATTGTAGGTGGTACCACAACATTATTTCAAACAACGATAGCTAACGCCTACTCGACACCGGAGGCGCTCTCCGTGCTCTCGGAACCATGAGTACGCGGATCCTGAGGGATGGTGGGCTCGAGAAAATTCTTGATGATCGGGTCAGAGATGAGGGCGGGGCGTGGTGCAGGGGCGCTGGCGGTGGATGGTCCGGCGGTGGAGGGGTGTGGCGGGATCCTCTTGGGGCGAGGGGCAGGCTCGCGGATGGGCTTCCTCTTCCTCGGAAGGAGGGGAACCATCTCCACAATATCCTTCTACAGCTGCATGATCTTCCGCTGCAGCTCACCGTTTTGCTGGATCAAGTTCTTCGTCTCCTCACGAAGAAACTCAACCACCTCATGGTGCTCATCGGCGTCGAGCACGGCCTCGGTATGGAGGTCATCCATGGCCTAAAGAAGACGCGACTATCGGGCCATGACCGGATCACGAACGGAGTGAACTCCGAGGTAGATACTATGGTAGGCGCCGGGAGTGCGCTTCGGCACAAGCCGAAAAGACGAGTTTTGAAGACGATCGTCATAAATCATCCTCAACTCCATAAGGGCTTGGAGGGCGAGGTGTTCTCCGGATCCGTGGACGGTGAGGGAGACATCGCAGGGTCCGGCGAATTCCTCCAGGTACACCCCCTGGAATTCGGGCTCGAAGAGAAACCCGAGGAAGGTGAGCATCATGCGGAGCTCCCTAACGAAGCCCTCGTAGTGGTGGCAGTAGCTGTGGACTTGGTAGTCTGGCATCTACAAAAACAACAAGTTGAAGAAAAGTGTGGGGAGGAACAAAGTTTATAAAGTAGGTTTTTCAGAAATAAATTTGCTATAACTAATGGCTAGGTTGGTCCATTTGGCTTCCTACAGTCAAGTCGGCTCTGATACCATCTTGTGGCGCCCCGATTTAGCAAATCGGAACATTATTGCATTTCCAAAGAAAATACAATAATACAAGAGGTTCATCATGCGACAACGTACAAACGACAAGCATTCATGGTACGCAGACCATATTATTACATAAGAGTTAAATTAAAATAATAAAGATAAACTGCATGACGAACGCCCTCTTCAGGATCTTTCTTCTTGACTAGGTCGCTACTCCAGACCATCCTCATAGTAGGCATCCTCTGAATTGTGTGTCCAACGGGTATGAGTACAAAAAGTACTCAACAAGCCACCGCAAATGCAAGTAATAATGCAAGATGATAACAAAGGAAGGATAATTGGCTAAAAGTGCGGAAAAGTACATTTTCAGTTATTGCATTTAGTGTAGTCAAATTTTATCATGCGGAATAATAAACATGAACATCAATAATACCATCTAACTCGAGGAGTACGTCTTCTCTCCTCACACAATAGTCTTTACATGTCAAATCAGAGGTGTACTACTATACCCACAAGGCACGCACTCATCCCAAACACCAAGGTGTAACGAGATGACCCATACCATGGGAACTCGTGCCAAAACCCCAGCATGAAATGCTCCAAGCGATAACCACCCGCTCTAGGTTTCACCGGCGCGCCGGGCTGCATCCCGGCTAACGTTGCACCCCCTTTTGCGCCACGTCGGTACAAGCCATCCGCGGGTGCTGCTTGACCCATCTCCAAATGGTAGCCTCGGTTTGGAACACTCCATACCTTAGTTAGGACTTAGCCATTAGACTTGTGGTCAGTACGGAAGTGTATTGCAACGGATCCCGCAGACCGATCCTTATAGTGCCCCGGGTGCTACCAACCAATGCCCTAGCTTGCACCCGGAACCCACCATGCATACACTCACAACCAAAACTCTATCACCAATAGCATTCCAGGGATGAGAATAACAGGGATCATATAGTAGATTCCAATCGCTACGACTCATTTTTATTCCTATAGCAATCGTGTCGATACATGGGGCACTAGCTAATAATACTAATCATATGGTGACAAGGAGTTTAGGCTAGATAGCATGGCTTGGGCTGCATAACAAGGTCGGGGGATCCTAAATAAATATATTGTAAAGGTGTCATTTGACTAATGCATGTATATCCTATGTGTTTTAGCAATAGTTTAGTAAAACATGGGTTCAACATGCTCAAAAGATTGGTTTGGTGACTTGCCTTGTTCAGCGAAACGGGAGGGAGGAACTTCCGGGTAATATTCCGGCTCCTCGGCGGCGTCGTAGTCTTCCCATTATAAATAAAATAAAATAAATGCAACGTTCAATTAAATAATCTAAAATCACACAATAAGCACATAGGTTTTGATTGGTTCAATTTAAAGAAAACTAAGTTGTTAAGTTCCAGAAATTTATTTCATAAATAATTTAAAATGAACTACAATGAGATATTGCCCTTTATAAAAGGGTTTTAATTGTGAATAAACTTATTTTAAGCTTTTCTAATTAATTTAAAATAATAGCTTCAAAGAAAGTGTTGGGGTTTCATTAAATTAACAGGAAATGGAAAAATATAAATTTTGCTGAAACTTAAATAATTTAATTTTGTAATTTACTCTAAGGGCATTTGAATACTTTATTAAATAAGGATGAAATATTCTAAGTAAGTATACTATTTTTATTGCATGAACATGTAGAGAATAATATTAAAAAATTTCTAGAATTGAAATGGTAATTTTTGAAGTTAAAATGTGCAAGATATGAATTTCGGAAGTTTAAAAGCATTTCTAAAATTTAAATTAAATCCCAAAACAGTCTCGGGTCCACGGTGAGCCAGGCTCACGGTGAACCCGCGCACTGTGTGTGTGGTCCGGCCTAATCTGGACCATTGGATCCAGATCCAACGCGCGAGGGCGAGGCGGCGCGTTAAAGTTGACGTGGACGGCTGAGATTAAAACGTGGAAGTGGTACGCGATGGACGACCCAGATTAAATGCGGGTTTTAAAAACTAACGGACGCATGAGATTAAAACGTACCCCTTCGCTCAGATCCGACGGCGTAGATTAAACCGCATAGAAGATTTAATCGCCACCATTAGATCCAGATCGCACGGCCAGGGTTAGATCCGACACGGCACGGGTACTCAGCCCGTGTCGGTCGTCTTCTCCGGCGACGGCGAGCGGGCCAAAGGCCACGGCGAGCGACGGCGGTCATATCTAAGGGCTAAAATGGATGGAGGGGACTACGGGGATTACGAGGATACCTTCGGAGGGGCTTGGGGTCGACGGGACGTGGCCGGCGACGAGGATAGACGGCGGAGTCATTCGGGTCCTTGTCGGTGACGGCGATCTGGCAAGGTTTGGCATCGACAGAGGGGTGGCCGAGGTTGGTGATGTCCTTGCGGTCACAATGGTGGGGTCGTCTAGGGTGGAGGAGGTCACCGGTGGCGGTGAGTGGCGACCGGAGTAGGAGCGGTGGTGAGGTGTTGAAAACCGAATGGTGAGCGCCCGGTTCGTTCTCGAAGTGAATTGTCGCGGGGGTCGAACGCGGTGGAGGCCAGGGGGTTAAATAGGGGCGCCGGAGGAGTTCACATGCAAGGAAAGCCGAGGGAGGGCTTTAACTCGCCGGCGAGGTCTTGGCCATGCATGGTGCTACGTTCCCGGGGGCTAAAACGTACCACTTAACGTGATTAAACGGCCGGCGGGCCTCGGGGTTCATTAAACCGGCGCTAATTGAATGAGGGAGGGGCCAGCGAGGCGGATCCGAGGTGGGGTCTTCGGCCGGCGTGATTTTGGGGCGGTGGCGCGAGGTGGACGATGGGTCCGACAGGTGGGCCAAGGAAGTCAGCGGGCGCGAGCGAGCGGGGTGGTGGCTGACGGGTGGGGTCAGGCTCGACCGTGAGAGGGAACCGGTCGGCGCAGACAGGTGGGGTCAGATACGCGCGAGGAGAGGGGGTCACTAACAGGCGGGGTCCACTGGTCAGGTGGGGCGCGCAGAGAGGAGTGGGCTGGGCTGGTCGGGAGAGAGAGAAAGGGAGGGGGAGGCCCGTTACTGTTTAATTGCTTTTCGGATTAAAAATAATTACAGAAAATGGATTATAATATTTGGGCTACTTCCAAGGTTGATAAAAATCTGTAAAAATTCTCAAAAATATATCTTGGCCTTGGGATCATACACAAAATTTTCTAGTCTCTGGTTTGGTTATTTCATCTAGGTTCTAGTTCACAAAGATTAAGGAGGGCATTAAAGATATTTCCAAAATAAATAATTCTACGAAAATTGGTTAAATAATATTTTTATTCCTTTGAAAATTTGGGGTGTTACACGAACTCATGATTACCTTTTGTTGAACATTGGATATGGTCCCACCAAATCCACTGGGATCGGCTTGACTCGGATGGCGAGGGGTCGCTTTTTCCCTATAAGGGGCCACTGGCCACTTCTTCTCCCTTTTATGCCCTATGCGCACAATGCTTCTTCATCCTTCTAGAGTTCATCCCGCTCTGCTTCCAATCACTAATTGCGAGCCATCACGCCCCGCCTTCATCTTCCTTCACCGATCCCCTTCCTCGGCAACTCTCCGTGATGGCCACCAATGACATGATCCTCGAGGTAAGTCTTTGGATTTTTCTTTTCTGTTGTTCATCAATTTTCCTTGGTTCTTCCATCTGTTTCTTACTGTTTCTTCTTTTCCTTCTTGTAGAATTTGCAGAACCAAGTATTGATTCCAATGGCCAATCCCCCCTCTTGTTTCTTCTTAGGCCCTAGGGTGACCTTGATCCCACTGATTTTATCAATGCTAAAACTTATCAAATCCCTTTCAAATATTCTCCCATGCTTTCTTCTGACTGGGATTCCACCTTTGAGCCTTTTCCCCCTTCTCTCCCCAGCTGGCGTGACTGGTATCTTAGGGTATCGGCCACTTACCTGGCCTTCTAGGACGAAGTTGATATTGGACACTGCATCGGCCTTTCGCTTGCTGAGCCATACCAGAATGAGCCAATGTTAGCTGCTTCCTGTTACTTTTGGTCTGATGCCTTGAATGCTTTCATTTTTGGCCATGGGTCAATGAGTCCCTCCTTACTCGATGTTTTCTTTCTGACCTATCTCAATATCGACTTATCAACAATCCCTTTCTTCTTTCGTTCCAAACCAGTCCATTGCCTCAGTACCAAATCCATCGATACTTGGGGCAGATACATTAAAAGACACAACAAAAAGACAGGTCTCGTAGAGACCCATGAACATGTGGCCTTCCTTACCCTCTAGTTAGCGAGGTTTGTCTTTTGTGTATCTACCTCAGGTCCAACTTTTCAGTTTAAATTCTTGGCCGAACAGCTTGCTGCCAACATCAAAATCCCTCTTGGCCGATACCTCCTTGGAGCCACGTAGAACCTTCTTCATCTTGTATCAGCCAAGTTATCATTGGTGATCCTGTTGGCTCCCCCAATGGTCCATGGTGGTTCCTTTAGCTCTGGATAAATGTCTATTCATCCGATGTTGCTGGTGGGCCCCTTTTTCTTCCATGCGATTTTTTGTCGATGTTGCTGGTGGGCCACTCCCAACTACCGTCGGTGCTACTCTTTGGGTGAAGCGGCCGCATGCCGTTCCACATTCCCTTTATCTTCCGAACCCTTAGCCGCCTGCTTTAAGGTTTTTTACCTTGGATTTTCTAACTAGACCATCTGGTACCCCTACGAGTACTTAGAATATGAATGCCCTCATTGGCTAGTTTTACCTGATGTGCTTCGAGACAAGGAATCCACTTGCATTTTCAAGGCCACGATCTTTCCTTGCCTTGTGGCTGTCGATTTTACCATTGAGCACCCCCGGAAAGTTTCGTATGAATTCTATCACCCATCAGTTTTTGTGAGGCGGTTGAGTTTTGGCCAGCTTCCTCCCTATTTGTTCTTCATCAACCAGATCCAAGTGCATGGAGAGGTCAGGAGCCACTTGGAGTGGGAACGCCTATCCCACATAACCGATGGTATCCCTCTTAGTGACTTTACTCATTGGTTGTCTGCCGAGCATCTTCCGTTGTTTTTTGTCGATGGTGGAACGAGCTAAAGCAGCATATCTTCAATCATTCTTTGCTGATCTACTGAGAATGCCTTCATCCAGATGATGTTGCATCGGGCCCTGAGGTGATTGCTTTAGACTTCTCCCCCCTTCTGTCCCCACTATTTTCTCTTTATCTGATTAACTTTGTCTACTGTAGGAGGATGACTTCGATGCCCCTTCTGTGAGTCTTAGCGGCCGCCCGATATATTATGGTCTGATATTGGATTCCACAAACTTGGGTACCAGTGCCCTTACTCCCTCGTCCTGGGTGAGTGGAAAGCAATCTAAGGTCTTGGCGCGCAAATGCTAGGCATCGTCCTTGATCATGCGTCGATCTACTAGGGCCCGAATCAATCAGACGCGTTTGTCGGCTTCGGCTTTGCGGTCAGTGGTAAGTTGTTCTGCCTCTTTGTAACAATGCTTCTTTTGGGGTGCACTTATGCTTCTTGTCTCATTCTTTAGCTGGCACCGATTGCTCTTTTGGCTTCGCTGGCCTCTGATGTCGTCGCTTATCCTCTTATCGACATCGACTCTTTATATGCGGTGCTTGATAAAGTGGCTAATGATCCTGCTGCCCTCCAGTCGGCTCGAGCCGCCGAGACGATCACCACGGGGTCCTCAACCGATACATTGATGATTGATTCCACTGGTCCTAGTGCTCTGACTGACGCCGGTGCCATTATTGCTCTGAAGGGACTTGCCTGCGGGGTTGCACCTAGTGGAGTGAGGAGCCATGTTGAAGATCATGGGCCTCATGGCTCCAGAAGTGATGAGTGATTGTCAACGAAAATCAAAAAGAGAGAGATGACGAGCTGAGACCTGTCGGTTCTTAGTCCGCGTGTGACTCAGGTAGACGGGCGGCGAGCGATTGCCGGACAGAGGGGCCACGGAGTCGGACCGACCCATTCTAGGTACATGGGCCAGGAACGGTAGGGGATCCGCTAGTCTATTGACTAGGTTTGACTCAGGTAAATGGGCGGTGAGCGATTGTCAGGCTGAGGGAGCTGCGGAATCGGGCTAGCCCAATCTGGGTACTCGGTGCGAAGACAACGGATGCTTTGTCGGTTTCGGCATAAACCGACGCATCTATCCATATCGTCCTGAAGTGAAGACATAGCTGCTATGAAAGATCTGCATCAGGACAATCTACCTTTAATTAGGATTTTACTGTTTTTCCCTTTGGGCTCGCGTCTGTATTTTAGTGTCTGTACCCTAGGGGTATTTGTGTATTTTCCATTTTTTGAATAGCCTATAAAAGGGCATGTATACCCTAGGGTTTTGCCAACTCATCTAATTTCAAAATCAGAGTTCTGTCACAGCTGTGCCAGCAGTGACAACGGCGAACCCGCCTGGGACATCGTCAATGGATGGCGGGAATGGGAATTGAATGTAATACGTGTTGTAATAATCGATGGCGTAAAACTCTAGATGTATTGCTGAGTGAGATACGTAAAGTGAGGCCGTAGCTGTTGGGAGTGGTTGTACTTATGCCAGGAGGGTTCCAGAATTGGGGGACAAGAAATATCATAACAGAATTATCCCCTGTCTTGCGTGTGTTCTTGGGTGTCTGGCGATCGCGTCGACGACAGGCTCACCGGCAAAACTCCGGTGATCTTGCTTGGCAGCGACGGTCCATAACATCTGGTATCAGAGCCGTGATCCGAGCGTCCAACTAATCGCTGGTAAAATCCCTGCTTCTGGGTTAGGCTCTGCTTCAGACCTATAATTCCCGAGTGCGTTCAGTGATCTGCGGTTGGCTCGTCGATCTGGCGAAGCAGTCCTTGCAAGTGCGGCAGACTATTACGGTGATGGAGGCGATGGAGGAGCGGGTTCTGGAAGCGGTGACTGCACTGGCGACTAAGGTGGAGGGAATCGATCGGATACAGGAGAAATTACTGCAAATCGATTTCAAACTCGAGATGCAGAGAGAGAGGATGGATCATATGCAGTCGGTTGTGAACCAAGTGCAGCAGGAACAAGTAACAACGGCCAGAGCAAGAAGGACTTTCCCTGGGGCAGCTCCAGAAACGGAGACACCAGGTACTCAATCACCCGTTGTACCCCCTGCTCAGGTTCTGGAAACAATGGATGGGCTGGAAAGGGATAGGGGACCTACGGACTTCCACCCTAGAAGATGGGTGCCCCCGAAAATGGAGCTACCAAAGTTTGATGGGTCAGATGCACGTGTATGGATTGATCACTGCCTAACATATTTGGAAATGTACCAAGTACCCGAGCAGTTTAAAGTGTCTGTGGCTTCACTGAACATGATCAACAAGGCTGCCCATTGGTATACGGCCTGGAAACAGGTTGTGGGTAGGCATACGTGGAATGAGTTCAGTGCTGCTATTTTGAAGGAGTTTGAGGCTGATCTGGAACACATCAAGATGAATGAACTACTGAAGTTGAGGCAAGGAAATACAGTGGATGAATATAAAAGTCAATTTGATAATCTATTGTACCAGATCAGATTGTATGATCCCATAGCTGCATGCGAATTATGGTTGGTAGGACAATTCGTGTTGGGTTTGAAGGAAGAGATCCGGTTGCATGTTCAGTCACAAGTTCCCAAGACATTAAGTCATGCATACCATTTGGCTCTAGCCAAGGAAGGTATTACTGAACTTACTGAAGCAAAGAGGAAATGGGGCCAAAGGCAGAATTCAATGACCAAAGTGCTGGACAAACCTAGAGTGGGGTCGGGAGAGCTGTGGAAAGCACAACAGTTGAAGGAATACCGCAGGGCTAATGGATTGTGTTTTAAGTGTGGTGAGAAGTACTCACCAGGACATCAATGTGCCGTACCGCAAGTGGCTCATGTTCATGCAACTGAGGTATGTGACGCGCCTGAAATTTTGTCGGACTTGGTTCTGGATATGGTAACCACAAGTCCGGCAATAGAGGAGGAGGACACTGCGTACTTGTCTCTTAATGCGTTGGCTGGACTTCATGTGCCGGGTACTATTCAATTGCAAGTGCTGGTACATAATTGGCAATTATTGTTTTTAGTAGATTCCGGAAGTTCCCACAGTTTCCTGAATGTGAACCTGTTGGAGCAACTTCAAGTGCCCACAACGAACACATCACCTCTTACAGTGAGGATAGCCAATGGAGAATTGATGTCTTGTACTCAGTATGTGCCTAGGCTGGAGTGGTGGATTCAAGGACATACGTTTTGCCATGATATGAAGATTTTACCACTTGGCGGTTATGATGCCATACTCGGAATGGACTGGTTGGAAGCCAATAGTCCCATGGAGTGTGATTGGAAATCTAAAAAAATAACATTCCAGTGCAAAGGAGAAGTGGTCACTTTGCAAGGGGTGATTCAGACTGTCCCCACTTCACTGCAACCAATTTCCTTGCAACAGTTTCTTAAATGTCAGGATAAGCAAGAGGTGTGGGCAGTTGCTGTCGTTCAGAATGTGGAGGAGAAAGGCCAACTGCCACCCCTTACAGAAGTGCAGGAAATTTTGGATAATTTTTCTTTTGTGTTTCAGTCTAGCAATCAATTGCCACCCCATCGTAACTTTGATCATGGCATTGCATTATTGCCTGGCACCATACCAGTGAACACCCGGCCATATAGATACTCACCGGCGCAGAAAGACGAGATTGAAAAGCAAGTGGCTGACATGCTGGAATCAGGACTGGTTATACCAAGTTATAGCCCCTTTGCATCCCCGGTATTGCTTGTCAAGAAAAAAGATGGGTCCTGGCGTTTTTGCATTGACTACCGCAAACTCAATTCAGTCACCATTAAAAACAAGTTTCGCTTGCCAGTGATTGATGAGTTACTTGATGAGTTGGGCGGTTCGCAGTATTTTTCCAAATTGGATTTGAAAAGTGGATATCATCAGATTCGTATGCGAGAGGAAGATGAGCCAAAGACGGCATTCCGCACTCACCATGGACACTTTCAGTTCCGTGTCATGCCTTTTGGGCTCACTAACGCCCAGACACTTTTCAGTGTTTGATGAATTCTATTTCTGCAGCTCATATGCGCAAATTTGTTTTGGTATTCATGGACGACATCTTGGTGTATAGTGCTACTCTGGCTGACCACCTACAACACTTGACTACAGTGTTGTCTATTTTACAGCAACACCAATTGTATGCTAAACGCAGCAAGTGTTTTTTCGGCCTTCAATAGCTGGAGTATCTGGGTCATGTGATCTCAGCAGCGGGGGTGGCTACGGATCCGGAAAAGACTAGAGTTATGAAGGAGTGGCCGGTTCCTCAAACATTGACAGACTTACGGGGTTTCTTGGGTCTCACCGGTTATTACCGAAAATTCGTTCGTAACTATGGTATTCTCACCAAACCCCTTACAATGTTGCTTAAGAAATCCAGTGGGTTCACGTGGACGGAGCAAGCTCAAGTAGCTTTTGACAAGATTAAACATGCAATGTGCCATACACCCGTCTTGGTATTACCTCAATTCGATCGACCATTTGCTATTGAAACTGATGCATGTGACACGGGTGTGGGAGCTGTACTCACTCAATCTGGTCATCCCGTAGCGTTTTATAGTAAGGCCTTGGGCCAAAAGAATCAGCAATTGTCCATATATGATAAGGAATTCCTTGCGGTATTGATGGCAGTGGACAGATGGCGCTCCTATCTTCTACGTGGTCCATTTACTATATACACGGATCATCGATCCTTGTGTCAATTGGAGACTCAAGTGCTCGCTTCAGAAATGCAGCGTAAGGCAATGACTAAGCTGATCGGGTTACAATATACATTTCAGTTCAAAAGGGGTGTTAACAATTCAGTAGCAGATGTTCTTTCCCGGGTTGGCCACATGTTTCAACTTCACACAATCTCAGGAGTACAGCCCGTGTGGCTCCAGGAGGTGGTTAACTCTTATGTGGTCGATGTTAAAGCTCAACAGCTACTACAGGAACTCGTTGTTGTTGGTACTAATGAGCATGGGTATGAGTTGGTGGATGGCCTGATTAAGTACAAGGGTAAGATTTGGATTGGGGCCAACTCTGCTCTGCAAACTAAATTAATTGCGGTTTTCCATTCCTCAGCAGTGGGCGGACATTCGGGTATTCAAGCCACTTATCGCCGTCTGTATAAGTTGTTCACTTGGCCAGGGTTGAAAGCTGCTGTGCAAGAATTTGTTCAACAGTGTGTAACTTGTCAACAAGTGAAGCATGAAAATTGCAACAGTCCAGGTTTGCTGCAGCCCTTGCCTGTTCCACGAGGGTCTTGGCAGGATATCACCATGGACTTCATTGAGGGCTTACCTGTGTCTGATAGTTATAATTGCATTTTTGTTGTGGTCGATCGTTTCTCAAAATTTGCTCATTTTTTACCATTGAAACACCCTTTCACTGCCTCCCAAGTGGCTAAGCTATTTTTAGACCGGGTTGTTGCACTCTATGGGTTGCCCAAATCTATTGTGTCGGATCGTGACAAGGTCTTTACCAGTAATTTATGGAAGTGTCTCTTTGACAAATTGCAAGTTCCTCTTCAATTGTCCACTGCCTACCACCCGCAGACGGACGGGAAAACTGAGCGGGTTAACCAGTGTTTGGAGATGTATCTCCGTTCAGCAACTGCAGTCACCCCTCATCGTTGGGTTCATTGGTTGCCATTGGCACAGTTCTGGTACAACACCAACTACCATATTGCATTACAGACTACTCCCTATAAGGTATTGTATGGTCAGGACCCCCCCTATGCCTTCTTGCCTGATTTATCGCTTCCAGCTGCTGGTACCACTTCAATCGATGTTGATCAGTTGCTGCGAGACAGACAATTGTTCTCTAAAATACTGAAGCAATAGTTGGTGCACGCCCAGAATCGTATGAAACAGCAGGCCGACTTGCATCGTTCATTTCGTTTCTTTCAAGTTGGTGATTCTGTTTACCTTAAACTTCAACCCTATGCTCAATCTTCGGTGGCGAATCGGCCATATCCAAAGTTATTGTTTAAGTATTTTGGGCCCTTTGAAGTGCTGTGCAGAGTGGGTTTGGTGGCTTATAAGTTGAAGCTTCCGGCGGACAGCCTTATTCACCCAGTGTTCCATGTTTCTCAATTGAAGAAATCTGTTCCATGCCATTCTCCGGTGTTTACTAAATTGCCGTCTCCTGTGGAGCTGGATGTGAGTGAATTGATTCCTTCTGAAATTTTGGATCGTCGCTTGGTTAAAAAAGGGAATGGCGCCCATGTCCAGATTCTGGTGCGCTGGGGTTCCTTGCCGGCGGCATGTGCCACCTGGAAGGATTATTTTGTCTTGCAGGCGCGTTTTCCTTCAGCAACAATCTGGAGTGAGGATGGTTCTCAAGGGGGCGGCAATGTCACGGCTGTGCCAGTAGTGACAACGGCGAACCCACTTGGGACGTCGTCAATGGATGGCGGGAATGGGAATTGAATGTAATACATGTTGTAATAATCGATGGCGTAAAACTCTGGACGTATTGCTGAGTGAGATACGTAAAGTGAGGCCGTAGCTGTTGGGAGTGGTTGTACTTATGCCAAGAGGGTTCCAGAATTGGGGGACAAGAAATATCATAACAGAATTATCCCATGTCTCGCGTGTGTTCTTGGGTGTCTGGCGATCGCGTCGACGACAGGCTCACCGGCGAAACTCCGGTGATCTTGCTTGGCAGCGACGGTCCATAACAAGTTCATTCCCATTTTCTACTATTATGAGCATCACCAAAACTCTATCTGATAATTCCCATCGCTAGCTTTTGATTCCCCACCGATTCACTATGCCGCGCGTCGGTTTTCTCCGGATCTGGTTTTTTTGCGGAGTATTGTAGCTGCGCATGGGGATTGGCTGCGTGGCGGTGGAGTCTGGGCGCTCGGGTTGCAAGCAGGGCCGCACGAAGCTGAGCGCTTAGCGCAGGGCTGCTCGGCGTGAGGCCTAGCCACCAGGGGCGCAAGGAGCCGCCTGACTTTCAGCGCGTGGACAGGCAGCGAAGACATTCGTCCTAGGATTCATCGCGCGAGCGCTAGCGAGGCGCCGACTTGCAAGGCTTTCTGGCGGTGGACCATGGCGTGGGGAGATAGGTGTGCTGGGAAGCGACATAGGAGAAGCAAACGAGGCACGCAACGCATAGTACCGAACAAGAGCAGTAAATTTCTTTTCAATCCTGGTGCATGTGTAGTGATTTTGTAGAATATCCCATGTTTTGATTCAATTGCTTCAAGCATGTTATTTTCAGATTGCACTATGTTTATTTATTTATATATCTTTGTATCCTTAATGCTTTTTGAATCATCTATGAACACAACTTATCATCAGCATTTATTTTATCTGATTAAATGATTGATGTACTTGTTGATAGAAAAAATGGCATTAGTGGTCAAAATTATCAAAATATCAATTTTTGGTAGTTTTACCGAAAATATGTCGAGACCTGGCATAGGCCGGTCCAACCGGACATGTAGGCCCGATCCGACCAGCTATATGGGCTCGGCCAGATCGGCCAAGTCTGTGTCCGAGTCCAATTAGATAATTCCGGGGGATTTTTATCCCTAATTGATTTTGGATGACTTGTACTCGTGCACAATTCCAATTAGAAGCCCAGAAACTCATAACCCACCTTTATAAATAGAGGCAAGGACGATTCAAGGAGCCCCCAAAACCCTAATAGATCCAATCTATTATCTACCTTGAATTGCATTTACGTTCTTTGCCCTAGTTTTAGCCTAGCACATACATCTTTGATGGTTTGCGCTGTAAACCATCCGTCCGCCACATCGTAATCATGGTAAGTCCTTGTCGGTTCACTCATGAATCATCCATTTCATCCACGTGATGGATTTCTATCGGTTTTATCGCTTTTTATTGGTAATTCGGTCCTCTAGCCAAATTACATCACCCCTGACTTCTCCGGGAAGTTTGGGTGTGATCCATCTACGGGAAGACGGTCGCCGGAGCTCGAAGGCCATCTTCTAGGGACTGTCGGTCCGACCGACCACGTTGCCTCGGTTCGACCGGCCTATGCCGCGCCATCACCGGACGTGCCAGCACGCCGCGGTCCGACCAGCAGCCTAAGGCCGATCTGACCAGACCTCACAGGGGATCCCCAAACACCTCCACGCCGACAGTAAGCTGACGCTAGAGTTAATCTTCGCATCAGTTGTAGGACCTCCAAAGACCCTTCAGTTCGACCGGGGTTAAACCCTCGGTCTAATCGACTGATAGGCTGAAGGTCCCTTTGGGGTACCTTCGGGCCCCTTTGCATCCGTGTGCTGAAGGTCATACTGGTAGTGTACCTTCGGTCCGACCAGACTTCTCTGGCCAGTCTGACCGTCTATTAGGCTTCGGTCCAATCGACCCTATTCTGGCCGGTTGGATTTAGTTAGGTTATTTATCGTTGTTTTTCCAACACTTTGCTTAATTGAGTAATTTTAGTATTATTATTATTTTATTGCCTGGTGACTCCGTTATTCCCTTATCACGGTTTAAGGATTGTCGGAACGCGACTTCAACGTCTCGCGACATTTTTGGATCGTCGAACTGACCTAAGTACGGGGGCATGTTTTCGTGTCAACACACTTTTTGGCGACTCCACTGGGGACCAACATGCCAAGTACATCTACATCGACGATGGGTACGCCTGCTACCTCTACATCGATGAGACCCTCAACACCGATGGATCCGGTCGGAAGATCAGAGATTGATGATAGTGACATCATCGTACCCACCGTTGAGGACCTCTCCGAGAAGGATCGGGCAGAGCTCGAGGCCAGGACAAGGGAGCTACACACCCTTTTTCTTGGCCGCTTCACCAAGACCCGAGGGGGCTTCATCAAGCACAACGACGACGTCCCCGACCTCTCCGGGGCTATGGTAACACCATCGTCTCCTCGAATATCCTCCTAGGACCTCAAGCAAAAGATTGCCAACACTGTTGACCAGGCCATTAGTGCTACCTTTGCAAACTGTGTAGAATACATGGTTGACTCAAAGTTGGACACAAAATTCGACACGAAGATGGAGGCAATGTTTAGAAGATTCGGCTTTTCCGAGGCTGTTTCCCCCACTCCAATAGCTAGTGTACCCTCTGCTCACCGCGTATACAGTAGAACCGACGGGAGTACTAGAAAGGTTGTCGCATCCTCGGCCACACCATCCATGGTCGAGGTCCTCCATGACCCTGTCGGTCTGACTGGCCCTTGGGTCAGTCAGACCGACATGTGCTAGATTACTCAGGCAACAACAGTCGGTCAGATCAGTCATCAAGCCGGTCCGACCGACCATTATGCTCTCGGTCATACCGACCCTATGGCCGGTTAGACTGCTCCTATCACGTATTATGTGCCGCCACTGTAGACCGCGCCTACACTACCTCTCCCCACACCTCCTGCTCCCGCACACCCGCATAGGTCCGATCACATCCCATATCGCGAGAAACCATGAGAGGAGGATCCGCACGACCGACACTATTATATACCTTCGCGTGTCGCACCCCCACATGAGAGACGTGTGCAGGCAGGAGGTTTAGACGACCTTGACGAGCGGATTCACGCGCTATCTAGAGAGGTTGCGGGATGGACGCCTAGAGGATGGGGTAGGGTTTATCAAAAGTCGTACCGCAATTACTTCGACACCATCCCGTACCCACGAGGATTTAGGGTGCCTGAGTTTACAAAATTTGATGGTGAAGGTAGAAAAACCACCCTAGAGCACGTAGGACAGTTCTAGTGCAGTGTGGCGAAGCTAGTGGGTTGGATGCTTTGAAACTTAGGTTGTTCTCTCTATCGCTTTTCGACACCGCTTTCACTTGGTTTTCGGCGTTACCACCGAACTCCGTCCAGACTTGGGCCCAATTGGAGCAGAAGTTCCATGATTATTTCTATACTGGGAGACCGAGCTTAGACTGTCACACTTGACATCGGTTAGACAAAAGACTAATGTGAGTGTCTCCGAGTACGTTAAGCGTTTTAGGGACACTAGAAGAAGGACAGTTGAAATTGGATACAAGTCCCAAGATGAAGCTCGACTAGGACCCTTTCCCCGTGAACACTATAGATCTCGACGGGAAGAAAGTGCTGATTCGGCCAGAGAAGGCCGAGTCCACTGAAAAGAAGGAGGTCATGATTGGGGAACCGCGCCCACACATGCTCGTACCAAAGAACCCTGAGGTAGGAGTGTGGAAGGTGAACACCAACACATCATCTTCGGCTGCGAATCGCAAGAAGCCGAAGGTGTGTGAAACCAAGGGTGGTTTTTGTCTGGATGATGAGTGATTGACAAGGATGAGCGATTGAGTGAATGTGTTAGTGAAGGGTTGTGTGCATCAAAGGGTTCGATGTAAAATTGAGTATTGAGTGCCGAGGGTTTCGGTGGTGCGTTGCGTTCTTATTTTGGCTTATCTTGGATGTGCAGGGGGAGATGCTGACCAACTCTAAACGGCGAGTGATCGAGGGTCAAGTGGGGATCTCGATGCCGAAGGATCAGTGAGGCCGGGTGAAGTTGGAGAAGATCTCAAGAGTGCACGAAGAGACCGAGCAAGACTTGGATGGACGGTTGATTGCGACTGTGTGACGACCGGGTCTGTGAGAGGGAGGCCAGGGCAAGCATTCAGGCAGCTTGATGGGATCGAGAGCGGAAGTGGCTTGCTGGCGCTCAGAGTCACAAAGTGGTGTCATGAGTCGAAGAGTTGAGAGGCTTTGTCGGTTTTTGTTGAAAACCATCGAATCACTAAATGTTTCGAATACAATAATTAGAAGTTTAATTTTAGTTTGAGTATTTCAGTTTTATAGTGTAATCTTTTTGTATATTTTTAGAATGGTTTTATTCTAAAAATATATTGAAAGTTGAGCCTCTTTGTAATTTTTCTTTTGAGTCAAATAGGGTAATTTTCAGAAAATTTCAATTCTGAAATTTCCCAAGGAGTATCTTGTAAAAATGACTTCTAGAAGCTGCCTACTTAAGGGATCTTATCCCCTAAGTTGGCAGGAACGTTTTGGGAAAGAATTTTGATCCACAAAAATTGCAAACCACTGTTCGGCTGCAAATGCTTATGTGCTACAGGAAGTTTTGACAAGAAACAGGGAAATCGTCATTGTAGCAGGTAATGGAAAAGAGGATTTTCTCAGTGCTGTTTGCTATGTTCAATTCATCCTTTTGCTGGGACTTTTGACAGGATTTCTAATCAAATCTCTTGAGAAATTTTGTTTGGGGATTCCTTATGATCTATAGGCCCGATTCCTTATGAGCTACAAGATTGACAACATTGCATATCATAATTTGAGTTTTTCTGCCTATGCGCTGCTGCTTGTTCTGTATCATCTAGATTTTGTGGCTGATTGATTCTCGGATTTGATCCTTGATGAGCTACAAAGAAGATGCGCTGCAATCTTACTCTAGAAACCCCAGTATTGCAAGTTCTTGAAGCGATTCAGAGGTATTCCATAACCTTTTTTGTAGAGATTGAGAGTTAATCCTTTTCTATCATTACTGCTTCTGTTCCTGCAGAGTGTTCCGAGTTTCCTTCTGTTTTTGTTGAGTAGTTCATAGCTTCTAGTGAGTATACATCTGTGTTAGTCTACTGCATTTCTCTGAATACTCCTCAAGTTGAATTACATATGCTGCATATGATTCTCTAAAAGATTGTTGTCAAGACTTTCTTCAATTGATTCTGATTACTGTTTTATCCATAAACTGAGTTTGCTTGTTTTTGTTCTTCCCATCCAAGTTTAGGTCTGAACTTGCTGTTCTTCTTAAGAGAGTAGTTCTGAAGTATTTTGTTAATTTGAGTACACATACTTCATAGCAGTTTTCAGCACAAGTCTGATTTAAATTTTCTTCAGAACTGATTGGTTCTATGACATATGAGTGAGAGTATTTACAGTCATTTTCAGAGCTGTAGATGAAATGTTACCTCTATTTGTCCCCATTTTGTCTACTGAGTTGAATTTTCCAGGATACTTCTTATGAGAATATTCTACATAGGTCATCAATAGTGTTTACTCTGAATCTTTGTTGTTGGCTGGTAAGTTTACTTGAATTACTGGAATGTATCTCTCTGTCCAATCACTATTTGTTTTCAGATTTTAGATATTTCATTTAGTACTTTTACTTTGAATAGTTTTCTATCTTAATTTTCTAGAAAAGGAGTTTCAATAGTAGTTTTGCTCTGAAATCAGTTTGCTATTGATGTTTGATCAGATTTTTCAGTTTCTTGAATGAAGTTGTTTCAATTAATTCATTACTGTTTTTTATGTCTGATCTGCTACAGTAATTACCATTATCAGTTTTATTTTGTTGTATTCTCTATTGATCCAATTTGATTTTTGAACTGATCTCTCATAGCTAGAATTTAAACTGAATTTGTTTGATTATTCTGTTTCCATTAAGACTTCTAGGACTGCATCTTAGTTTTTGCTCTGAATCACTTACAGCTGAGAACTAGTGCAGTCTGAAAAAGAGTTTGATTAGAAATCAATGCATTTAAGTGTGAAATTGAATTCATGAATCAGAAGTGAAAGCAACTTGTTGAATTACTAAGTCTGTATACTCTCCATATATAGTCAGATCTTGCATAAATTTGTGATGAACACTGTGGAGTAGTTTCCCCGATTAAGTACTTGAGAGTTAGCAAAAGCTGGATGAACAAAATCAGAAAATAGAATCCAGTTTTTGCTGCTTCATTTGGTTCTGAATTGAGAGGTCTTTGGCATTGCTTCTGAGTGTTTCGGCAAAGCTACAGTAAGGGAGCTTTTGCGGTACAGCTAGAACAGCAACTTTTGTTTGCAAAATTTAGAAATTTGTATCAGTTTGCTGTTTTGAAATAGGTTTGAATATCAGAAACTTTGTTGCCAGATTTAAATGCAATGGATTAAGATCAGTTTTACCCTTTGAAAATACTTTTCTGGTTAAAGATCTGATTACATCTGACACTGTATAGGTTCAGAACTTCAATTCCTGTTTCAGGTTTGTGTTTGAGTGTATACTTGATTACATTACAAGGTTATTCAGATGTTTTAGACAGTTTATTTCTGAGTTCTTTTCATCTATAGACATCAGATGGCAAGTATTTCTTATAGTATTTGATCTGATCCCATAGAGCTATTTGATTGTTGCATGACTGTTAAGTTCTAGTGTAAATCAAGTTTTGTGAATTTGGGAAGTTTCTAGTGCTTTGATTCGTTTTGGTTGGTTTAAATTTGAATTTTGAAGTTTAGAGGTGCGTTGGGTGTTTTGAAAAGGCCATCTAATTCGCGAGAAGGAATCGAGGCGCCTATTCACCCCCTCTAGTCGCCATTCCTATCCCATAATTGGTATCAGAGCCGGTTAGATCACCAGTTGACCTTAACCGGTTTGTGATCCTTGTTTTGGCGATATGGAAAGAAACTCAAAAATTCCGATGTTTGATGGTCATGATTTTTCTTATTGGAAGGTGTGCATGGAGGCTTACCTTCTAAGCCAAGGAAGTGCTATTTGGGACATCATCGATTCCCAATATGTGATCCCTGAAACTCGAACTTCAGAAGCTTAAAAATCAAAGTATCACTGCAACAGCAAAGCGAGAAACATACTTTTTGTCAGCTTGAGTCGCAAAGAGTTTGACAGGGTCCAGCACCTACGAACTGTGCGTGAAATTTGGACCACTTTAAAAACTTTTCGTGAGGGCACTACTCAGATTAAGGCTAGGAGGCAAAGAACTTATAATGAAGAATACCAAATGTTTGTGCAAGGCCCTAGCGAATCTGTGGATGCCATGTTTGCGCGTTTTGATCAAATTGTGAGTAATTTGCGCTCCACTGGGACTTTGGCTTACTCTGACCATGATAGGGTGATCAAACTTCTCTATGCTCTTGATCGTAGCATATGGGAGGTGAAGATCTCTAGCATTGAAGAGTCGGCGAGCTTTGACACTCTGACTTGCGACGAACTCTTTAGTAAGCTTAAGTCCACCGAGATTGCCAAGGCGTCTCGTCCAGGAGTTGGAAACTCTTTGTTGCCTTCTATTGCTTTAGTTTCCGGTCCTGGCAGTGGTACCTCATATAGAGGTAATTTTTCTGGCGTTTCTGGAGTTTGTGCTTATTCTGGTGGTTTTGTCCTGTCCTCCCTTGTATCTGTCATAAAAGAACAAGTGGACACTCTAGATGATGAGGAGCTAGCTCTCATTGTCAAGAAGTTCACTTGCTTCTACAATGATAGACGAGACTAAAGGAGAGGAAGGTCACAGGGGTGTTTTGAATGTGGAGATAAGTCTCACATAAAAGTGAATTGCCCTAAATTAAAAATGAAAAATGAAAATGAGCACAAGCACCAAAAATGGAATAAGAAACATTACTTTAAAGGGAAACACGGAAAAGTGGCTAAACAAGTAGCCAGAGCATTTGTGGCTGCCCTCAGCGACATCGATGGTACATCAAGCGAGGAGCCAAGCTCAAAGGAAGAGGAGCCTCCCAATAAAGGGAAGAAGGAGAGGAAGGAGAAGAAGACAATGGACCTTACCGACCTTTACTTCATGGTCGATGACATCGATAGCAGCGACGAGCTCGACACTTCTGAGGTATATCTATCCCATGATCAGCTTCTTTTTCAAAATGATGAATTGCATGTTGCTGTTTGTTCTTAGGATAGATTACTTAAACTTGCTGCTAAAGAACGAAAAGAACTAAAATTCAGACTTGAAACTATTTCTACTGAACTTGCAATTCTGAAATCTAAGTCTGAGGATGTCGAATGTGAGTCATGTCTTATTGTCATGAATGAACTTAGTCAGCTGCATTTTACACATGCTCAAACTGTTGAAAAACTTGAATTAACTAAAAAGCAACTTTTGGTGGTGGAGTCTAGTCCTGTGGTCATCAACGAATGCATGAATTGTCCTTTACTTGTTGAAAGCATTAATTTTAGAGATAGACATGTTGATGAACTTAAGGCTAGATTGGAGAGTGCTGAGTGTTCTAAGGATGTGCAGCCGGCATGTCCCACTTGCATCACCCTTAAGGACCAACTCAGGTTTGCTTGAGAGCAAGTGGAAAAATTAAAATGTGAGAATGATTACCTTCTCTCCGTGGTGGAAAATTGTACTGAAGGAAAGGGTAGGATGGATTTGCTTTTGGCTAAAACCAAAATATGTGCTGACAGGGCAGGGTTAGCTCTCGGGTTGGGTTATGAGAGAACTACTCCAAACACTTTGAGCGAAACTGTGTTCACTCCTCCCACTACCCTTGAGAAAGAGAGAGCCCATTTAGACACCGATTAAAAAGCCAAGAATCCTACTCAACCTACAAAGAAAGCTCTTCGTTCACCAGATGAACCTCCTCTGCAAAAACCCAAGAAGACTGTGAAATTTGCACCTGAGACCCATGCTCACACACCCAAGAGAGTGTATCACTGCTCCTATTGTCATCAGGTGGGTCACTTGGTTGGGTTTTGCTTTCATCGTATCAGGGATGAACGACGTTCTTTTGTGATGAACTTTCAGGACATGCATTACCCATCTTTAGGTATGCATGAGTCTGCTTTTCGGTCTTATCCTGATTTTGAGGCCCCACATGGTTTCATGAGAGATTTTGCCCCTCGTGGTGTACACCATGCTTCATATGGTGCTAGACCGCATGTAAGAGGCTTTGATTCTCGACAGGTTGGGAGGCCTCGTCATTTTCCAGGTTCGCGCTTTGTAGGTAGACCACACACTTTTTATCATGGTTCATATCCTGTGCATGATCAGTCTACTACTTTGCCTTGTTCTCGAGTTTTGCAATACTGGATTCCAAAACGGTTTTTCACTCACCCCAACACCGACCATTCGAGATCTGCTAGCATGTTTTGAGGGGGAGTTGTGTAGCACTGCATGAGCTTCTGTTATATGATTAATTGCTTTTACAAGTAAATGATTTGTTATGCTTTTGAAATATTGTCTTTAATACTATTGAATTCACTTGGATTGATTACATCTGATATTTGTCACGAGCATGACTTTTATTTGTGAAAATTTGAAAATGATCACTACTTAGTCTGGAAACTAGCATGAATTGGCTGAGTACTTTTGCTATCTTTTACATACCTGATAGCTAGGTCCTTTTCACTTGGATGCTAATACGCGGCTTGATCATCTTTCAAAAAATATTGTGCTGAAAGTTAAAATGAATGAAAATGAATGATATCCATGCTGTTGTGTGCTAAAATTGAAAAGATCTAGGTGGGTTTGCTTTGTCGCACTACTTTATTCTAGATAGCTTACCATAGCACTTTGGTATGAACTAGGACATTGAAGTGTTTGCCGAGACCATTGCTTTAAGCTTCTGATGGTTTCAACCTAGGCTTAGCATGGTCGGTTAGCATAAGGTTGACATGCAAATAACCCCTGGCACAAAAAATGAAAAATTCAAATACATTGCATATCAAGTTTGCTGAAGCTCCTTGCAGTGGGATATGCTTATCTGGTTTGTGCTTGATTAGCTTTTGCACTTCATGCCTTGCCATGTCTATTATGCTAGTTTGAGTAGTGATGTTTTTATTTGCTAAAATCTGGAAATGATTGCTCATGCCTTTTGTTTAGATGGTATTCATCTGAGCTTGTCATACAGTACTTTTAGACAATATTCAAGGAAAATGCTTATTTGTACTATAATTGGAGTTGCTCATTTTTCAGAAGCTCGCATCTCTGCTTTACCCTCACTCCCCTCTTTGCATATTTTTATCTCTTTGATGCTTGTATTGTCAAAGGGGGAGAAATAGTTTACATGATGCTTTTGGAGGCTTTTGGATTGCTTGGTTAAGGGGGAGTAATGGCTTTCACTATGACTTGAGATGCTTTTGCCAAAATGATTTGTTTTGCATGAGTTTTTGCCCAAGAGGGAGATCTTTTACCAAGTGACATGTTTTTGCTCTTTTATGAGTTTTTATGGTCACTTGTGCGCTTAACTTGAAACCTTCATCATGTCTTTGCTTGGGGTTGTCAATGCACTCATCAAGGGAGAGATTGTGAAACCAAGGGTGGTTTCAATCTGGATTATCAGTGATTGACAAGGATGAGCAATCGAGTGAATGTGTTAGTGAAGGGTTGTGTGCATCGAATGGTTCGATGTAAAATTGAGGATTGAGTGCCGAGGGTTTTGGTGGTGCGTCGCGTTCTTGTTTTGGCTTGTCTTGGATGTGTAGGGTGGTGATGCTGACCAACTGTCAACAACGAGTGATCGAGGGTCAAGCGGGGAGCTCGATGCCGAAGGATCAGTGAGGCCGGGTGAAGTTGGAGAAGATCTTAAGAGTGCACGAAGAGACCGAGCAAGACTTGGATGGACGGTTGATTGCGACTGTGTGACGACCGGGTCTGCGAGAGGGAGGCCAGGGCAAGCATTCAGGCGGCTCGAGGGGATCGAGAGCGGAAGTGGCTTGCTGGCGCTTAGAGTCACAAAGCGGTGTCATGAGTCGAAGAGTTGAGAGACTTTGTCGGTTTTTGCTGAAAACCATCGAATCACTAAATGTTTCGAATACAATAATTATAAGTTTAATTTTAGTTTGAGTATTTCAGTTTTATGGTGTAATCTTTTGGTATATTTTTAGAATGGTTTTATTCTGAAAATATATTAAAAGTTGAGTCTCTTTGTAATTTTTCTTTTGAGTCAAATAGGGTAATTTTCAGAATATTCAATTCTGAAATTTCCCAAGGGGTATCTTGTAAAAATGACTTCTAGAAGCTGCCTACTTAAGGGATCTTATCCCCTAAGTTGGCAGGAACGTTTTGGGAAAGAATTTTTATCCACAAAAAATTGCAAACCACTGTTCGGCTGCAAATGCTTATGCGCTATAGGAAGTATTGACAATAAAGAGGGAAATCGTCACGGTAGCAGGTAATGGAAAAGAGGATTTTCTCAGTGCTATTTGCTATGTTCAATTCATCCTTTTGCTAGGACTTTTGACCGGATTTCTAATCAAATATCTTGAGAAATTTTTTTGGGGATTCCTTACGATCTACAGGCCCGATTCCTTATGAGCTACAAGATTGACAACACTGTAGATCGTAATTCGAGTTTTTCTGCCTATGCGCTACTGCTTGTTCTGTGTCATCTAGATTTTGTGGCTGATTGATTCTCGGATTTCATCCTTGATGAGCTACAAAGAAGATGTGCTGCAATCTTACTCCAGAAACCCCAGTATTCCAAGTTCTTGAAGCGATTCATAGGTATTCCATAACCCTTTTTGCAGAGATTGAGAGTTAATCCTTTTCTATCATCACTGCTTCTGTTCCTGCAAAGTGTTCTGAGTTTCCTTCTGTTTTTGTTGAGTAGTTCATAGCTTCTAGTGAGTATACATCTATGTTAGTCTACTGCATTTTTCTGAATACTCCTCAAGTTGAATTTTGCAGATGATTCTCTAAAAGATTGTTGTCAAGACTTTCTTCAATTGATTCTGATTACTGTTTTATCCATAAACTGAGTTTGCTTGTTTTTGTTCTTCCCATCCAAGTTTAGGTCTGAACTTGCTGTTCTTCTCAAGAGAGTAGTTCTGAAGTATTTTGTTAATTTGAGTACACATACTTCATAGCAGTTTTCAGCACAAGTCTGATTTAAATTTTCTTCTGAACTGATTGGTTCTATGACATATGAGTGAGAGTATTTACAGTCATTTTCAGAGCTGTAGATGAAATGTTACCTCTGTTTGTCCCCATTTTGTCTACTGAGTTGAATTTTCGAGGATACTTCTTATGAGAATATTCTGCATAGGTCATCAATAGTGTTTACTCTAAATCTTTGTTGTTGGCTGGTAAGTTTACTTGAATTACTGAAATGTATCTCTTTGTCCAGTCACTATTTGTTTTTAGATTTCAGATATTTCATTTAGTACTTTTACTTTGAATAGTTTTCTATCTTAATTTGCTAGAAAAGTAGTTTCAGTAGTAGTTTTGTTCTGAAATCAGTTTGCTATTGAAGTTTGATCAGATTTTTTAGTTTCTTGAATGAAGTTGTTTCAGTTAATTCATTACTGATTTTATGTCTGATCTGCTACAATAATTACTATTATCAGTTTTATTTTGTTGTATTCTCTATTGATCCAATTTGATTTTTGAACTGATCTCTAGTAGCTAGAATTTAAACTGAATTGGTTTGATTATTCTGTTTCCATTAAGACTTCTAGGACTGCATCTTAGTTTTTGCTCTGAATCACTTACAGCTGAGAACTAGTGCAGTCTGAAAAAAAGAGTTTGATTAGAAATCAATGCATTTAAGTGTGAAATTGAATTCATGATTCTGAATCAGAAGTGAAAGCAACTTGTTGAATTACTAAGTCTGTATACTCTCCATATATAGTCAGATCTTGCATAAATTTATGATGAACACTGTGGAGTAGTTTCCCCAATTAAGTACTTGAGAGTTAGCAAAAGCTTGATGAACAAAATCAGAAAATAGAATCCAGTTTTTGCTACTTCATTTGGTTCTGAATTGAGAGGTCTTTGGCATTGCTTCTGAGTGTTTCGGACAAGCTACAGTAAGGGAGCTTTTGCTGTACAGCTACAGCAGCAACTTGTGTTTGCAAAATTTAGAAATTTGTATCAGTTTGCTGTTTTGAAATAGGTTTGAATATATCAGAAACTTTGTTGCCAGATTTAAATGCAATTGATTAAGATCAGTTTTACCCTTTGAAAATACTTTTCTGGTTAAAGATCTGATTACATCTGAAAACACTGTGTAGGTTCAGAACTTCAATTCCTGTTTCAAGTTTGTGTTTGAATGTATACTTGATTACATTACAAGGTTATTCAGATGTTTTAGACAGTTTATTTCTGAGTTCTTGTTCATCTATAGACATCAGATGTCAAGTATTTCTTATAGTGTTTGATCTGATCCCTTCGAGCTATTTGATTGTTGCATGAGTGTTAAGTTCTATTGTAAATCAAGTTTTGTGAATTTGGGAAGTTTCTAGTGCTTTGATTCGTTTTGGTTGGTTTAAATTTGAATTCTGAAGTTTAGAGGTGCGTTGGGTGTTTTGAAAAGGCCATCTAATTCACGAGGAGTCGAGGCGCCTATTCACCCCCTCTAGTTGCCATTCCGATCCCACAAGGTGACATATGACATGCTGCTCCAGAAGCACCAGAAGAGGGCCGAGAAGGCAAATGCTCGGCCAAGACCTCCAGCAAGGCCGAGCCCTCCTCGAAAGAGTGGGTTCGGCCCAAGATGGGCGAAGCCATTGGAGCCACCGCTTCCTCGACCATACCATTGGTCCATGGCACAGTGGCCACCATGTTACATTCCTCCTCCCGGGTAACCTGCACCATATTATATTGCTCCATTTGTCCCATCCGGATTTTTATAACATGCAGGGTCAGATGGTCGCTCCGAGCAGCGATGTCTTCTCCAGGCTATCCGTCACACCACGAGGACGTCTGGAGGCACACTCTGAAGCTATCATCGTCAAGGTGGGGTCCTAGGACGTCCAAATCCCTAAGGGGACCTCCGAAGAGCAAGGCGAAACCGAACCGCTACAGCCACCCGAGGAAATTGTCGGTTTGACCGCAGCCCTAAGGCCAGTCAGACCTCCCTCGCCACTTCGGTCTGACCAGCCTACTGTGGCCGGTACGTCCGGACCTTCATAGGAGACCAACACTAGTCGGTCAGACTGGCCCGCCATGGCTGGTCCGACCAACAAAGCCCGGTCAGACTGGCCCAGTAAGGCCGGCCCAACCGACAGGAAGCAAGGACGAAATCCCGCCAAGCGCAAAACTGCCGAGGCCAATTCGGACAATTGCCGTTCAGCCAAAAGCTCTAGGAACAAAGTTGTGGCGCCCGACACTAAGCCGCAGCCGTCGTGGGCACCACCAGGTATGACCAAGTCCCATAAGAGGCTACTACAATGCCTTTGAGCCCAGGAGATGCGCGAGAAGAAGGCCGAGGATGAGCAAGACGCTGTGTTCGAGGAGATCCATCCCCGACTAGTAACAAGACAGGTATGGTAGCCGAAGCCGATTGTCGTAAACAACCTGGCTCCTACTCTGAGCACCGACGAGGACAATTTGATGGACGATGATTACATGCCCGTCTTTGAGGGCCCCCCTCCTCAGGTGATGGATGTAAACATTGTCACGCTGCCCGCTGAGTTTGCTCTTCCACAGGATGAGGCCGAGGTCGCCCAGTTGAACCTCAGCCCGTAGGAGGCTATTTTTGAGAAACTTGAGGATACGACTCATCACTTGAAGCCTCTCTATGTCAAGGGGCACATCGACGGAAAGCTGATCTCGAGGATGCTTCTAGATGGAGGTGCCACCGTCAACCTAATGATGTACTCTCTATTGAAGAAGCTCGGCAAGAATGAAGATGACCTGATAGTATTCCAAGGCCGACCTTTGTAATCAAAAATTTGCAGGCTGATGAAAAGGCCAAAGTAATAAAATTGCTTCGGTTGCATGTTGATTGTTTCGCATGGGAGTATAGCAAGATGTCGGGACTTAGCCGTGAGCTCGTGGAGCATCGGCTGCCTATCAAGGTTGGGTTTAGGCCTTATAAACAACCTCCTCGTCACTTTAATTTGGCCGTGTATCACCGAGTTAAATAAGAGATAGAGCGATTGCTTAAGGCTAAGTTTATTCGGCCATGCAGGTATGCTGAATGGGTCACTAACATTGTGCTTGTAGAAAATAAAGGGAGTGGCAAGATTCGTGTGTGTATTGATTTCAGGGACTTGAACAAGGCCACTCCGAAGGATGAGTACCCCATGCCAAGAGCCGACATGTTGATCAACAACGCTTCAGGACACACGGTACTTAGTTTTCTTGATGACAACGCTGGTTATAATCAGATCTTTATGGTCGAAGAGGACGTCGACAAGATAACCTTTTGATGTCCTAGTTTTGTCGGCTTGTTTGAGTGGGTTGTTATGACTTTTGGTTTAAAGAATGCTGGTGCTACATATCAACATGCTATGAATTTGATCTTTCATGACTTGCTAGGAGTTATGCTTGAGGTCTACATAGATGACATTGTTGTCAAATCGGATGCTATGGGAAACCATATAGCCGATTTGAGAGTTGCTTTTGATAGGATGCGCCAGTATGGCTTAAACATGAACATGCTTAAGTGTGCTTTTGGCGTGTCGGCGGGCAAGTTCTTGGGATTCATGATCCATGAGAGAGGCATTGAGATTGATCCCAAGAGGCTTGAGAAGATTAGGAACTATGAAGCGCTGACATGTAAGAGAGACGTGCAAAAGTTGCTAGGCAAGGTTAATTATTTGTGTCGATTTATATCTAACTTGTCTAGCAAGATTGATGCTTTTGTCCCCATACTTTGGCTAAAGAATGAAGCCGAGTTCACTTGCAGGGCAAGTCAGCAACACACTTTTGTGAAGATGAAAGAGTGCTTGTCATCACCGCCTGTGGTTAGAGAACCAAAAGCCGGGATTCCGTTTCAGCTAGACGTTGCTGCAGAAGAAGGCATGATAGGGGCTGTGCTAACTCAGGAAGTGGAGGGAAAAGAGCACATCATCATTTTCTTGAGCCACCACCTATTGGATGCCGAAACAAGGTACGTGTTTTTAGAACGTTTATGTTTATCGCTTTATTATGCATGCACCAAGCTTCGATACTATCTTTTATCTGGCACATGTATTGTCACTTGTCAAACCGATGTCATAAAGTACATGTTGCAAAAGTGGGCTTATACTTTGATTGAGTATGATTTGGCTTATGAACCCTTAAAAGCTATGAAAGGCCAAATCGTCGCTAATTTTGTAGTTGATCACCATGTAGACGTCAATTCGAGTAGTGACACTACTTTGATCGAGGTAATACCATGGAAACTTTACTTTGATGGTTCGGCTTGCAAAAATGGCCAAGGTGTTGGGGTTGTGCTCATATCACCTAATGGTATGAGTTTCGAAACCTCGGCCCGATTAGAATTTCCTTGTATTAATAATCAAGCCGAATATGAAGCTCTGTTGCTAGGACTTGAATTGCTAAGCTCTATGGGTATTAAATATGTTTATGCATACGGTGATTCACTATTAGTAGTCCAACAAGTAGCTAGACTTTCTCAATGTTTTAATGGTTTGCTAAATAGCTACTTGGATAAATGTTTAGAAATAATCGCTACTCTTGATGATTTTGAAATTTCACATGTGTCTAGAGAAGCCAATTCAATAGCAAATGACTTGGCTCAGCAAGCATCCGGTTACCAAATTAAAAGAGGTAAATTTTTTGCACAAGAAAAGCTGATGCCTGGGTTTATTTCAATACCCGAATCAGAACACATAGGTCTGACCGGTTTGACATGACCGGTCCGACCGCAAGTGTCTGGTCAGTATGAACGGCCATGTCAGGCCGGTCTGACTGCCCTGTGCTATTCATCTGGTAACGGACGGTCTGACCGGCCCTCTATGGCTGGTCCGACCGCCTCGTGTCAAGAATTTTTAGGACACGGGGGACAAGCCAAGGTTTGTAATTTAAATGCCAATTCAGATGGAGATTTGGCGACGAGTGCTTCAAAAGGTCGTGAGGATGATTGGAGGACTCCAATTATTCAATATTTGAGGGATCCTAGCAAACGGGTTGATCGGAAAGTTTGGCGGCAAGCGTTTAAATTCATGCTACTCGACGACGAGTTGTATCGCCGAACTGTTGATGGAGTACTTTTGAGATGTTTGAATGTCGATCGGTCTAGGCTTGTTGTGGGTGAAGTACATGAAGGTATTTGTGGCACTCATCAGTCGGCCCAGAAAATGAGTTGGATGCTCAAAAGGGCAGGTTTTTAGTAGCTGACCATGACTGAGGACTATTTTAAATATTATAGAGGATGTGAAGCTTGTAAAAGGTTTGGTAATATTCAGTTGGCTCCTACATCTTTACTTAACCCCATTATCAAACCATGGCCGTTTCAAGGTTGGGCCTTGGACTTCATCGGCCAAATTTATCCTTCCTCTTCAAAAGGGCATCAGTTTGTGTTGATGGCTATAGATTACTTCACTAAGTGGACCGAGGCCGTGCCTCTCAAGAACATGACGCAAAACGAGGTAATTGATTTCATCTTGTAGCACATTATACATAGATTCGGTATTCCTCAAACTCTTACTATAGATCAGGGTGCTTCATTTATTTCTAAGGAAGTATGTGATTTTGCCGAATATTATGGTATAAAATTGGTAAACTCTTCGCCATACTATGATCAGGCCAATGGTCAGGCCAAGTCTAGTAATAAAACTGTGATTAAGCTCATTAAGAAAAGATTGAAGAGTCTCCTAAAAGGTGGCATGAAGTGCTTTCTGAAGAATTATGGGCATGTAGAGTTGCAAAGCATGGTGCCACCAAGGTAAGTCCATATGAGTTGGTGTATGGACAAGAAGTCATTTTACCCATGGGGGTAAATCTTGGCTCTTTAAGATTACTTAAGAAAGATGGCTTATCGGTCGATGAGTATGAGACTCTTTTGAACGATAATTTAGAAGAGGCGACCCATAAGAGGTTAAGAGATCTAGAAGCAATAGAAAGAGACAAAAGAAGAGTGGCTAGAGCTTATAATAAGAAGGTAAGAGCAAAATCGTTTCAAGTTGGTGACTTGGTTTGGAAGACGATTTTGCCTTCGGGCACTAAGAGCCCAAAATTTGGCAAATGGTCGCCTAGTTGGGAAGGTCCTTTTAGAGTTGTTGAAATCGCTCCAGGTAATGCGTATTTGCTAGAGGCACTTCAAGGAGAGCGATTTCGTAGGGCTTTGAATGGTAGATATTTGAAAAGGTACTTTCCAAGTGTTTGGCAAAATGCTTGAAGTGTTGAAAGGCCGATATAAGGCATATCGCCCTTAGCTCGTTGTGCTTTTGGCCTACTAAAGTTGGCCAAAATGCAGGGGGCCTGTGTTGATAGCAAAAAATGGCATTAATGGTCAAAATTATCAAAATATCACTTTTTGGTAGTTTTACCAAAAATATGCCGAGACCTGGCACAGGCCAGTCCAACTGGCCATGTAGGCCCAGTCTAACCGGCCATGTAGGCCTAGTTCGACTGGCCATATGGGCTCGGTCAAACCAGCCAAGTCTGTGTTCGAGTCCAATTAGATAATTCCAGGGGATTTTTATCCCTAATTTATTTTGGATGACTTGGACTCGTGCACAATTCCAATTAGAATCCCAGGAACTCATGAACCACCTCTATAAATAGAAGCAAGGCCGATTCAAGGAGCCCCCCAAGACCAGTCGAGATCAGCTGGTCTTAGATCATGAACAGGCGCTCAAGGTTCTTCATACCTTGGACCCTAAGATCTGGGAGATCAAGGTATCCTCTATCATTGATAGCACTACTTATGATACCTTGACTATCGCAGAGCTTTTCAGTAAGCTCAAGGCCACAAAGGTTGATATCTAGTTGAGATCAAATCTCACTAGTTCTGGCTCAAAAACTCTAGCCCTTGCGACACCCTCTGCTGATCCTGCTTCTTTGACTTGTGCTTTGTCCTCCTTGATGTCTATCACTGAGGACCAGTTGGATCTGCTAGGAGATGATGACTTGTGTTTGTTCAATATCTGGGTTCGTCGTGTCTATGATAAGAGAATGTTCAAATGACATGACACAAAACTTGGCTGCTTTGAGTGTGGTGATCCAGGTCACTTCATCACCGACTGCCCCAATCAGAACACACACAAGAAGGGAACCGACGGTGGCTCCTACGACTCCAACAAGCACGATAGCTCCAACTTCACAAAGGGCAAGCCCAAAACGAAGTTCCTTCGAAAGGACCTGAAGGACTACCGACGTGAGAACAAGAAGCGAGACAATGCCTTCTTCGCCAAGATGGAGAGAAGCTACTCCAAGCGATATCCTCTTCTTCCTCTTCATCAAGCTCAAGCGATGAGGAGATCATGATCAAGAAGGGGAAGGACAAGGATGATCCGACAGGTCTCTGCTTCATGGCCTTCGGGGACAAGACAAAGACTCGTTCACACTGTAGCCGAATGTCCCGCAAGAGGATCTGCTCAATGGCTCTTGGGGATAAAGAAGATAAGGGCTCCTCTGACAACTCTGACAATGACGATGATGAGAAGGTATCTTCTTATGAATAAGAAGTCGTTGAATTACTTGAAGAGAACCGTCAGGAGTTGAAATATCGGGAGAAACTGCTTAGAGGGGCTAAGAAGAGGATAGATGAGCTTGAGAGTGAGCTTGCTATGGCTAATAGAAAGATTAAGAGTCTATCTTCTATCCCTTTCCTTGGGTGAGAGCAGTGAGTGCCCTAATTGCGAGGTGTTGTGTGACCTGACTACTCTAAACTCCAGGTACACAAAGAGGGTTGATGAGAGAGACGCTTTGACCACTGAGCTTGATAGTGCTCAGCTGGAGCTAAAACATGCTCATGCCTCAGTCGTCGTGCCCTGTAGTGATTGCCCATCCTACTTATCTGATCTTGCTGAGCTGAGAGAAAAGAGTGATAAGCAGTTAAGCGAGATAAAGAGAGTTTGAGCTGAGTTAGAGTAGACTAAGCTTGAGATTGAGACATTATCAGTTCCACCCACTGTCTACGAGAACTGTTTGTCTCTGAGGTTGGAGCTGATCAAGCAGAAAGCTGAGAAGTCTGTTCAGGTTGATAGAGAGTGTGAGATCTGCTTGGCTCAAGTGGAGGTGCTAGCTTCCTTGAGAGAGGAGTTAGCTGATACTCAAAATGAGAATTGTTACCTTCGTTAGATCCTGAGTTGGGTGAGTGCTAGAGAGCCTCAACTCAACATGATGATTCAGCAGTTCAAGAGGCAGGATGGGTTTGGAGTAGGTTACACCTACACCAAGGCTGACTTTGAGAGTGCCCGAGCCGTGCAGTGGAGTGGAGTAAGATGACTCCAGAGCAGAGATATCCCAATACTCACTCCACTGAGTCTTTTCATGCTAGTCAGCCCAAGGATGGAGTGTTCCAAGAACAACCTAAAGTTCCACCCAAGAAGCCTATCTGATCCCAAAGCCCAAGCACCTCCATACTTCTCTTGACTCTCTACCAGGACCCTCTCATACCAAAGAGCCAACACCCAACACCACCAAGCCAAGAAACCCAAGCCTCAACCACATCCCAAGAAGCCTACCTATCACTATGAGTTCTGTAAGAGCGAATGACATCTTGTGGAGTTTTGCTTCAAGAGGAAGCGGGTTAAGAGAGCACCGAGAGCTCTAGGTGGGCTGGAGCAGTTCTACCAGCAAGGTGCTTGACTGGGAGTCCCTCGATGTGGAGAGAGGCTAGAGGCCAGGGCGCATTGTGTAGGTGGTGGTAGAGGAGATAGCTTTCGTGCCCGTGCTCCGGAGGGTGGTTTTCGCTCCGGCAGAACTCCAGGTTGTTCTGGATACAACTTTGGACCTCATGGCTATGACTGTAGGTAGTATAAAGGACCATGCTTTGAGCCACGTTTTGGTCCAGACACTTACACGTCTTACTGCTTTCCTTCTCTTGAGTAGATGCCTCGACACCGGTTTAGCTCTTTTGCTAAACCTAGTGTCGGACTGTTTGCTCCCCCTTATGACCATTGATTTTGCAGGATCGAGACTTGGAGGACATATGGATCATGGATTCTGGATGCTCTCACCATATGATGGGACATCGCAAATGGTTCTCCAGCCTCATTTCCTCGAGCTCCAAGGAATACATCACTTTCGGAAACAATGGTCAAGGGAAAGTACACAGTTTTGGATCAATTCAGATTTTTGAGCATTTCTCCTTGAAGAATGTTGGTTTGGTTGGAAATTTGGGCTTTAATTTGGTTTCTGTTTTGAAACTTCATGGGGAGGGCTTAGAGGTTCATTTTAAGAAGGGCATGTCTTCTATTGTTGATTCTAGAGGATCTTTGGTTTGCTAGTTCTTACCCTTCGGTAAGGTTTTTCAGATTGATTTCTCAAGTTCTTTTGGCTCATCTCATTGTTTGATCACTGGATCCTCCTCTGAGCTTTGAAGGTGGTATAAGAGGTTAGGTCATTTGAGCTTTGATCTGCTAGTTAGATTGAGTTCTATGAACCTCATCCGAGGATTTCCCAAGCTTAAGATGGAGAAGGATCTACTTTGCTATCCCTGTCGTCATGGGAAGATGGTTGCTGCTTCTCACACACCTATGACTCAGGTGATAACTTCGTACCTGGGAGAGCTGTTACACATGGATACTATTGGTCCAGCTCGAGTACGTATAGTCAGTGGGAAGTGGTACGTGCTTGTCATTATTGACGATTTTTCTTGATTTTCATGGGTTTTCTTTTTGGAGTCTAAGGATAAGGCTTTTCAGTTTGTTCATGACATGATCCTGAAGCTGTATAATGAGAACAATGGTTGGATGTGAGCAATTCACTTTGACAACGGTTCCGAGTTCAAGAATTCTCAGTTCATCAGCTTATGCAGTGATCAGGGTCTTGAGCACCAGTTTTCTGCACCTTACACTCCCCCACAGAATGGTATTGTGGAATGAAAAAACCGCACGCTAGTCGAGATGGCCAGTACAATGCTCGATGAGCATTGGGCTCCTAGGCATTTTTGTGCTAAAGCTATGAACACAACTTATTATCTGGCCAACCGCATTTTTCTTAGAGCTTACCTAGGTAAGACATCATATGAGTTGCGGTTTGGTAGACAACCCAAGGTGAGCCACTTGCGAGCATTTGGCTGCAAGTGCTTTGTGCTCAAGAAGAGAGGGCATTTGGATAAGTTTGAGTCTCGTTCCTACGATGGAGTCTTTCTTGGTTATGCTTTGTGCTGATAACAAAAATGGCATTAATGGTCGAAATTGTCAAAATATAAATTTTTGGTAATTTGGGCCGAAAATATGTCTTCCCTGGCACAGGCCGGTCCAATCAGCCATGGTAGGCCGGTCCGACCAGCCATGTAGGCCCGGTCAGGTCGGCCCAAATCTGAAAATTAAAGATAGAGTTTGTTTCGGGATGTTTTGATCTATAGATAAATCCTAACCACTTTTTGCTGAATCCTACTCAGTTTAGGAGTCGGGGAACTTGAGACCAACCCCTATAAATAAAGGGGTGAGGCCGATTCAAAGGTTATCTCCACAGATCAATACTTCAAAACCCTAGTTTTGAATCGTAGGTCTACTTTCATCTTCTTTTCTGCATTAGTTCCATCCATCTTCGTGGGTTTGCGCTGAAAGCCCTCCGTGCATCACATCGTAATTGTGGTAAGCCTTGTTGATTCGACTGTGAATCACCTGTTTAATCCACGTAATAGATTTTTATCGTCTTTATTGTTTTTATCGGTTTTCCTAGCTACCCTTGGAAATTCGGTCTCTTGGCCGAATTGCATTTGATCTTTGTTTATTTTGTAGAGTTTTCATCCCTATACTGTTCACCGAAGAGTTTGGAGGTGATTTGATCTAATATATAAAGTCACTGTTTGGGAATAGGGGAGCTACGCTAGCCGGGAAATTCAAAATTTCTGCCCTATGGCCCTAGGCTCACGCGCGTGTGAGATCATAGATCGGTACCTTCTAGCACAAGAACACTAGGTGTAGCGGAAGAATATGTTGGAGCAGCGCGTCTAGCCTCTCCTCACTTTGTCCTTGCCGTCGTTCACTGATCCGATCGATGAATACGTCGTAGTTGTTCGTATGTAGATGTTCACGAGCATCACTATTAGAGCAACGCCTCCAAGGAGTCCACACGTACAAAGATGGAGTACCTCCCACGGTAGTGTGCTAGCACCACACGTGAGAGACGGGGATGTTTGACCTCAACATTTGAGATCAAGAAGGGGAGGAGAGAACTCTTGGGTGGCTAGTTCTAATCTAGGCTTATTGTTGTACCCAAGATGTCCTCCTCCTCTCCTCATAATAGATCCAATCTATTTTCCCACGTCGGAACTTCCGATCCTGTATCATAACTTCCGATAGGTAATTTAGGTCTTGTGGTACAGTACGACACGCAATAAATCCAATCTGTTATCGCCCACCTCAGAACTTACGATACCATATCGGAACTTCCGATCAGTACAAAATTCCCCGATTCCGAATCGAAACTTCTGATATCATATCGGAAATTCCAAAGCAACAATTTCTCTCTGTATCGAGACCAGAAATTAACTAAAACTTTCGATACTCACTATCGGAACTTCTAATCCATTGAATTTTCTTGGGCATAACCTTCAATCTCCCACTTGCACAAGAACCAATTCTTTGCATGTTTTAATCCATCCCCATAAGTTTGTGACCCGATAGGCTCATACTCTAACGGCTATTCACCGGAAACCATTTCTGACTCACTAAAGAATAGTGGTACCTAGCAACACATATTGACCCCCGAAAGTGTACAAAATCAAATTTTCATGAACCTTGATATACTCAAGCACCAGTCCCTTTACCACGCGCCGTCAGTCAAGCTCAAGGCGAGATGTGTGCCACACTTGTTGGTTAACTTGACATTTTCACTCAATCAAGTATCGGATTCAAATCATGACTAACTCCTTAGTCATAGTGGCATGGCCATGCACTTTTCCAATCCAATACCTCGAGGGGCCTAGAGACGACTCTCCCATTATTAGGAGGGGTAAATTCCATCTTGACCGCTCATATCCCAAGACATGTTTCACAACACACCTGAAAACAACCCATATTACTACCCTGTTACGGAATAGTGTTAGGAAGCATCTAAATGTGTCACTACGCATTCTGGAGTCAAATGATGATCTCAAGTCCAAGGACTCTGGAGGTAAACCATTTGAGATGGCAACTGTTGGAACATAATAATCTCAGAAGTATCTCAAGTGGGTCTGTCCAACACCTTGTTCACCAACATGTGTCCACATCACTAATTTGACATCTCTATTTCCATGATCTGTGAAACACAATCATCAATCAGTCGGATGTGCTAATCCATGTATCATCACTGTCCCACATGATGACAAGATTAGGGACCCTTTTGAACAACATCGTCATAAAGCAAAAAGTTTCACATAACAAGTCGTATTCATTAATTAAATGAAAACGATATTTATTCAAGGAACAAGATAAAAATTATCCTCACACATTAACATAGACTCTACTAGCATATTCCACAAACACATGATTCACTCACGCAAGTATCTAATACCCATGGAGCTCATATGGCCTCATGCTTGGGCTGTGGAAGAGGCTTCGTCAACGGATCCTCCATGTTCAAATTCATGTGCACCTTGCAAATCTTCACATCACCTCTCTCAATGATCTCGCGGATCATGTGATATCGCTGAAGTATATGTTTGGATTTCTGATGTGATCTAGGCTCCTTGGCTTACGCAATGGCACCACTATTATCACAATAAAGGGTCCACTGGACTAGACGCACTAGGAACAACACCTACCTCAGAAACAAACTTCCTGATCCAAATTGCCTCCTTCGCCGCTTCTGAAGCAACGATATACTCAACTTTTGTTGTAGAATCGGCCATCGTTTCTTGCTTGGAACTCTTCCAACAAATTTGCGCCTACATTGAGGCAGAACACAAAACCAGATTGCGATCGAGAATCATCATTATCGGTCTCAAAGCTGGCATCCATGTAACCACTTATAATGAGGTCCTCTTCACCACCGTAAACCAGGAACATTTCCTCAGTCCTTCTCAAGTACTTGATGATACTTTTTACTACAGCCCAATGACTTTCACCTGGGTTCGATTGGTAAATGCTCATAACACCTAGAGCATATGACACATCTGGGCGTGTACACAACACGACATACATGATGGATCCAATTGCGGAGGCATACGGGATCACACTCATCTTCTCTAGCTCATCAGGTGTCACAGCACACTGAGTCTTACTAAGAGAAATACCATGTGACATCGGTAGGAATCCCTTCTTAGAATTCTGCATTTCGAACCGTTTCAAAACCTTGTCAATGTACATAGTTTGGCTTAATCCAATTAACCATTTTGATCTATCTCTATAGATCTTTATGTCCAAAATGTATGGTGCCTCTCCAAGATCTTTCATTGAAAAACTATTTTCAGTGAAGTATTGACATCATTCAATAAAGGAATGTCGTTTCCGATCAACAATATGTCATCCCCATACAAGACCAATAACACAAGTGAGCTCCCACTAGCCTTTTTGTAAACACAAGGCTCTTCTTCGTTCTTGATGAAGCCAAACCCTTTGACTACCTCATCAAAACGAAGATTCCAACTCCGAGAAGCTTGCTTCAATCCATAAATGGACTTTAGCAACTTACAAACTTTCCCAGCATTCCCCGGACTGGCAAGACCTTCAGGCTGTGTCATGTACACATCCTCACTTAGGTTTACATTTAGGAAAGCCGTCTTGACATCCATTTGACATATCTCATAATCCTAAAATGAGGCAATAGCTAGGATGATCCAAATAGACTAGAGCATAGTGATGGGCGAAAACGTTTCATCATAATCAACACCTTGAATCTGTCTGAAACCTTTTGCCACCAATCGGGCCTTATAGATGTGAATATTTCCATCAACGTCTATCTTTTTCTTGAAGATCCATTTACACTCAATAGTTTTTACACCATTGGGTGGATCAACCAAGTTCCAAACTTGATTGACACGCATGGACTCCAACTCGAATCCAATGGCTCCAAGCCATTTCTCAAAGTCTTGTCCCATCACTGCTTCCGCATAGGTTTTGGGCTCATCGTTGTCCAACAACAACACGTCGCTATGTACAGTGGTCAAGAACATGTACCTCTCTGGTGCATGGATTACTCTCCTAGACCTCTGTGGGTCTGGCGCATCCATAACAGGGTCAGCAACAATTTGCGCCTCCTGCTCTGGTTCAGTGGGATCTATAACACTTTCCAGTGGCTCTCGAACCTCTTCGAGATGCACAGTACTCCCACTAACTCCTTTTGAGAGAAACTCTTTCTCAAGGAACACACCATTTCGAGCGACAAACACTTTTCCCTCTTCTCTATTATAAAAACAGTATCCTTTGGTTTCCCTAGGATACCCCACAAAGAAGCACTTGTCAGACTAAGGACTGAGCTTGTCAGACATCATACATTTGACATACGCCTCACATCCCCAAATATTTAGAAAAGACAAACTGGGACGCCTCCCAGACCACATCTCATATGGCATCTTCTCTAACGTAGATGGAACTCTATTAATCGTGAAAGTTGTGGTTTCTAGAGCGTTACCCCAAAAGGATAATGGAAGATCAGTGTGACTTATCATGGACCGCACCATGTCCAACAAAGTGCGGTTTCTCCGCTCGGACACCCCATTCCATTAAGGCGTGCCAGGTGGAGTCAGCTTTCGAACAATTCCACAATGCTTCAAATGATCACTAAACTCATGGCTCTAATATTCACCCCCACGATCCGATCACAAAAATTTGATTGTATTGCCCGTTTGATTTTGTACCTCATTCTGGAACTCCTTGAACTTTTCGAAGGATTCCCATTTATGTCTCATCAAGTAGACATAATCATATGTACTAAAGTCATTAGTAAAAGTAATAAAGTACTAAAATCCTTTCATAGCCATGTGACTTATTGGACCACACACATTTGTATGTACTATGGCCAATAACTCACTTGCCCTCTCACTCTGTCCAGTGAAAGGCGTCTTTGTCATTTTGCAAAGTAAACAAGACTCAAATGTGTCATATGATTCAAAATTGAATGACTCCAAAAGTCCATCACTATGGAGCTTCTGTACACACTTCTCATTTATATGACCCAAACGACAATGCCAGAGGTAGGTGGGATTCAAATCATTGAGTCGTTGTTTCTTATTACTAATGTTATAAACGTGTGCATCCTCGAGACTTAGAATGTATAATCCATTCACCAATGGACAAACACCATAGGCATACCATTAGAGAATATCGAACAACATTTTTTCTTTATCACGAACTCATAACCTTCTTCCTCCGAACATGAGGGTAGTGACTGAGAATAAATGCCAACGGCCAATGCTACAACCTTTGCATCATTGCCGACGCGAATATCCAATTCACCTACTGCACACTTTCTTGATCTACTCAGTCCTTGCAACGATTTGCAAGTGTGAATCATCGAACCGATATCAAATTCCCATGAATCACTTGGACGAGTCACAAGATTAATGTAACATCCCAAGAAGTAAGAATAAATAAAATAAGGAAAATGAATTTTCAGGAATTTAAAGGATTTATTTAATTAAATAAAACACTAAAAGAATCCTATTAAAGCCAAACAAGGGCGAATACTTCAAATTTTAACTTGGAAAATTTATGGTAGAATCTAGAGGCCAAGAAATATTTTTAGGAATTTTTACAAATTTTTATCAATAGTTAATCCACCTCTAAACAAATAAATGAATTACTGAAATTATTTTAAATGAAAAATACATTTAATATCCTATTGGGCCGCAAACCACCAATCTGCCTCAAGCCCGGCCCAACCCAGCGCCGCACCACTAACATGTGGGGTCCGCCTATCGGCGCACCCTCTCTTTCCCTCCCCCGCGCGTGCACGCCTTGGACCAACTCGTCAGCCACTAACCTGCGTCCCTCTCTCTCTGATCGCCCGGGCCCATCGGTCAGCCCCTTTCCTTTTTCGCTCACCCGCCGACAGGTGGGGGCCACCTAGCGGATCCATCGTCTCCAATAGAATCCCCCCTCCCCTTTCCTTTCCCTGCGATCTCCTTCCATTTAGCCATCGCCCCTTGCCGCGTAGCGCCAGTCCGAGCCCGGCATTGTGATCCCCCAACTCCAGCGATCACTTACCGACTGTAGCCGACACAGATTTGCCGTTATGGAAGCCTAGCCGTGCGCATGGAAGCTCGCCAGAGGGGAAAAGGAAACCCCTCGGTTCCCTTCCATTTGGGCGCTAGCGAGCCCCTATTTAAACCCCTCCGATCGCCGCCCTCCGCTCACACCCCCCTTAGCCCTAGCCAACGCACTCCAGAGCGCCGCCACCCATTTTTCGGCCGTTAGCTCTGCTTCGCTTCCAGCCGCCGCTCGCCGACGACTCAAGCCACTGCCGCCCTCACCGACGACACCTCCGTGACCGCCATCCCTCGCCCGTCCTCGGCCTCACGTCTGTTGGGCCGGCTCACCACCGAAGACTGCCGCCGTCATCGAACTCGAGGAGCTCCTTCACCCCTCTTCATCGCCGGTCACCACCAGCTCGCCACCATCACCACCGTCGGTACACCTGTGTTCCCCGTGGCCCCCTCTTTCCATTTTAGGCCTTAGCTTGGCCAGTTAACCGTCGTCGTCGCCGGAATTCATCACTGTTACTTCGCCGGAGTCGAGGACGAAGGGGGTAAATACCCCCTTAGCGCGTGCCATGCCGTATTCCATCCGAGCCGCACGATCTCGAGCAAGCGGCGTAGATTAGATCCTAAGGGGATTTAATTTGGGCCCTTGATCCATGCTGAAACGGTATGGAGCGTTGTAGGCCGTCGGTTTTCACTTAACGATCCCGTGCACACGCCGTCCGTTGGATCTAGATCCGACCACTGCCACACGTTCGGCTCATGCGCTCAGTCAATGGTTCACGGTGAACCTGGTTCACTGTGGACCAGAGACTGTTTTCTGTTTAAATAAAATCCAGAAAATTTTTTAAACTTCAAAAATTCATAACTTGCTCAATTTAACTCCAAATTTCACCATTCATATTTTGTTAAATCAATCTTTTTATTCTCTACATTTTCATGCCATAAAAATAGTAGGGTTATTTTGCACAATATATTATTATAAAATAAATACATAAAATCCCTTTAGGAAATAAATTCACAACTCAATAAATAAATCAGGAAAATCCCTAAAATTTAACTCTTGATATTCTTAGCATAAACTTAGAATAAAAAGGCTTGATTCCCCTTATTTAAAATCATAAACTTGTATATGAGTTGTGTTGTTTTAATTGTTTATTGAATGCTGTATTTATTTTTTCCGTATCGAGAAGACTATGAGACCGTCAAGGAGCCGGAGTATTACCCCGAGGTTCCACCGTCACCATTTGCTGATCAAGGCAAGTCACAACCCCCATTTTGATCATAATTGAACCCATGTTTTATTTAATTATCACTATAACACATAGGATATATTTGCATTAGTCTAATATCAAGCCCTAAATTATAATTATTAGATCTCCGTCCTTGTGTGTAAACCCAAGCCATGCTTATTGAGCCTAAAATCCTTGTCACTCTACAATATTATATTAGCTAGTGTCCAATGTACTGACACAACTGCTATAGGATAAAAGAATGAGTCGTAGATAGTTGGATTCTACTATATGAATTTCCCCGGCATTCTCGTCTCTGGATTCTGATGGAGTTGTCTATGTTATAAGTATGGTCGGTTCCGGGTGCAAGCTAGGGCATTGGTTGGTCTCACCCGGGGCATTATAAGGACCGGTCTGCGAGATCTATTGCAAAGCACTTCCGTACTAACCACAAGTCTAATGGGTAAGTCCTAACCGGAAGTATGGAACAAACTGACTCGATGCACCATAGTGGAGGGGGCAAGGGGCAACCTACGGGTGACTTGTACCGACGTGGCTCAAGGGGGGGTATGGTGTTGGCTCGACGCGTCGGGGCACCATATGAAACCCATAAGAGGGTGTTGTCGGATTGGGGTGTTCCATATGGAAGGTTTTGGCACGAGTTCCCATGGTATGGGTCATCTCGTTACACTTTGGTGTATGGGATGATTGCGTGCCTTGTGGGTACAGTGGTACACCTTTGATCAGAGTTTAAAACATTTTCGAAAAGCCAATCCCACGGTCAAGGGCGGGTTGTGTGACTTCTCGCAGTTAGTGTACAATTGTTTGAATGAATGGATTATTCATGGCATGTAAGGATTGTTGAGCGAGGGTGGGCTGACTGTACCCCTCGAGGTAGAAGATGATGCATATACATGTTTATGTTTCTGTATTAATAACTGGATCACATTAACTGATTTACAAATATGCTTTTCCCCAAAATTAGCCACTACCTTTCCTTGTTATTACTCTGCATTATATTTGCATTCGGTGGCTTGCTGAGTACGATTGTACTCACTCCTAATGACTTACACCACTAGAGCCCGTCTACTACGAGGAGGATGAAGGTCTGGAGTAGCGACCCAGTCAAGGCGAGACTGAAAGGAGGCGTTCATCTAGGACCCTTATTTTATTAGTTTCTCTTTACATTAACACTTTTGTACTAATATGGTCTATGAACCATGAATGCGTGCCGTATTGTACACGGTCGTGTGATGAACATCTTGTTTTTATTGATTTTCTATGGAATTTCAATAAAGGTCTAGATTTATTAAATCTGGACGTTACAATTAATTTCAATAACATTTATACTTCTCTGTTGCAAATTTTGTCCGGCATCAGAACTTCTGATCAACCATCGGAACTTCCGATTAGACAAATATTGGAACTTCCGATCAGGTATCGGAACTTCCAAAGTATTGCTAACAGAAACAGATCCAATTTGTTTTAATTCATCCAAGTGGGGATCCTCTAGAACATTTTCCTCTCGCTTGAGAACACTTCTCAAGTGTCTAAACCAATTAATAAAAGTTGTTCCAAAAAGAATCAATCGCAAAATAAAGAGTAAAGTGTTCGTAACAGTCGGTGTCATGATATACAAAAGATTAAATGCAAGGTTCAACACTATGCAATGTTTATCTTCTATCCAATAAAAGATATCCCACTATCTAAACTAGTCACTTTCCCTCTCATGAATAGTAGTGACGCAAGATCCATGGTCACGCTATCTCCTAGTGAGCTTTGGCATCACTACTAGAAGCTAGTTGACATAGGTAAGCAACTCCTTGCTAATCGCATCGTATGTGACTCTTGTCGTTGGAGAAGCATCCAATGCTCGACCCCAACTCCTATGCTCCAAGGCCCATGAGAAACCAAGTGAGGTTTTCACTGTGGTTCAAATTTATGATGAGTGATTGACGAAGTTGGCTATGATGTTCGTGTATGAGTTTCTTGGAAGTGTGTGTGTGTCTGTGCTTGTCTCGTGTGTGCAGGGTTGAGATACTTGTCAACTATCGATAGCAAGGGATCAGGGTTAGACAGGGAGTCTAATGCTAGATAGTCAAGGATGCCAGTCGGAGTTAAAAGTGACCACAGATGTACGCATGGAGACGAAGCAGGACATGGGATTACGGTTGATCGAGATGAGGTGTCATTTGAGTTAGTGAAAGGGAATCTAGTACAAGTGACAAGGCGACTCGAGGGAACGAGAGCGGGAGAGACTTGCTGGCAGTCGAGTTCACGGACTGACGACAATCGTCGATGATCTTATGTTCCATGATCAGTCACTTGATGACAAGCTTTCTGAAAATGCTGTGAGATTCTAAGGGCTTGTCTAACTAATCATTTGAAGGAAACTCTGAAGTGATTTTTCTGAAACTAAACAGTGCAGTTTTACAACATTGCAGTTCTTGAAAATTTCAGTTCAAGCTTCTCTGAAATGGAGAGTACTCTTATTGCAATTGTGTTTTGATCAGAACTGAATTCATTTTGAACATCTCCTTCAATTTCATTGTGTTCAGTTTATTCAAATCCTTCTGAGCCTTCTCTTGTTTTGTCAAGGTTCAGTGCTAGAATTCATTTGCAAGTTAACATATTTTTGTAGTACTCAAGCAAAAGATACAAGGTCAAAAGTTTAGAAAAGTTCTGAACAACTTATTCATCACTGTACTTGAGTTGAATGTGAATAGTTTTACTACTAATCTGGTTGTTCTTGTCAATACTGTTTTTGAATAGTTACTGAATCTTGGTTCAGTTTTCTTGAATAGAATATAGCGCTGTTTGTACCCTGGTAAAACCGTTCTTGCCTTATTGCTTCTGTAAATTCAGTATTGAAACTATTGTTTGATAAAACCTTCTTCAGTGATTTCTGAACTTATTTGATATTCATCATTGAGCAATATAGTTTAATCATGTTTACACATCTTTGCCTTGATTGCACTTTCAAAGTCTCAAAAAGTCGGTTTCTAATCCATTCCTGAATACTTAAATATGTCAAACTTGAATTCTGAACACATTTCCAAAATTTTGAATCTTGTCGGCATTTGATTCATCGATTTAAATCAGTCGATATACCAACTGTCGAAGGTTCTGTTCTACTTTGGAGTTCCCTATGTCGACAGACTAGATCGACCATTCAAAGTCTGACACAAACAAAATTTTTGAAGTTACACTGTTTATTTGAAATTTGAATTTGAAATTTTTAGAGGAGCATTGGGTGTTCAGGTCAGGCCATCAGATCCCACAATTGGTATTAGAGCTGGTTAGATCACTAGTTGACCTTAACCGGTTTGTGATCCTTGTGGCGACATGGATAAGAATTCTAAGATTCCGATATTTGATGGTCGAGATTACGCTTATTAGAAGGTGCGCATGGAGGCTTATCTACTAAGCCAAGGAAGTGTTATTTGGGACATTGTTGATTCCCATTATGTGATCCTTGAAACTCGCACTTCAGAGACTGAGAAGTTATAGTACGATTGTAATAGCAAAGCAAGAAACATACTGTTTATCAGTCTGAGTCGCAATGAGTTTAACAGGGTCCAGCACCTTAGAACTGCACGTGAGATTTGGTCTACTTTGAAAACTTTTCATGAGGGCACTTCTAAGATTAAGGCTAGGAGGCAAAGCACTTATAACCAAGAATACCAAATCTTTGTGCAAGGCCCCAGCGAATCTGTAGATGCTATATTTGCACGGTTTGATGGAATTGTGAGCAAGTTGCGCTCCACTGGGATGTTAGCTTACTATGATCATGACAGAGTGATTAAACTTCTCTATTCTCTTGATCATAGCATATGAGAAGTAAAGATCTTGAGTATTGAAGAGTCCATGAGATTTGACACTTTGACTTGCGATGAACTTTTTAGTAAGCTTAAGTCCACTGAGATCGCTAAGGCATCTCGTTCTAGAATTGGGAACTCTTTGCCACAATCCATGGCACTAGTTTTCAGTTCTAGAAGTGGCACCTCATTTGGAGGTAACCAGTCTAGAGTTTGTGCTTTTTCTAGAGGTTTTTCCTTGTCTTCTTTGGTATCTATCACAAAATAACAAGTGGACACATTGGACGATGAGGAGCTTGCTCTCATAGTCAAAAAGTTCACTAGATTCTACAATGATAGAAGAGATCAAAGGAGAGGAGGCTCTCGAGGATATTTTGAGTGCGGTGATCTTAATCATATCAAAGCAAATTTCCCAAAACTGAAAGCAAAGAATGAACATGAACAAAAACACCAGAAAAGAGATAAAAAATCCTTCTTCAAAGGCAAGAGAGGAAAAGTGGCAAAAAGAGTGTCTAGAGCGTTCGTGGCTGCTCTTAGCGACATCGACAACACCTCAAGTGAGGAGCCAAGCTCCGATGAAGAAGAGCCATGCAAGAATGAAGAAAAGAAGGAAATGACAAAAGACTTCAACGACCTTTGCTTCATGGCCAATGACAAGCACAACAGCGATGAGCTAGACTCATCTGAGGTTAGTTTATCTCATGACCAGCTTCTTGTTCAAAACGATGAATTACATGATGCAATCATTTCACAAGATAGACTACTCAAACTTGCTGCTAAAGAACGAAAGGAACTAAAACTCAAAATTGAATCTCTTTCTACTGAACTTGTCTTGTTGAAGTCTAAGTCTGAAAATGCTGAATGTGAGTCATGTTATGTTGTAATGAATGAACTTGCTCAGTTGCGTCTGATTCATGCTCAAAATCTTGAAAAACTTGAAAATGTTCAGAAACAACTTTTGGAGATGGATTCTAGTCCTTGTGTCATCAATGAATGCTTGAATTGTTCTTTACTTGTTGAAAGCATTAATTTGAGAGATAAGCATGTTGATGAACTTAAGGCTAGATTGGAGAGTGCTGAGTGTTCTAAGGATGTTCAACCATCATGTTCCACCTACATCATCCTTAAGGACCAACTCAACTTCGCTAGAGAGCAAGTCGAAAAACTTAAGTGTGAGAATGCTTATCTTCTTTCCATGGTAGATAAGTGTACCGAAGGGAAGGGTAAAATGGATTTGCTTTTGGATAAAACTAAAATGTGTGCTCATAGGGTAGGGTTAGCTCTTAGGTTGGGTTATGTGAGAACTACACCAAATACCCCAAGCAAAACTATGTTCACTCTACCTACTACCCTTGAGAAAGAGAGAGCCTAGTTAGACACCACTCAGAAAGCCAAAAATCCTGCCCAACCTAAAAGGATAATCATTCCACCACCCAAGACAGACTCCAAGCAAAAACCAAGAAAAACTATGAGGTTTGCACCGGAAACTTATGAACCTACACATAAGAAAGTTTTTCATTGCTATTATTGTCATCGTGTAGGTCATTTGATTGGTTTTTGTTATCATCGTATCAAGAATGAACATCGTTCTCATGCTATGAACTTTCATGATTTGTATTATCCATCGTTTGATTAGCACGAGTATGGTTATCACACTTATTCTGATTTTGAGGCTCCTCATGGTTATTTGAGTGACTATACCCATCGTGGTTTACATCATGCTTTATATGATGTTAGACCACGTGTTAGAGGTTTTGGTCCAAGTCATTTTAGGAGACCTCAACACTTTGCAAGAAAACCTCGCTTTCATTATAACTCTTTTCCTACACAGTCTTCTGTTTTGCCTAACTCTCGAGTTGTTCAGTGCTGGATACCTAAACATTTTATTACTAACCCCAGCACTGAGTACTCGAGGTCTTCTATCTCCATGTAGGGAAGGCATATAAGCATGGAGAATAAGTGGATTATTGATTCTGGCTGTTCACGCCACATGATCAAAAAGGCATCATGGTTCTCCAAATTCACCTTAACGAAGCAATGAGAAAACATCACTTTTGGAAACAATCGTAAAAGTAGAGTGAAAGGCCAAGGTATGATTAGGATCAATGAAAAATTCACTCTCTCAAATGTTGCATTGGTGTTGAGGACTTGGGCTATAACTTGCTTTCTATCTCTCATGTGCTTGATTCTTCTAGCACTTTCATTTGCAAAATCTTGAGAGTAGGGAGAGTGTTTGGAGTTGATTTCTTTGAATCATTTTGATCTTTTCATTGCCTTTTAGCTGAACCTTCGTCTGAGCTTTGGATGTGGCATAGGAGACTAGGATACATGAGCTTTGATCTTCTTGCTCGATTGAGTGCCCTAGGACTCATCCGAGGATTTCCCAAGCTCAAATTTGAGAAGAACCTGATTTGTGCTCCTTGTCGTCTTGGAAAAATGGATGCCCCTTCTCCTTCACCCATAAACATGGTGATGACTGAGCGACCCGGAGAGCTTCTTCATATGGACATTGTAGGTCCATCCCGGGTTAGCTCTTTAAGTGGAAAATGGTAGGTTCTTGTTATTGTTGACGACTACTCTCGTTACTCTTGGGTTTTCTTTCTTGTAAGCAAGGATGAAGTGTTTATACACTTTCGGAGCTTTGCATTGAGGCTATTCAATGAACTCCCCGGTGCAATGAAATCCATTCGAAGTGACAACAACACCGAGTTCAAGAACAACTGTTTTACATATTTCTGCCTTGAACATGGAATTGAACATCAGTTTTCTGCACTGAGAGTCCCTCAACAAAATGGTGTAGTTGAGAGGAAAAATCGCACACTTGTGGAGATGGCTAGGACGATGCTCAACGATCATAGGACTCCTAGAAAATTTTGGGCTGAAGCCATGAGTACAACATGCTACATCTCCAATAGGATCTTTTTGCGCTCTTTGTTTAATGTGACATCTTATGAACTTCGTTTTGGGAAGAATCCCAAGGTCACTTACTTAAGAGTATTTGGATGCCAGTGTTTCATCCTAAAGCGAGGTAACTTGGACAAATTTGAATTATGCGCATCTGATGGAATCTTTTTGGGCTATTCCTTGCATGGTCACTCTTATCGTGTTTTCAATGTTGAATCTAACACTATAGTTGAATCTTGTGATGTGTCGTTTGATGAAACATCTCCATGTGTTAGTCATATTTTTGAACTTGCGAGTGAGCGTGATATGAGTGAAACGATTTTTTAGGAAGAGGAACCATCAGATGGTGAAGATCATGATGTTGTACCACTACCTCCCTCTATGGCATCTCTAGAAGCTTCATCTACATCAACAAGAGAACCTGAAGACTCTACTTCCGGAAGCATGGAGCAAACTTCGGCAAAAGTTGAGGGGGAGATTCTGTCACAAAGAGAAGCATCGCTTCACATTCAGAGAATTCATCCTCCTGAATAGATCATCGGCGAGCTAAATGAAAGAGTAACCCAATCTCATGCTCACTTCATTGATTCTGCTTTCGTCGCAAATTTTGAACCATTGGATGTTAGTCATGCTTTGTGTGATGCAAGTTGGATCAACGCCATGCATGAGGAGCTTGGAAATTTTGATAGACATCAAGTTTGGATTCTTGTTGATCCACACCCTAACATTCATATCATTGAAACAAAATGGATTTTCAAAAACAAATAGAGGGAGGATGGGGCTATTGTGAGAAACAAGGCTAGACTTGTGGCTCAAGGGTATACTCAAGTCGAGGGGATTGATTTTGGAGAAACATTTGCACCGGTAGCTTGACTTGAGGCCATTAGGATCTTGCTTGCTTTTCCATCGTCTCGTGGATTTAAACTTTTTCAAATGGATGTAAAAAGTGCTTTCCTTAATAGTTTCATAGGAGAAGATGTGTATGTCAAGCAACCTCCTGGCTTTGAACATCCCAAGTACCCTCATAGAGTCTTTAAACTTCACAAAGCTTTATATGGGCTCAAGCAAGCTCTGAGGGCTTGGTACGACCACCTTAGGACCTTCTTGATTGAGCACAGGTACAAAATGGGCTCTATTGATAAGACCTTGTTCACTCTCATGCATGGCAAAGATTTTTTACTTGTTCAGATTTATGTTGATGACATAATCTTTGGTGGTTCATCTCATACTCTTATGGCCGAGTTTGCTGAATCCATGAGCAGGGAATTTGAAATGTCAATGATGGGTGAGCTGATCTTCTTCCTTGGTTTGCAAATCAAGCAAAGCAAACAAGGAACTTTTGTACATCAGACAAAATACACTAAAGACCTGCTAGAAAGCTTTGACATATCAGATGCAAAATCTCTTGCTACCCCAATTGGTACTTCAGTTGCGCTTGATCTAGATGAAAACAGAAAAGAAGTGGACCAGAAGGAGTTCCGGAGCATGATCGGCTCCCTCCTCTACTTGACAGCTACGAGGACGAACATACACTTTGTTGTGTGTCTGTGCGCTCATTATCAGGCTTCTCCCAAGGCTTCACATCGTCAAGATGTCAAGCACATTCTAAGGTATCTCAAGCACACTCTTGAATTTGGTATTTGGTATTATGCATCATCTTCATTATGCTTGAGATGTTTTTTCTGATGCTGACTTTGCTGGATGTCGTATTGATCGCAAGAGTACGTCTAGGACTTGTCACTTTCTGGGTTCTTCTCTTGTGTGTTGGTCTTCTCACAAACAGTCTAGCGTTGCACAGTCTACAGCCGAGGCGAAATATGTTGTTGTCGCTAGCTGTTGCACATAGATTTTGTGGATGTTTTCTACTTTGTAGGACTTTGGGTTGGATTTTAAAGGAGTTCCACTATTTTGTGACAACACGAGTGCGATTAGCTTAGCAAACAACCCAGTACAACATTCTAGAACCAAACACATTGACGTGCGTTATCATTTCTTAAGAGATCACAATGATACCCAGAATCAGCTTGTAGATATTTTCACGAGGCCTCTCGATGCTTCTTGTTTTGCATTTTTGAAGGGGGAGCTTGGCATTTGTCATCCTTATGGCATCATGTGAGGGGGAGTTGTGTACTTTTGCATATGCTTCTGTATTATGATTAATTGCTTTTACATGTACATGCTTTATTATGCCTTTTACAATACTGTCTTATACTTCTGTTGATTATGCTCGGATTGAATACATCTAACTACCCATCTTGAGCATGTAATTTATTTATGAAAATCTGAAAATGGTCACTACTTAGTCTAGAAACTAGCATGAATAAGCTAGGGTTCATTTGCTATTCATTACATACGTGGTAGCTTTGTCCTTTTCACTTGGATGCTAATACGCAACTTGATCCTATTATGCTCAAAATTAAAAAAATGATGAAAAATGAAAAATGAAAATGATAAATGATGAAAAATGAAAATATTTATCTTGTGATAAATTTGAAAAGATCCAGGTGGGTTTGCATTGTCGCACTACCTTGTTCTAGACTGCTTACCATTGCACTTTGGTATGAACTAGGACATTGAAGTGTATACCATGACCAATGCTTTAAGCTTCTGATGGTTTCAACCTAGGCTTGGCTTGATAGGTTAGCATAAGGTTGACTTGCAAATAACCCCTGGCACTTAAATAAAGAATAAAAAAGTTTAATTTCCTCGCATATCAAGTTTGCTGTAGCTCCTTGTAGTAGGATGTGCTTATCTAGTTAGTATGTGACTAGATTTTTCATCTCTTACCTTGCCATGTCTAGTCTGCTAGTCTGAGTAGTGATGCTTTTATTTGCTAAAACTTGAAAATGCTTGGTCTTACTATTAATTAGATTGTATACATTCGAGATTGTCATATAGTTGGTTAGGAGAATTTGTGAGGCACAATGCTTGTTTGTACTGTAATTGGACTTAATTATATTCCAGAAGCATTGCATTTATACTTTACTCTCACATCTCATGGTGCTATCTTGATGTCTGCATTGCCAAAGGGGGAGAGTTCATGTAATTTTGTTGAAATTTTGTTGCCAAATTGAGTTTTTGAGGTAAGTTTTGTTCTATCGTCCTTTTTCAAGTGACATGCTTCTTTCTGCTCTTTCTAGAGCTTTAATGGTCACTTGTGTGCTGAACTTGTTTTTTGATCTTCTTTCATCTTGGATTGTCAATGCACTCATCAAGGGGGAGATTGAGAAACCAAGTGAGGTTTTCACTATGGTTCAAGTTTATGATGAGTGATTGACGAAGTTGGCTATGATGTTCGTGTATGAGTTTGTTGGAAGTGTGTGTGTGTGTGTGTGTGCTTGTCTCGTGTGTGCAGGGTTGAGATACTTGCCAACTGTCGAGGGCAAGGGATCAAGGTTAGACGAGGTGTCGTTCGAGTCAGCGAAAGGGAAGCCAGTACAAGTGACAAGGTGGCTCGAGGGATCGAGAGCGGGAGAGTCATGCTGGCAGTCGAGTTCGCGGACTGACAACGATCGTCGATGATCTAGGAGGCTTTGTCGGTTTTTGATGAAAACCGTCTCATCTCTAAATGTTTTTAAATTCCAATAATTAAGAGTTTATTTTCGTTTAGTAATTTAGATTAATTGTAAACTTTTGGTATTTTTCGGAATTTTCAAAATTCTGAAAATATATTAAAAGTATAGGGTCAAAGTTGTAATAAATTAGAGTCAAAACTTGTGTATTTTTTAGAATTTATAATTATGAAAATATATCATGGCATTAGGGTAAATACTACCAACTTTAACCCTAGGGTGAGCCTATTTAAAGGCCTCCATGCCCAAGGGTTAGGGTTGCCCACTTTAATGAACCAAAAATTTCTTTTCAATTGGGGTCTGCTGTCCAAGGGACAAATTGCTGATAAATTAACTCAAAAGGTGTGCTTCTTTGCAATTATTTCAGCTTAATCATCCTTACTATTCAGCATCTAGTGTTTCCTGTGCACTGTTCATTTTGTCACTCTATTTTCTCTGTTTCGGTTGAAAACCTGGCTGCTTCTTCTCTGATTTGCTACAGCGCCGCCAGGGTTTTTTCATCTTGATTCTTGATATTTCCATTTGCTGGTCATGTTGGGGCATAATATCAGTGCATAGGTCTAAATTGTGCCTTGAGAACAGTTTTTATTGCCTGATGAAGATGAACATCAGTCTGTAATTTGTGTTTCATCTTCTGAATTGCTACAACACCTCAAGAAAGGGTTTCAACATATTTACCGGTGGACTTCTGTTACTTTGTGTTCTGTAAAGTCTTATCTCATGTTTTGAACATAATGCAAGGTCAAGAACTGTTTTAGTGTCATATCAAAACCGTGAACATGATTCATCTCTAAAATTGAAAAGTACCAGCAGTTTCAGTTTTCTTGTTCTATATCAAAACTACTGCTGAATACTGACTCAAATAGAGGAGTGATCATGCTGTGTTTCTATGCTGTCAAGTTATTTGTTCCAATTCTATCTTGATAAGTGGTGCTTCTGAAAGTATATAGTGTTCTTTAAAACTCTGTTGATGATCATCTAAGACTCTGTTCAGATGTTGCTCTGAAAGCTATTTGTTCAGTACTACTGATCTTGGCTTTTGATCACTCCTGTAGTTTCAGCTCAATAAAGTGGTATATCTCTGAATCTATTATTTGAAGTTCTGCAATCTTTACTTGAAAAGTATATTGCTGAAGTTTAGTGATCTATTTAAGAACATTTTCTCTAGGACATGAACTGCACTAGATTCTCTGATTTTTGGGTATAGTTTTTAGCTTCTCTTCTGTTCCATGATCAGTCACTTGATGACAAGCTTTCTGAAAATGCTGTGAAATTCTAAGGGCATGTATAACTGATCATTTGAAGGAAACTCTGAAGTGATTTTTCTGAAACTAAACAGTGCAATTTTACAACATTGTAGTTCTTGAAAATTTTAGTTCAAGCTTCTCTGAAATGGAGAGTACGCTTAGTGCAATTGTGTTCTGATCAGAACTGAATTCATTTCGAACATCTCCTTCAATTTCACTGTGTTCAGTTTATTCAGATCCTTCTAAGACTTCTCCTGTTCAGTATCATTTGTCAAGGTTCAGTGCTAGAATTCATTTGCAAGTTAACATATTTTTGTAGTACTCAAGCAAAAGATACAAGGTGAAAAGTTTAGACAAGTTCTGAACAACTTATTCATCAGTGTACTTGAGTTGAATGTGAATAGTTTTACTGCTAATCTCGTTGTTCTTGTCAATACTGTTTTTGAATAGATGTTGAATCTTGGTTCAATTTTCTTGAATAGAATACAACACTATTTGTACCCTGGTAAAACTATTCTTGCCTTATTGCTTATGTAAATTCAGTATTGAAACTAATGTTTGATGAAACCTTCTTCAGTGATTTCTGAACTGGTTTGATATTCATCATTGAGCAATATAGTTTAATCCTGTTTACACATCTTTGCCTTGATTGCACTTTCAAAGTCTCAAAAAGTTAGTTTCTAATCCATTCCTGAATACTTAAATATGTCAAACTTGAATTCTGAACACATTTCCAAAATTCTAAATCCTGTTGGCATTTGATTCATCGATTTAAATCAGTCGGTATACCAACTGTCGAAGGTTTTGTTATACTTCAGAGTTCCATATGTCGACAGACTAGATCGACCATTCAAAGTCTGATACAAACAAAAATTTTGAAGTTACACTATTTATTTGAAATTTGATTTTGAAATTTTTAGAGGAGCGTTGGGTGTTCATGTCAGGCCATTAGATTCACAAAAATTGTTGAGGCACCTATTCACCCCCCTCTAGTCACCATTCTGATCGTACAATGCCCAAAACCGTTTTGATAGCCTTATCAAGTGAACCAACACTATGCGTGCAGAAGTCCAACTTTGGCCCCAACAGGTCGAGATAAAAGATAGCACCCTGCTTTGGCAGACCCACTATCGATGAGCATGAACCTTGATGGGTGCAGCAATTGGAAAGAGCATCAACACTTAATTTTCTGAGGGAAAACTATTCTAGCATCGTAACGTCCCTAGCGCACACGAAACATGCAAGAATAGAATAAGAGGAACATAAGAAAGCATTACAGGCAATCATATTAACCGTGACATAGCATGGCCTTCTTCACATGGCGATCTCCATCTCTATGGCTCCCGTTATCGAGTGCGTGCTCCCGGCCTCCATTCAGAGTACTAGTCCATCTCGCATAGGCTATACTAATTACATGGACCGAAGCACCGCGGAAACGACATGCAAGCCATAATGAATTTTACATCAGCCTTGGGCTGTAAATAACCATGACACGCAGGCCATATTTAATTTACTGGATTCTGGATGTGAAAAACTCGGTTCAGCAAGCTCAGTTTTTCAAAACCGCGTGGGTCGGAACTTTCGATCTATCATCGGAACTTTTGATATGTCAGAACTTCCGATCAATATCGGAATCCCGCATCGCAACAATTGCCTTCTGTATCGAATCATTATTCAATATCAGAACATCTGATCACTATTGGAACTTCCGATCCGCCATCGGAACTTCCGATCTGCCGCAGACAGAAACATATTTAATCTCTTTTTCCACCATGTATCTCCATACATGAGGGATCCAGATCGAACAATACACACATAGGCTCTAATACCACTGATGGGGAATAGGAGAGCTATGCTAGCCAGAAAATTCGAAATTTCTGCCGTATGGCCCTAGGCTCATGCGCGTGTGAGATCATAGATCAGTACCTAGTAGCACAAGACGCTCTAGGTTCAGCGGAAAAAGATGTTGGAGCAGCGTGTCTAGCCTCTCCTCGCTTCGTCCTTGCCGTCCTTCGCCGATCCGATCGATGAAGATGACGTAGTTTTTCACATGTAGACGTTCACGAGATACGCTATTGGAGCAACGCCTCCACGGAGTCCATACGTACAGGGATAGAGTACCTCCCATGGCAGTGTTCTAGCACGTGAGAGACGGGATCCTTGAGCTTAATGTTTGAGATCAAGAAGGGGAGGAGAGAACTGTTGGGTGACTAGTTCTAATCTAGGCTTATTGCTATACCCAAGACGTCCTCCTCCTCTCCTTATATAGGGCTGAGGGACCCTAGGTCGTGCTTATCCCGAAACCCTAAAACCGTAACAGATCCAATTTGTTTGCCCACGTCGGAACTTTTGATCCTGTATCAGAACATATGATAGGGTATTTTAGGTCTCCTGATACAGTACGACACGCAACAGATCCAATCTGTTATCGCCCACCTCAGAACTTTCGATACCATATCGGAAGTTCCGATCAGTAAAAAATTATCTGATTCCGAATCGGAACTTCTGGCTCGTCAGAACTTTTGATACCAAATCGGAACTCCCGAAGCAACAATTGCTCTCTGTATCGAGACTAGAAGAACTTCCGATACTTCCTATCGGAACTTCCGATCAATTGAATTTTCTTGGGCATAACCTTCAGTCAACGGAGCACATGACCTCCAGGCCGAAGGCTGCCGGTCTGACTGATGGCCAGCCTCCTGTCCGATCGGCCGTTGTCGTGCCGGATCCGTCAGCCCCTTGCTGGCACACTTCGTCACCCAACCATCAGCACCTCCCGATCCGACCGGGACTCCGCCGTCGGTCTGACCGAGCCCCTCCATTGGTTCGACCGTCCGAAGCGTGCCGATCACTATTCGCCATGCCGGGCACCCCTTCATGCTAACCTTCGAAGGGTTCTTCGCATACTCTCAGTCCGACCGGAGGGTTACCCCTGGTCCAACCGCCTGAAACCTGAAGCCCCCTTCGAGGTACTTTGAATTATCCTGCACCGAACGCCGAAGGATACTCTCTTCGGCACACTTCGCACCGCCGGTCTGACCGAGGGTATACCTTTGGTCTGACCACCATTTTACTGCAGATCAGAATCGGTCTCAGCTTGGCCTATTTAGGTATTTATTTCTATATAACACTTCGACTAATTGGATTTTATTTCTAAATATTTGTCTGATTTCCTGGCGACTTCGTTTCCCCTTACTACTGATTAAGGGTTGTCGGAATGAGACGTCGACTTCTCGTGACATTTTTGGATCGTTGAACTAGCCCAAGTGTGGGGCACATTTTTGTGTCAACACACTTTTTGGGGACTCCGCTGGGGAAAACACCAACATGACGAGTACATCTACATCGACTACGAGTACCTCTACAATGACTACTACGTCTACAACGCCGATGGATACCGTGGTGGGCGCAGAGATCGACAACCGCAACATCATGGTGCCCACCCTTGCAGATATCGTCGAGGAAGGTCGGGAAAAGATCGAGGTAGAGCTGAAAGAACTCCAGGATTTCATGCTTGGGAGCTACGTCAAGACACACGCGGGCTTCATCAAGCGCGACATCAACATACCTGACCTCGCCCGGACTTGGGTAACACCATTGTCGCCTCCTTTATATTAAGTAGAAATTGAACAGAAGATAGCCGCATCTGTAGACCAAGCCATTAGCGCTTCGCTATCCAAACATCTAGAGTCGGTAGTTAGCTCTCAGGTAGAGGCAACGTTTAGAAGGTTCAGTTTTACCGAGGCAGTTCCTCCGACTCCAATCACTAGCGTACCCCCAGTAAATCGCATTTATAGTAGAACCGATGGTAGTACTAGCAAAGCCATCGTGTCTCCGGCCTAAACATCTACGGCCGAGACCAATCACTATACTTATAGCCAGGCTTGCCCTGCTTATTATGCGCCGCCTCCACCTACACCCGTGCCAGCTTTTCCCACGCAGCCTGGGCCGCACGCTCCTACGCACCCGCATAGACCCGAGCACATCATATACCCTGAGCCAGCATGAGAGAAGGAGCCCCGTGGCCGACACGCTGATATACCATCGCCTATTTCCTCCCCGCATGAGAGACGCGCACAAGCAGGAGGCTAGGACGACATTGAGGAGTAGATCCACACATTGTTTAGAGAGTGTACCGACTTCACGCCTCCGGATTGGGTTAGGATTTACCGAAAGCCATACCCTGATCACTTCGATACCATATCCTACCCTCGGGGTTATAAAGTCCCTGAATTCACCAAATTCGATGGCGAGAGTAACAGAAGTTCCATGAATGTTTTTATACAGGCGAGACAATGTTGGGGAATAGGGGATCTACGCTAGTCGGCAAATTCAAAACTTCCGCCCTATGGCCCTAGGCTCATGCGGGTGTGAGATCATAGATCGGAACCTTCTAACACATGACACGCTAGGTGCAGCGGAAGAAAATGTTGGAGCAGCGCGTCAAGCCTCTCCTCGCTTCATCCTTGCTGTCCTTCACTGATCCGATTGATGAAGACGACGTAGTCGTTCGCATGTAGACGTTCACGAGCATCGCAATTGGAGCAATACCTCCACGCAGTCTACACATACAAGGATTGAGTTCCTCCCACAACAGCGTGCTAAAACCACACGTGAGAGACGGGGATCCTTGACCTCAACGTTTGAGATCAAGAAAGGAAGGTGAGAATTCTTGGGTGGCTAGGTCTAATATAAGCTTATTTCTTGCCCCAAGACGTCCTCCTCCTCTCCTTATATAGGGCTGAGAGCCCCTGGGTCGTGCTCTTCTCGAAACCCTAAAAACTGTAACAGATACAATCGTTTTGCCCACATCGGAACTTCCAATCCTGTATCGGAACTTCCGACAGGGTATTTTAGTTCTCCTAATACAGTACGACACGTAATAGATCCAATCTGTTATCGCCCACCTCAGAACTTCCGATACCATATCAGAACTTTCAATCAGTACAAAATTCACCAATTCCGAATCAGAACTTTTGGCTCGTTGGAACTTCCAATACCATATCGGAACTTCTGAAGCAACATTTGCTCTCATTATCGAGACCAGAAAATAACCGGAACTTCTGATCCATGGAATTTTCTTGGGCATATCCTTCAATCTCCCACTTGCACAAGAACCAATTCTTTGCATGTTTTAATCCATCCCCTTAAGTGTGTGACCCGATAGGTTCATACACTAACGACTATTAATCGGAAACCGTTTCCGACTCACCGATCAATAGCGATACCTAGCAGCACATATTGACCCCCGAAAGCGTAAAAATCAAATTTTCATGAACCTTGATATACTCAAGCACTAGTCCCTTTACCACGTGCCATCAGTCAAGCTCAAGGAGAGATAGGTGCCACCCTTGTTGGTTAACATAACATTTTCACTCGATGAAGTATCGGATTCAAATCATGACTAACTCCTTAGTTATAGTGGCATGGCCATGCACTTTTCCAATCCAATACCTTGAGGGGCCTAGAGACGACTCTCCCGTTATTAGGAGGGGTAAATTCCATCTTGATTGCTCACATCCCAAGACATGTTTCGCAACACATCAGAAAACAACCCTTATTACTACACTATTATGGAATAGGGTAAGGAATCATCTAAGTGTGTCACTATGCATTCTGGAATCAAATGACGATCTTAGGTCTAAGGACTCTGCAGGTACACCATTTGAGATAACAACTATTGGCACATAACAATCTCAACATGTGAGATCGGAATGGCGACTAGAGGGGGGGTGAATAGGCGCCTCAACAATTTCTCACGAATATGATGTCCTGTTCAAAACACCCCAATGCACCTCTACAAAATCCAAAATTCAAGTCTGAATCAATCAGAGCAACAAATCATTCCAAATTCAAAACTAAGTCTTGATCGGCGTTTGAAATATCGAAACAATCTGTCGACACTTGAAATTTCGAACTACAGTGAGTAGATCGGTAATTGGATGGTCGACAGATATAAATCGATATCTGAAACTCCGACAGAGGCAAAAGATTCAGAAAACTTAGAACTGAACAAAACTTTTCAACAACAAAAATGAACAAGTATTCATTTTGGGTTCAATTGTAAAAACACTACTCTTGAAAAAGACATGACGATGAATAGTTTTATCAGTTTTGATTTAGAGTTCAAGGTTCAAATTCAAAACAAATTTCAAATTACAGGTTCACTACAAATCAGCCATCTCCAACCAGATTACAGAATTTTGCACACACACATATCTACTGTAGCTTCTCTGACAACAGAACTAGAAAATATAATCAATTAAAAAAAAGTTCAACCTTCTGTTTGCAGTATATTGAAGAACTATGATTTTCAGAGATGTAAAATAGATTTCAATCTTCATATCAAATTCCACTCCTAAAACATCTCAATTCAATAGAGCAGTTCACACATTTCTTATAAACAATCCAGTTTGAACATCCAACATATGGAAGATTGTACTTGAATAAACTTGGTTTTAACTTTGAAGAACAAACTTCAATTCTGAATTCAATACTAGAACGGATTTGTACTTCAACACGAGGTATTTTAGATTTGAAAGGTGTTCACTAGATGTTGCACAAAACTAAAAACAGATGTTTGTTTGTGCTGCACTCAAACTGAAAATCAGAACAGATCTGAACAGAACTACAAAAACAACATTACTTTAGTGTTTATGGCAAAAGCATGAGACAATACTGCATGAGTTGTCAACCACTGATTTCTTGAGAAAACTATATTCAGCCATTCAGAAAACTAAACTAAAACTTTCTAAGAGATAAGCAGTAGATGTAGATAAGATTCAGTTCACCAAAATCAATTCAAACAAATTAAATTCATACACATGTTCAGTCAGAAATTCAAATGAATTTAAATTCAGAACAGAAAACATCAGTAAACAGAGTCACTTGAGTAAACAACAACTGAAGACTAGAAGCAGTAAATCATGTACCAAATTTGAAACTATAGCAGTTGAATCAACTATAGACTATCAACAATGTATATCTAAGCACAGATCAAGATGAACACTGTAAATTGATCAAACATTCAAGGTAAAGAAACCTTTGCACAGAACTTAAACAGCTTGACCATTCAGAACACTAAACTGATTGAATCTGAAACTTTCCTAATTGAAAACAGTGAAGAAATGGTTCAGATTTGATTTGGATAGTGGATAGAGTTAAATCAGAGATACATTCATCCAAAGAGGTAAACCACTAACTCAGAAATAACTAGAACAGAAACTACTTAATAGACCCCTACGGGTACGGGGGAGCCCGATCTTTCGATGAGAGATGGAGGATATGGTGAATTTGGTGGAGGCCGACGTTGGCTGCCCGACTACCACAACCAAGATGGTGTGGCGCCTTGAGCGACAGGTACACCGTCTCCTGATAACTACGATTTGGGGGTGGAGATCGACGTTGTGCTACCCGACTACAACAACCACAAGGATGCTGCGCCTTAGCGATAGTTACACCGACTCCGGTTGTTGCTGCTCTTGCCGTGCCAAGAACAGCCTTGAACCTGCAAGCAATCGAAGAACAAGCAAGAACAAGATGACAAGCAAACACTCACGGATGTGATAAAAGTTGGAGTTTTGATTCAAGTAATCGGGCGGTCTAGCCGACACGCGCGTTACAAGGAAGTAGCAGCAGCTAACTTACATCAAAACAAAACCCCAGTTCTTTTGTGTCTACCACTTGCTTTTAAAGGGAAAACTAGAAACTCAGGATGGAGTCCCGAGCGTTCTTCGGCAGTTTCTGGACGTTTCATCTGTCCTCTGCCATTGATTCTTGATCCGTTGGAAGGCAGACGAAGAGACCTTTCCAACAAGTATTTATTTGCATTAAACAACCTTGGGAGTTGAAAGATATGCTCCATTTAATCTTGGATTTCTGCAGTTATAAGATTCCCTTCGGGTGCACGAATATTTATTGCATTGTTGCCTTCTCCACTCCTAGCTGGTTCAGTTCCTAAGCACTTAAGGATAATAAAGTTATCACAAGACTTTAATAGTACCCTATTGGAAAAATAATTAACTTGAACAGCTAGGAACGAGTTCACCAGATAATTAAGTTCACGTGCACGGGCGCGTGTCATTGGTCCTTGCTTAGGTGTAAGCGGTGAAGTGTTGGCTGCTGTTGTGGTTGTATCAATGACAGCGATGTCCTCATCATCCTCCCCTTCTTGCGCAATAGAGTCGTCCTCGACTCGGACGTGTCTTCCTCACGCAAGTATGGTTTCAAATCATGGTCCCCAATCAACTTCCACGATGTTCCATGCCCTTGATTTTCTCACAACGCGTCCCTTAATCCATGTAATAATTTCTGTAATTGAAAACAACAACTTATGGTGCAGCAACCTTTTCTCAAATATATAAAATGTAAATCTAATATAGAAAGCATGCACCTTTGTTTTTATTATATTTATATCCCAGCCGGTGATGTCCTCATCACTACACACAAAATAATTTTAGATCAGATCAAAAATTGTTCAAACACAAATCTGAAATCAAAACCCAATTCTGGAACAGAACAGGAAATCAGTCTCATCTCTGATGAAACTAGCACATAGTTTTCACACATATTCAGATTTGAATTTGTCAACCCTACTCCACTCCAAGTAACCTCAACACTATTTCATATTTGAAGCAACATTCAACTAAACATATTGCAATTTGACTAAATCAGATTAAAACTAATCAACATTGGATTTTCTACAAAAGAGAACTTACCCTTCAAACTGAAACTGTTTTTCATTAATAAAACAGAGATTTCAGAGGAAAAATCTTGAGATAAATCTAAATAAGAGTTTCAACTAATAACCCTGAAGTGAAAACATGATCATCTATAGGGATTTAATCATGAAAAACTAAACATGTATGAACTAGACATTTGTTCAAACACTTTAAGGATGAGGTTCAGTTCTAACAGAGAAAAGCAATTCTGCACTAAAACATACACAGATATATCACTTGGGATCAGCAAAAGAATTACACAGACGCATAGAACCTTGATGCAAATATCGAAAATGGAACATTCAAAACTTGTACAACAGAATATGTATAAGTATCCACATCAAATTCTGTAGAAGAAACACAAGAAAACAGACTCTCAAAAGTGCCTTCAGCATCAAAATACCTCAGGCGCCTGCAATGGTTCTTCGCTGTAGCAGATCTTGTCGGCAACTCTATAGCAGAACCGAAAAGTCTCACAAATTGTTGTTCATCATTTAGACTTCAAAGCTCAGAGAATTTTTCTGGTTTTTTTTCATAGAGAAAGCTGAGCCAAAATTTTTGATTATCCTCTCAAGTTGTTCGGCTACAGTACAAGGGGGTGGAGATAATATCTCACCTGCCCCAAAGTTCTAGAAGCCACACCTTTACACTTTGCCCCTTGACAAATTCAGAAATAGCAGTTCTGAAAAAAAACCCTATTAAAACTAAAAGACAAAATACAAAACATACTCTCCTTTTCATACATTTTCAGAGTAGGCTCACTCCAAAAATATACCAAAAGGCTACACTACAAAACTTAAATATTTAAACTAATACTAGACACCTATTTATTGAATTAACAAAACATTTAACGATTCGACGGTTTTTTAGCAAAAACCGACAAAGCCTCTCAACCCTTCGACTCATGACACCACTTCATGACTCCAAGCGCCACGAAGCCACTTCCACTCTCGATCCCCTTAAGCTGGCTGAATGCTTGTCTTGGTCTCCCTCTCGCAAACCCGGTCGTCACGCCATCGCAGTCAACCGTCCGTCCAAGTCTCGCTCGGTCTCTTCGTGCCCTCTTGAGATCTTCTCCAACTTCGCCCGGCCTCCCTGATACTCCGGCATCAAGTTCCCCGCTCGACCCTCGATCACCCGCCGTCGATAGTCGGTCAGCATCTCCACCCTACACAAACAAGACAAGCCAAAACAAGAATGCGACGCACCGCCGAAACCCTCGGCAGTCAAACCTCTTTTTACATTGAACCCCTCGATGCACTCAACCAACCTCAACCACTCAAACGCTCATCCTTGTCGATCACTCATCATCCAGACCGAAACCACCCTTGGTTTCTCAATATACCCCTTGATGAGTGCATTGACAACCCCGAAGCAAAGACATTATGAGGATTGCAAGTTACATGCACAAGTGACCATAAAAAATCATAAAAGAGCAAAACATGTCACTTGGAAAAAGATCTCCCTCTTGGGAAAAATCCTTACGCAAACCGCATCGCAAAACACATGAGCAAGCAAAAGCATCAAAAGCATCTCAACTCAAGGCATGATGAAAACTCCCCCTTAACCAAGCAATCCAAAAGCCAAAGCATCATGTTGATCATTTCTCCCCCTTTGACAATGCAGGCATCAAGGAGATAAAAAGATGCAAAGAGAGGAATGAGGGTAAAGCAGAGATGTGAGCTTATGAAACATGAGCAACTCCAATTACAGTACAAAAATCATTCACCTTGAATATCGTCTAAAAGTATTGTCTGACCATCTCAGTGAATAACATCTAAACAAAAGGCCTGACCATCTCAGTGAATAACATCTAAACAAAAGGCACGAGTAAGCATTTTCAGATTTTAGCAAATAAAAGCATCACCACTTAGACTAGTATACTAGAGATGTCAAGGCATACCCACCTGGATCTTTTCAAATTTCAGCTCACAACAGCATGCATATCATTCATTTCCATTTTCATTTTCATTCATTTTTCATTTTTGTTTTCATTCATTTTTGATGAAATCAAGTTGCGTATTAGCATCCAAGATAGAAAGGACCTAGCTAACAGGTGTGTAAAAGCTAGCAAAAGCACTCAACCCATTCAAGCTAGTTTCTAGACTAAGCAGTGACCATTTTCAAATTTTCACAAATAAAAGTCATGCTCGTGACAAGTATCAGATGAAAACATGCCAAGTAGTCAACAGTATTAAAGACAATAGTTCAAAGGCATTACAAAGCATGTACTTGTAAAAGCAATTAATCATATGACAGAAGCTCATGCAATGCTACACAGCTTCTCCTCAAAACATGCTAGTATCTCTCGGATGCCCAGTGAGAGAGTGAGCTAAAAATTGTTTTTGAATCCAGCAGCGCAAAACTCGAGATCTAGGCAAAGTAGTAGACTAACCATGCATAGGAGATAAACCATGATAAAAAGTGTGTGGTCTAGCAATAAAGCGCAAACTTGGAAATCGACGAGGTCTCCCAACCTATCGTGCATCAAAGCTTCCTACACGTGGTATATCACCATATGAAGCTCGGTGTACACCACAAGGGGCAAACTCTCTCACAAACCCATGTGGGGCCTCAAAATCAGGAAAAGATCGGAAAGCATACTCATGCAAATCAAGTGAAGAATAATCATGAAAGTCCAAAGCATGAGCACGACGTTCATCTTTCATGCGACGATAGCAAAAACCAATCAAATGACCTACACGATGACAATAAGTGCAATGAAAAACTTTCTTAGGTGCAGGTGTATAGGTTTCAGGTGCAAACCTCACAATTTTCCTAGGTTTTTGCTTGGAGTCTGTCTTGAGTGGTGGAATGATTATCTTTTTGGGTTGGGTAGGATTTTTGGCTTTTTGAGGTGTGTCTAACTAGGCTCTCTCTTTCTCAAGGGTAGTAGGTAGAGTGAACACAGTTTGGCTTGGGGTATTAGAAGAAGTTCTCTCATAACCTAACCCAAGAGCTAACCCTGCCCTGTCAACGCACATTTTTGTTTTATCCAAAAGCAAATCCATTTTCCCTTTCCCTTCAGTGCATTTGTCTACCATGGAAATCAGATAATCATTCTCACATTTAAGTTTTTCTACTTGCTCTCTAGCAAAGCTGAGTTGGTCCTTAAGGGTGATGCAGGTGGGACACGCCAGCTGCACATCCTTAGAACACTTAGCACTCTCCAATCTAGCCTTAAGCTCATCGATATGCTTATCTCTCAGACTAACACTTTCAATCAGTAAAGTGCAGTTTAAACATTCATCAATGGCACAAGGACTAGACTCCACCACCAAAAGTTGCTTCTGAAAATTTTCAAGTTTTTCAATGTTTTGAGCATGTATCAGACGCAACTGAGCAAGTTCATCCATAACGATAAGACAAGACTCACATTCAGCAATTTCTGACTCAAACATCAACAAAGCAAGTTTAGTAGAAAGTGATTCAATTTTAAGCTTTAGTTCCTTTCTTTCTTTAGCAGCAAGTTTAAGCAGTCTATCTTGTGAAATAATTGCATCATGTAATTCATCGTTTTGAACAAGTAATTGGTCATGTGATAGACTAACCACAGATGAGTCAGGCTCATCGCTGCTGTATTTGTCATTGGTCACGAAGCAAAGCATGTTGAAGTCCTGTTGATAGCAAAAAATGGCATTAATGGCTAGATTATCAAAATATCAATTTTTGGTAATTTAGGCCAAAAGTACACATGTCCAGGGACTATCTGAAGCCCTACAAGACCGAAGTCCATAAAGCTATGGGCTCCGAAAGCCTCTAGCCAGCCCATGGGCTTCGGCCAGGAAGCCTTCGGAGGCCCACGCTGCCGAAGCTTCGGAAGCCTTCGGAGGCCCACGCTGCTGAAGCTTCGGCCCGAGGAGCAAGTCTCGATGGGCCTGGCCGAAGCCCACGCTACCGAAGCTTCGGCCCGAGGAGCAAGCCTCGACGGGCCTGGCCGAAGCCCATGCTACCGAAGCTTCGGCCCGAGGAGCAAGCCTCGACGGGCTTGGCCGAAGCCCACGCTACCGAAGCTTCGACCCGAGGAGCAAGCCTCGATGGGCCTGGCCGAAGCCCATGCTACCGAAGCTTCGGCCCGAGGAGTGAGCCTCGATGGGCCTGGTCGAAGCCCACCTTGGGAGATATAGAGATAGACGTGTTTCCAGCTCAATCTCTATCTCTATCTAGCCGGATTAATAGCAGATTAGATTAGGAGTTAACCCCCTATAAATAGAGAGGCATGTCCGGCGTGGAGAGCCCCCCAACTCAAACCAAACCAAAGCCATGCTTTGATCGTACCTTTACTTTTCTGTACCTCTTCGTGGGTTTGCTTGGAAGCCCTCCGTCCGCCGCTACGAAACAGTGGTAAGCGTTGATACTTCGCCCGTGAAGTATCCGTTAATCTATGTAATAGATTGCTATCGCCTTGGTACTTCGCCTATGAAGTGCATGCTAATCTGCGTAATAGATTGCTACCTTCGCTACCCGTGCAACACCTCGTAAAATTCGGTCCTAAGGCCGAATTGGTACTTCGCATCGTCTCTGTTGCAGGTTCGCACGTTCGGAGCCCCTTCGCCGAAGGTGTTCGGAGCTGAGAAATCAGTTCCAGAGGTCCCCGGGACACCCTTCAACGAGACCGCAGGCTTCGACAGCAGGCTTCACCAGTATACTTCGTCGTGATAGGCTTTGCTACGATCATACTCCGCACCGGACAAAGATGCACTCGCGCGTGGCCCTCGCGTCACAGTTCTGTAATTTGTTTTATCAGAGATATCACGCCGAACCCCGCTATTCAGAGGTGATCATCGCATCTAGATCCGTTCGGAGTTCACCTTCGACCGGATCAGTCCAAACGCCAAAGCACACTTCAGCAGAGCATTTCGCACCAGACGCCGAAGGTACCCATCGGTGCACCCTTCGCACCAGACTTCGAACCAGGCGGGCTCCGACTAGTTTGCTGATTTTATTCTCTTTAGTCTATTTCTTTCGGCTAATTGGATTATTTTGTGTAATCTGGTTGCCTGGCAACTCCACCCCCTTATCACTATTAAGGGTAGTCGGAACGCGGCGTTAGTGCTACGTCACGCTTAGGCCTGTCCCTAAATATCCGTGCACTTTTGGATCGCCAGACTAACCCAAGTGCGGGGGCACGTTTTCGTGTCAACACACTTTTTGGCGACTCCGCTGGGGATGAGCTACGCCAACATGATGAGTACATCTACATCGGCCATCGGTACAACTATGTCGACTACTACATCTACACCACCGATGGACACAATAGGAGGGGCGGATATCCACAACCGCAACATATTGTCACCTACACTTGAAGATATCCCCGCCGCAGACCGAGCAGAGATCGAAGCAAAGTTGAAGGTGCTCCAAGACATGATGCTTGGGGGCTACATCAAGACACGCGCAGGCTTCGTCAAGCATGACATCGTCACCCCGACCTCCCTCAGGTCCAGGTAACGCCTGTATCGCCTCATTTATCTTCTTTAGAAATTGAGCAGAAAATAGCCGCATCAGTAGATCAAGCCGTTAGCACTTCGCTAGCCAACCGTTTAGATTCGGCAGTCAGCTCACAAGTAGAGGCGACTCTTAGGAGGTTCGGCTTTACTGAGGCCGTACCCCCAGTTCCTATTGCTAGCGCACCTCCGACAACCCACGTATACTGTAGGACTAACGACAACACAGTCATGTCTTCGGTCTCACCACTTATGGCCGAGACCAATCATTATACCTACGGTCAAACTAATACTACATACCACACACAACCTGCGCCAATACCCGCGCTTCCCGCACCACACGCGCTGACGCCTGGACACGAGCATGTTATACAGATAGCACGTAGGGAAGAAGCACACAGCCGACACGCCGATATCCCGCCGCGTGTCGTGCCCCCAAATGAGAGGCGCATACAAACAACCTACCAAGATGATATAGATGAGTGGGTCCGCGCACTGTTTAGGGAATGTGCCGGCTTCGTGCCCAATGGACTGGTTAGGTTTTATCGTAAACCATACCCCGATCATCTTGATACAGTACCCTACCCCCGCGTCTATAGGATCCCAGAGTTCACTAAATTCGATGGCGAGGGTAGCAGGACCACACTAGAGCATGTTAGTCAATTTTTGGCACAGTGTGGAGAGGTTAGCGGGATAGATGCCCTAAAGGTTAGACTATTTTCTCTCTCGCTATCCGGCACTGCTTTCACTTGGTTTTCGACGCTCTCGCCGAACTCCATCCACACGTGGGATGATTTAGAGCGGAAATTCCATGATTATTTCTACACAGGTGAGACAAAACTTAGGCTTTCACATTTGACATCTGTTAAGCAAAAGTCTAGTGAGAGCGCCTCTGAGTATATCAAGCGTTTCAGGGATACTAGAAACCGATGTTTTAGCCTTAATATTTCAGAAAGGGACTTGGCAGAGTTAGATTTTAATGGGTTACGTTCCGAAATTAAAGAAAGATTAGATAACCAAAAGTTTCTAGAAGTTAGCCAAGTTCTACAGTAGGCTCTAGTCCAAGAAGACCGAACCAAGGATAAGAAATTTATTAAAACGTTTAGCAAACCTAGGGCCGAAATCCACATCATGGAACGCTCTGATGAAGAGGAGTCAGAGGAGGAGGAGGATTCGACCAACATGTATGCGGCCGAATGGGTTTGGAACACTAAGAATAAACCCATCACCTGTTCCGAGTTACGACCATCCCCCACAAAGAATCGACTTAGTGAGGTCAAGTACTTGTTTGATATAACTAAATGTGACAAAATATTTGATTTTCTCTTAAAAAGCCAACTTCTCAGGTTACCTAAAGGTCAGGTCATTCCACCTGCCGACGAGTTAAAGAAGCATCCATACTGTAAGTGGCATGATTCACATTCTCATAATACTAATGATTGCAATGTTTTTCGACGACAGATACAATCGGCCATAGAAGAAGGACGATTGAAGATAGACCATGATCCAAATATGAAGATGGATAAAGATCCTTTTCCAGTCAACGCCGTTGACCTCGGCGAGAAGAAGGTGTTGATTCGCCCAGAATAGGCCGAGTCTGCTAGAGGCAAAGATGTGATTGTTGGAGAACCGCGTACTCGCACACTCGTGCCAAAGAACCCTGAGGTAGGAGTGTGGAAACAGAACATCAATACCCCTTCGGCTAAGGCTCGCAAGAGGCCGAAGGTAACATATAATATACTGTTAAACAAGCATCAGAGGAGGGTCAAAGAAGCAGATCCACATGCTAAGTTAAAACGGCCGAAGGGTCCAAGACCTTCGAAGGATGGCTTCGGGTCGAAACAGGCAAACCCTCCGCACGAGGGCTTCGGGACGTAGTGGCCTGATGCTCCGCACGAGGGCTTCGGGCCACAGTGGCCTGATGCTCTGCATGAGGACTTCGGGCCACAGTGGACTAATGCTCCGCACGGTGGTTCCGAGCCACAATGGCCGAACCCCCCATACAACAACTTCGACCCCCAATGGCCGAACCCCGCACCGCATTGGACTTCTCCAATGGGAGGCTTCATCCCACACTGGCCGAATGTACCTCCGGACTGGCAGGACCCTTCGCTGGTGTGGTACGAGATGCCTTCGACTATGCCGAAACCCCCTCCAGGTAACGGGTTCGGCCAATAGTGGGCGAGGCCACTAGAGCCGCCGATGCCTCCGCCGTATGACTGGCCGGGGACCCCGTGGGCCCCGTACGTATCTGGGTCAGGATACCCTCCGCAACCTAACACTGTATCTTATTTTCCTTCGAAGTGTTATGGATGGCAGGAGCAGACAAACGCAGTAGAGGGAGGCATCGTCCACAGACTGTCTGTGGTACCTCCGAATCGGACCCTGCAGAGCGAAGCCGAAGGGTGCGAGCACGCGGAAGCTGAAGTCAGGGAGTCCGAAGCCATACTTATCAGAGTTGGGTCTCAGGAAGTCCCAATCCCGAAGACTTTGTCACCGAGGTTTGACGGAGGTAAGCCACACGCTTCGGCCGGGTTCCGCGCCAACGCTTGGTTCGATCGGTCGAATGAGGCCAGTCTGTCCGACGGGGTCCGCAGCGAAACCCCCTTCGAACACAGGAAGCCTGAGGCCGAAGGGCACAATACCACTTCGACCAGAATTAACAGAGGTGGAACAGTGGCTCCAGGCACCAAGCCACAACCATCTTGGGCTCCTCCGGGCATGTCCAAATCACAGAAAATACGCCTACAAAGGCTGCGAGCATAGGAAATGCGCGAGAAGAAAGCTGAGGCCGAGCGCGATGCTATCTTTTAAGAGATTCGCCCTCGGCCAGCTACCAAATAGGTATGGAGGGAGAAGACGGTTGAGATAACCAACCTGGCTCCTAGTCCTAGCGACGACGACGACGACTTGCTCGACGATGATTACTAACTCGTCTCTGAGGGGCCCACACCTCAGGCGATGGACATCAACATCGTCACATTACCCACCGAGTTCGCCCTACCATGGGACGAGGCCGAGGTCACTCAATTGAACCTCGGTCCGTGCAACACCATCTTCGAGAAGCCTGAGGACCTGGCTTGCCATCTAAAACCCTTCTATGTTAGGGGTCACATCGATGGGAAGCCGATTTCCCGAATGCTCGTCGACGGCGGCGCCACTGTTAACCTAATACCTTATTCATTGTTGAAAAAACTTGGCAGGGACGAAGATGACCTGAAGAAGACTAACTTGATGCTCAACGGCTTCAACGGCGAGAGCTCCGAGGCCACGGGAGTACTCTCTATGGAGTTGACGGTGGGCAACAAGACATTGCCAACAACGTTCTTCGTCATCGACGTACAAGGTAACTATAGCATGTTACTCGGGCGTGACTGGATTCACGCAAACTGTTGCATCCCTTCTACTCTACACCAGTGCCTGATACAGTGGGACGGCGATGAGATAGAAGTCATCCCCGCAGATACTTCGGCCCAAGTAGCATTGGCCGATGTATCAATCGACGCCGTCCATAACAAAGTAGAGTGTCTATCAGGTAGAGATCTTTCGGATTATGACTTTGTTAGTGTATCCGGAGGATGGTTTGTACCAGTGTCTGTAAAGCCGACTGGAGTAGCATGGCTATTTTTGTATTAATAGTCATGTCTAGCAAGAATAATCTAGATTGGCTAAAGTATCGCTTGGAGCAATATCGGTCTAATAAAGACGGTATTGCCGAAGCCAACGAGGACTTTAGCGAAGTAGAAAAATTAGGACAAGGTTTTGCGTCGGCCGATCCATTGGAGGAAGTTGATATAGGTAATGGTAGCGTCCCAAGGCCGACTTTTGTAAACCAACATTTGTAGCCCGATGAAAAGGTTGAAGTAATAAAGTTACTTTGGTCATATGTCGATTGTTTCGCATGGGAGTATAGAGAAATGCCAGGACTAAGCCGCGAGCTCGTGGAGCATCGGCTGCCCATCAAGTCCGGATTTAGGCCTTATAAACAGCCTCCCGGTCACTTTAATTTGGACATCTATGACCGAGTTAAAGAAGAAGTGGAGCGACTGCTCAAGGCTGAATTTATTAGGCCATGCAGGTACGCAGAATGGGTTGCTAACATTGTGCCTGTAGAGAACAAAGGGAGCGGCAAGATACGAGGACGCATTGATTTCCAGGATCTAAATAGAACCACTCCAAAGGACGTGTATCCAATGCCAATAGCCGACATGTTGATCAATGATGCTTCAGGACACAAGGTACTAAGTTTTCTTGATGGCAATGCTAGTTATAATCAAATCTTTATGGTCGAAGAGGACGTCTATAAGACTGCCTTTCGATGCCCTGGTTTTGTCGGTTTATTCGAATGGGTCGTCATGACTTTTGGGTTGAAAAATGACGGCGCCACGTATCAGCGCGCTATGAACTTGATCTTTCATGACTTGCTAGGAGTCATGTTATAAGTTTACATCGATGATTTCGTGGTCAAATCGGACGCTATGGGAAACCATTTAGCCGATTTGAAGGTGGCTTTCGATAGGATGCGACAGTACGGGTTGAAGATGAACCCACTCAAGTGTGCTTTTGGTGTGTCGGCAGGTAAGTTCTTAGGTTTCATGATTCATGAGAGAGGCATAGAAATTGATCCTAAGAGACTTGAAAAGATTAGAAACGTTACAGCGCCGGCATGCAAGAAGGATGTGCAAAAGTTGCTAGGCAAGTTGAACTATTTGCGTTGTTTTATATCCAACTTTTCCGGCAAGATTGATGCCTTTGTCCCCAAACTCCGGATAAAGAATGAAGCCGAGTTTGCTTGGGGGCAAGCCAGCAAAGTGCTTTTGAGAAGATAAAGGAGTGCTTGTCATCACCGCCCGTGGTAAGAGCACCCAAGGCCGGGATTCTGTTTCGGCTATACATTGCCGCTAAAGATGGCGTGATTGGAGCCGTGCTAACCCAGGAAGTGGAGGGGAAGGAGTACATCATCACGTTCTTGAGCCACCGCCTGCTGGATGCCGAAACCAGGTACGCGTTTGTGGAGCGATTATGTTTATCACTTTATTACGCGTGCACCAAGTTACACCATTATCTTGTCCCCACCACATGTGTCGTCATTTGCCAAACCGATGTTGTAAAGCACATGTTACAGAAGCCGATTCTAAGTGGAAGAATCGGAAAATGGGCTTACACGTTGATTGAGTACGATTTGGCCTACGAGCCCCTAAGGGCGATGAAAGGACAAGTCGTGGCCGACTTTATAGTTGATCATCACATAGACATTAGCTGGAGTGATGATATTACTCTAGTTTAGGTAATACCATGGAAAATCTATTTTGATGGTTCGGCTTGCAAGAGTGGCCAAGGTGTTGGAGTGGTTCTCATAACACCTAGTGGTATGCGCTTTGAAACCTCGGTCAGACTAGAATTTTCTTCCACTAATAACCAAGCCGAATACGAGGCTTCATTACTAGGTCTTGAACTACTAGAGTCTATAGGCGCTAAGCATGTTCACGCGTATGGTAATTCGTTATTAGTAGTACAACAAGTAGCTAAGAATGCTCAATGTTTTAATGGCTTGCTGAATAGCTACTTGGACAAATGTCTAGACATAGTTACTACTTTTGACGATTTCAAAATATCTCACGTGTCAAGAGAGGCCAATTCAGTCGCCAATGATTTGGCTCAGCAAGCATATGGCTACCAAGTCAGGAGAGGGAAATTTTCTATATTCGAGAAGCCGATGTTTGGTTTCGCTGCCGAAGCCAGTGATGCTGGATAGGCGCACCCTTCGGGTCGAAGCCCTCGGGTCGCCGAAGGCCACCGCACGCCGGAGCCCCTGGATCGGAGTGCTCCACCCACCAAGGGATCTGGCATGCTGGAGTCCATAGTACGAAGCCTCTCGGACGGAGAAGGCTCCCCAGGGCCCGAACCCTCCGAAGGGCCTCGACCCAGCACACTCCGAATGGCCCCCTCGGCCAGGCTTCGGCAGGGGCTGGAATGGCTCGGGGGGCACCCCAAAGTCAGTGTTTTAGAAGTTTTTTCAGAAGGTGTACCAGCAAAGCCCTCTAAAACATGTAAGGGCGATTGGAGAGTCCCAATCATCCAGTATTTGAGAGACCCCGTCCGAAGGGTTGATCAAAAGGTTCGGCGACAAGTGTTCAAATTCGTGTTGGTAGACGACACATTGTATCGCCGAACCATCGACAGAGTGCTACTGAAATGTTTAGACCATGAGCAGTCCCAAGTGGCTACAGGAGAAGTCCATGAGGGGCTTTGCGGCACTCAACAGTCGGCTCAAAAGATGAGTTGGATGCTCAAAAGAGCGGGGTTTTATTGGCCGACTATGACTGAAGATTGCTTCAAGTACTACAGAGGGTGTGAGGCATGTCAGAAGTTTGGCAACATCCAGTTAGCTCCTGCCTCATTGCTCAATCCTATTGTCAAGCCATGGCTGTTTCGAGGTTGGGGCTTAGACTTCATTGGCCAGATATACCCTCCTTCCTCAAAGGGGCATCGGTTCGTGTTGGTGGCAACAGATTACTTCACCAAATGGACCGAGACCGTACCTCTCAAGAACATGACTCATAATGAGGTACGCGATTTTATTTTAAAACACATCATACATAGATTCGGCATCCCTCAAACTCTTACTACGGATCAAGGTAGTTCATTTGTCTCTAAAGAAATAAGGGACTTCGCCGAATACTATGGCATTAAGTTGATAAACTCTTCACCTTACTATGCTCAGGCCAATGGTCAGACCGAGTCTAGTAATAAAACCGTGATTAAGCTTATTAAGAAGAAAATTGAAGAGTTTCCTAAAAGGTGGCATGAAGTGCTTTCCGAGGCATTATGGGCTTGTAGGATTGCAAAGCACGGTGCCACCAAGGTCGGTCCATATGAGTTGGTATATGGACAAGAGGTCGTTCTGCCTGTAGAGGTAGATCTCGGCTCCTTAAGAGTGTTAAAGCAAGACGACTTATCAGTTTGATGAGTATGAGGCTCGTTTGAAAGATAATATGGAGGAAGTGACCGATAAGAGACTAAGGGCTTTAGAAGCCATAGAGGCAGATAAGAAGAGAGTAGCTAAAGCCTATAATAAGAAAGTTAAACCAAAATCGTTTCAAATAGGGGACTTGGTGTGGAAGACGATTTTGCCTTTAGGCACGAAGAGTCCCAAATTTGGCAAGTGGTAACCTAGTTGGGAAGGTCCTTTTAAGGTAACCGAAATCGCTCCCGGCAACGCATACGTGTTGGAGTCCCTGCAGGGAGAGCGGTTTCGAAGAGCTTTGAATGGTAGATACTTGAAAAGGTATTTCCCAAGTGTGTGGCAAACATCATAAAAGTGTCAGAAAGCCAATATGGATGATATCGTATTCAGCTCATTGTGCTTTTAGTTCACTAGTTCACTAAAAGGTAGGGGGCCATGTGTTGATAGCAAAAAATGGCATTAATGGCTAGATTATCAAAATATCAATTTTTTGTAATTTGGGCCAAAAGTACACATGTCCAGGGTCTATCCGAAGCCCTACAGGGCCGAAGTCCATCAAGCTATGGGCTCCGAAAGCCTCTAGCCAGCCCATGGGCTTCGTCCAGGAAGCCTTTGAAGGCCCACGCTGCCGAAGCTTCGGAAGCCTTCGGAGGCCCACACTACCGAAGCTTTGGCCCAAGGAGCAAGCCTCGACGGGCCTGGCCGAAGCCCACGCTACCGAAGCTTCGGCTCGAGGAGCAAGCATCGACGGGCCTGGCCGAAGCCCACTCTTCCGAAGCTTCGGCCCGGGGAGCAAGCCTCGACGGGCCTGGCCGAAGCCCACGCTACCGAAGCTTCGGCCCGAGGAGTGGGCCTCGACGGGCCTGGCCGAAGCCCACCTCGGGAGAAATAGAGATAGACGCGTTTCCAGCTCAATCTCTATCTCTATCCGGCCGGATTAATAGCAAATTAGATTAGGAGTTAACCCCCTATAAATAGAGAGGCATGGCCGGCGTGGAGAGCCCCCCAACTCAAACCAAACCAAAGCCATGCTTTGATCGTACCTTTACTTTTACCTTTACTTTTCTGTACCTCTTCGTGGGTTTGCCTGGAAGCCCTCCGTCCACCGCTACGGAGCAGTGGTAAGCCTTGATACTTCGCCCGTGAAGTATCCGTTAATCTATGTAATAGATTGCTATCGCCTTGGTACTTCACCTGTGAAGTGCCCTCTAATCTGCGTAATAGATTGCTACCTTCGCTACCCGTGCAACACCTTGTAAAATTCGGTCCTAAGGACGAATTGGTACTTCACATCGTCTCTGCTGCAGGTTCGCACGTTCGGAGCCCCTTCGCCGAAGGTGTTCGGAGCTGAGAAATCGGTTCTGGAAGTCCCCGGGACACCCTTCGACGAGACTGCGGGCTTCGACAGCAGGCTTCACCAGTATACTTCATCGCGACAGGCTTCGCTATGATCATACTCCGCACCAGACGAAGTTGCACTCGCGCGTGGCCCTCGCGTCATGGTTCTATAATTTGCTGCATCAGAGATATCACACCGAACCCCGCTGTTCGGAGGTGATCATCGCATCCAGATCCGTTCGGAGTTCACCTTCGGCCGGATCAGTCCGAATGCCGAAGCACCCTTCGGCAGAGCATTTCGCACCAGACGCCGAAGGTAACCTTCGGCGCACCCTTCGCACCAGACTTCGAACCAGGGGGGCTCCGACTGGTTTGCTGATTTTATTCTGTTTAGTATATTTCTTTCGGCTAATTGGATTATTTTGTGTAATCTGGTTGCCTGGCGATTCCACCCCCCTTATCACTATTATGGGTAGTCGGAACGTGGCGTCGGTGCTACGTCACGCTTAGGCCTATCCCTAAGTATCCGTGCACTTTTGGATCATCGGACTGCCACAAGTGCGGGGGCACATTTTCTTGTCAACAAGTCCTTCGTCTTTTCTTTCTTTTCTTCACTCTTGTAAAATTCTTCTTCACTAAAGCTTGGCTCTTCACTCCAGGTTGTTGTCGATGTCACTGAGTGCAGCCATGAAAGCTCTAGCCATCCTTTTTGCCACTTTTCCTCTTTTTCCTGTGAAGAAGGATTTTTTGTCTCTTTTATGGTGTTTGAGTTCATGTTCATTCTTTGAGTTCAGTTTTGGGCAATTTGCTTTAATATGATCAAGATCACTTGACTCAAAACACCCTCGAAAACCTCCTCTTCTTTGATCTCTTCTATCATTGTAGAACCTAGTGAACTTTTTGACTATAAGAGCAAGCTCTTCATCGTCCAATGTGTCCACTTGTTCTTTTGTGATGGAGACCAATGAAGACAAGGCAAAGCCCCCAGAAAAAGCGCAAACTCCAGACGCACTACCTCTAGATGAGGTGCCACAGCTAGGACTGGAAATCAAAACAATTGAAGGCAACCAAACTTTTCCAGCTCCTGGTCGAGATGCCTTGGCGATCTCGGTGCACTTAAGCTTACTAAAGAGTTCGTCACAAGTCAGAGTGTCAAAACTTGCCGACTCTTCAATACTTGAGATCTTTACTTCCCATATGCTATGATCCATAACATAGAGAAGTTTGATCGCTCAGTCATGATCTGAGTAAGCTAGCGTCCAGTGGAGCGCAAGTTACTAATAATTCCGTCAAAGCGAGCAAACAAAGCATCTACAGATTCACCAGGGCCTTGCACAAACATTTGATATTCTTGATTATACATGCTATGCCTCCTAGCCTTAATCTGCGATGTGCCCTCATGAAAAGTGCTCAAGGTCTACCAGATTTCTCGTGCAGTCCGAAGGTGCTAGACCCTGTCAAACTCGTTGCGACTCAGACTGATAAAAAGAATGTTTCTAGCCTTGCTATTACATTCATATTATGCATTCTCACTCTCTGATGTACGAGTGTCAGGAATCACATACTGGGATGCAACAATGTCCCATATCGCACTTCCTTGGCTAAGCAAATAAGCCTCCATGCGCACCTTCCAATAAGCATAATCTCGACCATGAAATATTGGGATCTGGGTGTTCCTTTCCATGTCACCAAAAACAAGGATCACAAAACCGGTTAAATTCAACTGGTGATCTAACCGGCTTTCATACCAATTGTGGGATCGGAATGGCGACTAGAGGGGGGGTGAACAGGCACCTCAACAATTTTTCGTGAATATGATGGCCTGTTCAAAACACCCCAATGAACCTCTACAATATCCAAAATTCAAGTCTGAATCAATCAGAGCAACAAATCATTCCAAATTCAAAAGTCAGTCTTGATCAGCGTTTGAAATATCGAAACAATCTATCGACACTTGAAATTTCGAACTACAGTGAGTAGATCGGTAACTGGATGGTCGACAGATATAAATCGATATCTGAAACTCCGACAGAGGCAAGAGATTCAGAAAACTTAGAACTGAACACAAACTTTTCAACAGCAAAAATGAACCAGTATTCAATTGGTTTCAGTTGTAAAAACACTACTCTTGAAAAAGACATGACGATGAATAGTGTTATCAGTTTTGATTTAGAGTTCAAGGTTCAAATTCAAAACAAATTTCAAATTACAGGTTCACTACAAATCAGCCATCTCTAACCAGATTACAGAATTTTGCACACACACATATCTATTGTAGCTTGTCTGACAACAGAACTAGAAAATATAATCAATTGAAAACAAAGTTCAACCTTCTGTTTGCAGTATATTGCAGAAGTGTGATTTTCAGAGATGTAAAATAGAGTTCAATCTTCATATCAAATTCCACTCCTAAAACATCACAATTCAACAGAGCAGTTCACACATTTCTTATAAACAATCCAGTTTGAACATCCATCATATAGAAGATTGTACTTGAATAAACTTGGTTTTAACTTTGAAGAACAAACTTCAATTCTGAATTCAATACTGGAACAGATCTATACTTCAACACAAGGTATTTCAGATTTGAAAGGTGTTCACTAGATGTTGCACAAAACTAAAAACAGATGTTTGTTTGTGCTACACTCAAACTGAAAATCTGAACAGATCTGAACAGAACTAATAAAAAAGTAGTACTTTAGTGTTTATGGAAAAAGCATGAGACAATACTGCATGTGTTGTCAACCACTGATTTCTTGAGAAAACTATATTCAGCCATTCAGAAAATTGAACTGCAACTTTTTAAGAGATGAGCAGTAGATGTAGATAAGACTCAGTTCACCAAAATCAATTCAAACAGATTAAATTCACAAACATGTTCATCATAAATTCAAATGAATTTAAATTCAGAACAGAAAACATCAGTAAACAGAGTCACTTGAGTAAACAACAAATGAAGACTAGAAGCAGTAAATCCTGTACCAAATATGAAACTACAGAAGTTCAATCAAGTATTGACTATCAACAGTGTATATCTAAGAATAGATCAAGATGAACACTGTGAATTGATCAAACATTCAAGGTAAAGCAACCTTTGCACAAAACTTAAACAGCTTGACCATTCAGAACTCTAAATTGATTGAATCTGAAACTTTCCTGATTGAAAACAGTGAAGAAATTGTTCAGATTTGATTTGGATAGTGGATAGAGTTAAATTAGAGATACATTCATCCAAAGAGCTAAACCACTAACTCAGAAATAACTAGAACAGAAACTACACACAAAACAGTTTTAAATTAGATCAAAAATTGTTCAAACACAAATGTGAAATCAAAACCCAATTCTGGAACAGAAAAGGAAATCAGTCTCAACTCTGATGAAACCAACACATAGTTTTCACACAGATTCAGATTTGAATTTGTCAACCCTACTCCACTCCAAGTAACCTCAACACTATTTCATATTTGAAGCAACATTCAACTAAACACATTGCAATTTGACTAAATCAGATTAAAACTAATCAACATTGGATTTTCTACAAAAGAGAACTTACCCTTCAAACTGAAACTGTTTTTCAGTAATAAAACAGAGATTTCTGAGGAAAAATCTTGAGATAAATCTAAATAAGAGTTTCAACTAATAACCCTGAAGTGAAAACATGATCATCTATAGGGATTTAATCATGAAAAACTAAACATGTATGAAATAGACATTTGTTCAAACACTTTAAGGATGAGGTTCAGTTCTAACAGAGAAAAGCAATTCTGCACTAAAACAGACCTAGATATATCACTTGGGATCAGCAAACGAATTACACAGACGCATAGAACCTTGATGCAAATATCGAAAATGGAACATTCAAAACTTGTACAACAGAATATGTATAAGCATCCACATCAAGTTCTGTGGAAGAAACACAAGAAAACAGGCGCTCAAAAGTGCATTCAGCATCAAAATACCTCAGGCACCTGCAATGGTTCTTCGCTATAGCAGATCTTGTCAGCAACTCTGTAGCAGAACCGAAAAGTCTCACAAATTTTTGTTCATCATCTAGACTTCAAAGCTCAGAGAATTTTTCTGGTTTTTTTGATAGAGAAAGGTGAGTCAAAATTTCTCATTATCCTCTCAAGTTGTTCGGCTACAGTACCAGGGGGTGGACATAATATCTCACCTACCCTAAAGTTCTTGAAGCCACACCTTTACACTTTGCCCCTTGACAAATTCAGAAATAGTAGTTCTGAAAAAAATCCTATTAAAACTAAAAGACAAAATACAAAACATACTCTCCTTTTCATACATTTTCAGAGTAGTCTCACTCCAAAAATATACCAAAAGGCTACACTACAAAACTGAAATATTTAAACTAATACTAGACACCTATTTATTGAATTAACAAAACATTTAATGATTCGACGGTTTTTAGCAAAAACCGACAAAGCCTCTCAACCCTTAGACTCGTGACACCGCTTCGCGACTCGAAGTGCTAGCAAGCCACTTCTGCTCTCGATCCCCTCGAGCCACCTGAATGCTTGTCCTGGCGTCCCTCTCGCAAACCCGGTCGTCACACCGTCACAGTCAGCCGTCCGTCCAAGTCTCGCTCGGTCTCTTCGTGCACTCTTGAGATCTTCTCCAACATCGCCCAGCCTCCCTGATACTCCAGCATCAAGCTCCCCGCTCGACCCTTGATCACCCACCGTCGATAGTCGGTCAGCATCTCCACCCTACACAAACAAAACAAGGCAAAACAAGAACGCGACGCACCGCCGAAACCCTCGGCAGCCAAACCTCTTTTTACATCAAACCCCTCGATGCACTCAACCAACCTCAACCATTCAAACGCTCATCTTTGTCAATCACTCATCATCCAGACCGAAACCACCCTTGGTTTCTCAATCTCCCCCTTGATGAGTGCATTGACAACCCCAAAGCAAAGACATGATGAGGATTGCAAGTTACACGCACAAGTGACCATAAAAAATCATAAAAGAGCAAAACATGTCACTTGGAAAAAGATCTCCCTCTTGGACAAAAGCCTTACGCAAACCGCATCGCAAAACACATGAGCAAGCAAAAGCATCAAAAGCATCTCAACTCAAGGCATGATGAAAACTCCCCCTTAACCAAGCAATCCAAAAGCCAAAGCATCATGTAGATCATTTCTCCCCCTTTGACAATGCAGGCATCAAGGACATAAAAAGATGCAAAGAGAGGAATGAGGGTAAAGTAGAGATGTGAGCTTCTAAAACATGAGCAACTGCAATTACATTACAAACAATCATTCGCCTTGAATTTCTTCTAAAAGTATTGTCTGACTATCTCAGGTGAATAACATCTAAACAAAAGGCATGAGCAATCATTTTCAGATTTTAGCAAATAAAAGCATCACCACTCAGACTAGTATACTAGACATGTCAAGGCATGAGATGCAAAAGCTAAACAAGCACACACTAGATAAGCGTATCCCACTTCAAGGTGCTTCAACAAACATGATATGCAATGAATTTTAAATTTTTCATTTTTGTGCCAGGGTTATTTGCATGTCAACCTTATGCTAACCGACCATGCTAAGCCTAGGTTGACACCATCAGAAGCTTAAAGCAATGGTCTCGACAAACACTTCAATGTCCCGGTTCATACCAAAGTGCTATGGTAAGTCATCCAGAACAAAGTAGTGCGACAAAGCAAACCCACCTGTTTTTTTTTCAAATTTCAGCACACAACAACATTGTTGGCGTAAAAGATTACACTAACAGGTTTTCGGAGATTTAGAACTAACAAATGACGTATTTGCGAAGTGAACTATTTCAAGCCTCCGAATCGGATAATAGCTCAAAGCAGTTCGAAGTTGTGTATTGAATAATCGAGTATTCGATGCCCATTACAGGGTAAAAATGGGGTATTTATAGGAAAAATCTTAAGGAAAAGACCTTTTTACCCCTCAATTACAACCGACATAGTGGAAACTATTCGGTACCCCTAATAGGGTTAAAATGGTAAAAGACTGGTCTAATCAGAAAGAAGATAAGTCTTCCATCCTCGCTGGCAGATAAGTTCTATGAAGATTCAACCTTCGAAGTCATACTGTGAACATAAGTATGCATGGATTCTTCGAGCTTGATTAGGTACTAAACCGGAGTTAATACTGGAACTTCGGTTTAGTAGATTGACTTTATCTTATTACTATAGAGACCCTGAGGATAAAATATTTTCCCCCAACAGTAGCCTCTCGAATACGCCTCTCTGAGTGGTCTGTAAAGTTAGGAGAGCAGTGTACGCAAGAAAAATAATCATGCGCAGGGGTTAATAAAATTTATCAACCTTCAAAATATTCAAAAGTTTAGAACTTCGAATCAATTTAAGAACGAAGGTCTTATTCGAACAGATCTAAAATCAATTTCTACGAAGTTGAAAAGACCGTTAGACTCAGAAGAAATAGCCGTTATCGTTTTCCTTCTAGAAGAAGCTATAACGTTGCTTTAATTTCGTAAATAGTAACGGTCCAGAAGACGGAACGTAAGTCTGAACGGTAAAAAATCAGGAATCTAGGCTATAAATAGAGGACCTAGAGACTTTCGGGATACCTTTCTCATCATTCTCGCGCAATCCATTGCTTAGCCGTCAGAACTCTAGTTTCAGACTTCCTATTCCATTTGATGGCTGTAGGACCGAAAGTAGCGACCAGAGGGGGGGTGAATGGGCGCCTAAAAAAATTCTTTCGAATCAATGGCCTGCTCCCAATACCCAACGCATCTCAACAGACTTAGCAAGGAAAAGTAAACAGATTATCAGGACCTAAAATGATCTAGCCTAAAAACGACCGGTGTCCTAATCGAAAAGACACCAACACAGTGTTAATAGGCAGATTAAAAGATCATTCAAACCATGAGCATCTCAGGCATTTTCAGAGTTAAACATCACAAGCATTAAAGGAAGTGCAACAAGAAAATATCAATGATATTTAATCATCTAACAGATAAAATAGATGATGTAAAAGGACGTGCTCTTGGATGATTTAAAATGTAATAAAGAAGCACAAGTACATCAATACATCATTCATAGCAAAAAGTGAAGACTAAAAATGTTAACGATATTCAACACAGAATGTTTAGAGATAAACTTTCATAAGTACCCAAGTATTGAGATGAAATTTACTGGGCAGCAGAAAAATTAACAAGTACCGTGCAGAATTAAACTGGCCAGCCACTAAACAAAATGCTTAGACACGTTTTTCGAGAAAGAACAAATGATTTGCTGTGCTAATTTCGTTTCTATAGTACCTTGGGTTCTTTTTCTTCAATCGGGATGAAGCCTCTGACCTGTAGCACCGAGTGCCGCCGCGACATGCACAGTACTACGGTTGCCTCAAGCGCGCCTGGCCGAGCAGGGAAACAGGAGCGGCGGAAGACTCCAGGTGCTCTCGTGCGGTGAGGCGCAAGGAGTGGCCAGCAGCAATAAACGGTGGAAGCGGCGGCACAAGCGCACAGGAAGAAGAACAAACACACCCAGTTCAAAAAGTAAACTCTGATTTTGATGTTTGGTGAGTTTACCCTAACCCTAGGGATTGGGGCCTATTTATAGGCAGCCCAATAAATGGAAAAATGCAGAAATAACCCTAGGATTTTTACAGACGCTGAATAAAAATGGAAAAGACCGAAACTGCCCTTAGGATATTTTTACAGACTCGACTGACAGACTGTGGGCCTAAAGGCAAAATAGTAAAAACCTAAATAAAGGTAACTTGTCCTGATGCGGAGCTTTCGTAGCAGCTACGGCTTCGCCTCAGAACGGTCAGATCCGAGATCAGCGGTCGTCAGTTTTGCGCCGAAACTGACAAAGCGTCCACCATCTTCGCACCGGGTACCCGGATTGGGCCGGCCCGATTCCGCGGCTCCCTCAGCCCGGCAATCACTCGCCGCCCGTGTACCTGAGTCAATCCCGGTCAACAGTCCAGTGGATCCTCTGCTGCTCCTAGCCCATGTACCCGGATTGGGCCAGCCCGACTTCGCGGCCCCTCTGCCCGACAGTCGCTCGCTGCCCGTGTACCTGAGTCACACGCGGCCCAGATGCAGCAGGTCTTCTCTCTCTTTTCAGTCCTCTTTGACTATCGTTGACAATGACTCATCACATCTGGAGCCATGAGGCCCACGCTATTCAGCATGGCTCCTCAATCTCCCCCTTGATGAGTGCATTGTCAACACTTCTCTTCATCTGCTCTTCAGTACCTGCAAACAACTGTGGAAACACGAAAACAAAGCACAAGAAAACAAAGAAGAAGAAAACAAAGTAAAAGTTTAACCCTAATGACCAAAAACCGAACAAAAGCAAGAGACAGTCATTATGGTTAACCAAAGGTAAAAACTCAAAATGAGTGCAGTCTCAGAAACATCAACAAGGATATCAAAAGAGTAAGGACAAATGGGACAAAAACTCCCCCTGAAACAAATCCCAGAGAAAGCCAAAAACTCCCCCTTAAACTCTTATACCAAAATTTCTCCCCCTTGTTGACAAGTGAACTCATCAAGCATTCTACAAACGACACTGACTCCCCCTGAAATGCAACTCCCCCTCAAAATATGCAATGAATGCAACTGGGGTGCAGGTGGAGTGTAGAAAGCATGCTTCTTAGATATGATTGACTGCAATTACAACATCTAACAAGTATAGCAAAAGACATAATGTCTAAGACACATGGCATGATCAGTGCAACAGATGATATCTAAATAAAGTCATTAGCACGCATTTTTTAGTTTTTGCAAACAAAAAGCATCACCACATTTTCTAGTTAACAAGCAAGGTAAAACATGAGATGCAGAAGCTAACTGATATCTACCAAGATAAGCATTGTCCAAAACACAGTGCTTCAGCAAACTTGTTGTCTTTTTAATTTTCAGGCTTTTTCATTTTCCTTTTTCATTTTTGCCAAGGGTTATTTGCATGTCAAACCTTATGCTAACCGACCAAGTCAAGCCTAGGCCAGAACTGGACCATCAGAAGCTTAAGACATTGGTCTTGGCATACACTACACTGTCCTAGTTCATACCAAAGTGCTATGGTAAGCAGTCCAGAACAATGCAATGCGACAATGCAAACCCACTTGGATCTTTTCAACTCAAGCATAAAAGGGCATGGAATTTTCATTCATTCTTGATTTTATCATTTTTATAGCATATTTTCCATGTTAAAGCATAAAGATGTCCAAGTTGCATATCTGCATCTATGTGATGAACTAGCTACAAGGCATGTAACAGATAGCAAAAGCACTCAGCCTACACATGCTAGTTACCAGAAGCAATGGTGATCATTTTTCAAGTTTAAAGTGTAAAAGCCATGCATATGACAGATATCAGACATATCAAGCGAACTGAAACAATGCATGATCATTGACAAGTAATCAAAAGCATGTACTAGCTAGAATGAGTAAAGCAGATCAATCATATAACAGAAGCAGGCTCAAAAGTGTGATATGTGAATATGTATGATATGAACACACACAAAAAGACTCAAGAAAAGAGTAAAGACGAAAGAAATGAACTGACTCAAAATATCCTAAAAAGGATACACAACACCCAAATCCCCTCGTAAACGCTCAAAAGTAGATTGATCTAGGGGTTTGGAGAAAATGTCAGCCAACTGATGATGGGTATCAACATGAACAAGGTCAATGACACCTTTTTCATATTGATCCCGCAAAAAGTGAAAGCGCACATCAATGTGTTTGGTTTTTGAATGGAGACATGGGTTTTTCCCTACACTAATTGCACTAGTGCTGTCGCAAAACAAGGGAACTCTGGTAGGAAAGAACAACCCAAAATCTCTCAAAGTGGAAATCATCCAAACCAACTGTGAGCAGCAGCTAGCAGCAGCTACATACTCAGCCTCAGTGGTCGAAAGAGCAACTCCAGATTGCTTTCGAGAAGACCAAGAGACAAGAGACGAACCAAGAAACTGGCAAGTACCGTAAGTCGACTTGCGATCCAACCGGCACCCACCAAAATCGGCATCCGAAAATCCAGATAAATCAAGAGAAGATGATGCTGAATAGTAAAGACCAAGATCAGGCGCATAAGTGAGATACCTGAAGATGCGCTTGACAGCCTGCCGATGAGACCCGCGAGGTGAAGACTAGAAGCGCGCGCACAGTCCCACGGCGAACTGTATGTCTGGCCTCGTCGCCGTCAAGTACAGCAGCGAACCGATCATCCCTCGAAACTCTCTCTCGTTGACCTTGACGCCGCTCTCATCCTTGTCCAGGCCCCCAGATGTACCCATTGGGGTCATCTGAGGCTTCAGCTCTCCACCAAAGTCGAATTTCTTCAACATGTCACGAGTGTACTTACCTTGGTGGATGAAGGTGTTGTCCTTGGTCTGCTTGATCTGGAGCCCTAGAAAGTACTTGAGCTCACCCATGAGCCTCATCTCAAACTCGCTGTGCATCTGCTCAGAAAACTTGGACACAAGATCGTTAGTAGTACCGCCAAAAATAATATCATCCACGTAAATCTGAGCGACTAAAAAATCTGAAGCATCCCTGAGCAAGAAGAGAGTCTTATCCACAGAGCCCATCACAAAGCCCTTCCCCAACAAAAACTGCTTTAACCGGTCATACCAAGGCCTGGGGGCTTGCTTCAACCCGTATAAAGCTTTTTGCAACTTAAAAACATGTCGAGGAAACTTAGGGTTCTCAAAACCGGGGGGCTGCCTAACATAAACCTCCTCCTCTATGTACCCGTTCAGAAAAGCACTCTTGACGTCCATTTGAAAAAGCTTAAAACCCTTCGAAGTGGCAAAAGCTAAGAGAATGCGAATGGACTCAAGACGGGCAACAGGAGCGAAGGTTTCTTCAAAATCAATACCTTCCTTCTGGCAAAAACCCTGGGCAACTAGTCGAGCTTTGTTGCGCACCACAACCCCATCTTCACCTTGCTTGTTCTTGAACACCCACTTGGTGCCTATGGGGTTGCATCCGGGTGGCAGCTCTACTAGTGTCCAAACCCGATTGCGGACAAAATTCTCAAGCTCTTCTTGCATGGCATTAATCCAGTTCGAGTCAGAAAGAGCATGAGAAATGTCTCTGGGCTCAAAAGATGCAACAAAAGCAGATTCAGCAAACACAGCAAGAGAGTCAACAGACGAACGCAAAGTTCTTGAAGACACATCACCGATGATGAGCTCTGAGGGGTGATCACGCTGAACTGCTCGGGATCCCTGGTGATCTGAAGTCACCTCACCGGAGTCAGCAGCTGGCACCTCTGGACTCAACTGAGGGGGCTCGATCGAAGTGGAAGAAGTGATCAGAGGTCCGCCCTCGTCCTCAGTCGAAGTCTCAGAAGGTGTGGGCTCTGCAGGAGGTGCAGAAGGCCCACCCTCATCAGCAGCTGGAGTATCCTCATCTTCCTCGAAGATGGACTCTCCGAGCTCACCATCACCAGAAAGCTCAAAAGAAGGAGTCAAAGAAGGCAAGGACTCATCAAAAGAAACCTCGCAAGTCTCGACAAGTTGCTGGGAGTCGAGGTTCCAAACACGGAAGCCTCGAGAATGCAAAGCGTAACCAAGAAAAACACCATCCCAGCAACGAGACTCAAACTTGTCCAAATGCCCTCCCTTCTTGAGCACAAAGCACTTGCAGCCAAACGCTCGCAAGTGGCTCACCTTGGGCTGTCTACCAAACCGCAACTCATATGAGGTCTTACCTAGGTAAGCTCTAAGAAAAATGCGGTTGGCCAGATAGCAAGCCGTGTTCATGGCTTCAGCCCAAAAGCGCCTAGGAGTCCTATGCTCATCGAGCATCGTCCTGGCCATCTCGACTAGCGTGCGGTTCTTTCGTTCCACAACGCCATTCTGTGGGGGAGTGTAAGGAGCAGAAAACTAATGGTCAAGACCCTGATCACTACAAAAGCTGACGAACTGAGAGTTCTTGAACTCAGAGCCGTTGTCGGAGCGAATTGCTCGCATACGACCATTGTTCTCATTCTTCAGCTTCAAAATCAGGTCATGAACAAAATGAAAAGTTTCATCCTTAGACTCCAAAAAGAAAACCCACGAGAATCGAGAAAAGTCGTCAACAATCACAAGTGCGTACCACTTTCCACCGACTGAGCGTACCCGAGCTGGACCGACAGTGTCCATGTGTAATAGCTCGCCTGGTTACGAAGTCATCACCTGAGTCACAGGTGAGTGAGAAGCGGCAACCATTTTCCCGTGACGACAGGGATGGCAAACTAGATCCTTCTCCATCTTAAGCTTGGGCAATCCTCGGATGAGGTCCATAGAGCTCAACCTGACTAGCAGGTCAAAACTCAAATGGCCTAACCTCCTATGCCACTTCCAGAGCTCAGAAGAAGATCCAGCAATTAAACAGCGAGAAGGGCCAAAAGAACTAGAGAAGTCAATCCGAAAAACTTTACCGAAAGGTAATATCTGGCAAATCAAAGACCCTCTAGAATCAAACACAGAAGAATTGCCCTTTTAAAACGCACCTCCAAACCATCCTCAAGAAGTTGCGAAACAGAAATCAAATTGAAGTTCAAGTTTCCAACCAAAGCAACGTTCTTCAAAGAAAAATGGTCTGAAATGCGAATTGAGCCAATGCCACTTACTTTCCCTTGACCACTGTTCCCGAAAGTGATGTACTCTTTGGAGCTCGGGGGAGTGAGACTGGAGAACCATCTGCGATGTCCCGTCATGTGGCGAGAGCATCCTGAGTCCATGATCCAAACTTCCTCCAGTCCTCGATCCTGCACAATCAGGGGCTGTAAGTGGGAACAAATGGTCCGGCACCGGGTTTAGCAAACGAGCTAAACCAGTGTCGAGCCATCTGCTCAAAAGACGGAAAGTAGAAATCATCAGAAAAGTTTGGACCAAAACGCGGCTCAAAACGCGGTCCTCGGTTCTGCCTAAAACCTCGGCTACGAGGTCCAGGTCCGTAGCCAAAACGGCCTGAAGCTCTACCGGAACGAGCACCACCATCTGGAGCACGGGCATGAAAGCCGTCTCCTCTACCACCACCTACACGACGCGGCCTGGCCTCCAGCCTCTCCCCGCGTCGAGGAACACGCAGTCTACCACCCTGCTGGTAGAACTGCTCCTGACCACCACGAGCACGCTCTGCTCTCTCAACCCGCTTCCTCCTGAAGCAAAACTCCGCAAGATGCCCGTCTCTCTTACAGTACTCACAATGATAGGTGGGCTTCTTGGGATGTGGTTGAGGCTTGGGGTTCTTGGGCTTAGTGGTGTTTGGTGTCGGCTTCTTGGGTTGAGAGGGTCCAGGAAGAGAGTCAAGTGAAGTGTGGAGGAGTTTGGGCTTTGGAACCCAGATGGGTTTATTGGGTGGAGCTTTGGGTGGTTCATGGATCACTCCATCCTTGGGCTGACAAGCCTGGGAAGACTCAGTGGAATAGGTCTTGGGATATCTCTGCTCAGGAGTCATTTTACTCCACTCCACTGCCCGGCTAATGGCACTCTCAAAGTCAGCCTTGGTATAGGTGTAACCTACCCCAAACCCATCCTGCCTCTTGAACTGCTGGATCATCATGCCGAGCTGAGGCTCTTTGGCACTGATCCAACTCAGGATAGAACGAAGGTAAAAGTTCTCATTCTGAGAATCAGCTAGCTCCTCTCTCAAGGAAGCTAGTACCTCCACCTGAGACAAGCAGGTCTCACACTCACTATCTACCTGAACAGACTTCTCGGCTTTCAGCTTAATCAACTCAAGTCTAAGAGACAGACAGTTCTCACAGACAGTTGGTGGAATTGACAATGTCTCAAGCTCTAGCCTAGTCTACGCCAGCTCAGCTCTCATTCTCTCCAAATCACCCAGACACTCATCGCCCTTAGCTTTCAGCTCAGCTAAACTAGCAAGATGTGATGGGCAATCAGCACAGGGTAGGACGACGGTGGCTTGAGCATCTTTCAGCTCCAGCCGAGCGCTTTCAAGCTCAGTGGCCAAAGCGTCCCTCTCATCAACCCTTTCTGTGTACCTGGACTTCAGAGTCGACAGGTCACACAGAAGCACCTCACACTTTGGGCACTCACTGCTATCACCCAAGCAAGGAGAAGAAGATAGACTCTCAATTCTGCCGTTGGCCACGGCAAGCTCACTCTCTAACTCATCTATCCTCTTCTTAGCCCCCCTAAGCAGTTTTTCCCGATACTTTAACTCCTGACAATTGCTTTCAAGTAAATCAACGATTTCGCGTTCATAGGATGATACCTTTTCATTGTCGTCGTCGTCGGAGTCATCGGAGGAGCTCTTCTCTTCCTTATCCCCAAGAGCCATTGAGCAGAAGCTCTTGCGGGATCTTCGGCGCTGATGTGAGCGGCTCTTCGGTCTGTCCCCGAAGGCCATGAAGCAAAGGCCTGCTGGATCATCCTTGTCCTTCCCCTTCCTGATGATGATCTCCTCATCGCTTGAGCTCGATGAAGAGGAAGAAGACATGGACCGCTTGGAGTAGCTCTTCTCCATCTCAGCGAAGAAGGCCTTGTCGCGCTTCTTGTTCTCTCGCCGGTAATCCTTCAGGGCCTTTCTGAAGAATCTGGTTTTTGGCTTGCCCTTGTTGAAGGAGGAGCTGTCGTGCTTGCCGAAGTCGTGGAAGCCACCACCGGTGCCCTTCTTGTGGCCATTGTGCTTGGGGCAGTCGGCGATGAAGTGTCCTGGATCACCACACTCAAAGCATCCGGTCTTTGTGCCGTGTCTTTTGAACATCCTCTTATCATAGACACGACGCACCCGGTTGTTAAAAAGACACAAATCATCATCTCCCAACGACTCAAGCTGATCCTCAGTGATAGACATCAAAGAGAACCCAACACAACTCACAGAAGAGGGATCAACAGAAGGTGTAGCAAGGGCCAGAGACTTTGATCCAGAGCCAGTGAGATTTGATCTCAACTGGGTATCAACCTCGGTGGCCTTCAGCTTGCTAAACAAATCAGAAATGGTCAAGGTATCATAAGAAGTGCTCTCAATGATAGAGGATACCTTGATCTCCCAGATCTTTGGATCCAAGGTATGAAGAACCTTGAGCGCCTGTTCATGATCTGAGACTAACTGAACACCCTCAGCCTTGTTGTCCCGAAGCTTGTTTATGATCGACTGAAAACGACCAAACAATGCTTCAACAGATTCACCCGGCTTTTGTGTGAAGTTCTCGTACTCACGCCGGTAGGTCTGATAGAGCCGAGCCTTGACCTGAGCTGTCCCCTCATGGTGTGCCTGGAGGGTAGCCCAGATCTCTCTCGCAGTGGAGAGATGGCTCACACGCTCAAACTCAGTGGGACCCAAACCAGAAAACAAGATGTTCACCGCTTTGCTATTGTTCACATGCTGGGCGATGATACCAGGAGAATCACGCTCAGCAACTGGCAATATGACAAACGTAGCGTGAACGCAAATGTCCCAGATGTCCGAGCTTTGGCTCATGAGATAGGCTCGCATGCGAGTCTTCCAATAATTATAGCCATAAGCTTCCAAGGACGGGACCTTGCCAGGAGAAGTCATGATCACTACTGGGGTTTAGAACCGGTTAAGGTATGGAAAAACCCTAACCAGGCTCTGATACCACTTGTAGGACCGAAAGTAGCGACCAGAGGGGGGGTGAATGGGCGCCTAAAAAAATTCTTTCGAATCAATGGCCTGCTCCCAATACCCAACGCATCTCAACAGACTTAGCAAGGAAAAGTAAACAGATTATCAGGACCTAAAATGATCTAGCCTAAAAACGACCGGTGTCCTAATCGAAAAGACACCAACACAGTGTTAATAGGCAGATTAAAAGATCATTCAAACCATGAGCATCTCAGGCATTTTCAGAGTTAAACATCACAGGCATTAAAGGAAGTGCAACAAGAAAATATCAATGATATTTAATCATCTAACAGATAAAATAGATGATGTAAAAGGACGTGCTCTTGGATGATTTAAAATGTAATAAAGAAGCACAAGTACATCAATACATCATTCATAGTAAAAAGTGAAGACTAAAAATGTTAACGATATTCAACACAGAATGTTTAGAGATAAACTTTCATAAGTACCCAAGTATTGAGATGAAATTTACTGGGCAGCAGAAAAATTAACAAGTACCGTGCAGAATTAAACTGGCCAGCCACTAAACAAAATGCTTAGACACGTTTTTCGAGAAAGAACAAATGATTTGCTGTGCTAATTTCGTTTCTACAGTACCTTGGGTTCTTTTTCTTCAATCGGGATGAAGCCTCTGACCTGTAGCACCGAGTGCCGCCGCGACATGCACAGTACTACGGCTGCCTCAAGCGCGCCTGGCCGAGCAGGGAAACAGGAGCGGCGGAAGACTCCAGGTGCTCTCGTGCGGTGAGGCACAAGGAGTGGCCAGCAGCAATAAACGGTGGAAGCGACGGTGCAAGCGCACAGGAAGAAGAACAAACACACCCAGTTCAAAAAGTAAACTCTGATTTTGATGTTTGGTGAGTTTACCCTAACCCTAGGGATTGGGGCCTATTTATAGGCAGCCCAATAAATGGAAAAATGCAGAAATAACCCTAGGATTTTTACAGACGCTGAATAAAAATGGAAAAGACCGAAACTGCCCTTAGGATATTTTTACAGACTCGACTGACAGACTGTGGGCCTAAAGGCAAAATAGTAAAAACCTAAATAAAGGTAACTTGTCCTGATGCGGAGCTTTCGTAGCAGCTACGGCTTCGCCTCAGAACGGTCAGATCCGAGATCAGCGGTCGTCAGTTTCGCGCCGAAACTGACAAAGCGTCCACCATCTTCGCACCGGGTACCCGGATTGGGCCGGCCCGATTCCGCGGCTCCCTCAGCCCGGCAATCACTCGCCGCTCGTGTACCTGAGTCAATCCCGGTCAACAGTCCAGTGGATCCTCTGCTGCTCCTAGCCCATGTACCCGGATTGGGCCAGCCCGACTTCGCGGCCCCTCTGCCCGACAGTCGCTCGCTGCCCGTGTACCTGAGTCACACGCGGCCCAGACGCAGCAGGTCTTCTCTCTCTTTTCAGTCCTCTTTGACTATCGTTGACAATGACTCATCACATCTGGAGCCATGAGGCCCACGCTATTCAGCATGGCTCCTCAATGGCGAAGACAAGCTTCAATGCTCCTAGAGCAACCTCGACCTTGGCTAGGCAGCAGGCCATGGCGGCGGCAGCAGCGGCAGCTCCTGTGGGGAATCCTCCACAGGCCGGCCCCCATGACCTTCTCCCGGCTTCCTCGAAGTATCTAGATCAATCTTATATGCTAGGGCCATCGACCTGCAAGAAGAAGATGATTGTAGCTACAGTTGTAGGAAAGATTAGCCCAGGAGTTGGGATCCGCGAGCCCAGGAAGGAGGCCATCCCTTTGCCTCGGCCTAGGGAAGTAGTTGTTTTCGAAGCTTTCTTCGAGGTGGGGTTAGGGCTTCCAGCGGTGAATTTCTTATCAAAGGTACTGGAGCATTTCAACGTCACTCTTCCTCAGCTTTCTTCGAATGCGATAGTGCGCCTCGCTATCTTCGAGTGGGCGCTGTGAGCTGAAGGCTGTGAAGGGAGAGCAAAAATATTCGCAGCACTTCACAAGGCCTCTTGCCAACCGAAGACTTACCGGGGCTCCGGAGGAGAGAAGATTGTAGTTGCCTTTGGTAGCATTAATTTCAGACTCCAAGACGAGTATCAGATGCGATTTCCAGCAAAGGCCATCAACGCCAGATGGTACACAGACTGGATCCTTCGTTGGTTCTATGTCGAAGTAGGAGTAGATAGCAGTTTGGCCGGGCCTCTGCAAGATATACACTTTCGAAGGGAAGCCAAAGTTCATCCAGACCCCGGCCAGCTCGAAGCTCATCTAGATCTGCTTCAAAGGATAAGTCACCGCATGATCATGCGAAACTTAGCGAAGGAGTTCATCGGGCTCTAGATTCCGTCCCTGATGGCCAACTGGCCTGTTAACTTTGAAGAGGATCTGGAGGGTGGACTCTGAAAAATTTCTCCAACATCGAGCTCTGCAGGTAACTTCAAAAACTACAACATGTTTCATGTATGATAATTTCATAAAAATGATATAATAAATAAAAACTTATCTTTCAACTCCACAAGCCTCATTGACTTCGTAGTAAATCATACGGGCTTCGGAAGAGGCCCTAGGAGCTCCTACCCCCGCTGAAAAAGAGTGGAGGGTGAAACTGGTAGTCAGTTAGGAGCGATTTAACCGGGTATGGAGCACACTCAGAGTCATCAGCCCTGCTCTTCCAGATTGGATTGCTTCCGAGGCTAGTCCGAAGAAAAGGAAGCCTGAGGCTAGGACCTCGGCACCAGCCAAAACTCTCGTAAAGAAGTTGGCCCATAAACCCAAGAATGTGGACCCTTCCAAGTCCGTTACTTCGTCTTCAGATTCATCTGAGGATGAAGGAGAAAGAGAAATGCAAAGGGTCTTTATAAACCTTGTTACCGGGGATGAAGAGATGCAGACAAATGTCGAAGTCCTGGTCACAGACGACGCAGCAGCCATGTCGGCTGCGCAAGGCGACCTCGAACAGGCAGAGACTTCAAATGTCCTACCAGCCAAAAAACCCCTACTGCTGAAGGCGGAGTCGAAGTAGCAACTGACCAAGCTTTGATTCTGGATGAAGTGATGACTGCTGTTCCGGGGGACGTTCCAACAGCTAATCCTTCGGTTCCCAACTCCAATTCTGATGATGACTTTGAAGGGGCGTTCGATCCTCCAAGCATCCCCATACTCGTTCGTCGATAGGGTTTCTAAGGTAAACCTCATTAAAGGACCTTTTTCTTCATGTCCTGCAAAATTATGCAATATATATAATACCTTTGATTTTGTAGGATCAACCCCCATGGAGACGACCCCTGCCACGAAGGCTGCACTTGAAACCTCGGCATCTCCGAAGTCAATTCCAGAGGAGGTTATAAAAATGGGGCCTGGAAAAGGTAAAGGGAAAATGGATCCTTTTCCTGCTCCGAACTTTAGATTAACCCCGTCGGAATCCACGGACGGGGCCAATCCGTGGAAGGGGGCCAATCCACCGACGTCTCTGGGGATGCGGCGCTGCACTCCGGCCCTTCACCCAATGAAGACGATCAGAGGGCCTTGTTAATGCTCCTCCTCCTGGCTCCTTTTCTAGAGCGAAGGATCGGACTTCGGACTCTGCTAGAGCCTTTGGCTCGAGCTAATCGCGAAGTCGGGGAGACTAACTTGGTGTCTATACTCAGAGAGGCTGAGGGGTCGGACTTAGATGCAGCGTTGGAGCGGGCAGCATACCAGGTACGAAGTATCTGCAAAAACAGAGTTAGTCTTAACTTGTAAATAGTTTACTCACATTGCTTTTTTCCTTCGCAGCAAATTGTCTTGGCTCGAGCTGCGACTGTTTCTAACGAGCGGGAATGTAATCGTCTTAAGGAGAAAATAACTGCCCTCAAAGGGAATCTTGACAGCTCCAAAATTTGAACTTCCAGCTTGGACGAAATGGTAGTAGCGGAAAGGAAAGCCAGACTTAGTCTGGAATCTGCTAATCAGAAGCTCGAAGCCGAGCAAATCATGCTTCGGGCTGAAATAGAAAGACTGCGAATGGAGCAAGCGACCACGGGGTCCGAGCTAGTCAAGCTCCGAGAGGAGCAAGCGAAGTCATTGGAAGAGGCCAACAACTTGCTCAGTCAGAAGAACTCCTTGGTTACGGAGGCAGCTAGGCTATCTTCTATGATAGACGAGTTGTCTTCGTCAAGGGATATTTTGGCCGAAGACAAGGTGAAGTCCGAGAAGGTAGCTGCGGAGACCATGGACGGCCATCTGGGTGTCTTAGAATACTTCGGTACTTCTTAGACATTACCTTCGACTGGCGATGTCCCCCTACTGCTAAGATTGAAGATGATCCAAGGAGCAGCGAAGATGATGAAGACAGAGGGTATTCGGTATGGAGAAATCTCTGGCCAAGTATCCGCTCTCGAAGTACTTCACTACTATGAGGATCTAGGGCTATCAGTAGCACCAGACTCCGGGGCGGCTCCCATTACCTTCGACGACAACCGGCTGTTAAACCCTTCCGAGGACGTAGTTGCAGCTTGGCAAGCCTTCCAAGCATCTTTGAGAGCCAAAGGTCGAACAACAATCAAGGCTTGGATTGATGAAGGACTTCACCAAAAGCAGGCCCGGTCGCAGGCTTCAAGCAGCTAGCCCCCACCAGACCCGAAGGTCTAGCTTTGTTTTAGGGCTCCGAATATGTAAAAAATTTATGCTTTTATATTTTATGAATGAAAAGACTTATTTGGAAATTGAGAAACCAAGGGTTGGTTTCGGTGTTTTGTGATGAGTGATTGACAGGCTTTTTACCCTCTGTTCGAAGGGTACCTCCGAAGGGTGTTCGGAGGTGGTTTCTCCGAAGGGTGTTCGGAGGTGGTTTTACCGAAGGGTGTTCGGTGTTTGCTTACTGCAGCTATTGCAGCGGAGTGTGCCTGTCGGAGGGGTCCGACAGTACACGATGACTGGGTTCGTACCGAAGGGGCTTCGGTACTTTGGGCGGTACACCGGAGTGTGTGCCGGATGTTGCTAACCCGGAGAGGTCTCCGGAGTACTGGATACACTTGTGTGCATGTCTGTGGTGCGCAGGGACTTCGGAGGCGACGGACAAGGCTCGCAGCAGGTGAACCTGGGTCAAGCGGGAGGCTTGATGCCAGGGGAGCGGGGAGCTCCGTCACGGTGGCTGTGAAGGTGGTCCGGGTCGGTCCTCGGGTCGAGGCGTGCCAGGAGAAGACAAAGAGTGCGGAGCGTGGCTCCGGCTGAAGGTGCTCCGAGACAAAGTCCTCGGAGGTGAGGCACTTCGAAGGTACTCCGAATGGAGTGACTTCGGAGTTGGTGGATCAAGTCCTCTGCGGAGGCAAGGAATTCGAAGTGTGCTCCGGAGGGAGACATTCGAAGGTACCCGACGAAGGTCTTAGAAGTCGAGGCACATCGAAGGCATGGTCCGTGTGAGGCGCGTCGAGGAGTGTGCTCAGGGAGAGGCACTGCGACGAAGGGCTCATGGAATGCTTCATGCGGAGGCCTTGGACGAAGGAGGGACTTCGAAGGGTGGTACTCCGAAGGTGGGGCTTTGGAGGGTGGAAGGCTTCGGAGCAAGGCTAGCTCCGGAGCAAGGTTGACTTGAGGTGCTTCGGCCTGCATGGCTTCGGTACACGGACTGACGGAGTTCGAGCTGGGAGTAGCTGCGAAGCCGTGGTGGTCCACTCCGGAGGTGTTGGTGCGAAGGCCCAAGGGCTTTGACGGCTTCGGCTCAAAACCGTCACTGTATCGAAGGCTATCTTCGGCGAAGCGAAGGGCATCTGGCTTCAGGTTTCTCACCGAAGCTACCGCACCCTCGCGTGCGAAGGGAGGATTCCAGAAGGTCAAAGACTGCAAAGGCTGACACTGTCTGTTCTGTAAAAGACTGACACTGTCCCCTCTGCAAAGCTGACAGAGAAGCCTCCAGAATAAAGGTGGACTACCTTTTGTACCCCTTAGTTCTGTAGAGTCAAAATCAATGTAAACCCTAGGGGTAGTGTAGTCATTTCCTTTGGGTGAACTGTGGGCTATAAATATGGGGGCTCGGTAGGTAACATTTAACACTTTTTGAGCATTTACTATTGAGCTCCTGTAGTCGCATACCTCGCTGTATTCATCCAGAGTTCAATATATTTGTGTTCCTTGTTCAAGCGGCGAAGCCCTGCTTATTTGTGCTTTTTGCTTGAGCTCGCTTTACATACCTCGCTTGTTTTAGTGCACCGAAGCCTGTCTAGGCGAAGGGTGTTTTGTGCGAAGTGTGTTTTCTAGTGTGCTGTCGCTCTGTGTAACTTGAGGCCAGACCTCACAGCTTACTAGCGAAGCCCTGATCGAGGCCCGTTTTGCTTCTTGTGTCGAAGCCCTTAGCGTAGTCTGTTAGTGTGCGTGTAGACCTTCGGGTACAAAGCCCAGCACCAGTTGCTGCTGCCAAGTACTTGGTCGAAGTCCTCAGAGGGCTGTCCACTCTTGCGAAGGGTGAAGTGCGAAGCCTGCTCGTAGCACCCCGTGTGCGGAGCCTGCACTGACTTAGCAGAGTAGATTTCTGAGGGTTGTAAGTGGAGCGAAGTCTTCTTGGCTTCGAACTTTTGCTCCTACGAAGCCTGTGTTCGGAGCTGTCGAAGTACCTCCGAACCAGACCTTCGAAGGTTGTGTTCGAAGCCTGTTCCGCAGAAGACAGAACTGAACCGAAGGCTAAGTTTTTAGCCCGAAATTTTAAAAGCTCCCATTCACCCCCCCTCTGGTCGCCGTTTCTGGTCCAACAATTGGTATCAGAGCGGGTTAAGATCACCAGTTGACCTTAACCGGTTTTGTGATCTGTTGGCGACATGGATAGAGGAAGTAAAATTCCTCTGTTCGATGGGACAGACTTTGCATACTGGAAGGTGCGCATGGAGGCTTACTTGTTAAGCCAAGGAAATGCAATTTGGGAGATTGTGGACTCACAATACTCCATCCCTGAGACTCGCACCTCTCAGACTGAGAAGGATCAGTATAATGCCAATTCCAAGGCAAGAAATATACTGTTCATCGGTTTGAGTAGAAGTGAGTTCGATAGGGTGCAGCACCTTAGGACTGCTAGGGAAATTTGGACAACACTCACTATTTTTCATGAGGGCTCTACTCAGATCAAGGCCAGGCGCCAAAGCACATATAACCAACAGTATCAGTTGTTTGTGCAGGCACCTGGTGAATCTATAGATGCCATGTTTTCTCGCTTTGATGCGATAGTGAGTAACTTGCGGTCCAACGGGACGCTTGCTTACAGTGATCATGATAGGGATATCAAGCTTCTCTATGCTCTTGACCGTAGCATATGGAAGTAAAGATATCCAGCATTGAGGAGTCCGCAGGATATGACACTTTGACCTGCGATGAACTCTTTAGCAAGCTGAAGTCCACAGAGATTGCCAAGGCATCTCTTGCTGTGCACAGAAGCTCTTTGCCACAGCCATTGGCATTGGTTTCTAGCACTAGCCGTGGCACCACTGCAGAACCAAGCACATCTGGCACTTGTGTTCTTGCAGATGGTTTTGCTTTGTCCTCCCTGGTCTCCGTCACAAAGGAGCAGGTGGACACTCTAGATGATGATGAGCTTGCTCTCATTGCCCGGAGGTTCACCCGCTTTCATCATGAGAGACGGGATCAGGGGAGAAGTGGTTTTAGTGGTTGCTATGAATGTGGCGACACTTCTCACATCAAGGCTAATTGCCCTAAGCTCAAGAAGAGAGATGAGAGTGAGCGCCCCAAATACCACAAAAAGGAGAGGAAGCCTTTTGTGAAGGGCAAGCGCGGCAAGATGGCTAAGAAAGTAGCCAAGGCCGCTTCTAGAGCCTTTGTTGCTGCTCTCAGCGACATTGACACGTCCTCAACTGAGGAGTCAAGCTTTGAGGAGGAGGAGTCCCCAAGGAAGGAGGACAAGAAGGACAAGAAGGGACGAGACTTCACCGGCCTTTGCTTCATGGCCGACAGCAATCACAGCAGCGATGAGCTTGACTCATCTGAGGTAAACCTATCATCTGACCAGCTACTAATTAAATTAGATGAGCTGAATGAAGTAGTTCTTGGTCAGGATAGATTACTTGTGCAAGCCGCTAGAGAAAGAAAAGACCTTAGACTTAGGCTAGAAAATGTTTCTACTGAATATGCCATGCTTAAGTCTAAGTTTAATGATGCTGAATGTGAGTCCTGTTCTGTTGTCATGAGTGAGCTTGCTCAGTTGCGTTCTGTTCATGCTCAAACTCTTTCTGAGCTTGAGACTGCACAGAAGCAGCTTTTGGAGGTGGATTCTAGACCTCATGATGTTATTGATTGCATGAACTGTTCATTATTACGCGATAGCATTAATTTACGTGATAAGCATGTTCATGATTTAGAGGCTAGATTGGAGAGGGCCGGTAGTTCTAAGGATGTGCAACCTGTTTGTGACACTTGCATCACCCTTAAGGACCAGCTAGGCACTGCTAGAGAGTGTGCTGAGAACCTCATGTCCGAAAATGAATACCTCCTTTCTGTGGTTAACAAATGCACTGAGGGAAAGGGTAGGATGGATTTGCTCTTGGCCAAGACCAAGTTGTGTGCTGATTGAGCAGGGGTAGCTCTAGGTTTGGGTTTTGAGAGGATTTCTTCAGACAGTAAGTCCAAAACTGTTTTTACCTCTCCCACTACCTTAGAGAAAGAAAGAGCTCTGTTAGACACCCCACCAGCCAAGAAACCTACCCGAGCTCAAAAGAAAACCACACCTCCTGCCAAGAAAAATCCTCCCAAGAAAACCACACAAAAGAAGCCCAAGGAGACTGTGAGAATTGCTCCTGTGACCCATGAGAGTGCCCCTCGGAGAGTGTTTCACTGTTCTTACTGTCAGCGGGCGGGTCATTTGGTTGGTTTCTGTTTTCGTCGCATCAAGGATGAGCGACGTGCACAGGCGATGAGTTACCAGGACATGCATTACCCATCTTTAGGTATGCATGAGTCTGAGTTTTACTATCGTCCTGCTTTTGAGGCTCCTCGTGCTTCTCGGAGAGGTTTTACTCCTCGAGGTGTTCACCATGTTCCATATGGTGGTAGACCCCGGGCGAGTAGCTTTGTACCTCATCAGAGTAGGAGACCTCGACATGTTGTTCATTTACAGCATGTAGGTAGACCTCGCACTTTGCATTATTCTGATTATCATGTGCGTAGACCGTCTACTTTTACTGTGCCTACTACTCGTGTCACTCAGTGTTGGATGCCTCGTCATTATTTCACTCACCCCAGCAATGAGCGATCGAGACATTCTTATCATGTGTAGGCGACAGATCGAGGCTTGGAGGGCACGTGGATCATGGACTCCGGTTGTTCGCGCCACATGACCGGAGATGCAGCATGGTTCTCCAGCCTCACCACAACCAAGCAAAGGGAACATATCACCTTCGGAAACAATCGAAGGAGTAGAGTGAAAGGTAAAGGTGTGGTAAGAATTAACTCGAACTTCACTCTCAAAGATGTTGCTTTGGTTGAAAACCTGGGATACAATTTACTGTCTGTATCTCAGTTGCTTGATGAGGGCTTCGAAGTGCGATTTCATCGCGATACTTCGCAAGTGCTCAATTCTGATGGCATTGTGGTGTGTAAGATCTTTAGAGTAGGGAGAGTTTTTGGAGCTGATTTTTCAGAATCGTCTGGTTCTTCTCATTGTCTTGTTGCACATTCGACTTCTGAGCTTTGGAAGTGGCATAGGAGACTAGGGCATATGAGCTTTGAGTTGCTCGCTCGTCTGAGCGCCCTAGGTCTGATCCAAGGATTGCCCAAGCTCAAGTTTGAGAAGAATTTAGTTTGCGCTCCTTGTCGACATGGAAAAATGATTGCCGCTTCGCATTCGCCAGTCACCACAGTGATGACTGAACAACCCGGATAACTTCTCCACATGGACACTGTAGGTCCTTCTCGGGTTAGTTCTTTAGGCGGCAAGTGGTATGTATTAGTTATTGTCGACGATTTCTCTCGCTACTCTTGGGTCTTCTTTCTTGCCAGCAAGGATGAAGTGTTTTCACACTTTCGGAGCTTGGCTGTGAGACTTTTCACTGAACTCCCATGTGCATTGAAATTCATTCGAAGTGATAATGGCACCGAGTTCAAAAACAGTCTCTTTGTTGACTTTTGCATGGAGCATGGCATAGAACATCAATTCTCTGCTCCGCGGGTTCCTCAACAAAACGGTGTTGTTGAGAGGAAGAACCGCACTTTGGTTGAGATGGCTAGGACGATGCTTGATGAGCATAGGACTCCTAGAAAATTCTGGGCTGAGGCCATGAACACAGCATGCTACATCTCAAACCGAATCTTCTTGCGCTCAATTTTAAATTTGACATCTTATGAGCTGCGTTTTGGGAGACAGCCCAAGGTTACTCATCTTCGAGTTTTTGGCTGTCGTTGCTTTATTCTAAAACGTGGTAACTTGGATAAATTTGAGTCGCGATCTTCTGACGGGATCTTTTTGGGTTATACTACTCATGGTCATTCTTATCGTGTTTATAACTTGGAAACTAACACTGTCATCGAGTCATGTGATGTGACTTTTGATGAATCAACCCCCTCTGTTAGTTCTGCTTTTGAACAGGCAAATGAACACGACATGGAACAGACCTTATTCGAAGAAGAAGATCCCGGAGAATTCGAGGATGAACCCCCACTACCCTCGACATTGACCCCCGAAGCTGACCCCGCTTCAACTACTTCGGCACGAGGTCTCGAAGCGACTACCTCAACATCGGTCATCTTGAACCACTCAAACGCACTAGTTGAGGGGGAGACTGCATCCCGCCGCGAGGCTCCACATCATGTTCAAAGGATGCATCCTCCCGAGCAGATCATTGGTGAGCTTGATCAAAGGGTAACACGTTCTCATGCTCATTTCATTGATTCCGCTTTTGTTGCTTCTTTCGAGCCCTTAGATGTTAGTCATGCACTTTCTGATTCTAGTTGGATCAATGCCATGCATGAAGAGCTTGAAAATTTTGAGAGAAACCAAGTCTGGACTTTAGTTGATCCTCCACCAAATGTTCATTTCATTGGAACAAAATGGATTTTCAAAAACAAACAAGGGGAGGATGGGACTATAGTTAGAAACAAGGCTAGACTTGTAGCCCAGGGCTTTTCTCAACTAGAAGGGATTGATTTTACTGAAACTTTTGCACCTGTTGCTCGCCTTGAGGCCATTAGGATTTTGCTTGCCTTTGCGACATCCCGGGGATTCAAACTCTATCAAATGGATGTCAAAAGTGCTTTTCTTAATGGCTTCATAGGTGAAGATGTTTATGTAAAACAACCCCCTGGTTTTGAAAACCCCAAGTACCCACATAAAGTCCTTAAACTTCATAAGGCTCTTTATGGACTCAAGCAGGCCCCTCGGGCGTGGTATGACAGACTTAAGTCTTTTCTGCTTGAGCGAGGGTATTTGATGGGCTCTGTTGATAAAACTTTGTTTACTCTCAAGCATGGCAAAGATTTCCTCCTAGTACAGATTTATGTGGATGATATCATCTTTGGTGGCTCTTCTCATGCTTTGGTTGCCGAGTTTGCAGATACCATGAGCAGGGAATTTGAAATGTCAATGATGGGTGAACTCACCTTTTTCCTGGGTTTGCAAATCAAACAAAGCAAACAAGGTACTTTCGTCCATCAGACGAAGTACACCAAGGACCTGCTCAAGAAATTTGACATGTCCGATGCGAAGCCCCTCGCCACTCCAATGGCTACATCCGTAGCATTGGACCCTGACGAAGATGGAGAAGCCGTAGATCAGAAGGAGTTCCGAAGCATGATCGACTCCCTCCTCTACTTGACTGCCACGAGGCCGGACATACACTTCGCAGTGTGTCTGTGCGCTCGTTTTCAGGCTTCACCACGAGCTTCGCACCGCTAAGCGGTTAAGCGCATCTTAAGGTATCTCAAACACACCCTTGAATTTGGCATATGGTATTCAACATCTTCGTCTTTATGTCTTCGAGGTTATTCCGATGCGGACTTTGCTGGGTGTAGAATTGATAGGAAGAGTACCTCTGGTACTTGTCACTTTTCTGGGTACTTCACTGGTTTGCTGGTCTTCCCACAAACAGTCTAGTGTTGCACAATCGACGGCTGAGGCCGAATATGTTGCTGCAGCTAGCTGTTGCTCCTAGATTTTGTGGATGGTTTCCACTTTGCGGGATTTCGGGTTAGATTATAAGAGTGTTCCACTTTTCTGTGATAACACTAGTGCTATTTGTATTGCAAACAACCCGGTTCAGCACTCCAGAACCAAACACATTGATGTACGGTATCATTTTCTCAGAGATCACAATGAGAAGGGTGATATTGAACTTCAATATGTTGATACCCAACACCAGCTGGCCGACATTTTCACAAAACCCCTCGATGCTTCTCGATTTGCGTACTTGCGTGGGGAACTTGGCATTTGTCACCCTTACGGCATTTTGTGAGGGGGAGCTGTTTTAGATGGATGTGCCTGTGTCAAATTGTGTTGAAATTGCATTTACATATTTTGCACTTATATGCCTGCTTATAATTCATGAAATCATGGCAGCTCAGCTCTTGTTAATTCATCTGGAACATTCATGTGCATGATGTTTTATTTTCAAAATCAAATCGTGCTCACTGCTTAGTCTTGAATCTAGCATGTTTAGGCAGGACTGCTTTAGCTATCTTTTATCTGCTTGATAGCAAGACACATTTCTTTGGATGCTAAAATTTGCAACTTGAAAAATTGTTCTCAATTTTCATGGATATTCATAAAGTACCAAACAATTGGTTCACTTGATTAAAATAAAAAATTCCATGATTTGCACGCTTTAAGTTAAAAGATCCAGGTGGGTTTGTTTGTCGCACTACCCTATTCTAGACTGCTTACCATTGCACATTGGTCTGAACTGGAATATCGTAGTGTATGCCAAAATCTATGCCTTAAGCTTCTTATGGCTTTCATGCCTAGGCTTGGCCTGATTGGAAAGTATAAGGTGGACAAACAAATAACCCCTGGCACTAAGAAAAGAACAACGAAAATTCATCGAGTATCAAGTTTGATTTTCATGCTCCATTTGAACTGGACTTGTCTGTCTAGAGTAGAAATTGACTAGCTTTGCGCAGTCCTTGCGTTTCCTTGTCTAGTTTCCTTGACTCAGTGGTGTTGCCTTTATTTCAAAAATGATCAAATCACATGCTTCATCATGTTTTTAGAGAATATTAATTTGAGCTGAGCCCATGATCATTGGTGTTACCGTTGGCATATTTTTGCTTCATATGTCTTTGCAATTCTGCCCATTTCGAAGCTTTGCATCTTCTACATGCTCCTTGATGCTTGCATTGCCAAAGGGGGAGAAATTCCGGAAATTCCGGATATTCTTCGCAAGGGGTATAATTTCATTTCCAAAGGGGGAATACATTTGACATAAAGGGGGAGAAGGTTCTTTATTGCCAAAGGGAAAATTTAACTAAGGGGAGTTTTTATTGTCAAAGGGGCTTTTCAATCTTGTGAGAAAGGGGGAGGAAAATTCTTCTGTCAAGTGACATGATTTGGCTCTTTTCTGAGTTTTTATGGTCACTTGTGTGCTGAATATGTTTAATTTTTCTTGAAACTTGGATTTGGTTGTCAATGCACTCATCAAGGGGGAGATTGAGAAACCAAGGGTTGGTTTCGGTGTTTTGTGATGAGTGATTGACAGGCTTTTTACCCTATGTTCGAAGGGTACCTCCGAAGGGTGTTCGGAGGTGGTTTCTCCGAAGGGTGTTCGGAGGTGGTTTTACCGAAGGGTGTTCGGTGTTTGCTTACTGCAGCTGTTGCAGCGGAGTATGCCTGTCGGAGGGGTCCGACAGTACACGATGACTGGGTTCGTACCGAAGGGGCTTCGGTACTTTGGGCGGTACACCGGAGTGTGTGCCGGATGTTGCTAACCCGGAGAGGTCTCCGGAGTACTGGATACACTTGTCTGCATGTCTGTGGTGCGCAGGGACTTCGGAGGCGACGGACAAGGCTCGCATCAGGTGAACCTGGGTCAAGCGGGAGGCTTGATGCCAGTGGAGCGGGGAGCTCCGTCACGGTGGCTGTGAAGGTGGTCCTGGTCGGTCCTCGGGTCGAGGCGTGCCAGGAGAAGACAGAGAGTGCGGAGCGTGGCTCCGGCTGAAGGTGCTCCGAGACAAAGTCCTCGGAGGTGAGGCACTTCGAAGGTACTCCGAATGGAGTGACTTCGGAGTTGGTGGATCAAGTCCTCTGCGGAGGCAAGGAATTCGAAGTGTGCTCCGGAGGGAGACATTCGAAGGTACCCGACGAAGGTCTTAGAAGTCGAGGCGCATCGAAGGCATGGTCCGTGTGAGGCGCGTCGAGGAGTGTGCTCAGGGAGAGGCACTGCGACGAAGGGCTCATGGAATGCTTCATGCGGAGGCCTTGGACGAAGGAGGGACTTCGAAGGGTGGTACTCCGAAGGTGGGGCTTTGGAGGGTGGAAGGCTTCGGAGCAAGGCTAGCTCCGGAGCAAGGTTGACTTGAGGTGCTTCGGCCTGCATGGCTTCGGTACACGGACTGACGGAGTTCGAGCTGGGAGTAGCTGCGAAGCCGTGGTGGTCCACTCCGGAGGTGTTGGTGCGAAGGCCCAAGGGCTTTGACGGCTTCGGCTCAAAACCGTCACTGTATCGAAGGCTATCTTCGGCGAAGCGAAGGGCATCTGGCTTCAGGCTTCTCACCGAAGCTACCGCACCCTCGCGTGCGAAGGGAGGATTCCAGAAGGTCAAAGACTGCAAAGGCTGACACTGTCTGTTCTGTAAAAGGCTGACACTGTCCCCTCTGCAAAGCTGACAGAGAAGCCTCCAGAATAAAGGTGGACTACCTTTTGTACCCCTTAGTTCTGTAGAGTCAAAATCAATGTAAACCCTAGGGGTAGTGTAGTCATTTCCTTTGGGTGAACTGTGGGCTATAAATATGGGGGCTCGGTAGGTAACATTTAACACTTTTTGAGCATTTACTGTTGAGCTCCTGTAGTCGCATACCTCGCTGTATTCATCCAGAGTTCAATATATTTGTGTTCCTTGTTCAAGCGGCGAAGCCCTGCTTCTTTGTGCTTTTTGCTTGAGCTCGCTTTACATACCTCGCTTGTTTTAGTGCACTGAAGCCTGTCTAGGCGAAGGGTGTTTTGTGCGAAGTGTGTTTTCCAGTGTGCTGTCGCTCTGTGTAACTTGAGGCCAGACCTCATAGCTTACTAGCGAAGCCCTGATCGAGGCCCGTTTTGCTTCTTGTGTTGAAGCCCTTAGCGTAGTCTGTTAGTGTGCGTGTAGACCTTCGGGTACGAAGCCCAGCACCAGTTGCTGCTGCCAAGTACTTGGTCGAAGTCCTCAGAGGGCTGTCCACTCTTGCGAAGGGTGAAGTGCGAAGCCTGCTCGTAGCACCCCGTGTGCGGAGCCTGCACTGACTTAGCAGAGTAGATTTCTGAGGGTTGTAAGTGGAGCGAAGTCTTCTTGGCTTCGAACTTTTGCTCCTACGAAGCCTGTGTTCGGAGCTGTTGAAGTACCTCCGAACCAGACCTTCGAAGGTTGTGTTCGAAGCCTGTTCCGCAGAAGACAGAACTGAACCGATGGCTAAGTTTTTAGCCCGAAATTTTAAAAGCTCCCATTCACCCCCCTCTGGTCGCCGTTTCCGGTCCAACAGAAATGTTTTTAGGCTTTCTGACCTGTTATGGATGATCTCGAAGTACTAGAGGTTAATGAAGAGCTTCGCCTTCTATGGGATACCTTCGAAACTTTAAGACCTCACAAACATCCTCGGTTTTCAATTCCTCGAGAAAGCTCTGGTGTAATTGCTCTCGAAATATGCAAAGATATATTATCTTACATTAAAGAGGAAGAAAAAGAATTTAATTTGGAAACTTCATCTTTTGAAGACATTGAATGGTCCGAAGAAGAAAATACTGCTGAATGACAAACAAAGGAAAAACATGAACAACTTCGAAGCTGGAAAAGAAGCCCCGAGCGACTTCGAACTTAGGCTGAACTTCAGCAGGAACAAAAAGATTTCCGAGCTTCGAAAGGAGGGAGAAAAGTTAAACGTAAAGTTATTAAGACTCCCGGCTCAAGAACTAGTCGTTCTGGCCTTAGCGGTAGCTCTAGGGATCGAAGGGGTCTTCGTTTTCTTTTGGTATAGATACAGACTTTTCATAATGTGATGTAATCTGTTCGAATGATAAAGATTAAAGTTTCAAAATTGTCTCCCTACTTCCTAGCCCCTCTTTGGGTGTAAGCCACTTCGAAATTCGTCGAAGGTGGTTACGCGCAACGAAAATAACTTTAGTTAGGAGTAAAATTTTGGAGGCTCAGAACCCCTTAGCAACTTAAAGATTGATTAAAATCTCGAAAAATGTCTTCGACTAATTGGAGTCTGAAAACTGGTAACTTAGTACCTTTTGTTTGAATGTAGTCACTTCGGACTCTTTTTTCGGATACCTTAGTATCCAAAACAATTTGTCACTTTAGACTCTTTTTACAGACATTTTAAGCTTATCAGCTCAAAGTCTGTTTTTTGGCCTCCTTTGGCTCTTTTTGCGAATGCTATCAAACCAGTGGTTCAGAATTCCCATAGTGGTCTCCTTGGACTCTTTTTACGGATGCTTTCAAGCCAGAACTTGGAATCCGTATCATTTGGTCTCCTTGGACTCTTTTTACGGATGCTTTCAAGCCGGTGGCTTGGAATCTGTTTTTCTGTGACTTTCCCACCTCATCGGAAGCTTCGAACCAGTGGTTCGAAGTCCGCAAAATTGGATCAAATGAATGACACTTCCCTCACAGCCAACTTCGTTCCTCCAGTGCGTCCACTAGAAGTATGAAGTGTTTGAGAGGTAGGCATTATCTGAACCATGAACTTTATTAATTCAGAAGGTGTTTACAGATGATTACAAGGAGCCCCTATGCGAAATATCGCTTTAAGTGCTCCGCATGCTAGGCATGCTTTAACTCTTCGCCTTCTAAATTAGCTAGTTTGAAAGAACCAGGGCGTCCTAAACGTAGAATAACATATGGACCTTCCCACTTATTTCATAATTTCCCTGGTGCTATGATGCTTCGCAAAACTAAGTGACCTGGCTTAAGTTCATTAAGCTTAACATTCGGGTCATACCAAGTCTTCGTTTGTTGTTGATATTTCGACAAGTTAGCCACAGCTCAAAGCCTTGTCTCTTCTGTTAAATCAAGCAAAGCTTGCCTTTCTCCTTCTATTTCAGGTTTGGTTGTGCGAAGAGATCCTCCTTTAAGCTCTATCGGTGTCATAGCTTCATCTCCAAATAATAGTCTAAAGGGAGTAAAACATGTGGACCTTTTTTGAGTGGTTCGAATGGACCATAAAATCTTCGGGAGCTCTTCGGTCCATAGCCCCTTTGCTAATCCTACTATTCTTCGATTCAGCCTTAATAGAATATTACCATTAGCCCTTTCGACAGCTCTGTTAGACTGAGGATGGCGCACAACAGCAAAGCATATTTGTATACCAAGAGCTTCGCAAAACTTCCTGAAGGGCTCTACATCAAACTGTGTCCCATTATTGACTGTGAGCTGTCGAGGCACTCTGAATCTGCATATAATATTCTTCCAAAAGAACTTTTGTACATTATTCGAAGTGATAGCTATGAGTGGTTCTGCTTCGACCCACTTGGAAAAATACTCAATTGCTACCACTGCGAATTTCAGATTTCCTTTTGCTACTGGGAAGGGGCCAATGAGATCCATGCCCCATCTGGCCATGGGACAAACTGGAGCAATGACTTGAAGAGTCGTTGGTGGACGATGACTTCGTCCTCCCATCCATTGACATCCTTGGCACGTGCGGACTAAACTTTCCACATCAGCTACTATTGTAGGCCAATAAAGCCCCTGGCGAAGTGTTTTTCCTACTAAAGCTCGAGGGGCTAGATGGCTACCACAAAGGCCTTCATGAATTTCTCGGAGCACCTCTTGATCTTCGGCTTGAGATATACAGCGGAGTAGAGGGGAACATACTCCTGCCTTGTAAAGAATACCGATGATTACACAATAATTTCAAACTCTTAACTTCAACCTCGAAAAATATGGCCCTTCAGGCAGATTTGCTTCAACTTGCAACAATTCTATAATTGAGCTCTGCCAATCAGTGCTTGGAATGCAAAGAACCTCCGCAGAAGGGATTTGAGGCACCGAAGGCGAAATAAGCTCTTCATAAAAGGCTCCTTCTGGAATGTCCATAGCTCCGGCCGTAGCTTTTGCCAAGGTATCAGCTTGCATATTCTCAGCTCTTGGTATACTTCAGATAGAAATCCCTTTGAATGCTGCTTCGATCTTACGGATCTCTTCCAAATATTTTGCAAGCTGCGGATGACGGACTTGAAAACTTTTATCAACGTGCCCTGCTACAATTCGAGAATCTATTTAATAACAACTCTTGTAGCATCCAAAGCACGCGTCTTTCGAAGCCCTAAAAAAATTCCTTCATACTACACTATATTATTGGTGGACTTAAAGTTGAGCCTTGCGGAGTACATTGCTCTTTGCCCTAAAGGTGAAATTATTACTGCTCTGATGCCTGGTCTAGATGCTTGGAAAGCTCCGTCGGAGTATATAGTCCAAATTCCTTCATTTTATTTCTCCGGAGCCCATACTACAGATGGAGTCCACTCTGCCACAAAATCTACCACCACTTGTGACTTGATTGTTGTCCTTGCTACGAAGGAGATGCCGAAGGGTGCTAGCTCAACAACCCAATTTCCAATTCTTCCCGTGGAATCTTTGCTTCAGAGCATATCTCCCAAAGGATACGAAGTTGGTACAACTACATTATGTGCTAGAAAATAATGCCGCAATTTCCTTGAAGCCATTATCAGAGCATAAGTAAACTTCTCAAGCTCGGAATATCTTGTTTTTGCTCCAGACAATGCTTCGGATACAAAATAAACTGGATTCTGTACCAACTTCCCATTGAAATCAACTTCTCTGACAAGGACTGCACTAACAGCAGAGCTAGTAGCTGCAAGGTAGAGGAGTAGGGTTTCATCTACATTGGGCACAATGAGTGTAGCGAGGTTGCTGAGATAATTTTTAATATCATCAAAACTCTTTTGACACTCCGGAGTCCATGCAAAATCTTCGGACCCTTTCAATGCTTTGAAAATAGGCAGACTTCGTTCTACAGACCTTGCTAGGAATCTGCTAAGTGCTGCAAGATGACTAGTTAGCTTTTGCACCTTCTTTAAGTTTTCCAGTGGAGCCATACTTTGCAATGCAGTTATTTGAGTAGGGCTAGCTTCAATCCCTCTACTTGAAACTAGATACCCTAAAAACTTTCCAGCCTAAGCCCTGAAGATACATTTTTCGAGGTTGAGATGGACTCCACATGCCCAAAGGCTATCGAACGTTTCTACTAAGTCTAGGCTATGTTGGTGCTTTAAAGCACTCTTTATTACAATATCATCCATATAGGCTTCTACATTGCGGTCTATTTGATGACCTACAGCTTTAGAAATTAACCTCGAAAAAGTTGCCCTGGCATTTCTTAAGCCAAAAGGCATTCTTACGTAGCAGAAGACTCCCGAAGGAGTTACAAAGCTTGTTTTGATTTCATCTTCGCGCTTTAACCAAATCTGATGATAGCCAGAATACGCGTCGAGGAAGCTTAATAACTCTGAACCAGCAGTGGAATCAACTAATTGATCAATTCGGGGCATGGGATAGGGGTCACATGGGCATGCTTTATTCAAAGATGTAAAGTCAATACACATACACCACTTCCCGGAGGATTTATTTCTGACGAAGATTGGGTTAGCTAGCCACTCCGTATGAGCTACTTCTCTAATGATCCCAGCCTTCAGCAATTTTTCCACTTCTGCTTTAGCAAGGATGGCCCTCTCTAAGGATAACTTCCGAAGTCCTTGTCGAGTAGGTCGAACCCTCGGGTTCACAAGCAAGCTATGCTCAATGATATCTCGAATGACTCCCGGAATGTCTTCGTCAGACCAAGCAAAGACATCCAAATTTTCTTCAACTACCATTTCTAACAAAGTAGCGATTTCTGGAGGCAAATCTTTGTCGAACTGAAAAGAATAGTCTTTGCCGTCTTTTACAATAACCTTCATTATAATTTCTCCGTCAGGGCTGGGTCTTGGGAAGGACTTCTTCGAAGGTTCGCTTGGAACAGAGATATCCTCCGGATTGCCTTGTACATTGTTCACTTCCCTCGGGTCAAGAGGGGGCCCATGAGCATACTCTGCTCTTCGCGCAGTGGCTTGATCTCCGAAGACAGTGAGCACTCCCGCTTGCGTGGGCATCTTCATACATAAATAGTTATGATGCACCACCGCTCCGAACTGATTTAACATGCCCCTTCCGAAGATAACATTATATGCATAGGGGGCATCTACAACATCAAAGATCACTTCCTCCGTCCATGCCAGGAGCCCCTCTCCAAAAGCAACCTCCAGACCTATCTGGCTGAGGGCATCAAGAGGAGGTCCTGCGAAGCCTTGCAGGGGGCGATCTGCAGGAAGGAGATGCTTCCTGGAGATATAGAGCTGATCGAAGGCTTGAATGAAAATGATATCCGCTGAACTTCCTCCATCAATCAACACTCTCCGGACTTCAGTCCCTGCTATATCGGCAGTAATAACAAGGGGATCTGCATGCGGAAACTTTATGCCAGCTGCATCATCTGCGGAGAAAGATATCAGCACATTGGACCACTCAGATATGGCAGCTGCAGATGAAGAAGTCCCAATATGACCTACTTCCCGGACATATTCTCTTCGCTGTCTCTTAGACATACTACCGGGGGTCCCTCCTCGAGAAATGGGGAGGACTACTCTTTTGCCCCGATCTCGGCCATCTTCCTGCTTCGGAGGTGGCATAATATTGGCCACCAGAGGCTGTCTTGCAGGATCGGAGTTGTCTACACGTGCGACAACCTGCACAGGCTCCGGACGTGCCTCAGAAGGGACTCGGTCAGTAGTGCCTCAACCAGAGGTCCTTTCAAGGTACTCGCCTCTCAAAGCGAGTATAGACTTGCACGCATCAGTAGCATCACTCCGATTTTCACCATGAACGCAGCAGAAGAAGGCCTGGGCTTTGCCAGCCGGCTTCCCTGGCGGCCTCCAGCCGCTGGTCTTGCTTCCTGAAGCTTGTGGATTTCTAGGGAGGAGCAATGTTTAGGACTTCGGAACGAGGATGCTTTTTCCCCCGACGCCTGTCATGCTGGACATCAATGTTAGGCCCCTGCGAAGGTGTTGAAGTCTTCACTTCGAGCTTGACTTCTTGCAGGATCGATGGAGTTGAAGCTGTTCTTCGGAGCCACCCTTCTTCTGACCTAGCATATTCTTCAAAATAAGCCATCAGCTGTGCTACAGAGGATATCTGTTTCCGATGAAGTTTATCAAGGAGGCCCGCATGGGTAACTCCCTCTCGGGCTGCATCAATGACGGATGATGTAAACAACCCCGAATCTGCGACTTCGTGTGAGCGAAGCGCTTGAAAAACTGTCTCAAAGTTTCTCGAGGTAATTGCTTCACCTGGAAAAGACTTCCTGTAGATATAGGGGGTACGAAGGTACCCTGAAAATTACTTATAAACTTCCTCCTTAACTTGTCCTAGGTTCTAATTGATCCCAGCTTCAAGGACCAGAACCAACGCAAGGCAACCCCTTCGAGAGCAAGGGGGAAACACTTGGCCATGGTGTCTCGGACTCCTCCACTGGCCTCAATTGCCAAAGCATACCAACAGAAGAACTCTCACGGATCCTCTTCTCTAGAGTACTTGCAGAGCTTCAAAGTTTTAAACTTAGGGTCGAAGTGCACTTTCTGTAACTCAGGATGCAGTGGAGACTCACTGTCGAAGGAAGCGTTTTCTGGGGCTTCGGGATAAAGAAGGAGATCATCGTCTTGAGGTGCTTCGGGAATGACCGGGGTGGCCTGAGGACGAAACCTATCTGTGGCTTCTTGCCTCCACCTCGCTACTTCAGCTTGGAGACTGGCCATCTGAGTTGCCATGTCACCAAGACTGTCTTCATTTCTTCTGGAAGGATCTTCCGAGTCTTGAGAACTGTACATGTCAGTTTGAAGCACGGTCGGAGTTGGAAGAGGGACTCCGTCTGGCTGAAGCATAGATGGAGTTGGAGGAGGAACTTCGTATGCTCGAGGAAGGGAATTCCCTTCGGGGGTCTGAGGTGGAGGAACTGAAGGACCTCCGACCTCGACTGCATTCGATGATCTTACTCCGGAAGTCCAATGGGACCTTTGAGTAGGACTACCACCTGAACTCCGCTTAGGAGGCATGGTTCTAAGAAATTGGTAGAGAACAAAATTTTTTGGACTAAGTTCCCCACAGACGGCGCCAACTATTGGTGTAAAAGATTACGCTAACAAGTTTTCGGAGATTTAGAACTAACAAACGAAGTATTTGCGAAGTTAACTATTTCAAGCCTCCAAATCAGATAATAGCTCAAAGCAGTTCGAAGTTGTATATTGAATAACTGAGTATTCGATGCCCATTACAGGGTAAAAAGGGGGGTATTTATAGGCAAAAATCTTAAGGAAAAGACCTTTTTACCCCTCAATTACAACCGACATAGTGGAAACTATTCGGTACCCCTAATACGGTTAAAATGGTAAAAGACTAATATAATCAGAAAGAAGATAAGTCTTCCATCCTCGCTGGCAGATAAGTTCTCTGAAGATTCAACCTTCGAAGTCATACTCTGAATAGAAGTCTGCATGGATTCTTCGAGCTTAATCAGGTACTAAACCGAAGTTAATACTGGAACTTCGGTTTAGTAGATTTACTTTATCTTATTACTGTAGAGACCCTGAGGATGAAATATTTTCCCCCAACAAGCATGAATATCATTCATTTCCATTTTCATTTTTCATTCATTTTTCATTTTTGTTTTCATTCATTTTTGATGAAATCAAGTTGCGTATTAACATCCAAGATAGAAAGGACCTAGCTATCAGGTGTGTAAAAGCTAGCAAAAGCACTCAACCCATTCAAGCTAGTTTCTAGACTAAGCAGTGACCATTTTCAAATTTTCACAAATAAAAGTCATGCTCATGACAAGTATCAGATGAAAACATGCCATGTAGTCAATAGTATTAAAGACAATAGTTCAAAGGCATTACAAAGTATGTACATGTAAAAGCAATTAATCATATGATAGAAGCTCATGCAATGCTACACAGCTCCTCCTCAAAACATGCTAGTATCTCTCGGATGCTCAGTGAGAGAGTGAGCTAAAAATTGTTTTGGAATCCAGCAGCGCAAAACTCGAGATCTAGGCAAAGTAGTAGACTAACCATGCAAAGGAGATAAACCATGATAAAAAGTGTGTGGTCTAGCAATAAAGCGTGAACCTGGAAATCGACGAGGTCTCCCAACCTGTCGAGCATCAAAGCCTCTTACACGTGGTCTATCACCATATGAAGCTTGGTGTACACCACGAGGGGCAAACTCTCTCACAAACCCATGTGGGGCCTCAAAATCAGGAAAAGATCGGAAAGCATACTCATGCAAATCAAGTGAAGAATAATCATGAAAGTCCAAAGCATGAGCACGACGTTCATCTTTCATGCGACGATAGCAAAAACCAATCAAATGACCTACACGATGACAATAAGCGCAATGAAAAACTTTCTTGGGTGTAGGTGTATAGGTTTCAGGCGCAAACCTCATAGTTTTCCTAGGTTTTTGCTTGGAGTCTGTCTTGAGTGGTGGAATGATTATCTTTTTGGGTTGGGTAGGATTTTCGGCTATTTGAGGTGTGACTAACTGGGCTTTCTCTTTCTCAGGGTAGTAGGTAGAGTGAACACAGTTTGACTTGGGGTATTAGAAGAAGTTCTCTCATAACCTAACCCAAGAGCTAACCCTGCCCTGTCAATGCAAATTTTTGTTTTTTCCAAAAGAAAATCTATTTTCCATTTCCCTTCAGTGCATTTGTCTACCATGGAAATCAGATAATCATTCTCACATCAGTAAACAGAGTCACTTGAGTAAACAACAAATGAAGACTAGAAGCAGTAAATCCTGTACCAAATCTGAAACTACAGAAGTTGAATCAACTATTGACTATCAACAGTGTATATCTAAGCATAGATCAAGATGAACATTGTGAATTGATCAAACATTCAAGGTAAAGCAACCTTTGCACAGAACTTAAACAGCTAGACCATTCAGAACACTAAACTGATTGAATCTGAAACTTTCCTGATTGAAAAAAGTGAACAAATGGTTCAAATTTGATTTGGATAGTGGATAGAGTTAAATCAGAGATACATTCATCCAAAGAGGTAAACCACTAACTCAGAAATAACTAGAACATAAACTACACACAAAACAGTTTTAGATCAGATCAAAAATTGTTCAAACACAAATCTGAAATCAAAACCCAATTCTGGATCAGAAAAGGAAATCAGTCTCAACTCTGATGAAACCAGCACATAGTTTTCACACAGATTTAGATTTGAATTTGTTTTTTTTGATAGAGAAAGCTGAGCCAAATTTCTGATTATCCTGTCAAGTTGTTCGGCTACAGTACCAGGGGTGGAGATAATATCTTACCTGCCCCATAGTTCTAGAAGCCACACCTTTACACTTTGCCCCTTGACAAATTCAGAAATAGCAGTTCTGAAAAAACCCTATTAAAACTAAAAGACAAAATACAAAACATACTCTCCTTTTCATACATTTTCAGAGTAGGCTCACTCCAAAAATATACTAAAAGGCTACACTACAAAACTGAAATATTTAAACTAATACTAGACACCTCTTTATTCAATTAACAAAACATTTAATGATTCGACGGTTTTCAGCTAAAACCGACAAAGCCTCTCAACCCTTCGACTCGTGACACCGCTTTGTGACTCTGAGCGCTAGCAAGCCACTTCCGCTCTCGATCCCCTCGAGCCGCCTGAATGCTTGTCCTGGCTTCCCTCTCGCAAACTCGGTCGTCACACCCTCGCATTCAGCCATCCATCCAAGTCTCGCTCGGTCTCTTCGTGCACTCTTGAGAGCTTCTCCAACTTCGCCTGGCCTCCCTGATCCTCCGACATCAAGCTCCCCGTTGTAGGACCGAAAGTAGCGACCAGAGGGGGGTGAATGGGTGCCTAAAAAATTCTTTCGAATCAATGGCCTGCTCCCAACACCCAACGCACCTCAACAAACTTAGCAAAAAAAGGTAAACAGATCAACAGAGCCTAAAATGATCTAGCCTAAAAATGACCGGTGTCCTAAACGAAAAGACACCAACACAGTGCTTAAAGGCAGATTAACTGAATATTCAAGACATAGTCATTTTAAGCATCAATAGAACAACAATATAAACAATTTAATTCAAGTTCACACAAATCGAGGTGAAGAATCACAGATCAAAAGTTAATCTCTGAAACGAAGTTCGAAGCCCACAAAAATATTTTGAAGCCTACTTCGGCCTGGATAGGCTGCGGCAATCACTCGAAATCACCGACGCCTGCTCAACAACCTTCGCTAATTGCTTACTCCGAAATAAGACCACAAAAAATTACTTCGAAGAACTTGGTATTCAGCGAAGATTTTAGCGAAAAGACTCTGAAGCAAGCCCCGCACACACTCCAGACAGGCACCCCTTCGCAAGGATGCTCGAAACAAACAACACAACACGAATCAGTGGATTTCTGAAGTACATCCTACAAACTTCGCTGTGATCACGTGAAAACAAAACATCTGGATTACTTCGCACGAGCTATGTACAGAAGGCTACACTGAACTCCGTGGGACCCTCGCTAAGGCTCCGAACCCCTCGCTTAACCTAGGCGGAGACCTTCGTGCACCTCGCCAAAATCTTCGCACTGAGTACACTCCGAACCTACACTAGACTGACCTGCTGCCAGAAATGCGCAAGACCCTTGAACTTTTCTCAAAACACAAGAGCTGAAGCCCTGAAAGAGTCTAAAAACCTAGCTGATAGGAGCTATGGAAGATGGCAGTGCTGCCACGCATTGAGCACCTAGAAAGCTGGCTGCATGCAAACAAGTAGTACACACCTGCCAGCTAGCTGCTGCAGCTAGACACAAGATGAAAGCAATAGAAGCCTCTAGCAGCAGGAAAAACATGCTACAACTATGCATCCCTAGGTACAGCCTATCAGAAGAACAGTACGGCAGAGAAGACCCAAAAAAAACAAGACAAAAACTAGAATCCTGGCAAGAAGACTAATTCGCAGAAAACAGTTCTTGAGACAAAACAGCCAAGCACACGAAAGGAGAGGTTAAAAAAACGAAACACATAGCCAGACTCAGACTGAACCAACTGCAGCACCTATGCGCTAGCTATACAGTAAACATCAGAAGCACGAAGAAAACTGTTCATGCAAATAGACTCGAAATAATCTCTCAGGCACACATACACAAGACAGACGCACATAACAAAGCATCTTATAAATGCATCCACAGTAACGCACGATTGAAAAGATAGGAAGAATAAAATCTAATCCAGTGGTTTCTCGACGTGCCTGAGACGAAGCGGATCCTGACGTGCGTGCGAAGAGGAGTGGCGGTGGAGAAGAACAAACGCCAGGAGATGAACACCAAAAAGTGACCCAATCTTTTAGTATTAGAAAAGTAATTTCAGAAAGGGTAACCCTAACCCTAGGGATTGGGGCCCTATTTATGGGCAGCCCAATGGCTTAAGAAAATACCAAAAGACCCTTATGGTTTTTTACAGACGCTGAAATAAAATGGAAAAGACCAAACTTCCCTTAGGATATTTTTACAGACTCGACTGACTGACTGTGGGCCTAAGGACAAAATAGTAAACTCATAATTACAGATGACTTATCCTGAAGCGAAGATTTTGTAGTGACTACGGCTTCGCCTCAGAACGGTCTGATCTGAGATCAGCGGTCGTCAGTTTTGCACCAAAACTGACAAAGCGTCCACCGACTTTGCACCAGGTACCCGGATTGGCCGGCTCGATTCCGCAGCTCTCTCAGCCCGGCAATCACTCGCCGCCCGTGTACATGAGTCAATCCTGGTCAACAGCCCAGTGGATCCTCTGCTGCTCCTAGCCCATGTACCCGGATTGGGCCAGCCCGACTTCGCGGCCCCTCTGCCCGACAGTCGCTCGCTGCCCGTGTACCTGAGTCACATGCGGCCAAGACACAACAGGTCTTCTCTCCTCTTCTTGTCCTCTTTGACTTTCATTGACAATCACTCATCACATCTGGAGCCATGAGGCCCACGCTCTTCAGCATGGCTCCTTAATCTCCCCCTTGATGAATGCATTGTCAACACTTCTCTTCATCAGCTCTCCAGTACCTACGAGCACATATGGAAACATGAAAACAAAACACAAGAAAACAGAGAAGAAAAAAATAAAGTAAAAGTTTAACCCTAATGACCAGAAGCCGAACAAAAACAAGAAAGCGGTCATTATGGTTAACCAAAAGTAAAGACTCAAAACGAGTGCAATCTCATAATTTTCAATAAGGATATTCAAAGAGTAAGGATAAACGAGACAAAAACTCCCCGTGAAACAAATCCCAGAGAAAGCCAAAACTCCCCCTTAAACTCTTCTCCCAAAATTTCTCCCCCTTGTTGACAATTGGACTCATCAAGCGAGACTAAATGCACTCTAAAGAGACACAGACTCCCCCTGAAATGCAACTCCCCCTCGAAATATGCAATGAATGCAACTGGGGTGCAGGTGGAGTGTATAAAGCATGCTTCTCAGATATGATTGACTACAATTACAACATCTAGCAGGTATAGCAAAAGACATACTGTCTAAGACACATGGCATGATCAGTGCAATAGGTGATGTCTAAAGAAAGTCATTAGCACACATTTTTCAATTTTTGCAAACAAAAGCATCACCACATTTCTAGTTGACAAGCAAGTTAAAGCATGAGATGCAAAAGCTAACTGGTATCTACCAAGATAAGCATTGTCCAAAACAAAGTGCTTCAACAAACTTGTTATCTTTGTAATTTTAAGGCTTTTTCTTTTTCCTTTTTCATTTTTGCCAGGGGTTATTTGCATGTCAAACCTTATGCTGACCGACCAAGTCAAGCCTAGGCCAGAACTGAACCATCAGAAGCTTAAGACATTGGTCTTGGCATATATTACACTGTCCTAGTTCATACCAAAGTGCTATGGTAAGTAGTCCCGAATAATGCAATGCGACAAAGCAAACCCTCCTGGATCTTTTCAACTCAAGTGTAAAAAGGCATGGAATTGTCATTCAATTTTGATTTTTATCATTTTTATAGCCCATTTTCCATGTTAAAGCATATAGATGTCCAAGTTGCATATCTGCATCTATGTGAGGAACCAACTACAAGGCATGTAACAGATAGCAAAAGCATTCAGCCTACACATGCTAGTTACCAAAGGCAATGGTTATCATTTTTCAATTTTAAAGCATAAAAGCCATGCATATGACAGATATCAGACATATCACGTTAACTGAAACAAAGCATGATCATCGACAAGTAATCAAAAGTGTGTACCAGCTAGAAAAAGTAAAGCAGATCAATCATATAACAGAAGCAGGCTCAAAGTGTGATATGTGAATATGCATGATATGAACACAAACAAAAAGACTCAAGAAAAAAGTAAAAAAGAAAGAAAACTGACTCAAAATATCCTAAAAAGGATACACAACACCCAAATCCCCTCGTAAATGCTCAAAGGTAGACTAATCCAGGGGTTTAGTGAAAATGTCAGCCAACTGATTATGGGTATCAACATGAACAAGGTCAATGATACCTTTCTCATATTGATCCCTCAGAAAGTGAAAGCGCACATCAATGTGTTTGGTTTTTGAATGGAGACAAGGGTTTTTCCCTACACTAATTGCACTGGTGCTGTCGCAAAACAGAGGAACTCTAGTCGGAAAGAACAACCCAAAGTCTCGCAAAGTGGAAATCATCCAAACTAACTGTGAGCAGCAGCTAGCAGCAGCTACATACTCAGCCTCAATGGTCGAAAGTGCAACTCCAGACTGCTTTCAAGAAGACCAAGAGACAAGAGAAGAACCAAGAAACTAGCAAGTACCAGAAGTCGACTTGAGATCCAATCGGCACCCACCAAAATCAGCGTCTGAAAATCCAGATAAATCAAGAGATGATGATTCTGAGTAATAAAGACCAAGATCAGGCGCATAGGTAAGATACCTAAAAATGCGCTTGACAGCCTGCCGATGAGACGCGCGTGGTGAAGACTGGAAGCGCGCGCACAGTCCTACGACGAACTGTATGTCTGGCCCCGTCGCCGTCAAGTACAACAGTGAACTGATCATCCCTCGAAACTCTCTCTCGTTGACCTTGACGCCGCTCTCGTCCTTGTCCAGGCCCCTAGATGTACCCATTGGGGTCATCTGCGGCTTCAGCTCTCCACCAAAGTCGAACTTCTTCAACATGTCCCGTGTATACTTACTCTGGTGGATGAAGGTGCCGTCCTTGGTCTGCTTGATCTGGAGCCCTAGGAAATACTTGAGCTCACCCATGAGGCTTATCTCAAACTCGCTGTGCATCTGCTCAGAAAACTTGGACACAAAAGCATCAGTAGTACCACCAAAAATGATATCATCCACGTATATCTGAGCAACCAAGAAATCTGAGGCATCTCTGAGCAAGAAAAGAGTTTTATCCACAGAACCCATCACAAAGCCCTTCCCCAACAAAAACTGCTTCAACCGGTCATACCAAGCCTTGGGGACTTGCTTCAGACCGTATAAAGCTTTTTGCAGCTTAAAAACATGTCGAGGAAACATTGGGTTTTCAAAACCGGGGGGTTGCCTAACATAGACTTCCTCCTCTATGTACCCGTTCAAAAAAGCACTCTTGACATCCATTTGAAAAAGCTTAAAACCCTTCGAAGCGGCAAAAGCTAAGAGAATGCCAATGGACTCAAGACGGGCAACATGGGCAAAAGTCTCTTCAAAGTCAATACCCTTCTTCTGACAAAAACCCTGGGCCACTAGTCGAGCTTTGTTGCGCACCACAACCCCATCTTCACCTTGCTTCTTCTTGAACACCCACTTGGTGCCTATGGGGTTGCATCCAGGTGGTAGCTGAACCAGTGTCCAACCCCGATTGCGGACAAAATTCTCAAGCTCTTCTTGCATAGCATTAATCCAATTCGAATCAGAAAGAGCATGAGAAACGTCTCTAGGCTAAAAAGATGCAATAAAAGTTGATTCAGCAAACACAGCAAGCGAGTCAACAGAAGAACGCAAAGTCCTCTCAGACAAATCACCGATGATGAGCTCTGAGGGGTGATCACACTGAACTGCTCGTGATCCCTAGTGATCTGAAGTCACCTCACCGGAGTCAGCAGCTGGCACCTCTGGACTCGACTGAGGGGGCTCGATCGAAGCGGAAGAAGTGATTAGAGGTCCGCCCTCGTCCTCAGTCGAAGTCTCAGAAGGTGTGGGTTCTGCAGGCTGTGCAGAAGGCCCACCCTCATCAACAGCTGGAGCGTCATCATCTTCCTCGAAGATGGACTCTCCGAGCTCACCATCTCCAGACAGCTCAAAAGAAGGAGTCAAAGAAGGCAAGGACTCATCAAAAGAAACCTCACAAGTCTCGACAAGCTGCTAGGAGTCGAGGTTCCAAACACGGATTCCTCAAGAATTTAAAGCATAACCAAGAAAGACTCCATCCCAGCAACGAGACTCAAACTTATACAAATGCCCTCCCTTCTTGAGCACAAAGCACTTGCAGCCAAACGCTCGTAGGTGGCTCACCTTGGGCTTTCTACCAAACCGCAACTCATATGAAGTCTTATCTAGGTAAGCTCTAAGAAAAATGCGGTTGGCCAGATAGCAAGCCGTGTTCATGGCTTCAGCCCAAAAACGCCTAGGAGTCTTGTGTTCATCGAGCATTGTCCTGGCCATCTCGACTAGCGTGCGGTTCTTTCGTTACACAACGCCGTTCTGTGGGGGAGTGTAAGGAGCAGAAAACTGATGATCAAGACCCTGATCACTACAGAAGCTGACGAATTGAGAGTTCTTGAACTCAGAGCCGTTGTTAGAGCGAATCGCTCGCATTCGACCATTGTTCTCATTCTTCAGCTTCAAAATCAGGTCATGAACGAAATAAAAAGTCTCATCCTTAGACTCCAAGAAGAAAACCCATGAAAATTGAAAAAAATCATCAACGATCACAAGCGCGTACCACTTCCCACCGACTGAGCGTACCCGAGCTGCACCAACAGTGTCCATGTGTAACAGCTCACCCAGGTACGAAGTCATCACCTGAGTCATAGGTGAGTGAGAAGCGAAAACCATTTTCCCATGACGACGGGGATGGAAAACTAGATCCTTCTCCATCTTAAGCTTGGGCAATCCTCGGATGAGGTCCATAGAGCTCAATCTGACTAGCAGATCAAAACTCAAATGGCCCAACCTCCTATGCCACTTCCAGAGCTCAGAGGAGGATCCAACAATCAAACATCGAGAAGGGCCAAAAGAACTAGAGAAGTCAATCCGAAAAACCTTACCGAAGGGTAAGATCTGGCAAATCAAAGACCCTCTAGAATCAACAACAGAAGATCTGCCCTTCTTAAAACGAACCTCCAAACCATCCTCAAGAAGGTGCGAAATAGAAATTAAATTGAAGTTCAAATTTCCAATCAAAGCAATGTTCTTCAAAGAGAAATGGTCTGAGATGCGAATTGAGCCAATGCCGTGTACCTTCCCTTGACCACTGTTACTGAAGGTGATGTATTCCTTGGAGCTCGGGGGAGAGAGACTGGATAACCATCTGCGATGTCCCATCATGTGGTGAGAGCATCCTGAATCGATGATCCATACATCCTCTAGTCCCCGATCCTGCATAATCAGTGGTTGTAAGGGGGAGCAAATGGTCCGGCACCAGGTTTAGCAAAAGAACTAAACCAGTGTCGAGCCATCTGCTCAAAAGATGGAAAGCAGAAATCATCATAGGAGTCTGGACCAAAACGCGGCTCAAAACACGGTCCTCTGTTCTGCCTAAAACCTCGGCCACGAGGTCTAGGACCGTATCCAAAACGACCTGAAGTTCTGCCAGATCGAACACCACCCTTCGGAGCATGGACATGAAAGTCATCTCCTCTACCACCACCTACACGACGTGGCCTAGCCTCTAGACTCTCCCCGCGTCGAGGAACTCTCAGTCTACCACCCTACTGGTAGAACTGCTCCTGGCCACCACGAGCTCTCTCTGCTCTCTCAACCTGCTTCCTCCTGAAGCAAAACTCCACAAGATGCCCATCTTTCTGACAAAACTCACAGTGGTAAGTGGGCTTCTTAGGATGTGGTTGAGGCTTGGGGTTCTTGAGCTTGGTGGTGTTGGGTATAGTCTCCTTGGTGTGAGAAGGTCCAGGAAGAGAGTCTAGAGAAGTGCGGAGGTGTTTGGGCTTTGGAACCCAGATGGTCTTCTTGGGTGGAGCTTTAGGCTGTTCTTGGAACACTCCATCCTTGGGCTGACTAGCCTGGAAAGACTCAGTGGAGTGAGTCTTGGGGTATCTCTGTTCAGGAGTCATTTTACTCCACTCCACTGCCCGGCTAATAGCACTCTCAAAATTAGCCTTGGTGTAGGTGTAGCCTACCCCAAACCCATCCTGCCTTTTAAACTGTTGGATCATCATGCCGAGTTGTGGCTCTCTGGCACTCACCCAACTCAGGATCTGACGGAGGTAAAAGTTTTGATTCTGAACATCACCTAGCTCCTCTCTCAAGGACGCTAGAACCTCCACCTGAGACAAGCAGGTCGCACACTCTCTATCAACATGGACATACTTTTCGGCTTTCAGCTTGATCAACTCCAATCTAAGAGACAAGCAGTTCTCATAGAAAGTGGGTGGAACTGACAGTGTCTCAAGCTCTAGCCTAGTTCGCTCCAGCTCAGCTCTAACTCTCTCCAAATCACCCAATTGTTCATCACCCTTGGCTTTCAGCTCAGCTAAACTAGCTAGATGGGATGGGCAATCAACATAGGGTATGACGACAGTGGCATGAGCATATTTCAGCTCCGGCTGAATGCTCAAGGTCAGTGGCCAAAGCGTCCCTCTCATCAACCCTTTCTATGTACCTGGACTTCAGAGTCGTCAGGTCACACAACAACACCTCACACTTTGGGCACTCACTGCTATCACTCAAGCAAGGAGAATAAGATAGACTCTCAATTCTGCCGTTGGCCACGACAAGCTCACTCTGAAGTTCATTTATCCTCTTCTTAGCCCCTCTAAGCAGTTTTTCCCGATATTTCAACTCCTGACGATTACTTTCAAGTAAATCAACGATTTCACGTTCGTAAGAGGATACCTTTTCATTGTCGTCGTCATCGGAGTCATCGGAGGAGCCCTTCTCTTCCTTATCCCTAAGGGCCATTGAGAAGAAGCTCTTGCGGGATCTTTGGCGTTGATGTGAGTGGCTCTTCGGCCTATCTCTGAAGGCCATGAAGCAGAGGCCCGCCGGATCATCCTTGTCCTTCCCCTTTCTTATCACGATCTCCTCATCGCTTGAGCTTGATGAAGAGGAAGAAGACGTAGACCGCTTGGAGTAGCTCTTCTCCATCTCGGCGAAGAAGGCCTTGTCGTGCTTCTTGTTCTCACGCCAGTAGTCCTTCAGGGCTTTTCTGAAGAATCTGGTCTTTGGCTTGCCCTTTGTGAAGGAGGAGTTGTCGTGCTTGCTGGAGTCATAGAAGCCACCACCGGTACCATTCTTGTGACCATTGCACTTGGGGCAGTCGGCGATGAAGTGACCTAGATCACCACATTCTTGTGCCGTGTATTTTGAACATTCTCTTATCATAGACACGACACACCCAGTTGTTAAACAGACAAAGGTCATCATCTCCTAACAACTCGAGCTGGTCCTCAGTGATAGACATCAAGGAGAACCCAGCACAGCTCATAGAAGAGGGTTCAGTAGAAGGTGTAGCAAGGGGCAGGGTTTTTGATCCAGAGCCAGTGAGATTTGATCTCAACTGGGTATCAACCTCAGTGGCCTTCATCTTGCTAAACAACTCAGAAATTGTTAAGGTATCATAAGAAGTGCTCTCAATGATAGAGGATACCTTGATATCCCAGATCTTAGGGTCCAAGGTATGGAGAACCTTGAGTGCCTGCTCATGATCTGAGACTAACTAAACTCCCTCGGCCTTGTTGGCCCGAAGCTTGTTGATGATCGATTGAAAATGACCAAACAAAGCTTCAACGAATTCACCCGGCTTCTGTGTGAAATTTTCATATTCACGCCGGTAGGTCTGATAGAGCCGAGCCTTGACCTGGGCTGTTCCCTCATGGTGTGCATGGAGGGTAGCCCAGATCTCTGTAGCAGTGGTGAGATGGATCACATGCTCAAATTCAGTGGGACCTAAGCCAGAAAACAAAATGTTCACTGCTTTGTTGTTGTTCTGATGCTGGGCGATAATATCAGGAGTATTACGCTCAGCAACAGGTAATACTGTGAAAGTAGCGTGAACACAAATGTCTCAAATGTCCGAGCTTTGGCTCATGAGATAGGCTCGCATGCAAGTCTTCCAATAATTATAGCCATAAGCTTCTAAGGACGGGACCTTTCTAGGAGAAATCATGATCACTACTAGGGTTTAGAACTGGTTAAGGTGTGGAAAAACCCTAACCAGGCTCTGATACCACTTGTAGGACCAAAAGTAGTGACTAGAGGGGGGTGAATGGTCGCCTAAAAAATTCTTTCGAATCAATGGTCTGCTCCCAACACCCAACGCACCTCAACAAACTTAGCAAAGAAAGGTAAACAGATCAACAGAGCGTAAAATGATCTAGCCTAAAAACGACCGGTGTCCTAAACGAAAAGACACCAACACAGTGCTTAAAGGCAGATTAACTGAATATTTATGACACAGTCATTTTAAGCATCAATAGAACAACAATATAAACAATTTAGTTCATGTTCACGCAAATCGAGGCGAAGAATCACAGATCAAAAGTTAATCTATGAAATGAAGTTCGAAGCCCACAAAAATATTTCGAAGCCAACTTCGGCCTGGACAGGCTTCGACCATCACTCGAAATCTCCGAAGCCTGCTCAACAACCTTCGCTGATTGCTTACTCCGAAATCAGTCCACAAAAAATTACTCCAAAGAACTTGGTATTCAGCGAAGTTTTCAACGAAAAGACAATGAAGCAAGCCTCGCACACACTCCGGACAGGCACCTTCGCAAGGATGCTCGAAACAAACAACACAGCTCGAATTAGTGGATTTTTGAAGTACGTCCTGTAGACTTCGTTGTGATCACGTGAAAACAAAACATCTGGATTACTTTGCACGAGCTATGTACCGAAGGCTACACTGAACTTCGTGGGACCCTCGCTAAGGCTCTGAACCCCTCGCTTAACCTGGGTGGAGACCTTCGCGCACCTCACCAAAATCTCCACACTGAGTACACTCCGAACCTACACTAGACTGACCTGCTGCCAGAAATGCGCAAGACCCTAGAACTTTTCTCAAAACACAAGAGCTGAAGCCCTGACAGAGTCTAAAAACCTAGCTGATAGGAGCTATGGAAGATGGCAGTGCTGCCACGCATTGAGCACCTAGAAAGCTGGCTGCATGCAAACAAGTAGTACACACCTGTCAGCTAGCTGCTGCAGCTAGATACAAGCCGAAAGCAACAGAAGCCCCTAGCTGCAGGAAAAACAGGCTACAGTTATGCAACCCTAGGTACAGCCTATCAGAAGAACAGTACAGCAGAGAAGACCCAAAAAAAACAAGACAAAAACTAGAATCCTGGCAAGAAGACTAATTCACAGAAAATAGTTCTTGAGACAAAACAGCCAAGCACACGAAAGGAGAGGTTACAAAAACGAAACACGTAGCCGGACTCAGACTGAACCAACTGCAGCACCTATGCACTAGCTATACAGTCAAGATCAGAAGCACGAAGAAAACTGTTCATGCAAATACACTCGAAATAATCTCTTAGGCACGCATACACAAGACAGACGCACATAACAAATCATCTTATAAATGCATCCATAGTAACACACGATTGAAAAGATAGGAAGAATAAAATCTAATCCAGTGGTTTCTCGACGTGCCTGAGATGAAGCGGATCCTGACGTGCGTGTGAAGAGGAGTGGCGGCGGAGAAGAACAAACGCCAGGAGATGAACACCAAAAAGTGACCCAATCTTTTAGTATTAGGAAAGTAATTTCAGAAAGGGTAACCCTAACCCTAGGGATTGGGGCCCTATTTATAGGCAGCCCAATAGCCTAGGAAAATACCAAAAGACCCTTACTGTTTTTTACAAATGCTGTAATAAAATGGAAAAGACCAAACTGCCCTTAGGATATTTTTATAGACTCGACTGACTGACTGTGGGCCTAAGGACAAAATAGTAAACTCCTAATTACAGATGACTTATCCAGAAGCGGAGCTTTCGTAGCGACTATGGCTTCGCCTCACAACGGTCCGATCCGAGATCAGCGGTCGTCAGTTTTGCGCCGAAACTAACAAAGCGTCCACCGACTTTGCACCAGGTACCCGTATTAGGCCGGCCCGATTCCGCAACAGCCGAGTGTACCTGAGTCAATCCTGGTCAACATCCCAGTGGATCCTCTGCTGCTCCTAGCCCATGTACCTGGATTGGGCCAGCCCAATTTCGCGGCCCCTCTACCCGACAGTCGCTCGCTGCCCGTGTACCTGAGTCACATGTGGCCCAGACACAACAGGTCTTCTCTCCTCTTCTTGTCCTCTTTGACTTCCATTGACAATAACTCATCACATCTGGAGCCATGAGGCCCACGCTCTTCAGCAAAGCTCCTCACCCGCTCGACCCTCGATCACCCGCTGTCGACAGTCGGTCAGCATCTTCACCCTGCACAAACAAGACAAGCGAAAACAAGAACGCAATGCACTGCCAAAACCCTCGGCAGCCAAACTTCTTTTTACATCAAACCCCTCGATGCACTCAACCAACCTCAACCACTCAAACGCTCATCCTTGTCAATCACTCATCATCCAGACCGAAACCAGCCTTGGTTTCTCACAACAGTATCTCAAGTGGGTCTGTCCAACACCATGTTCACCAACATGTGTCCACATCACTGATTTGACATCTCTATGTCTATGATTTGTGAAACACAATCATCAATTAGTCGGATGTACTAATCCATGTATCATCACTGTCCCACGTGATGACAAGATTAGGGACCCTTTTGAACAACATCGTTATACAACAAATAGTTTCACATAACAAGTCGTACTCATTAATTAAATGCAAACGATATTTATTCAAGGAACAAGATAACAATTATCCTAATACATTAGCATAGACTCTACTAGCATCTTCTACAAACACATGACTCACTCACGCAAGTATCTAATACCCATGGAGCTCATATGCGCCTCATGCTTGGGTTGTGGAAGAGGCTTCGTCAACGGATCCGCCATGTTCAAATCCGTGTGCACCTTACAAATCTTCATATCACCTCTCTCAATGTTCTTGTGGATCAGGTGATATTGCCGAAGTATATGTTTGGATTTCTGGTGCGATCTAGGCTCCCTGGCTTGCGCAATGGTACCACTATTATCATAATAGAGGTCCACTGGACTGGACGCACTAGGAACAACACCCAACTCAGAAACAAACTTCCTGATCCAAATGACCTCCTTCGCCGCTTCTGAAGCAGCGATATACTCAGCTTCTGTTGTAGAATCGGCCACCGTCTCTTTCTTGGAACTTTTCCAACTCACTACGCCTCCATTGAGGCAGAACACAAAATCAGATTGTGATCGAGAATCATCTTTATCAGTCTGAAAGCTAGCATCCGTGTAACCACTTACAACGAGATCCCCTTCACCACCGTATACCAGGAAAATTTCCTCAGTCCTTCTCAAGTACTTGAGAATACTCTTTACTACAGCCCAATGATTTTCACCCGAGTTCAATTGGTACCTTCTCGTAACACTTAGAGCATACGACACATCTTGGCATGTACACAACATGGCATACATGATGGATCCAATTGCGGAGGCATACGGGATCGCACTCATCTTCTCTAGCTCATCAGGTGTCACAGCACACTGAGTCTTACTAAGAGAAATACCATGTGACATTTCCAGAAAACCCTTCTTAGAATTCTGCATTTTGAACCGTTTCAAAACCTTGTCAATGTACATACTTTGGCTTAATACAATTAACCGTTTTGATCTATCTCTATATATCTTTATGCCCAAAATGTATGCTGCCTCTCCAAGATCTTTCATCGAAAAACTATTTTTCAGTGAAGTATTGACATCATTCAACAAAGGAATGTCATTTCCGATCAACAATATGTCATCCACATATAAGGCCAGAAACACAAGTGAGCTCCCACTAGCCTTCTTGTAAACACAAGGTTCTTCTTCGTTCTTGATGAAGCCAAACCCTTTGACTACCTCATCAACACGAAGATTCCAACTCCGAGAAGCTTGCTTCAATCCATAAATGGAATTTAGAAACTTACAAACCTTCCCAGCATTCCTCGGACCGTCAAGACTGATGAGGACATCAGTACATCTACACCAGCAGCACCTTCTTCGGCGCCATCTCCTTCTGGGACAATCACGAGGGCCCATGCAAGAGAGCTGAACTTCGTCATACTACTAAATAATGAAGGCCCAGAAGAATAAACGCGGGCATGCCTAGAGTCGGCCTCCCTAGGGGCGCCCCCCTCCTTGGCCGTCCACATTAGGGGCTGCGCCCACCTCTCCCCCTCTATTTAAATAGAGCCTTGTCATTCCCATAGACTCGAGTTTTGATTTACAATTAGCTTTTGCAACTTTCGACATGCGCCAAACAACGCTGTCCACGTGTGTTTCACAACTCCACCTTGAGTGATATTCATATTGCTCGCATCTTTTTCTTGTTCGTTCTTCGGTTGTGAACAGGAAACGATCTTCACGATCAGGCTGATCTTGCATCAACAAGGTTGGTAACCACATGGAGTTGGTTCAACGATTGCATTGGTGCTTCGGGTTTGCTCGTCATAGTCGGATCGTGAGAGTCTTCTTCCACCAAATCGAAGTTATCTCCACTCACCGAAAGATCGGGCACTTCAGCTCTATCAAGTGGTATCAGATTTTTCGGGTTGATCGGTGAGTTTATCGAGTGTTTGTCCCTTCCTACAGTCCACAAAACTAAAACACAAAAATATATTTCAGGTTAGATCCTTGTCCCAGCACCTTTTTGAGCCTTGCACTATCTTTCAATAATTTGCTTTGTTGAATTTGTGTGCTTACGCGTGTCATTGTTGCTGGTTACTTTGTGCATCATCATTTGCATATCACACAACCCCCCTGGCCGTGCGCCCCTCCCTCCCGTGCCTTGTGTGTCATTTGGAAAGTTACAAAAAATATAGGTTGCCTCATTCTGATCAACCTCATTTGAGAAAGTTTTGGTCACCTACCATACAAAGGGCAGTCAATTATTGCTAGTTGCCTAATATTGATCACCCCCGTTTGAGAAAGTTTTGGTCGCCTACCATACAAAGGGCAGGTTGCCTCATTCTGATTAATCTCATTTGAGCAAGTCTTGGTCGCCTACCATACAAAGGGCCCTCAATTATTGCTGGTTGCCTAATTTTGTTTGCAAGTTTCTCCAGATAAAAAAAGAAAAACACCAAGGAGGCGACCCCCCTGGCCGTGCGCCCCTTCCCCCCTTCCATCCCTGCTCACGTCTTTTGTTCCCCTATTCGTGTGCCACTTTTTGCACTTTGTTTCCAGCAGCTTTGGTTACATATTTGGCACTATAATTCAACCTTGCATTATTGTTTGATTGTGCTAATCCTTGTTTTGAGTGCAGCCTACCAAGAACTCCACATAGTTCTACAACGGGCGGATTTTGTTGCTCCAGGCAATCGCTGCTCCAATCTTTCGCCGGTTCCACCTGTTGGTTGGAGGTCACCCCTGTGCGTTTGGTAAGAACGGATAAGAATTTGATAACAGCACGTCTGTGAGCGACTGATCCACATCCTTGTTGTCATAGGCTTTGCTTTGTGTTTGCGCTAACTATGGCAGGCGACGACGAAATGAAGGATACACAGCTGCTGGTGTAGGACCGAAAGTAGCGACTAGAGGGGGGGGGGTGAATGGGCGCCTAAAAATTCTTTCGAATCAATGGCCTGCTCCCAACACCCCAACGCTCCTCAAAAGACTTAGCAGGAAAATGTGAACAGATCGATAAATCCTAAAAGTATCTAGCCTATAAACGATCGGTGTCCTAGACAAAGAAACACCAACACAGTGCTAATAGGCAGATTAACAGATCATTCAAAACATGGCAGATCAAGGTTCATCACAACAATTCAAACTGAGTGCACGTGAAAGAAATGAGGAGTTACTGTTCAAAGTTGTCTCCAGTAAGGTACTTGATGAAGCCTGCTGTGTCGAAGCCTGCAGTGTCGAAGCCTGCAGTATCGAAACCTGCAGATGTCGAAGGTCGTCGATCGAAGTCTGCAATGTCGAAGTGCGTAGCTGTCGAAGCCAAGAAAGTCGGAGTGTGTTCGAAAACGGCAAGTGCTAAAACATTCGAAGCCTGCTTCTCTGCAGGGCTTCGCTAAGACCTTCGGTATGGACTTCGACCTCAGTCAAAAACACATACGAGGCCTACTTTGAAAGTGCGATGTTCAAAGTTAATTGCCGAAGGTTGCTTTTACTGACGAGGTGCACTAATCGAAGTATGCCTCGAACACTCAAAGCTCAACAAAACTGCAAAGCCTACAGATTATGCGAAGGGCAAAGGAATGCCAAAGGGTGCTGCCTCTGAACCGAAGGTCACACAAAAACAGGAGCTACTTAAACAATTCGAAGATGGGAAGAAAGCCAGCGAAGCCTGGTCAAACATCAGCTGTCGGAGTCTATTTAAAGTTTGCAGGGACTAGCTTTCCTGAAGCCTGCCTTCGCAGTGACTTCGCACGGACAAACACTGCCTTCGCGTAAGCTTAGTACTGATGAGGCCTGCCTTTGTAGGGACTTCACAAGGACTCAATAAAAAAACCGACACAGGATGCGAGGTATTTAACACCGAACACCAGCAAAAGTTTCGAACATAAACGTTACAGCGAAGGCTGTAGGTCAGCGAAGTACATGAATAAAAACCTTGAGACCTTTAAATATTTCAACGAGGTATACTCAGTTATATTTCGGATCGAGGTATGCTTCGAAAGAGAGAAAACAGAGTGATTTGGCTGCAGGGAAAAACACGGTTAATCAACACGCAAAGTAAAAACTTCAATGTTGCTAGCTCTCTGACCTCCGAATAAATAATCTGAACACACCAAGTAGTGCTCAACAGTACAGGCGTACATAAATTTTCCTTCTCTTGATCAGAACATCAAGCTGAAATAAATTAATAGAAAAATCCAAGTGGCTGACACATTGCAATGAACACAAGCTAGCATGCGTTGAAACTGTGAGACAAACAAGGTTGTTCTAGACCATAGACTATAGCTAAGAGTCTGCACAGCAGTGCTACAACAGCAGGAGGCTACTACTAGCCTGCCGGCTAGCCTATGCTAAAGCCAAAACTAGCTGCCGAAAGAAACTAGTCCAACCTATAGCTTTTCAAAGCAAATAAAAGCATGAAGAAAAACAACAAGCCAGTTGCACAAACTGAACAGAGCCACAAATAAAATTTTAGCGCACAGAACACAGAGATCAAAGTAGCAGCATGATTATAAAGACCAACCAGAGAACACGGCAAAGAAACCGATCGCAGGAAAACTATGATTTAAATCAAAATCGGATTATCTCTCGGTTGAGTATGAATCAAACAGCGGCGGCAGAACTTACAAACAAACATAGAATGAACAAAAAGTCTGGCGGCGCACAAAACAGGAGTAGGTGAGGTGAACACTGATTTTTAGATTGAAGTGTGTTACCCTAACCCTAGGGATTGGGGCCTATTTATAGGCAGCCCAATAAATGGGGAAAATGCAGAAATACCCCTAGGGTTTTTTACAGACCATGAAAATAAATGGAAAAGACAAAACTGCCCTTAGGATATTTTTACAGACTCGACTGACTAACTGTGGGCCTAAGGACAAAATAGTAAACTCCTGTTTATAGATGACTTATCCGGAAGCTATGCTTTCGTAGCGACTACGGCTTCTCTTCAGGACAGTCCGATGCGAGATCAGCGGTCGTCAGTTTTGCGCCGAAACTGACAAAGCGTCCACCGACTTTGCACCAGGTACCCGGATTGGGCCAGCCCGATTCCACAGCTCTCTCAGCCCGGCAACCGCTCGCCGCCCGTGTACCTGAGTCAAACCTAGTCAACAGCCCAGTGGATCCTCTACTGCTCCTAGCCCATGTACCCGGATTGTGCCAGCCCGACTTAGCGGCCCCTCTGCCCGACAATCGCTTGCTGCCCGTGTACCTGAGTCACACGCGGCCCAAACGCAGCAGGTCTTCTCCTCTTTTCAGTCCTCTTTGACTACCGTTGACAATGACTCATCACATGTGGAGCCATGAGGCCTACACTCTTCAGCATGGCTCCTCAATCTCCCCCTTGATGAGTGCATTATCAACACTTCTCTTCATCAGCTCTCTAGTACCTACGAGCACACGTGGAAACACAAAAACAAAGCACAAGAAAACAGAGAAGAAGAAAATAAAGTAAAAGTTTAACCCTAATGACCAAAAACCGAATAAAAGCAAGAAGCGGTCATTATGGTTAACCAAAAGTAAAGACTCAAAACGAGTGCAATCTCAGAATCATCTCAAAACGAGTGCAATCTCAGAATCATCAACAAGGATATCAAAAGAGTAAGGACAAACGGGACAAAAACTCCCCCAGAAACAAATCCCAGAGAAAGCCGAAACTCCCCCTTAAACTCTTCTCCCAAAATATCTCCCCCTTGTTGACAACTGAACTCATCGAGAGATACTAAAATGCACTCTAAAGAGACTCCCCCTGAAATGCAATGAATGCAACTGGGGTGCAGGTGGAGTGTAGAAACCATGCTTCTCAAATATGATTGACTGCAATTACAACATCTAACAAGTATAGCAAAAAACATACTGTCTAAGACACATGGCATGATCAGTGCAACAGATGATATCTAAAGAAAGTCATTGGCAAGCATTTTTCAATTTTTTGCAAACAAAAGCATCACCACATTTTCCAGATGACAAGCAAGGTAAAGCATGAGATGCAGAGGCTAACTGATATCTACCAAGATAAGCATTGTTCAAAACAAAGTGCTTCAGCAAACTTGTTATCTTTTAAATGTTCAGGTTTTTTCATTTTCCTTTTTCATTTTTGCCATGGGATATTTGCATGTCAATCCTTATGCTAACCGACCATGTCAAGCCTAGGCCAAAACTGGACCATCAGAAGCTTAAGACATTGGTCTTGGCATACACTACACTGTCCTAGTTCATACCAAAGTGCTATGGTAAGCAGTCCAGAACAATGTAACGCGACAAAGCAAACCCACTTAGATATTTTCAACTCAAGCATAAAAAGGCATGGAATTTTCATTCATTTTTTATTTTTATCATTTTTATAGCACATTTTCCATGTTAAAGCATAAAGATGTCCAAGTTGCATATCTGCATCTATGTGAGGAACTAGCTACAAGGCATGTAACAGATAGCAAAAGCACTCAGCCTACTCATGCTAGTTACCAGAAGCAATGGTGATCATTTTTCAAGTTTAAAGCATAAAAGCCATGCATATGACAGATATCAGATATATCATGTGAACTGAAACAAAGCATGATCATTGACAAGTAATCAAAAGCTTGTACCAGCTAGAATAAGTAAAGAAGTTCAATCATATAACAGAAGCAAGCTCAAAAGTGTGATATGTGAATATGCATGATATGAACACACACGAAAAGACTCAAGAAAAGAGTAATGAAGAACTGACGCAAAAAAAATATCCTAAAAAGGATACACAGCACCCAAATCCTCTCGTAAACGCTCAAAAGTAGACTGATCCAGGGGTTTGGTGAAAATGTCAGCCAACTGATGATGGGTATCAACATGAACAAGGTCAATGACACCTTTCTCATATTGATCCCGCAGAAAGTGAAAGCGCACATCAATGTGTTTGGTTTTTGAATGGAGACAAGGGTTTTCCCTACACTAATCGCACTGGTGCTGTCGCAAAACAAAGGAACTCTAGTAGGAAAGAATAACCCAAAATCTCGTAACGTGGAAATCATCCAAACCAACTGTGAGCAGCAGCTAGCAGCAGCTACATACTCAGCCTCAATGGTCGAAAGAGCAACTCCAGATTGCTTTCGAGAAGACCAAGACACAAGAGACGAACCAAGAAACTGGCAAGTACCGGAAGTCGACTTGCGATCCAACCGGCACCCACCAAAGTCAGCGTCCGAAAAAACAGAAAAATCAAGAGATGATGATGCTGAATAATAAAGACCAAGATCGGGCGCATAAGTGAGATACCTGAAAATGTGCTTGACAGCCTATCGATGAGACGCGCATGGTGAAGACTGGAAACGCGCGCAGAGTCCCACGGCAAACTGTATGTCCGGTCTTGTCGCCGTCAAGTACAGCAGCGAACCGATCATCCATCAAAACTCTCTCTCATTGACCTTGACGCCACTCTCGTCCTTGTCTAGGCCCCCAGATGTGCCCATTGGGGTCATCTGCGGCTTCAACTCTCCACCAAAGTCAAATTTTTTCAACATGTCACGAGTGTACTTACCTTGGTGGATGAAGGTGCCGTCCTTGGTTTGCTTGATCTGGAGCCCTAAGAAGTACTTGAGCTCACCCATGAGGCTCATCTCAAACTCGCTGTGCATCTGCTCAGAAAACTTGGACACAAGATCATTAGTAGTACCGCCAAAGATAATATCATCCACGTAAATCTGAGCGACTAAAAATCGGAAGCATCTCTGAGCAAGAAAAGATTTTTATCCACAGAACCCATAACAAAGCCCTTCCCCAACAAAAACTGCTTCAACCGGTCATACCAAGCCCTGGGGGCTTGCTTCAACCCGTATAAAGCTTTTTGCAATTTAAAAACATGTCGAAGAAACTTGGGGTTCTCAAAACCGGGGGCTGCCTAACATAAACCTCCCCCTCTATGTACCCGTTCAGAAAAGCACTCTTGACGTCCATTTGAAAAAGCTTAAAACCCTTCGAAGCGGCAAAAGCTAAGAGAATGCGAATGGACTCAAGACGGGCAACAGGGGCGAAAGTTTCTTCAAAATCAATACCCTCCTTCTGGCAAAAACCCTGGGCAACTAGTCGAGCTTTGTTGCGCACCACAACCCCATCTTCACCTTGCTTGTTCTTGAACACCCACTTGGTGCCTATGGGGTTGCATCCTGGTGGCAGCTCAACTAGTGTCCAAACCCGATTGCGGACAAAATTCTCAAACTCTTCTTGCATGGCATTAATCTAGTTCGATTCAGAAAGTGCATGAGAAATGTCTTTGGGCTCAAAAGATGCAACAAAAGCAGATTCAGCAAACACAGCAAGTGAGTCAATAGAAGAACGTAAAGTCCTTGCAGACAAATCACCGATGATAAGCTCTGAGGGGTGATCACGCTGAACTGCTCAGGATCCCTGGTGATCTGAAGTCACCTCACCGGAGTCAGCAGCTGGCACCTCTGGACTCGACTGAGGGGGCTCGATCGAAGTCGAAGAAGTGATCAGAGGTCCACCCTCGTCCTCAGTCGAAGTCTCAGAAGGTGTGGGCTCTGCAGGCTGTGCAGAAGGCCCACCCTCATCAGCAGCTGGAGTGTCATCATCTTCTTCAAAGATGGACTCTCCGAGCTCACCATCTCTAGAAGGCTCAAAAGAAGGGTTCAAAGAAGGCAAGGACTCATCAAATGAAACCTCACAAGTCTCGACAAGCTACTGGGAGTCGAGGTTCCAAACTCGGAAGCCTCGAGAATGCAAAGTGTAGCCAAGAAAAACTCCGTCCCAGCAACGAGACTCAAACTTGTCCAAATGCCCTCCCTTCTTGAGCACAAAGCACTTGCAGCCAAATGCTCGCAAGTAGCTCACCTTGGGCTGTCTGCCAAACCGCAACTCGTATGAGGTCTGTTGGCGTAAAAGATTACGCTAACAGGTTTTTGAAGATTAGAAACTAACAAACGAAGTGTTTGCGAAGGAAACTATTCCAAGCCTCCGAAAGGATAATAACTTAGAATAGTTCGAAAGTGTGTATTGAATAACTTGTATTCGGTCCTCATTATAGGGTAAAACGGGGGGTATTTATAGGCCCAAACATTAAGGAAAAGACCTTTTTACCCCTCTATTACAACCGACATATTGGAAACTATTCGGTACTCTTAATAGGGCTAAAATGGTAAAAGACTAATCTAGTTAGAAAGAAGATAAGTCTTCCATCTTAGCTGGCAAAGAGGTTCCTGGAAGAGTCTATGTTCGAAGATGTACTCCGAACTAGAGCCCATCATCATACTTCGAACTTGACTGGAAAGCATCTCCGAAATTATATATCGGACATCTTCATCTTAATCACCAGTCTTTATCTTGCTGCTACGATAATCTTGAAGATGGAATATTTTCCCCCAACAGTAGCCCCTCGAATACGCTTCTCCGTTAAATCTGTGATGTTATGGAAGCAGTATACGCAAGGAAACATATTCATGTGCAGAGATTAGCAGACTCAATACACCTCCGAAATGTATAGAGATGCGAACTTCAAATTATTTTCTAAATGTATTGCATTCGAAGTATTCTAGAATTAACTTGGGAAATCCGAAAGTCTTTTTAGACTTGGAAAAAATAGCCGTTGGCTTTTTCCTTCTGACGGAAGTTACATAATGCGTTAATTCCGGAATAAAGTAACGGTCAAGAATGCGAAACGGCATAAGCAAACGGTAAAAAATTGAGGTCTGAGCTATAAATAGAGGGCCCGACCCTTTCTTGTACCTTTCCACCGCTTTCGTGCAAACAGACCAACTCTCGAACCCTACCCTCTCCTTTTCCTTCAAAGCAGCCCAAGAGATCTAATGGTGAAAACCAGCTTCAAGGGTCCGGGAACGGCTTCAACCTTGACTCGGAAGCAAGTTGCGGCGGCTGCGGCGGCCGCTACATTGACAGCGACTGCTCCAACATCTGCAACAGCAACAATGACGACGGTGGGGGAAAATCCCCAAAATGTTGGCCATCAAGACCTCTGTCCAACGTCGACAAAATATATGGATCAATCTTATCAGCTAGGGCCTTCAACCTGCAGAAGAGAATCACTTGCGGCCGCAGTAGAGGGCAAGATCAGTTCTGGGGTTATGATTCGTAAACCTGGGAAGGAAATCATTCCATCACCGAGACCCGGAGAAGTGGTTGTTTTCGAAGCTTTTTTCGAAGCTGGGTTGGGGCTTCCGGCAGTCGACTTTTTAGCGGAGGTATTGGACTTGTTTCATGTCACCCTCCCCCAACTCTCTCTGAATGCGGTAGCACGCCTTGCCATCTTCGAATGGGCGTTGTGAGCCGAAGGTTGTGAAGGAAGAGCGGAGATCTTCGCAGCACTACACAGAGCATCATGTCAACCGAAGACCTTCGTAGGCTCCAGAGGTGAAAAGATAGTAGTGGCCTTCGGAAGTATCAACTTCAGACTCCGGGACGAATATGCTCTCCGGTTTCCTGCCAAGGCCATTAATGCTAGATGGTATGCTGATTGGATCTTGAGATGGTTTTACGCCGAAGTTGGGGCAAGCAGCCGTCTAGCTGGACCTCTGCGAGAAATCCACTTCCAAAAGGAAGCCTTACTGCACCCGGATCTAGGCCAACTCGAAGCTTGCTTGAGCTTGCTTCAAAAAATCAGTCGTCGTTTGAGCATGCGAGACTTAGCCGAAGAATTCCTAGGGCTTCAAATTTCTCCCCTGATGGCCAACTGGCCTATCATCTTCGAAGAGGATTCGGAAGGCGGTCTTCGAAAAATTTCCTCAACTTCAAGTCCTGCAGGTAACTTCAAGAACAACATACTCTATGTATATTTATTCGAAGAATTAACAAACTTAACTCATTTTTTAGCTTCTCTAGCCCCTATAACTTCGGAACAAATCGTACGGGCTTCGGAGAAGATTTTGGGCGTTCCAACTCCGACCGAGAAAGAATGGAGAATCAAGTTGGTTGGAAGTTGGGAACGATCTAACAGAGTGTGGGGGCTGCTGGAAATTGCTCCGCCCCCTCTGATGGATTCGGTACCTTCGGAGAAAGGGCCCAAGAAGAGGAAAGCCGAGGCTGGAACTTCGAGCTCCGCCAAGACTCCGGTTAAAAAGGTGGCTCGAAAGCCAAAAGTTCCCGCGCCTTCAAGCCCAAGAGCTTCAATCTCCGATTCTCAGGAGGATGAAGGTAGGTTGCTCGTGAGGTTGATTGACGAGGATGCAGCTCAAAGAGCTGTACGAATTGACGAAACTGCGAACATGCCGGAGTCTCAAGAGAATCTTGAGCAAGCGAGGACTCCGGCCGTTCAAGTAGATTTACCTCAGAACGGAGCCCCTGTGGATGAGAGTGGAGTCGAAGTCACTGTAGCTTCGATTCCGGATGAAGCAACAATGGCTGTTCAGGAAAATGCTCCGACAGTCGAAGATTTGACGCTTGATTCTGACGAAGATCTCGCCTTCGATCCTCCAAGCAGTCCAATGCTCACCCGCCGCCAAAATGTCGAAGGTAAACTTCGAATAATTCTTTTATCCTTTTTTTCTGCGAAATTATACAATGTATAATACCTTTGTTTTTACAGAGTCCACTTCCATGGAAGAGGTCCATCCCGAAGATACAGTTCCTGGACCTTCGACAACTTTGGAGCCAATTCCAGGAGCCACTCAAATGGGGCCTGGAAAAGGCAAAGGGAAGATGGACCCCCTCCCTGCTCCGAGCTCAGGATCAACTCCGTCTGAGTCAACAGATGAGAGCCAATCTACTGAGGAGGCCAGTCTACTGGGGCTCCGAAGACCACAGCTCAACACTATGGACCTTCGCCAAATGAAGATGACAAACAAGCCTTAAGCATGCTCCCCTTCTAGCTCCTTTCTTGGAGCGAAGAACTGGGCTTCGGACTTTGCTCGAGCCTTTGGATCGAGCTAGTCGCGAAGTCGGGGAGACAGACTTGGTGGCCATCTTCAGCGAGGCGGAGAGTTTAGAGCTTAATGCTGCCATGGAACGCGCAGCATACCAGGTACGAAGTATCTGCAAAACAGAATCAAATTTATATACGAATAATTTCTCACCTTGCTTTTTTCTTTTCACAGCAAACAGTCTTGGCCCGAGCTGCGAACATCTCCAATGAACATGGAAACATTCGCCTTCGAGAGGAAAATGCAACTCTTCAACGAAATCTGACTATCTCCGAAGGTCGAGTGGTCCACTTGGACAACATGGTTTCAACGGAGCGCAGGGCCAGACAAAGCTTGGAGGCTGCGAACAAGGAGCTCGAAGCAGAAAAAATTGTGCTTCGAGCAGAAATTGAAAAGATGCGGGCGGAGCACGCTACTGCGGGGGCCGAGCTTGTTAGGCTCCGAGAAGAAGCTAAACAACTACTGAATCATAAGAATTCTTTAACTACGGAAGCGGCTAGGCTCTCTGGAGTAATAGAAGAGCTAACTTCGATGAAGGATGCGTTAATTGAAGATAAGCTGAAGTCTGAGAAGGTAGCTGCGGAGGTCATGGACCAATTGCTAGGCATTCTGGAGTACTTCGGTACTACTGGGACGCTTCCTTCGGATGACAACATCTCCCTACTGCGCCGGCTGAAAAGGATTCAAGGAGTAGCGAAGCGAATGAAGACAGCAGGCATTCGTTACGAAGAAATCTCCGGACAAGTGGCTGTTGTTGGCCTACTTCGTTACTACGAAGATCTGGGTCGATCGATAACTCCGAGCGCAGGAGAGGGTCCTATTACCTTCGATGACGACCAGCTTCTTACTCCCTCCGAAGGTGTGGCCACTGCTTGGCAAGCCTTTCAAACTTCATGGAGAGCCGAAGGTCGCTCTGCGATCAAGGCCTGGATTGACGAAGGACAACGCCAGAAGCAGGCTCGGTCCCAAGCTTTGAGCAGTCAGCCTCCTCCAAACCCGCAGGTTTAGAATTACCTTAGGATCTTCAACTATGTAAAGCATTACGCTTATGTACATTTATGAATGAAGATTTGTTTATCATGTTTTTAGGCTTTGCCTCATATGGAAGATGTCGAAGTGTTAGATGTTAATGACGAACTTCGCTTATTATGGACAACCTTCGATATCTTAAAACTTCACAAGCGTCCTCGATTTCTAGTTCCTCGAGATAGTTCCGGAGTAATTACGTCCGAAATAAGTAAAGATATACTATCTTGTATTAAAGAGGAAGAAAAAGAAGTTAACTTGGAAACTTCGTCTTCTGAAGAAATTATATGGTCCGAAGACGAAGATGAGGTTCAAGGTAAAAAGCCTGAAGAACTTTGAAGCTGGGAAAGAAGTCCCGAAAGGATTCGAACTTGGGCCGAGCTTCAACAAGAACAAAAAGACTTTAGAGCTTCGAAGGGAGGTAGAAGAGTTAAACGCAAAGTTGTTAGAACTCCCGGCACTGGAACTAGTCGTTCCAACCCTAGCTCTAGAGATCGAAGAGGTCTTCGATTCCTTGTTGGTATAGATACCAATTTTTCATGATGTAATCATATTTGCTCGAATAATAAATATCGATTTAAAATTGTCTCCCTATTTATTAGCCCCTCTTTGGGCTTAAGCAACTTCGAACTGTGTTCAAAGATGGTTAGGCACAAAGAAAAACTTAGGAGTACAATTTTGGGGGTTCGGAGCCCCTCAGTAATTTAAAGATCTTTTAAAATCTTATAAAATGTCTTCGATTATTTGTAATCTGAAGAATGGCAACTTAGTACCTTCTGTTTTTGAAAAGAAATCACTTGAGATAACTTTCCGGACACTTTAGTGTCTTAGATAATTTGTCACTTTGGACTTTCCTAACAGACATTCGAAGCTCATGGCTCAAACTCTTTTTTGTTTTGGCCTCCTTCGGCTCTTTTTTGCGAATTCTGTCAAACCAGTGGTTTGGAGTTCGCATTGGTCTCTTTGGACTCTTTTTACGGATGTCTACAAGCCGGTGGCTTGGACTCCGCATGATTTGGTCTCCTTGGACTCTTTTTACGGATGTATACCAGCCGATGGCTTGGACTCCGTATGATGTGGTTTTGGGCTCTTTTACAGATGCCTACAAGCCGGTGGTTTGGACTCTGGATTATGTCAGCCCCCACGTCGGAAACTTCGAACCAATGGTTCAAAGCCCGAAAATATGATTCAAATTAATGACACTTCCCTCTTGGTAAACTCCACAGTTCCAGTGCGTCCACTCGGAAGCTGGAAGTTTATGCGGGGTAGGCACTATCTGAACCATATGCTTTATTAATTCTGAAGATGATTACAAATGATTACAAGAAGCCCCTATGCGAAGTATCGCTTTAGGTGCTCCGCATGCCAAGTATGTGCTAACTCTTCACCTTCCAAATTAGCTAATTTAAAAGAGCTAGGACGTCGTGAACGAACAATTAAGTATGGACCTTCTCATTTATTTCCTAATTTTCCTGGCGCTATGATGCTTCGTAAAACAAGATGACCCGGTCTAAGCTCATTGATCTTAACCTTCGGGTCAAACCAAGCCTTCGTCTGCTGATGATACTTTGATAAATTGGCTACAACTCAAAGTCTTGTCTCCTCTATTAAATCCAGCGAAGCTTGTCTTTCTCCTTCAATCTCCGGTTCGGTGCTGCGAAGTGATCCTCCTTTGAGCTCCGTTGGAGTCATAGCTTCATCTCCGAATAGCAATCTGAATGGAGTGAAACCTGTTGACCTTGTTTGCGTAGTCCGAATGGACCATGAAATCTTCGGAAGTTCTTCGGTCCACAGTGCTTTTGCTAATCCTACTATCCTTCGATTTAGCCCTGACAAAATATTTCCATTGGCTCTTTCTACAGCTCCATTAGACTGAGGATGCATCACTGCAGCAAAACATAACTGGATGCCTAGATCTTTGCAGAAATTTCTGAAAGGTTTTGCATCGAACTGTGTTCCATTATCAACTGTGAGTTGTCTAGGCACTCCGAATCGGCAAATGATACTTTTCCAAAAGAATTTCTGTACATTGTTCGAAGTGATAGCATTTAAGGGCTCTGCTTCTACCCACTTAGAAAAATATTCAATAGCTACCACTGCGAACTTTAAATTTCCCTTAGCTACTGGAAAGGGACCAATCAAATCCATACCCCATCTGGCCATGGGCCATACCGGAGCAATAACTTGAAGAGCTGTTGGTGGGCGATGACTCCGTCGACCCATCCACTGACATCCTTGGCATGTGCGGACTAAGTTCTCCGCATCTGCTACTATCGTAGGCCAATAAAGCCCCTGGCGAAGTGTTTTTCCTGCCAAAGCTCGAGGGGCCAGATGGCTACCACAAAGCCCTTCATGAATATCTCGAAGAATATCTTGGCCTTCGGTTTGGGATATACATCGGAGTAAAGGGGAACATACTCCGGCCTTGTATAAAATACCGTTTATTATTTGATAATTCCTGGCTCTGAATTTTAATCTTGAAAATTGTGGCTCTTCAGACGAATTTTCTCCTCCTTGCAAAAGTTCCATGACCGAATTTCTCCAATCTGTACTTGGAATGCAAAGAATCTCTACGGAGGGAATTTGTGGCACCGAAGGTGTACTGAGCTCCTCATAGAAAGCTTCTTCTGGTATATCCATAGCTCCGGCTGCAGCTTTTGCTAAGATGTCCACTTGCACATTTTCTGTTCTTGGTATACTCCGAATTGAAATACCCTTGAATTGTGCTTCGATCTTACGGATTTCTTCTAAGTACTTTGCAAGCTATGGATGCCGAACTTGAAAACTTTTATCTACGTGCCCTGCTACTATTTGAGAATCTGTCTTTATAACAACTCTTGTAGCCCCTAGAGCACGTGCTTTTCGGAGTCCCAGTAAAATCCCTTCATACTCCGCTATATTATTGGTAGACTTAAAGTTGAGTCTTGCAGAGTACATTGCTCTTTGCCCTGAAGGCGAAATTAAAACTGCTCCAACATCTGCTCCGGATGCTTGGAAAGCCCCATCAGAAAAAACAGTCCAAATTCCTTCACTTGACTTCTGCGGAACCCACGTTGCAGGGGGAGTCCATTCTGCTACAAAATCTGCTAAGACTTGCGATTTGATTGCTGTCCTTGCCAGAAAGGATATGCCGAAGGGTGCTAGTTCAACTGCCCACTTTCCAATTCTTCCAGTGGAATCTTTACTTCGGAGCATATCTCCCAAAGGATACGAAGTTGGTACAATTACATTATGAGCTAAAAAATAATGTCTCAATTTCCTCGAAGCCATTATCAGAGCATAAGTGAACTTTTCGAGCTCGGAATACCTTGTCTTCGCTCCTGATAATGCTTCGGACACAAAATAAACTGGATTTTGTACCAACTTCCCATTGAAATCCATTTCTCTGACAAGGACTGCGCTGACAGTAGAGCCTGTAGCTGCAAGGTAAAGGAGTAGGGTTTCGTCCGCAGTAGGCACCAAGAGTGTAGCAAGATTACTGAGATACTCTTTAATATCTTCGAAGCTTTTCTGACACTCCGGTGTCCATGCAAAATCTTTGGACCCTTTCAATGCTTTAAAGATGGGCAAACTTCTCTCCGCAGACCTTGCCAAAAACCTGCTAAGTGCTGTCAGACGACCAGTCAGCTTTTGCACTTGCTTTAAATTTTCTGGAGGAGCCATCTTCTGTAGCGCAGTTATCTGAGTAGGGCTAGCTTCAATCCCTCTGCTTGAAACTAAATACCCTAACAACTTCCCAGCCTTAGCTCCGAAGATACATTTCTCGGGGTTAAGACGAATCCCACATGCCCGAAGGCTATTAAATGTTTCTGCTAAGTCTAGGCTATGTTGGTGCTTTAAAGCACTCTTTATTACAATTTCATCCATATAGGCCTCTACATTGCGACCTAATTGATGACCCAGAGCCTTAGCAACTAACCTCGAAAAAGTAGCCCCGACATTTCTTAAGCCAAAGGGCATTCTTACATAACAGAAGACTCCTGAGGGAGTTACGAAGCTTGTCTTGATTTCATCTTCGTGTTTCAACCATATTTGATGATAACCGGAGTACACGTCAAGGAAGCTTAATAACTCCAAACCTGCAGTGGAGTCGACCAATTGATCAATTCGTGGCATGGGGTAGGGGTCACGAGGGCATGCTTTATTCAAGGATGTGAAATCAATGCACATGCGCCACTTCCCGGAGGATTTCTTCTTGACGAAGACTGGGTTGGCTAACCATTCTGTGTGAGCCACTTCTCTGATAATCCCAGCCTTTAATAATTTTTCAACTTCGTCTTTTGCAAGAAAAGCTCTTTCTGCAGACATTTTTCAGAGTCCTTGCCGAACAGGCCGGGCCTTCGGGTTTACGAGTAAACTGTGCTCAATAATATCCCGACTGACTTCGGTGATGTCTTCGTCAGACCAAGCAAAGACATCTAAATTCTTTTCAACTACTTTTTCTAAGGAGGTAGCAACTTCTGGAGGTAAATCTTTACCAAATTGAAATGAATATTCTTTACCATTTTTAACAATAACCTTCACTGCAATCTCTCCTTCAGGACTTGGTCTTGGGAAGGATTTCTTCGAAGATTCGCTAGGAGCAGAAAAATTTTCTTTATTATCTTGCACACTATTCACTTGTCTTGGATCAAGAGGGGGGCCGTGACCATACTCTGTTCTTCGGGCGGTAGCTTGATCTCCGAAGATAGTGAGCACTCCCGCTTGTGTGGGCATCTTCATGCACAAGTAATTGTGGTGTGCCACAGCTCCGAACTGATTTAACATGCCTCTTCCGAAGATGACGTTGTAGGCATATGGAGCATCCACGACGTCGAAGATTACTTCCTCTGTCCTGGCTAACAATCCTTCTCCGAAGGTAACTTCCAGGCCAATTTGGCCGAGTGCATCAAGCAGAGTTCCTGCGAAGCCTTGCAAAGGACGAGCCGCTGGAAGAAGGTGCTTCCTGGAGATGCATAATTGATTGAAGGCTTGAACAAAAATAATGTCTGCCGAACTCCCTCTGTCAATTAGCACTCTTCGAACCTCAGTTCCTGCAATGTCGGCAGTAATGACAAGTGGGTCTGCATGTAGAAATTTAATGCCAGCTGCATCCTCTGCAGAAAAAGATATTGGCACATGGGACCATTTAGGCATAGCAGCTGCAGACGACGAAGTTCCAATGTGCCCCACTTCTCTGACATACTCTCTTCTCTGTCTTTTTGACATGCTTCCGAGAGTACCTCCTCCGGAGATAGGGAGGACTACTCTTTTTCCTCGGTCTTGCCCCTCTTCTTGCTTCGGAGGTGGCATAATATTGACCACTGAAGGGCGTCTTGCAGCTTCGAAGTTTTCTATCCGCGCCACAGCCTGGACAGGCTCCGAACGCACTCCAGCTAGAACTCGGTCAATAGTACCTCGACCCGAAGTTCTCTCTAGATATTCTCCTCTCAGGACAAGTATAGCTTTGCACGCATCAGTTGCGTGACTTTGGTTTTCACCATGAATACAGCAGAAAAGGGTCTGGCCCTTGCCAGCCGGTTTCCCTGGCGGCCTCCAGCCGCTGGCCTTGTTTCCCGAAGGTTGCGAAGCTCTTTGGGCAAACTTCTGCGGGGGTGCAATGTTCAGAACTTCTGAACGAGGATGCTTTTGCCCCCTTCTCTTATCATGCTGAACTTCGAAGATAGGTTCCTACGGCTGTGCCGAAGTTTTCACTTCCAATTTTACTTCCTGCAGTATGGATGGAGTAGCTGTAGTTCTCCGAAGCCAGCCCTCTTCTGACCTTGCATATTCTTCAAAATAGGACATCAGCTGAGAAACAGAAGATATGCTTTTCCGGTGGAGTTTATCAAGGAGGCCTGGATGAATGACTCCTTCCCGAGCTGTGTCAACTAATGAAGACGTAGTTAACCCTCGGATCTGCGACTTCGTATGAGCGAAGCGCTTGAAGTATTGTCTTAAGGTTTCTCTAGGGAGCTGCTTCACCTGGAAAAGACTTCCCGTCGACATTGGAGGCACGAAGGTGCCTTGGAAGTTACTCACGAACTTTTTCTTCAATTGTCCCCATGAACTGATTGATCCTGGTTTTAAAGACCAGAACCATCGCAAAGCTACTCCCTGGAGAGCTAGGGGGAAACATTTTGCCATGGTGTCCCGCACTCCTCCACTGGCTTCAATCGCCAAAGCATAAGATCGGACAAATTCTCTAGGATCTTCATCTCCGGCATACTTGCAAAGCTTCGAAGTCTTAAACTTCGGGTCGAAGCAAACTTTTTGCAGTTCGGGATGCAGCGGAGATTCGGTATCAAAGGAGGCATTCTCCGGGGCTTTAGGATAGATAGGTTCGTCGTCTTCAGGCACTTCCGGAATAACTGGGATGGCTTGAGAGCGAAGCCTATTTGCAGCTTCTTGCCGCCATCTCGCTACTTCAGCTTGGAGACTGGCCATTTGAGCGGCCATATCACCAAGATTGTCTTCATCTCCTCCGGAAGGATCTTCCGGGTCTTGAGAACTGTAAGGATCAGTTCAGAGTGGAACTTGAGGTGGAAGAGGAACTCCGGGTGGTCGAAGTATAGATGGAGTTGGCGGAGGAACTCCGTATGTTCGAGGAATGGGAATTCCTTCTGGAGTTTGAGGTGGAGGAAATATCGAAGGACCTCCGACCTCAACTGTGTCTGGAGATATCACTCCGGAGGTCCGAGGGGACCTCCGAACAGGGTTACCAGTTGCGCTCCGCTTAGGAGGCATGATGTAAGAAGTTGGTAGAGAACGAAGTTTCTTGGACTAAGTTCCCCACGGACGGCGCCAACTGTTGGCGTAAAAGATTACGCTAACAGGTTTTTGAAGATTAGAAACTAACAAATGAAGTGTTTGTGAAGGAAACTATTCCAAGCCTCCGAAAGGATAATAACTTAGAATAGTTCGAAAGTGTGTATTGAATAACTTGTATTCGGTCCTCATTACAGGGTAAAACGGGGGGTATTTATAGGCCCAAACATTAAGGAAAAGACCTTTTTACCCCTCTATTACAACCGACATATTAGAAACTATTCGGTACTCTTAATAGGGCTAAAATGGTAAAAGACTAATCTAGTTAGAAAGAAGATAAGTCTTCCATCTTAGCAGGCAAAGAGGTTCTTGGAAGAGTCTATGTTCGAAGATGTACTCCGAACTAGAGCCCGTCATCATACTTCGAACTTGACTGGAAAGCATCTCCGAAATTATATATCGGACATCTTCATCTTAATCACCAGTCTTTATCTTGCTGCTACGATAATCTTGAAGATGGAATATTTTCCCCCAACAAGGTCTTACCTAGGTAAGCTCTAAGAAAAATGCGATTGGCCAAATAGCAAGCCGTGTTCATGGCTTCAGCCCAAAAGCGCCTAGGAGTCCTATGCTCATCGAGCATCGTCCTGGCCATCTCAACTAGTGTGCGGTTCTTTCGTTCCACAACGTCGTTCTGTGGGGGAGTGTAAGGAGCAGAAAACTGATGGTCAAGACCCTGATCACTACAGAAGCTGACGAACTGAGAGTTCTTGAACTCAGAGCCATTGTCGGAGCGAATTGCTCGCATCCGACCATTGTTCTCATTCTTCAGCCTCAAAATCAGGTCATGAACAAAATGAAAAGTTTCATCCTTAGACTCCAAAAAGAAAACCCACGAGAATCGAGAAAAGTCATCAACAATCACAAGCGCATACCACTTCCCACCGAGTGAGTGTAACCGAGCTGGACCGACAGTGTCCAAGTGTAATAGCTCGCCCGGATATGAAGTCATCACCTGAGTCACAGGCGAGTGAGAAGCGGCAACCATTTTCTCGTGACGACAGGGATGGCAAACTAGATCCTTCTCCATCTTAAGCTTGGGCAATCATCGGATGAGGTCCATAGAGCTCAACCTGACTAGAATATCAAAACTCAAATGACCTAACCTCCAATGCCACTTCCAGAGCTCAAAGGAGGGTCCAGCAATCAAATAGTGAGAAGGGCCAAAAGAACTAGAAAAGTCAATCCGAAAAACCTTACCGAACGGTAAGATCTGGCAAATCAAAGACCCTCTAAAATCAAACACAGAAGAACTGCCCTTCTTAAAATGAACCTCCAACCCATCCTCAAGAAGTTGCGAAATAGAAATCAAATTGAAGTTCAAATTTCCAACCAAAGCAACGTTCTTTAAGGAGAAATGGTTAGAGATATGAATTGAGCCAATACCGTTTACCTTTCCTTGACCACTGTTCCTGAAGGTGATGTATTCCTTGGAGCTCGGTGGAGAGAGACTGGAGAACCATCTGCGATGTCCCGTCATGTGGCGAGAGCATCCTGAGTCCATGATCCAAACATCCTCCAGTCCCCGATCCTGCAGAATCAATGGTTGTAAGGGGAAGCAAATGGTCCGACACCAGGTTTAGCAAAAGAACTAAACCAGTGTCGAGCCATCTACTCAAAAGACAAAAAGCAAAAACCATCAGAAGAGTTAGGACCAAAACGCGGATCAAAGCACGGTCCACGGTTCTACCTAAAGCCTCGGCCACGAGGTCCAGGACCGTAGCCAAAACGGCCTAGAGCTCTGCCGGAACGAACACCACCATCTGTAGCACGGGCATGAAAGCTGTCTCCTCTACCACCACCTACATGACGCGGCCTGGCCTCCAACCTCTCCCCACATCGAGGAACTCTCAGTCTACCACCCTGCTGGTAGAACTGCTCCTGACCACCGCAAGCACGCTCTACTCTCTCAACCTGCTTCCTCCTGAAGCAAAACTCTGCAAGATGCCCGTCTCTCTGACAATACTCACAATGATAGGTGGGCTTCTTGGGATGTGGTTGAGGCTTGAGGTTCTTGGGCTTAGTGGTATTTGTTGTAGTGTTCTTGGGTTGAGAGGGTCCAGGAAGAGAGTCAAGAGAAGTGTGGAGGTGTTTGGGCTTTGGAACCCAGATGGCTTCTTGGGTGGAGCTTTGGGCTGTTCTTGGATCACTCCATCCTTGGGCTGACTAGCCTGGAAAGACTCAGTGGAGTGAGTCTTGGGATATCTCTGCTCAGGAGTCATTTTACTCCACTCCACTGTCCGGCTAATGGCACTCTCAAAATCAGCCTTGGTGTAGGTGTAGCCTACCCCAAACCCATCCTGCCTCTTAAACTGCTGGATCATCATGCCGAGTTATGGCTCTCTGGCACTGATCCAACTCAGGATAAAACGGAGGTAAAAATTTTCATTCTGAGAATCGGCTAGCTCCTCTCTCAAGGAAGCTAGAACCTCCACCTGAGACAAGCAGGTCTCACACTCTCTATCTACTTGGACAGACTTCTTAGCTTTCAGCTTGATCATCTTCATTCTAAGAGACAAACAGTTCTCACAGACAGTGGGTGGAACTAACAGTGTCTCAAGCTCTAGCCTAGTCTACGCCAGCTCAGCTCTCACTCTCTCCAACTCACCCAAATGCTCATCGCCCTTGGCTTTTAGCTCAGCTAAAGTAGCTAGATGAGATGGACAATCAACACAGGGCACAACGACAGTGGCTTGAACATCTTTTAGCTCCAACTGAGCATTGTCAAGCTTAGTGGCCAAAGCGTCCCTCTCATCAACCCTTTTTGTGTACCTGGACTTTAGAGTCGCAGGTCACACAGAAGCACCTCACACTTTGGGCACTCACTGCTATCACCCAAGCAAGGGGAAGAAGATAGACTCTCAATTCTGCCGTTGGCCACGACAAGCTCACTCTCTAATTCATCTATCCTCTTCTTAGCTCCCCTAAGCAGTTTTTCCTGATATTTTAACTCCTGACGATTGCTTTCAAGTAAATCAATGATTTCACGTTCATAAGATGATACCTTTTCATTGTCGTCATCATCGGAGTCATCGGAGGAGGCCTTCTCTTCCTTATCCCCAAGAGCCATTGAGCAGAAGCTCTTGCGGGATCTTCGGCGTCGATGTCAGTGGCTCTTCAGCCTGTCCCCGAAGGCCATGAAGCAGAGGCCCGCCGGATCATCCTTGTCCTTCCCCTTCCTGATGACGATCTCATCATCGCTTGAGCTCGATGAAGAGGAAGAAGACGTGGAACGCTTGGACTAGCTCTTCTCCATCTCGGTGAAGAAGGCCTTGTCGCGCTTCTTGTTCTCATGCCGGTAGTCCTTCAGGGTCTTTCTGAAGAATCTGGTCTTTGTCTTGCCCATGTTGAAGGAGCTGTCGTGCTTGCCGGAGTCGTGGAAGCCACCACCGGTGCCCTTCTTGTGGCCATTGTGCTTGGGGCAGTCGGCGATGAAGTGTATTGGGTCACCACACTCAAAGCAGCCGGATTTTGTGCCGTGTCTCTTGAACATTCTTTTGTCATAAACACGACGCACCCGGTTGTTAAAAAGACAAAGGTCATCATCTCCCAAAGACTCAAGCTGGTCCTCAGTGATAGACATCGAATAGAACCCAGCACAGCTCACAGAAGAGGGATCAACAGAAGGTGTAGCAAGGGCCAGAGACATTGATCCAGATCTAGTGAGATTTGATCTAACTAGGTATCAACCTCAGTGGCCTTCAGCTTGCTAAACAACTCAAAAATGGTCAAGGTATCATAAGATGTGCTCTCAATGATAGAGGATACCTTGATCTCCCAGATCTGGGGGTCCAAGGTATGGAGAACCTTGAGCGCCTGCTCATGATCTGAGACTAACTGCACACCCTCAGCCTTGTTGTCCCGAAGCTTGTTTATGATCGATTGAAAACGACCAAACAATGCTTCAACAGATTCACCCGGCTTCTGTGTGAAATTCTCATATTCACGCCGGTAGGTCTGATAGAGTCGAGCCTAGACCTGAGCTGTCCCCTCATGGTGTGCCTGAAGGGTAGCCCAAATCTCTCTCGCAGTGGTGAGATGGCTCACTAGCTCAAATTCAGTGGGACCTAAACCAGAAAACAAAATGTTCACAACTTTGTTATTGTTTAGATGCTGGGCGATGATACCAGGAGAATCACACTCAGCAACTGGCAATATGACAAACGTAGTGTGAACACAAATGTCCCAGATGTCTGAGCTTTGGCTCATGAGATAGGCTCGCATGCGAGTCTTCCAATAATTATAGCCATAAGGTTCCAAGGACGGGACCTTTCCAGGAGATGTCATGATCACTACTGGGGTTTAGAACCGGTTAAGGTATGGAAAAACCCTAACCAGGCTCGGATACCACTTGTAGGACCAAAAGTAGCGACCAGAGGGGGGGGTGAATGGGCGCCTAAAAATTCTTTCGAATCAATGGCCTGCTCCCAACACCCCAACGCTCCTCAAAAGACTTCACAGGAAAATGTGAACAGATCGATAAAGCCTAAAAGTATCTAGCCTATAAACGACCGGTGTCCTAGACAAAGAAACACCAACACAGTGCTAATAGGAAGATTAACAGATCATTCAAAACATGGCAGATCAAGGTTCATCACAGCAATTCAAACTGAGTGCACGTGAAAGAAATGAGGAGTTACTGTTCAAAGTTGTCTCCAGTAAGGTACTTGACGAAGCCTGTTGTGTCGAAGCCTGCAGTGTCGAAGCCTGCAGTATCGAAGCCTGCAGATGCCGAAGGTCATCGATCGAAGTCTGCAACGTCGAAGTGCGTAGCTGTCGAAGCCAAGAAAGTCAGAGTGTGTTCGAAAACGGCAAGTGCTAAAACATTCGAAGCCTGCTTCTCTGCAGGGCTTCGCTAAGACCTTCGGTATGGACTTCGACCTCAATCAAAAACACATACGAGGCCTACTTTGAAAGTGTGATGTTCAGAGTTAATTGCCGAAGGTTTCTTTTACTGACGAGGTGCACTAATCGAAGTATGCCTCGAACACTCGAAGCTCAACAAAACTGCAAAGCCTACAGATTATGCGAAGGGCAAAGGAATGCCGAAGGGTGCTGCCTCTGAACCAAAGGTCACACAAAAACAGGAGCTACTTAAACAATTCGAAGCATGGGAAGAAAGACAGCGAAGCCTGGTCAAACAGCAACTGTCGGAGTCTATTTAAAGTTTGCAGGGACTAGCTTTCCTGAAGCCTGCCTTCGCAGTGACTTCACACAGACAAACACTGCCTTCGCGTAAGCTTAGTACTGATGAGGCCTGCCTTTGCAGGGGCTTCGCAAGGACTCAATAAAAAAAACCGACACAGGATGCGAGGTATTGAACACCGAACACCAGCAAAAGTTTCAAACAAAAACGTTACAGCGAAGGCTGTAGGTCAGCGAAGTACATGAATAAAAACCTTGAGACCTTTAAATATTCAGCGAGGTATACTCAGTTATATTTCAGATCGAGGTATGCTTCGAAAGAGAGAAAACAGAGTGATTTGGCTGCAGGGAAAAAACACGGTTAATCAACACGCAAAGTAAAAACTTCGATGTTGCTAGCCCTCTGACCTTCGAATAAACAATCTGAACACACCAAGCAGTGCTAAACAGTACATGCGTACAGAAATTTTCCTTCTCTTGATCAGAACATCAAGCTGAAATAAATTAATAGAAAAATCCAAGCGGCTGACACATTGCAATGAACACAAGCTAGCATGTGTTGAAACTGTGAGACAAACAAGGCTGTTGTAGACCATAGACTACAGCTAAGAGTCTGCACAGCAGTGCTACAACAGCAGGAGGCTACTACTAGCCTGTCGGCTAGCCTATGCGAAAGCCAAAACTAGCTGCCGAAAGAAACTAGTACATCCTGCAGCTTTTCAAAGCAAATAAAAGCATGAAGAAAAACAACAAGCCAGCCGCACAAACTGAACAGAGCCACAAATAAAATTTTAGTGCACAGAACACAGAGATCAAAGTAGCAGCATGATTATCAAGACCAACCAGAGAACACGCAAAGAAACCGATCGCAGGAAAACTATGATTTAAATCAAAATCGGATTATCTCTCGGTTGAGTATGAATCAAACAACGGCGGCAGAACTTACAGACAAACGTAGAATGAACAAAAAGTCTAGCGGCGCACAAAACAGGAGTAGGTGAGGTGAACACCAATTTTTAGATTAAAGTGTGTTACCCTAACCCTAGGGATTGGGGCCTATTTATAGGCAGCCCAATAAATGGGGGAAAATGCAGAAATACCCTTAGGGTTTTTTACAGACGCTGAAAATAAATAGAAAAGACAAAACTGCCCTTAGGATATTTTTATAGACTCGAATGACTGACTGTGGGCCTAAGGACAAAATAGTAAACTCCTATTTACAGATGACTTATCCGGAAGCTAAGCTTTTGTAGCGACTACGACTTCTCTTCAGGACAGTCCGATGCGGGATCAGCGGTCGTCAGTTTTGCGCGAAACTGACAAAGTGTCCACCGACTTTGCACCAGGTGCCCGGATTGGGCCGGCCCGATTCCACAGCTCTCTCAGCCCGGCAACCGCTTGCCGCCCGTGTACCTGAGTCAAACCTAGTCAACAGCCCAGTGGATCCTCTGCTGCTCCTAGCCCATGTACCCGGATTGGGCGAGCCCGACTTCGCGGCCCCTCTGCCCGACAGTCGCTTGCTTCTAGTGTACCTGAGTCACACGTGGCCCAGACGCAGCAGGTCTTCTCCCCTTTTCAGTCTTCTTTGACTACCGTTGACAATGACTCATCACATCTGGATCCATGAGGCCTACGCTCTTCAGCATGGCTCCTCAGCTGGATGTGCGAGCACAGGTTGATGGCCTTGCTGCGGACATGACGACGATGCATGAGCGGTTTGATTCTATGATCACTTCGTCGACCGAACGTTTCGACCAGATAGACCTCGCTCAGATGGCAATGGTGACCATGCTCGACACCATCATGTCACGACTCGATACGTTGACTACGTCGCTCACCGAGTTGCAAAAAGATTATGGCGGTGATACAGAGCAGGACAATGGACCTCACCACGGTCGTGCACGTCGCGTGGTACGTCACCCCCATAATGATTCATTTGCTAAGATTAAATTTAAAATTCCATCTTTTAATGGCAAATATGATCCTGCTGCTTATCTTGATTGGGAACTAGAGGTCGACCATAAATTTTCTTGCCATGATATTCCTGCGCATTCTCAAGTTAAAGCTGTTATTAGCGAATTTACTGATTTTTCTTTAATATGGTGGCGTGAATATAAACTAACACATCCCACTGCCACGCCCATCACTTGGACTCAATTAAAAGCTGCAATGCGACACAGATTTGTTCCTTCATATTTTGCATGAGATTTGCTAAAGAAAATGCAGAGTTTTCGACAAGGACATCAATCTGTCGAGGACTACTATCAAGAGCTACAAAAAGGTATGATTCGTTGTGGTTTGTTTGCGACAGATGAAACTGCGATGGCCCTTTTTCATGGTGACTTGAATAGAGAAATTCAGGACATCCTTGATTATAAGGAATATTCTGATATGGCCACATTGTTTTCATATGCTTGCAAAGCTGAACGTGAAATGCAGGTACGCCGCTCGAAGACATATCCTAACTCTTTTGCAGGTAAAGGCGCAACAATCAGTTCAGCGCCTACTCCGCCTACACCATCCACGATCAGCACTTCATCGCGCGAAACGACGGCCAAGCCTACCGCATCCTCATCCCCAGGCGCTGCTCCTTCCACAGGACATACACGGGATATTCGGTGCTATCGTTGCCACGGACTTGGACACGTGAGTCAGGACTGTCCAAACAAGAGTACCTTGCTCATACGTGACAATGGTGAGTACTCATCCGCTAGTGATTCTGAGGAAACTCAACATACTATGCTTGCCATTGATCATGCAGCTAAAAAGGAGGTACATGTCGATCCCGGCGACGCCGATAAGTATGAGAGTCTTGTTGTGCAGCGTGTTCTTAGCACACAGGCCACCACATCTAAGAACAACTAGTGGCACACGCTTTTCCACACCAAAGGCGTTGTACAAGAACGGTCGATTCGCATCATCATCAACAGTGGCAGCTGCAACAACTTGGCAAGCATAGCTTTGGTCGAGAAGTTGTCCTTGCCCACCCGTAAGCACCCAAACCCGTATCACATTCAATGGCTTAATGATGGTGAGAAAATAAGAATCACATGTTCGGTACGCGTTCCTTTTTCATTGGGCTCTTATTCTGATTATGCTGATTGTGATGTTGTTCCGATGGAAGCATGCTCTTTGTTACTTGGTAGACCTTGGCAATATGATACTGATAGTGTACATCATGGTCGTTCAAATCACTATTCCTTCCTGTTTAAGGGTCAGAAAATTATTATACATCCAATGACCCCCGACCAAATTCTTAAGGATGATCTTGCTAGGGCTACTAAAGCGGCAAAACCACTCGCACCCCAACCAGCCGCCAATGTTAATTCTGAAATCAAGTTGAATGTGCCTATCTTGCTTGCTACGCGTGCTGATTTTGATGATTTACGCAATGATCATTTGCCCTGCTATGCACTTGTCTGCTCTAGTATGCTCCTTGCACTTGATGCTGCCCCGTCTTTGGATATTCCCCCCACTGTTTCTAACCATTTGCAGGAGTACGCTGATGTGTTTCCCAAAGACTTACCCCCGGGTCTTCCTCCACTCCGTGGTATTGAACAACAAATTGACCTCATCCCCGGCGCCCAGCTACCTAACCGCGCCCCATACCGTACGAATCCGGATGAGATGAAGGAGATCCAGCGCCAGGTGTAGGTGTTGCTTGAAAAGGGGTACATTCGTGAATCTCTTAGCCCTTGCTCAGTTCCTATTTTACTTCTGCCAAAGAAAGATGGGTTCTGGCGTATGTGTGTAGACTGTCACGCTATTAATAACATCACCATTCATTATCGATATCCTATACCACGCCTTGATGATATGCTTGATGAACTTAGTGGTGCCATGATTTTCATTAAGATTGATTTACGTATTGGCTACCATCAAATTCGCATGAAATTAGGAGATGAATGGAAAATGGCTTTTAAAATGAAATTTGGGTTATATGAATGGTTGGTTATGCCGTTTGGATTGACTAATGCCCCCGGCACCTTTATGTGCTTGATGAATGAAGTTCTTAGACCCTTCATAGGATTGTTTGTTGTTGTCTACTTCGATGATATCCTTATTTACAGCAAGACTATGGAAGAGCAGTTAGAACATTTGAGTGTTGTTTTTGATGCCTTGCGTGCTGCCCGCTTGTTTGCTAATATGGAAAAATGCATCTTTTGCACACAACGCGTCTTGTTTCTTGGTTATGTTGTTACTCCACATGGCATCGAGGTGGATAGCAGCAAGATTGATGCAATTCGGGAATGGCCCACTGTAACACCCCAAATTTTCCAAACAATAAAAATATTATTAAATTCAATTTCTTGGAATTATTATTTCTGAAAATACTTTTAATACTTTTTATACCCTTTTGAACTACAACATAGAGTAGATGGCCAAACTAGGAGGTGAAATTTTTGTATATGATCCTAAAGCCAAGAAATATTTTTGAGAATTTTTATGAATTTTTGTCCACTTTGGAAATGCCCCAAATGATTTAATCTATTTTCTGCAATTGTTTTTAATCAGAAAATAATTTCAAACAGTAATGGGCTCCCTCCCCTCCCTTCTCTCCCTCCCGGCCGGCCCAGCCCGTTACCCCGCGCGCCTTAGACTGACATCTGGACCCCACCTGTCGGCGCCGATTCCCTCCCCTCGCGCGCGCACCCGACAACCCGGCCCCACCCGTCAGCTGCCTCCCTCGCTCGTCCGCGCTCGCTGACGAATGGCCCCCGCCTGTCAGGGCCTTCGTCCCCGCGAGATCCGCCCCCGGATCCCCCCCCCCTCGCCGGCCGAAGCCCTAATCCCGCCTCGGATCCACCCCCGCCGGCCCCCTCACTTAAATTCATCGCCGGCAATGAATTCCCCTCAACGCGCCGGCCGTTTCCCCCTATTAATTTCGCCCGATTCGCGTACAGGTGCGTTGAACCGCGTTCAACCCGAGATCGCCGGCGTCAAAGCACATTTATCTCCGGCCACCGCCAACCACGCCCCCTCTGCCCTCGCCGATGACCCTATTTAAACCCCTGCCCTCCACCATGTTCGGTTCACGCGTTCAAGTGCAGCCAGACCAAACAGAGCGCCCCTCATTCGGTTCTTAGCGCAACGCAGCCGCCCGACCTCCGGCCACCGCTCGCCGTCGCACCGGACCACCTCCGATCACGTAGTCGCCACCATCGTGACCGCCAGGACCTCACCAAGCTCGGTCACCACTCCGTCGACGACGAACCCCGCCGGATCGCCGTCTCCGCCGAGAACCCGAACGCCCCCACCGCCTCCGCTCATCGCCGGCCTAGCTCCGTCGACCTTTTCTCGCCGCCGAGGTACCTTCGTGACCCCCTCACTGCCCTCCTTCCATTTTAGGCCCTAGCATCGACCGCCGTCGTCCGCCGTGGCCGCTGGCCCGCTCACCGTCGTCGGAGAAGACGACCGGCACGGGTCGAGTACCCGTGCCGTGTCGGATTCGATCCACGCCGTGCGATCTGGATCCGACGGTGACGATTAATCCCCGCGTGCGGTTTAATCTGATCCGTCAGATCTCGGCGAAGGGGTACGTTTTAATCTCGTGCGTCCGATAGTTTTAAAATCCCGCATCGCATCTGAGCCGTCCATCGCGTACCGATTCAAACGTTTTAATCTTGGTCGTCCACGTCACTTTAATGCACCCCGCCTCGCCCTCGCGCGTCGGATCTAGATCCGACGGTCCAGATCGACCCGGCGCACGCGCACAGTGCGCGGGTTCACCGTGGGCCTGGCTCACCGTGGACCCGAGGGATTTAAAATTTGAAAATAAATTCCAGAAAAGGTTTAAAACTTGAAAAATTCATATCTAATGCATTTGAACTCTAAAAATTACCATTCCAATTTCAGAAAATTCATAAAATTATTCTCTACATGTTTATGCAATAAAAACAGTAGGTTTACTTTAACATTTTCATGTTTATTCAAATAAATGTTTAAATGCCTTTAGGATTAAAATATGAATTCAAATGTTTGAACTTCAGAAAAATTTATATTTATTCCTTTCTATTCATATACTGCAAAACACTAAATTACCATGAACTTTTCATTTCAAAACTTATTAGGGGACTTAATATGGGACTATTCACACTTAAACATTTGTTTTCTAAAAAGGACAACCCTTCATTTTAATCCCTTAAAATTATTTATGAAATAAATTTCAGAACCTTAACAATGGAAATTATTTTACTTTTAATCAAACCAACAGTAACTTATGTGCTATTAATGTAATGTTATATTGTTTGATTGAATGTGTTCTTTTCATTTTGCTTTATTATATTAAAAAGACTACGACGTCGCCGAGGAGCCGGAATACTTCCCGGAAGTTCCTCCCTCCCCATTCGCTGAACAAGGCAAGTCACCAAACAATTCTTTTGAACATATTGAACCCGTGTTTGAATTGACTATCGCTACAACACATAGGTTATATATGCATTAGTCAAACGAACCCTTACATTATATTTATTTAGGATCCCCCGACCTTGATGTGCAACCCAAGCCATGCTATCTCACCTAACCTCCTTGTCACCATATGATCAATGATATTAGCTAGTGTCCAATGTAGTGACACGGCCGCTATAGGATAAAAATGAGTCGTAGCAAAATGATTCTATTATATGATCCCCGTTACTTCTTATCCTTGGAAATTCTGTTGGTGATGAGTCATGGTTGTGAGTGTATGCATGGTGGGTTCCGGGTGCAAGCTAGGGTATTGGTCGGTAGCACCCGGGGCACTATAAGGACCGGTCTGAGGGATCCGTTGCAATACACTTACGTACTAACCACAAGTCTAGTGGGTAAGTCCTAACTAAGGTATGGGTTGTTCCAAACCGAGGCCACCATTTGGAGATGGGTCGAGTTGCACCTGCGGGTGACTTGTACCAATGTGGCGCAAAAGGGGGTGCGACGTTAGCCGGGATGCGGCCCGGCGCGCCGGCGAAACCTAGAGCGGGTGGTTATCGCTTGGGACATCTCATATTGAGGTTTTGGCACGAGTTCCCGTGAAATGGGTCATCTCGTTTGGGATGAGTGCGTGCCTTGTGGGTACAGTAGTACATCTCTGATCAGAGTCTTAAATCTTTTCGAAAAGCCGAGCCCACGGTCAAGGGCGGGTTGCGTGACATCCCCCAGTTAGTCTACTTTGAATATGTATGTGCATGATGGATTGACATGTAAGGACCGTTGAGCGAGGTGGGGCTGACTGTACCCCTCGAGTTAGTCGATGTTGATGATGTTCATGTTTACTTTCCGCACGATTAAAATATGATTACACTAAATGCCATAACTACAACTGCATTATTCTGTAATGTTAGCCATTATCCTTCCTTGTTTATTATCCTGCATTATTATTTGCATTTGCGGTGGCTTGTTGAGTACTTTTTGTACTCATACCCGTTGGACCCCACAGAGGATGCTTATTTTGAAGACGGTCTGGAGTAGCGACCCAGTCGAGAAGAAAGATCCTGGAGAAGATGTTCGTCATGCCATTTTCTACCTATTTCACTTTACTGTTTTTATTAAAACAATGATGTAATAAATATGGTCTGCGTACCATGAACATTGTCGTATGTATGATTGTCGCATGATGAACCTCTTGGATTATTGTTTTTCTTACGAAATTCAATAATGTCTCGATTTGTTAAATCGGGGCGCTACACCCACGCCGACGACGGTCACACAGATTCAGAGTTTTCTAGGACTTGCGGATTTTTACCATCGGTTCGTACATGATTTTAGCTCCATTGCAGCACCTCTACATGAGCTTACAAATAAAGGTGTGCCATTTGCTTGGGGCCACTCGGAGGAGGTAGCGTTCAACACTTTGAAAGATAAGTTAACACATGCTCCCCTCTTGCAATTGCCTGATTTTACTAAAGTATTTGAGCTTGAATGCGATGCTAGCGGGATTGGACTAGGTGCTGTTTTGTTACAAGAGGGAAAACCAGTTGCTTATTTCAGTGAAAAATTAAGCGGTGCTAGCTTGCTATATTCTACTTATGATAAGGAGCTTTATGCTTTAGTCCGCACTTTGCACACATGGCAGCACTACCTTTGGCATCGCGAGTTCATAATTCATTCTGATCATGAGGCCTTGAAACATATTCGTACCCAAACAAATCTGAACTGTGGTCATGCTAGTTGGGTAGAATTCATCGAGTCTTTTCCTTATATTATTAAACACAAGAACGGGAAGCAAAATGTCATTGCTGATGCGTTGTCTCGTAGATATACCATGCTTTCACAGCTAGATTTTCAAATTTTTGGTTTGCAAACTGTGAAGGATCAATATGTCAACGATGCTGATTTTAAAGATATTCTAATTCATTGCACGCCTAGCAAATCTTGGGGTCAATTCCACATGCAGGATGGGTTCCTGTTTCGTGCTAACAAGCTGTGTATTCCAGCAAGCTCGGTTCGTCTTTTGTTGTTACAAGAGGCACATGGTGGTGGTCTCATGGGACATTTTGTTGTCCACGAGACGCACGAGGTGCTGTCTGCACATTTTTTTGGCCCCGGATGCGCCGTGATGTCAAGCGCCTTATTGCACGTTGCACTACAGGTCAAAAAGCTAAGTGCCGGTTGAGCAACCATGGTTTGTATATGCCTTTGCCTGTCCCTACTTCCCCTTGGCTTGATATTTCTATGGAATTTGTTTTGGGATTGCCTAGAACTAAGAAGGGGAGGGATAGCATTTTTGTGGTTGTTGATAGATTTTCCAAAATGGCGCATTTTATACCTTGTCATAAAACTGATGATGCTCGCACTATTGCTGAACTGTTCTTTCGAGAGATTATTTGTTTGCATGGCATTCCAAATACAATTGTCTCTGATCGTGATGCTAAGTTTCTCAGTCATTTTTGGAGATCTCTGTGGAATCAATTGGGAACTAAATTGCTGTTTAGCACAACTTGTCATCCTCAAACTGATGGGCAAACTGAGGTAGTTAATAGAACCTTGTCAACCATGCTTGGGGCTGTTTTGGATAAAAATTTGCGATGTTGGGAGGATTGCTTGCCTCATATTGAATTTGCTTATAATCATGCCACGCATTCTTCTATAAAGATGTGCCCTTTTCAGATTGTTTATGGTTACATTTCTCAAGCACCAATTGATTTGTTCTCGCTTGATGTTGCAGAACCCCTACATCTCGATGCAGTTGCACATGTTGAACAAATGATTGACCTTCATGCACAAACCCACCAAAACATTGCTGCTGCTAATGTTAAAAATCAGGTTGCTGGTAGTAAAGGAAGAAAACATGTTACTTTTGCACCTGGTGATATGGTTTGGTTGCATTTACGAAAGGATCGTTTCCCTAATTTGCGCCGTTCTAAATTGATGCCTCGTGTTGCTGGTCCTTTTAAAGTACTAACCAAGATTAATGATAATGCTTATGTCCTTGACCTACCTGCGGAGTTTGGTGTTTCCACTAGTTTTAATGTTGCAGATTTGAGACCATATGCGGGCGAGGATGAGGAGTTGTCGTCGAGGACGACTTTGATTCTAGAAGGGGAGGATGATGAGGACATCAGTACATCTACACCAGCAGCACCTTCTTCGGCGCCATCTCCTTCTGGGACAATCACGAGGGCCCATGCAAGAGAGCTGAACTTCGTCATACTACTAAAGAATGAAGGCCCAAAAGAATAAACGCTGGCCTTCCTAGAGTCGGCCTCCCTAGGGGCGCCCCTCCCCCCTCCTTGGCCATCCACATCAGGGGCTGCGCCCACCTCTTCCCCTCTATTTAAATAGAGCCTTGTCATTCCCATAGACTCGAGTTTTGATTTACAATTAGCTTTTGCTACTTTCGACACGCGCCAAACAGTGCTATCCTCGTGTGTTTCAGAACTCCACCTTGAGTGATATTCATATTGCTCGCATCTTTTTCTTGTTCGTTCTTCGGTTGCGAACAGGAAACGATCTTCGTGATCAGGCTGATCTTGCATCAACAAGGTCGGTAACCACAAGGAGTTGGTTCAGCGATTGCATTGGCGCTTCGGGTTCGCTCGTCGTAGTCGGATCGTGAGGGTCTTCTTCCACCAAATCGAAGTTATCTCCACTCACCGAAAGATCGGGCACTTCAGCTCTATCAAAGACCTTCAGGCTGTGTCATGTACACATCCTCACTTAGGTTTCCATTTAGGAAAGTCGTTTTGACATCCATTTGCCATATCTCATAATCATAAAATGTGGCAATAGCTAGGATGATATGAATAGACTTAAGCATAGCGACGGGTGAAAACGTTTCATCATAATCAACACCTTGAATCTCTTTGAAACCTTTTGCCACCAATCGTGCCTTATAGACGTGAACATTTCCATAACGTATATCTTTTTCTTGAAGATCCATTTACACTCAATAGTTTTTAAACCATCAGGTGGATCAACCAAGTTCCAAACTTGGTTGACACACATGGACTCCAACTTGGATCCAATGGATCCAAGCTATTTCTCATAGTCTAGTCCCATCACTGCTTCCGCTTAGGTCTTGGGCTCATCGTTGTCATACAACAACACGTCGTGATGCCCAATGGTCAAGAACATGTACCTCTGTGGTGCATGGACTTCTCACCCAAACCTTTGTGGGCCTGGCGCATCCATAATAGGCTCTGCAACATCTTGCGCCTCCTACTCTGGTTCAGTGGAATCTGGAACACTTTCTAGTGACTCTCGAACCTCTTCGAGATGTAAGTCCTCCCACTAACTCCTTTTGAGAGAAACTCTTTCTCAAGGAACACTCCATTTCGAGCGACAAACACTTTGCCCTCCTCTCTATTATAGAAATAGTATCCTTCGGTTTCCCTAGGATACCCCACAAAGAAGCACTTGTCAGACTTAGGACTGAGCTTGTTAGACGTCATACGTGTGACATACGCCTCACATCCCCAAATCTTTAGAAAGGACAAACTGGGACACTTCCTCGACCACATCTCATATGGCGTCTTCTCTACTGACTTATATGGAATTCTATCATTCATGAAAGCTGCAGTTTCTAGAGCGTCACCCCAAGACGATAATGGAAGATCAGTGTGACTCATCATGGACCGCACCATGTCCAACAAAGTGTGGTTTCTCCACTCGGACACCCTATTCCATTGAGGCATGTCGAGTGGAGTCAGCTGTGGAACAATTCCACACTGCTTCAGATGATCACTAAACTCATGGCTCTAATATTCACCCCCACGATCCGATCAAAGAAATTTAATTGTCTTCCTAGTATAATTTTGTATCTCATTCTAGAACTCCTTGAACTTTTCGAAGGATTCCCACTTATGCCTCATCAAGTAGACATAGCCATATCTACTAAAATCATCGTTAAAAGTAATAAAGTACTGAAATCCTTTCCTAGCTGTGTGAATCATTGGAACACACACATCAATATGTACTATGGCCAATAGCTCACTCGCCCTCTCACTCTATCCAGTGAAGGGAATTTTTGTCATTTTGCCAAGTAAACAAGACTCGCATGTGTCATATGATTCAAAATCAAATGATTCCAAAAGTCCATCACTATGGAGCTTTTGTAAATGCTTCTCATTTATATCACCCAAACGACAATACCAGATGTAGGTGGGATTCAAATCATTGAGTCGTTGTTTCTTAGTACTAATGTTATAAACATGTGCATCCTCAAGACTTAGAATGTACAATCCATTCACCAATGGACAAACACCATAGAGCATACCATTCGAGAATATCTAACAACATTTGTTCTTCATCACGAACTCATAACCTTCTTCCTCCAAACATGACGAAGAGATATTGTTTTTGCCCAACGCTGGAATATAATAACAATTATTCAATTCCAGAACTAATCCTAAGGGTAGTGATAAAGAATAAATGCCAATGGCCAATGCTGCAACCATTACACCATTGCCGACGCGAATATCCAGTTCACCTATTACACACTTTCTTGACCTACTTAGTCCTTGCAATGATTTGCAAGTGTGAATCATCGAACTGGTATCAAATACCCATGAATCACTTGGACGAGTCGCAAGATTAATTTCAATAACATTTATACTTGAAGTAGAAGCGGAATTCCTACCTCCCTTCTGCTTCCAATTTGTCTGGATCGGAACTTCTGATCTGGCAACGGAAATTCCGATCTGATTACTCTGTCACAAATTTTTTCCGGCATCGAAACCTCCGATCAACCATAAGAACTTCTAATCTGACAAATATCAGAACTTCCGATGATGTTTTGGAACTTCCGAAGTTCTGCAAAACAAAACAGATCCAATATGTTTTAATTCTTCCAAGTCCAATTTGCAATTCCTGAACCATTGACCAGTTTTGCAAGCAAATAAGGACATTGAGATACCATACCTCTTAGCCTGAGCTTGGCTCTCAAAAATGCCTTGGTGTTCCATAATCATATAATGGACATTCTTGTTCTCATCTTACTTCCAAACCTCAAAGGACAAATAGGCAGGTATGAGGCAACTTACATTAAGTGATTCATTCGAGTGCTTCTCACAAGCCCTCTGGTCAACTAGTTCATCAAGATTGGATTCCTCTAGAACATTTTCCTTTCGCTCGAGAACACTTCTCAAGTTTCTATACCAATCAATAAAAATTGTTCCAAAATGAATCGATCGAAAAATAAATAGTACAGTGTTCATAACAGTCGATGCCATGATATACAAAAGATTAAATGCGAGGTTTAGCACTATGCAATGTTTATCTTCTATCCAATAAAAGATGTTCCACTATCTAAACCAGTCACTTTCACTCTCATGACTAATAGTGGTGCAAGATCCATGGTCACGCTATCTCCTAGTGAGCTTTGGCATCACTGCTAGAAGCTAGTTGACATAGGTAAGCAACTCCTTGCTAATCACATCGTATGTGACTCTTGTCGTTGGAGAAGCATCCAATGCTCGACCCCAACTCCTATGAACCAAGGCCCAAAACCATTTTGATAGCCTTGTCAAGTGAACCAACACTATGCATGCAGAAGTCTGACTTCTGCCCCAACTGGTCGAGATAAAAGATAGCACCCTGCTTTGGCAGACCCACTATCGATGAGCACGAACCTTGGTGGGTGTAGCTATTGGGAAGAGCATCAACACTTAATTTTCTGAGGGAAAAGTACTCTAGCATCGTAACGTCCCTAGCACACACGAAACATGCAAGAATAGAATAACATGAACATAAGAAAGCATCACAAGAAATCATATTAATTGTTACATAGCATGATCTTATTCACATGGAAATCTCCATCTTCATGGCTCCCATCATCGAGTGCATGCTCTCGGCCTCCATGAAGAGTACTAGTCCATCTCACATAGGCTATACTAATTACATGGGCCGAAGCACCGCAGAATCGACATGCAAGCCATAATAAATTGCCTTCTGTGTCGAATCATTATTCGACATTGGAACATCCGATCACTATCGAAACTTCCGATCCGCCATCGGAACTTCTGATCACATCAGAAATTCTTATCTACTGTGGATAGAAACAGATCTAATCTATTTTCCACCATGTATCTCCATACATGAGCGATCCAGATCGAACACTATGCACGTAGGCTCTGATACCACTGTTGGGGAATAGGGGAGCTACGCTAGCTAGCAAATTCAAAATTTCTGCCCTATGGCCCTAGGATCATGCGCGTGTGAGATCATAGATCGGTACCTTCTAGCACATAATGCGCTAGGTGCAGCGGAAGAAGATGTTGGAGCAGTGCGTCAAGCCTCTCCTCGCTTTGTCCTTGCCATCTTCGCCGATCCGATCGATGAAGACAACATAGTCGTTCGCATGTAGACGTTCACGAGCGTCGCTAGTGGAGCAACGCCTCCACGTAGTCCACATGTAAAGGGATGGAGTACCTCCCACAGCAGCGTGCTAGCACCGCATGTGAGAGACGGGGATCCTTGACGTCAACGTTTGAGATCAAGAAAGGAAGGAGAGAACTCTTGGGTGTCTAGGTCTAATCTAGGCTTATTGCTTGCCCCAAGACATCCTCCTCCTCTCCTTATATACGGCTGAGAGCCCTTGGGTCATGCTCTTCCTGAGACCCTAAAAACTGTAATAGATCCAATCTGTTTGACCACGTACGACACACAATAGATCCAAGTGTGTGGCAAAGTGCTTAAAGTGTCAAAAGGCCGATATGGAGTATATCATCCTTAGCCCATTGTGCTTTTAGCTCACTAAGTTTGCTAAAAGGGAGGGGGGCTTGTGTTGATAGCAAAAAATGGAATTAATGGTCGAAATTGTCAAAATATCAATTTTTGGTAATTTGGGCCGAAAATATGTCTTCCCTGGCAAAGGCCGGTTCAACCGGCCATAGTAGGGCTGTCCGACCAGCCATGTAGGCCCGGTCAGGCCGGCCCAATGGGTCCGCTCATACCGACCCAAGTCTGAAAATTAAAGATAGAGTTTGTTTCGGGCTATTTTGATCTATAAATAAATCCTAACCACTTTTGGCCGAATCCTACTCAGTTTAGGAGTTGGGGAACTTGATACTAGCCCCTATAAATAAAGGAGTGAGGCTGATTCAAAGGGTATCTCCACAGATTAATACTTCAAAACCCTAGTTTTGAATCATACATCTACTTTCATCTACTTTTCCGCATTAGTTTAGTCCATCTTCGTGGGTTTGCGTTGAAAGACCTCCATGCATCACGTCGTGACCATGGTAAGCCTTGTTGATTCGCCTGTGAATCACCCGTTTAATCCACGTAACGGATTTTTATCTTCTTTATCTTTTTTATCGGTTTTTCTAGCTACCCTTGGAAATTTAGTCTCTAGGCCGAATTGCATTTGATCTTCACCGAAGAGTTTGGAGGTGATTTGATCTAATCTATAAAGACACCAGAGCACGGGACCTCCAGGTCGAAGGCTGTCAGACTAACCGATGGCCTGCCTCTAGTCTGACTGGCCGTTGTTGTGCTGGATCCATCAACCCTGTGCCAGCACACTTTGTCACCCAACCATCGTCACCACCCAGTCCGACCAGGACTCCACCATCGGTTTGACCAAGCCCCTCCGTCGATTCGACCGCCTGAAGCATGCCGATCACTATTCACCACGCCGGGGACTCCTTTGTGCCAGCCTTCGAAGGGTTCTTCGCATACTCTTGGTCCAACCAGAGGGCTACGTCCGGTCCAACCGCTTGAAACCTGAAGCTCCCTTCAGGGTGCTTCGAATTATCCCGCAGTGAACGCAGAAGGGTACTCTCTTCGGCGACACTTCGCATCGACGGTCTGACCGGGGGTATATCGCTGGTCTGACCGTCATTTTACTGCAGATTAGAATCAGCCTCGGCTTGGCCGATTCATGTATTTATTTTTGTATAACACTTTGGCTAATAGATTTTATTTCTAGATATTTGTCTGATTGCCTGGCGACTTCATTTCCCCTTACTACTGATTAAGGGTCATCGGAACATGACGTCAATGTCTCGTGATGTTTTTGTATCGTTGAGCCGGCCCAATTGCGGGGGCACGTTTTTGTATCAACACACTTTTTGGCGACTCCGCTAGGGAAAACGCCAGCATGACGAGTACATCTACATCGACTGCGAGTACCTCTACAATGACTACTATGTCTACAACATTGATGTATACCTGGGGGCCGTAGAGATCAACAACTGCAATATCATGGTGCCCACCCTCGTAGATATCCCCGAGGAAGGTCGGGCGGAGATCGAGGCAAAGATGAAAGAACTCCAAGATCTCATGCTCGGGAGCTACGTCAAGACACACGTGGGATTCATCAAGCGTGACGTCAACATCCCTGACCTCACCTGGATTCGGGTAACACCATTGTCGCCTCCTTTATCTTCCTCAGAAATTGAACAGAAGATAGCCGTGTCTGTAGACCAAGTCGTTAGCGCTTCGCTAGCCAACCATCTAGAGTCAGTAGTTAGCTCTTAGGTAGAGGCAACATTTGGAAGGTTCGGTTTTACCGAGGCCATTCCTCCAAATCCAATCACTAGCATACCCTCGGTTAATCGCATTTATAGAAGAACCGATGGAAGTACTAGCAAAGCCATCATGTCTCCAGCCTCGACATCTACGACCGAGACCAATCACTACACTTACAGCCTAGCTAGCCCTGCTTATTATGCGTCACCTCCACCTACACCTACGTTAGCTTTTCTCGCGCTTCCTGCGCCGCACGCTCCTACACACCAACATAGACCCAAGCACGTCATATACTATGATCTAGCACGAGAGGAGGAGCCCCACGGCCGACACACCGACATACCATCATGTGTTGCACCCTCGCATGAGAGACACGCACAGGCTGGAGGCCAAGACGACATTGAGGAGTGGATCCATGCGTTGTTTAGAGAGTGTACCGGATTTGCGCCTCAGGATCGGGATAGGATTTACTGAAAGCCGTACCCCGATCACTTCGATATCATACCCTACCCTCGTAGTTATAGAGTCCCTTAATTCACAAAATTCGATGGCGAGGGTAATAAGACCACACTAGAGCACGTCAACCAATTATTAGCACAATGTGGAGAAGCTAGTGGGTCGGACGCATTAAAACTTAGACTGTTTTCACTTTCCCTATCCGACACCGCTTTCACTTGGTTTTCGGCACTACCGCCGAACTCCGTCTAAACATGGGACCAATTAGAACAGAAGTTCCATGACTATTTTTATACAGGCGAGACAGAACTTAGGATTTCACACTTGACATCGGTCAGACAGAAATCTAGTGAGAGTGTCTTTGAGTACGTCAAGCGCTTTAGAGATAAGAGGAACCGATGTTTTAGTCTCAATATTTCAGAAAGAGATTTGGCAGATCTAGCTTTTAATGGATTGCGTTCTGAAATTAAAGAGAGGCTAGATGACCAAAACTTTTTAGAAGTCAGCCAAGTCTTGCAGCAGGCTCTAGTACAAGAAGGCCGAGCCAAGGATAAAAAATTCATTAAAACATTTAACAAAACTAAAGCTGAAGTTCACATTATGGAGCACTCTGACGAGGAAGAGTTGGAGGAAGAGGACGATTCGGTCGATATGTATGCGGCCGAATGGGCCTGGAACACTAAGACCAAACCTATCACTTGTTCTGAACTACGGTCGTCTCTTACTAAGAGTGGGCCCAATGAGGTTAAATACTCTTTTGATGTGACTAAATGTGATAAAATATTTGATTTCCTCTTGAAAAGCTAGCTTCTCAGGTTGCCTAAGGACCAGGTCATCCCAACCACCGATGAACTAAAGAAACACCCCTACTGTAAGTGGCATGATTCACATTCTCATTATACTAATGATTGCAATGTTTTCCGTCGTCAGGTTCAATCAGCCATAGAAGAAGGATGATTGAAAATAGATTCTAGTCCAAAGATGAAGTTGGACAAAGACCCCTTTCCCGTGGACACCGTCGACCTCGATGAGAATAAGGTGTTGATTCGGCCAGAGCAGGCTGAGTGATCTAAAGGGAAAGCGGTCATTATTGGAGAGCCCCACACATGCACACTTGTGTCGAAGAATCCTAAAGTGGGAGTGTGGAAAAAGAACATCGACGCGTCATCTTCGGCTGTGGCTCGCAAGAAGCAGAAGGTAACATACCTGTTGGGGGAAAATACTTCATCCCCGGACCTTCAAGATTGTAAGACAAAGACAATTTACTAGACCGAAGTCCAAGACTTGTCTCCGGCCTAGCGTATGATCAAGTCCTAGAGATCTGTCTGAACTCCCGTTCGAAGATACACTTCGAAGGTTCAATCTCCGCAGTGGACAACTGTCAACAAGGACAGAAGACTTATCTTCTTTCTGATTAGATTAGTCTTTTACCATTTTCGCCCTATTAGGGGTACAAAAATAGTTTCCACTATGTCAGTTGTAACTGAGGGGTAAAAAGGTATTTTCCTTAAAGTTTTTACCTATAAATACCCCCATTCTCACCCTGTAATAGGCATCGAATATTTAGATATTCAATACACAACTTCGAACTACTTCGAGCTATTATCCTATTCTGAGGCTTGACATAGTTCGCTTCACAAACTCTTCCTTTGTTAGTTCTTAATGTTAGAGAACCTGTTAGCGTAATCTTTTACGCCAATAGTTGGCGCCGTCCGTGGGGAACTTAGTTCTAAAATCTAGTTCTCCGCCGCTGACTGCACTTCGAAGAGCACTTGCGGAGGGAGTTTCAGAGTCTAAAGATTCTGTGCACCCTTCGGTAAGGGGCTTCCTAGTGTAGTTCGAAGGCCTATTCTGCGCACCCCGGAGAGTTCTCTCGTTCTTATGCCCTAGTGATAGAAGCCAGTGGAGGGGTGCGGAACACAATGGCGAAGTGTTTCCCCCTCGCGTTGGAAGGTGTGGCTCTCCGATGGTTCTGGTCTCTAAAGCCAAGATCGATCAGGTCATAGGAGCAGCTGAAGAGGAAGTTCATGAGTAACTTCCAAGGTACGTTCGTAACCCCAATGTCCACAGGAAGCTTGTTCCAAGTGAAGCACCAAGCAGGGGAGACCCTTCGGGAGTACTTTACACGCTTCGCCCACACCAAGTCCAATATTAAAGGCTTGTCTACCTCTTCAGTAGTGGATACGGCACGCGAAGGGGTGTTGAACCCAGACCTCCTCAGCAAACTTCACCGAAAGCTGGTGTCGTCTGTAGCACAGCTGATGGCATACTTCGAATAGTATGCAAAGGAAGAGGAAGGTTGCCTCCGAAGAATTGTGGTGCCTGCACCAGTCCTTCGAGAAGTGAAGATGGAGCCAGAAGTCCCGACTCCTCCGCATGCTCCCCTTGATGATCGCTTCAATGATTATAGACGGGGAAAGAAGCACTTCTGCTCTGAGGTATTAAATATTGCACCCTCGGCCCCGAAGATGCCTTTCAACTTTCAACAGGCGCAAGATAACAAGGCTAGTACCTCGAAGCCTCAAGACAAGATGGCTAGCAGTCGCTAGACCTTTTTCTGTTGTGTACATGGCGAAAATAGAAGCCATGATACAAAAGATTGTAAGTCTGTATTGACCCTTTAGGACGAATATTTAGGGCGAAGCTCAGGGCGAGGTACTTCGGATCGGGCCCCTCCAGTAGTGCGTTCGGAGCCTGTGCAGGATGTGTCCTGGGCCAGCAATCCTAAAGCACTGATGCAACTTCCGGTGGCCAACATTATGCCACCACCAAAGCAGGAGGATCCCCAAGATCATGGCAAGCAGGTGGTCCTGCCCATCTCCGGAGGGGGGACCTTCGGTATCATGTCAAAGTGGCAGCGGAGGGACTATGTTCGTGAAGTAGGACACATAGGCACCTCGAGCTCGGCTGCAGAAATGCCCGAGTGGTCCCATGTACCTATTTCTTTTACTGCCCACGATGCTGTAGGGGTGAAGTTCCCCCATACTGACCCCCTTGTTGTTTTAGCTGATATAGCTGGAGTTGAAGTCTGAAGGATATTGGTGGACGGTGGTGTAGGACCGAAAGTAGCGACCACAGGGGGTGAATGAGCGCCTAAAAAATTCTTTTGAATCAATGGCCTGCTCCCAACACCCAACGCACCTCGACAAACAACCAGCTGAAGCTAGCAGATCTAAACCATGAAAATAATCTAGCCTAAAAACAACCGTTGTCCTATGTGAAAAGACACCAACACAATGTTCGAAGGCAGATTAATAAAGCATTTAAAACATGGACATGTCAAGCTTCACGAAAGTAAATCATCACAGGCATTTAATTTAAGTGCATGAGAAATCTTACGGTTCACAGTTGTCTCCTGTTTGAAACTTGCCGAAACCTGTTCGAAGTCCTTGTGCGAAACCCACAGCTTTTCAGTGAAGTCAGCCTTTGGCTTCGAAGTACACTTCGTCAGAGGACTGCTTCAAGTTTGTCAAAGCCCAAGGAGTGGTTAACTGTAGCCTGTGAGATAGCGTTTCGAACAAACTAACTTCGAAATGAATTCCTCAGGTTCTCACACTCTATAAACCGAAGCCTACTAGCTTCGAAACAAACAACCTCCGAAAACTTCCTTACGAACCCCGAAGTAAACCAATAAAAATATTCGAAGTATGCAGATGCTGCGAAGTATGCAGATTAGCGAAGACTAACTTCGGTTCGAAGGGTGACTCCGCAAAGAAAAACTACATGCTTCAAAGCTTTTGCCTAAAAGCTGTTGTCCCAATACCACAGCCGCGGAAGGCTGCAACTACCGAGAGTGTAGTTTCCCTAGGACAAGGAGGCACAAGTAAGGACCTAGCACCTAGGCTACCAACCTAGCTGTGAGGCTACGCTGCAGCTTAGCTGCACTACAGCTTAGCTGCACTGCAGCTGGCAAGCTGAGCAAACCTATGGGTGGAGAAAAACTGGAAGCTAGAGCCTACCTGTGCAGATAGATGAAAAGGCTAAACAACATTTAGCAAGTAAAGTTTATCTCATCCATACGCTGTGCCAGGAAGCAGATAACAACGACGAAATTTCTTTGTCTCACAAACAAAAAACGTGCAAAATCAAAACATTGAAGATTTCTCAGACTAGGCTAAGAAATTTACAAGCCTCTCAAACGCATCAAGAACAGCCGTGCCGCTGCTTTGTCGCAGGCTAGCTTTGCTAGCAATCAAATCAAGAGCAGCAGCTGGTGAACAAAACTCAAAGATAGAGAAACGAAACACGCGTGCAGTGGCTGAGATTTTAGAACAGACGAATAAACCGGACACACAAAATGAGGCAACAATGAATACATCAAAAAATGTGATGACCGATGGCTGAGAATGAACAATAAACCTGATTCAGCGCTTTCCCAATGCCAACGACGCAAATCCTGTTGAAATCGTGAAGAACGAAAAGAACACAGAGACAGCGGCGCTCACAGGAACAAAACGTGGGGAAAGTGAACTCAAATTTGTCATTAAGTGAGTTAACCCTAACCCTAGGGATTGGGGCCCTATTTATAGGCAGCCCAATAGCCTAGGAAAATACCAAAAGACCCTTAGGGTTTTTATAGACGCTGAAATAAAATGGAAAAGACCAAAATGCCCTTAGGATATTTTTACAGACTCGACTGACTGACTGTGGGCCTAAGGACAAAATAGTAAACTCCTAATTACAGATGAATTATCCTGAAGTGGAGCTTTTGTAGTGACTACGGCTTCGCCTTAGAACTTCTGTTGAGTCCTCTTTGACTTTTGTTGACAATCACTCATCACATCTGGAGCCATGAGGCCCACGCTCTTCAGCTTGGTCCTCAATCTCCACCTTGATGAGTGCATTGTCAACACTTCTCTTCATCAGCTCTCCAATACTTGCGAGCACATGTGGAAACACGAAAACAAAACACAAGAAAACATAGAAGAAGAAAATAAAATAAAAGTTTAACCCTAATGACCAAAAGCCGAACAAAAAGCAAGAAAGCGGTCATTATGGTTAACCAAAAGTAAAGGCTCAAAACGAGTGCAATCTCAGAATTATCAACAAGTATATCCAAAGAGTAAGGACAAACGGGACAAAAACTCCCCGTGAAACAAATCCCCAGAGAAAGCCAAAACTCCCCCTTAGACTCATTTCCCAAATTTCTCCCACTTGTTGACAAGTGGACTCATCAAGCGAGACTAAATGCACTCTAAAGAGACACAAACTCCCCCTAAAATGCAACTCCCCCTCAAAATATGCAATGAATGCAACTGGGGTGCAAGTGGAGTGTAGAAAGCATGCTTCTCAAATATGATTGACTGCAATTACAACATCTAACAGGTATAGCAAAAGACATGTTGTCTAAGACACATGCATGATCAGTGCAATAGATGATATCTAAAGAAAGTCATTAGCACGCATTTTTCAATTTTTGCAAACAAAAGTGTTGGGGGAGATAATCCCGATGACTGCAGGGGAGCGCGAGGGTCCGTACGACCCTGAAGGGAGACCACTACCGGAAGACCCGAAGCTTTATGATGGAGGCACTTGGACCTCCGAGCAAGGAAGTTGGAGGCCCTCGAAGGCTCCGAGAGGCGCCGAAAGGGGTCCTCGGGGGGGAGAGTGATCGGGCAGAAGCCGGGGGCCACCTTCCGGGCTGAAGATGTCGGGGGCCACCCCCCAAGGCTAGGATGCCGAAGGTCACCCTTCGGACCGAGCAGCGGTTCTGGAGGAAGGCTTGGCGGAGAGAAGACTAGTCAAGCCTGCAGGGGGACAGGATCGCGATCGTCTGCGCCGTGTCAGGCGGCCCAGGCAGCGCCCGACACGGCTGATACGCTGTCAGGGCTGAATCTTCCTGTCTGTACTATGTGGAGTCTGCTTTGTTTGTACGATGCGGAGTCTGTCTTGTCTGTATTACTGACCGGTGTCAGGCCAAGTAGCGGTTGACGGTTTAGAGGCACCTGGCCCTTTAGAGCGGGGCGCCCTATAAATACCCCCCAACTACAGTTGTAATAGACACACAATCCAAGAATACAGAACATACTGCATTCCTTTACTTCCACTAAGAAAACCTGCTGGTTCGATCCGTCGCTCCAACAGTTGGCGCCGTCCGTGGGGATCGTAGTTCAAAAAGCTAGCGTCCTCTACACCCAGTCACAAAAGCATGTCGAGTCGGAAGGACGCGAAGACGGTTCCTCTACGTTGGTCAGCCCGCACCGCCGGAGTAGAGCCTACCCCAGTCGTCGTCCCCGTCCAGCCAGTCATGGCGTCTGTCGTGGCGCCTGCCGTAGAGCTGACCCAGGCCCCAGAGGGGACGCCCGAAGTTCGGGGACCTGTGGGCGCGCCTGAGCCAGTCTCCGTCAACCTCGCGGGGCTCTGGGAGGGTCCGTTAGAGGTGTGTCCTCCGAGCGGGCCCCCGGTCGTGGCCCTCCGAACCGACTACGTCCGTTCGCAAGACCCTGAGACCGCCTCAGGAGGAAGCGGGAGCCAGGCCGACGCCCTGGCTACCGAGAACGCCCGGCTAAAGGCAGAACTGGCCTAGTGGCGCCAGGAGGCGGCGCTCCGCCCCCCTGAGCCCTCCCGCGCCACGAGGGTTGCGGCCGTAGCCTTAAGCGACGACGAAGATCAAGCGTAAGAGGAAAACACGTCTTTCGACGTGGAGTCCCCCCTGCACCTAGACCTTCAGAGGGTACGCTTCGGCTCGAAGTTTCACGCCGCCAAGCTTCCCAAGTATTCTGGGGATTCTGACCCCGGAGAGTTCTCCCGCTCGTACGCTCTGGCGATAGAAGCGTCCGGAGGAAGCCGAGACGCAATGGCTAAATGCTTCCCTCTGGCAGTCGAGGGGATCGCCCTCCGATGGTTCTGGTCGCTCCGGCCTGGAACCATCCGTTCATGCGATCAGCTAAAGAAGAAATTCATCAACAACTTTCAAGGAACCTTCGTGGCCCCTATGTCCACCGGGAGTCTCTTCCAAGTGAAGCAGCAGCCCGGAGAAACCTTATGACAGTACTCTCAGCGCTTCACGCACACCAAGGCCCAGATCAAGGGGCTTTCGGCTTCCTCGGTCATCGACGCCGCCCGGGAAGGAGTCACACACCCGGGCCTCCTCGACAAGCTCCATCGGAAGCCTATCTCCTCGGTGGCACAACTCATGACGTACTTCGAAGAGTACGCCCGGTCCGAAGACGGCCAGATGCACTGGTAGGCGATGATAGTCCCTGTCTGGACCACGAGCGCCAAGGCGTACGAAGCCTCACTGGACCGTGACCGAGGAGCCCATCCTGCTCCTGATTTCCGCCGCCAGGACTCCGGCAGGCAAGATGTTCACCGGGACTCCCGGTGAGGCCGGAAGCATCTTTAGGGAGAGGTCCTCAGCATCACACCTCAAATCCCCGCTAAGCACCAGCACACGCCCGGCGGGAGTCACCTTGCTGGAGCCAAAACTTTTCCACGGGCGCACTCCGGAGGGGCCACGCTGTACTGCAGCGTCCACGGCGAAAACCGGATCCACGACACCGATTCCTGCCAGACCATCCTCACCCTTCGAAATGACTACCTCGAGTGGAATGCCGGCCGCGGTTCCACCGACAAAGGGAACCCCGTGCCTCGACCAGAAGCGGTCCAGGTGGTCGGGTGCCCCCGATGAGCCGGAAGTCCTATGCCTGGCCTTGGAGCTCGGCCGGGCCCAGGCTCCCAAGCTCGAAGACACGCCGGATCGGGGGAAACGGGTGGTCCTCCCCATATCCGGAGGAGGGGCCCTAGGAGACCTATCCAAGCGCCAGTGGCGAGACTACGTTTGGGAGGTCGGGCATATCAGCACGTCCAGCCCTTCCACACTCCCCGAGTGGTCCCTCGTCCCCATCACCTTCACCACCGAGGACGCCGCCGGAGTCAAGTTCCCGCACGCCAAGCCCCTTGTCATTTCCACAGATATCGCCGGAGTCGAGGTGTGTTGCATCCTGGTCGATGGGGGAAGCTCTGCTGATATCATTTTTGTGCAGGCCTTCGATCAGCTGTGTCTCTCTCGGAAGCACTTGCTGCCAGCTTCTCGTCCACTCCAGGGCTTCACAGGCCCCCCGCTCGATGCCCTGGGCCAAGTCACACTGGAGGTGACCTTTGGCGATTCCCCCCTCCAGCGCCGCGAGGAGATCCTCTTCGACGTGGTGGACGCCCCGTACGCCTACAACGCCATCTTCGGGAGAGGGATGCTCAACCGCTTCGGAGCCTTCGCCCACCACAACTACCTGTGCCTCAAGATGCCGACCCCAGGGGGGTGCTGTCAGCCCTAGGCGACCAGGCCACAGCCCGTCTGGTTGAATACGGCCACTCGGCGCCGCTGGAGCCGCGCCAGATTCATAGCGTCCGCGAAGGCGCGGAGGACGCCGACCCTTCCGGTGCTGGGGATCCTGTGCTGAAGGGGCGCCCGGTCAAGCCTCTCTCGGAGGGGGAGATCATCACGAAGACCTTGATCCAAGACGGGAAGGAGCGTCCGATCCAGTTTAGAGGGGGCTTGGAGCCGGAGGTGTCGAAGCAGCTCGAGGAAGTCATCTGCAACAACCTTGACATCTTCGCGTGGTCCGACGACGACATCCCGGGCGTCGACCGCTCGATCATCGAGCATTCGCTGGCGGTCGACCCAAAGGCTCGGCCGGTGCACTAGGGGCTCCGGAAACTCTCCATCGAGAGGGCTGAGCTCGCCAAGGCCGAGACTGAGAAGCTGCTCCGAGCAGGGGTCATCCCGGAAGTGAGTCACACTGAGTGGTTGTCTAACCCAGTGTTTGTCCAGAAGAAAACATCTGGAAAGTGGCGTATGTATATCAACTTCACCTCTCTCAATAAAGCTTGCCCCCGTGACCCCTACCCCATGCCTCGCATTGATCAACTAGTCAATTCCACCGTTGGTGCGGAGCTCCTCAGTTTCTTCGACGCTTATTCGGGGTATCACCAGATCTGGTTGAAGCCCGAGGATCAAGTCAAGACAAGCTTCGTCACCCCCATAGGAGTGTTTTGCTATGTCCGCATGCCCTTTGGCCTCCGCAACGCCGGGGCCACCTTTTCAAGACTAATATCCAAGGCTCTGGGCCATCAGATGGGTCGCAATATTGAAGCGTACATGGACGATATTGTTATCAAGAGTACCGTCAAGGATCGCCACAGTGCGGACATAGCTGAGACCTTTGATAGCCTTCAGCGGTGTGGGATCCGCCTCAATCCGGAGAAGTGCATCTTTGGAGCGCGCGTTGGGAAGCTGCTCGGGTATCTAGTTTCTAGCCGAGGTATCGAAGCTAGCCCAACACAAGTCAACGCATTGCAGAACATGTCCCCCCCTCAGAACTTGAAGCAAGCACAGAAGCTAGCCGGACGCTTAGCCGCCCTTGGCCGATTTTTGGCGAAATCAGCTGAAAAAAGCTTGCCCATCTTTAAGGCGCTCCGGGGCTCCAAAACATTCGAGTGGACCTCCGAGTGTCAGAGCTGCTTCGACCAGATAAAGGAGTACCCCTCTGGCCTCGTAGCCCTCACCACGCCTCGAGCCGGTAGTCCCCTTCTGATCTACCTCACCGCCTCCGGCAGCGCGGCGAGCGTTGCATTGGTCCAGGAAGAAGAGCTCGGCGGGAAGTTGGTGCAGCGCCCCGTCTACTTCGTGTCTGAAGCCCTCTCCGGAGCCAAGGCGCGATACTCCAAGCTCGAGAAGGTGGCGTATGCTCTCGTCATGGCATCCCAGAAGCTTCGACACTACTTCCTGGCTCACGATGTCATTATTCCAACTGCCTACCCGCTCGGCGACATGTTCCGAAACAAGGATGCCACTGGTCGCATCGGGAAGTGGGCGGTAGAATTGGCTCCATTCGGGATCTCCTTCGTTGCCTGAACTACCATCAAGTCTCGGATCCTCACCGACTTCGTTGCCGAATGGACATCCGTGGTCAATCATGCCAGTATCGGAGCATGCGAGGAAGCTTGGACCGTCTATTCGGACGGTGCCTACTAGGCCTCGGGGGCTAGAGCCGGATCGGTTATCGTCTCCCCCTCCGGCCAGCAAGCCTCCTTCTTTGCTCGGCTGAGTTTCAAGGCTACCAACAACATCGCCGAGTACGAAGGTGTCCTGCTGGGTCTCCGCAAGGCGCATGCGCTCGGAGCCGCCCGCGTCATAGTCAAAACCGACTCTCAGGTCGTTGCCGGGCATGTCGACAAAAGTTTCCAAGCTCGGCACCTAGACCTCGCCTCCTACCTCGAAGCCATTCGGCGATTTGAAACGGCCTTCAAGGGGATATCCGTTCAAACCATCCCGAGGAGTGAAAACTACCAAGCGGACGCCCTTGCTAAAGCCGGAGCTGGTGGCCAAGCCATGCCGCCGAGCGCCTTCTTCGAAGAAATTACCCGACCTTCGGCGCTCCTCCGGGACGAGGCATCTACCTCCGGGCCAGTCAAACCTCCGACGTCGCTTCCGCCCGCCTCAGTTCTCTGCACGGTTAGCAACGATTGGTGGAAGCCCATCTTGCAAGCACTCGGTGGCAACACCGATGACCGGCCTGGCCCAGATCAAGCACTCCTTCACCTCTGTGCCCGGTCTTTCCAAGTCATTGATGGCATCCTCTACAAATCGGGGGTATGTTCCCCGCTGCTCCGATGCATCTCCCACTCAGATGGTGTTGCCATGCTCCGAAAATCCACGAGGGGCTATGCGGTAGCCATCTAGCACCGCGGGCCCTCGCCGGGAAGGCCCTCCGGTAGGGCGTATACTGGCCCACAATCGCTGCTGATGCTGAGGACTTGGTGCGTACCTGCCAAGGGTGCCAATGGATGGGGCGCCGGAGTCATAGGCCTCCGGTCAGCTTGCAGCTCATCCCACCTGTGTGGCCTCTGGCTCGCTGGGGCATGGACCTCATCAGGCCGTTCCCTAGGGCAGGAGGCAATCTACGCTTCGCGGTGGTCACCGTCGAATATTTCTCCAAATGGGTCGAGGCTGAGCCGCTGACCTCCATCACCTCCCGAAGTGTCCAGAAATTCTTCTGGCAGAATATCATCTGCCGCTTCGGCGTGCCCAAGCAGCTTACGCTGGACAATGGCACGCAGTTCGACGCAGGGGCTTTCCAAGCATTCTGCGAAGAATTGGGAGTTCAACTCTGCTTCGCAGCGGTTCGGCACCCGCAGTCAAATGGGGCGGTGGAGCGGGCTAACGGACATATACTCTCTGGCCTTAACAAGCACATTGTCGGCTTAGCTAAAGGATTATGGCCTGACGAGCTCCCGAAGATCTTGTGGTCCATTCGGACCATAACCTCCCGTGCCACCGGATTTACCCTGTTTCGGCTCCTCTTCGGCGATGAAGCTATGGCCCCGACAGAAATCCGGGCTGGCTCGATGCGAGTCACGTCGCCCGAGGGTGATGAAGAACGCGCCATCTCCCTCGATCTCACGGAGGAAACACGGCTCCGAGCCGTCGCTAACCTCTCACAGTACCAGCACGAGACGAAGAGGTGGTATGACCCCAAGGTCAGACGCAGTGAGTTTCAGCCGGGGCACCTCGTCCTGTGCGCGGTGGCCGCCCCGACAAAGCTGGGCAACAAGTGGGAAGGTCCGTACATCGTGACTGGCTCCGGGCGTCCGGGCTACTACCGACTCGATACCTTGGAAGGCGAGGAATTGAAGCACACTTGGCATGCGGAGCACCTGAAGAATTATTTCGCATAGTTACGTCAGTATTTTTCGCTGCTTGGTCAGCGCCGCCTGCTTTTGTATTCAATCCCCAATTCAATAAAACCATTAGGTGAACATTTTTGGCCAAGGTGGACGCACCACGGTACCAAAGTATAGTTTCACCAACTAATTTGGCTTCCGAGCTCCGGCTCGATGCGCCCTAAATCGGCTTCCGAGCCCTAGCTCGACGCGCCCTAGATCGGCTTCCCAGCCCTGGCTCGACGTGCCCTAGATCGGCTTCCGAGCTCCGGCTCGACGCGCCCTAAATTGGCTTTCGAGCTCCGGCTCGACGCGCCCTAAATCGGCTTCCGAGCTCCGGCTCGACGCGCCCTAGACCGGCTTCCGAGCTCCGGCTCGACGTGCCCTAGATCGGCTTCCGAGCTCCGGTTCGACGCGTCCTAGATCGGCTTCCAAGCCCCGGCTTGATGCGCCCTAAATTGGCTTCCGAACCCCGGCTCGACGCGCCCTAAATCGGCTTGCGAGCTCCAGCTCGACGTGCCCTACATTGGCTTCCGAGCTCCGGCTCGACGCGCCCTAAATCGGCTTCCGAGCTCCGGCTCGACGCGCCCTAAATTAGGTTCCGAGCTCTGGCTCGACGCACCCTAAACCGGATTCCAGGCTATGACTAGAAGCAACCTCCGCCATTCAGTGCAACTCACTTACCCCGCCTTCCTCATAGCTAATTTGCGCCTAGTTGGCAAGCCGTCTACCCGCAATGGAGGGGGGAAAGGAGCATGGAGGAAGGCTTCGGTCATACATATCGTCAATACAACATACAACACACAGTGTTCGTGGCGGGTCCAAAGCAAGAGAGAGATTAAGAGAAGTCTTCATCCAAGCCAAGCAGGAAACGGAGGCCCTTTCGCTCTAATGAACTGCCTGGGCTGGAGCCCGCCCCAGGCCGGGGCCCCGGCGCAGCTCGCGTAGACTTCTCCTTCCTCTTCTGCCTTTTCTCCTCCTTCTTTTGGGCACGGAAGATCCGTTGGTCTTCTTGAAGTTGGGCCCAGCTGCGCAGGTTGTCTCCCTCGGAAGGCACGCCGTCCGGAGTAGCTTCCGTGTCGGACCAATCCACCGGTTCAGGAGACGAAGACGGGGCTCGGAGCTCTTTCTCTTCTTCCTTGACAAGGCTCAAAATCCCTTGGAGAACATCAGGGTCCGCGCGCCCGTCGCTACCACGGGGAAGGGCAAAGCGTGCGGACCGATTCACTCTCAGGGCTTCGAGAATAGCCCATCGGTGCCGAAGAGCGTTGTCATGTTCGAGTACCTCGACATCGCAATCACAAGCATAGACACCCTGAGTAATCCCCAAAAAGTACTCTTTATTAATACATGGCTAAGTCTCTGAAACTATTACAGGGTATGCAGCACGAAGATCTTAAGGAAACTACACCTTCGGGTCTGGCTGGCGTGCCGAGGCCGAAGGCTTCGAAGGGGCCCGAGGGCCGGCGGCGCGAAGCGCCTCCTCCAGCCAGGCTCTGATTGCTTCGGGGCCTTCGACTTGCCAAGTCGCTTTAAGCGCCCTCCAAGAATGGGCCACCGCCGGGCTCGGCGACCGGAGGTGATCCCCTACAAAGGTGACCGGATGCGGGCTCGAAGTTGAAGGGAGAGGGAGCCCGGACGTCTCGAGGAGTTGAAGAATCCCGAAAGCGGCCACCCGAGTGGATACCTCACCGTACTTCGACACGGTGAGGTTTATTTGCCGGACGGCGGCCTGAATAAACTTTATCCGGCGCGCTAGGGGCTCCCAGGCGACGTCAAACGCACCGCACCTGGTGCCATAGCGCGCCAGCGTCTTCCGGAGCGACACTATTGTGTCGGCCACCGTCTTCTCCCCTCGGTGAGCGCCTCGGCTATCTTGTCGTTTCGGGTAAGGAGGTCCACCTCGGCCCGCTCCAGCTGGAGCACTCGGGCTTCGAGGGCCCCGGCGTTAGCTGCTGCCTCTCGGAGCTTGTCCATCTCCGAGACTTGAGCCTGAAGCGTGGAAACCTCTCCTTCGAGTTGCTCCGCTTCCGCGGCTCGAGACCGGAGCCTCTCCACCTCGGCGGCCCGGGCCCGAACGGCGTCGACCTCCACCTCAAGCTCATCCGCCCGGGCAGCCCGAGCCCGGAGTCCTTCCAGCTCCGCGACGCGGGCCTTGAGGGAGTCCACCTCCGCCACCCAGGCCTCGAGCGCTTCGGCCCTAGTCGCCCAGAGGCGAAGGCCCTCATCTCCGCCGCTTTCCTCGCGGGCCAGTCTCTCGGCGGCGTTCGCTCGGGCAGCGAGCCCCGAAGCATCGACTTCGCGACGTTGGCACTCGGAGAGTAGGGAAAGCAGCGACCCCTGCGCCAGCGCAACTACCTGCACACAAGCGGAGAATCAGAAAAAAGAAAGGCTAGGGGCTTGTTGAGGGGTACTCCAAGAAAATACCTGGCCTGCGGCATTCTCAATGGCCTGACCGAGCTCCAATCCATCCGCCAGCCCAAGCTCGTCTATCACCGGAGCCTCGCGCAGGCGTAGGTAATAGTCGTGGACCAGAGCCACCTTGGACGCGAAGTCCTCACCCTCCGCCAAGTAGGGGCACAAGAGAGGCACGCTAGAGCGCGCGCCCCACGGGCTGGAGGGGGGCCGAGGTCGGGCCCCTTTGTCTTGGGTAGCCTTCGTAGAAGCACCCCCCGGCAGCTCCGGACCCCGCCCCGCCTCGCTATCCCGAGGCCCCCGTCGCATTGGCAGGGGCTCCGGGCCTCGCGTCTGTGTCATCCTCAGAGGGCGGAACGATTGGATCGACGGCCCGGACGGACGTACCTGCTCGAAGTAAATAAGGGTTAAGCACGAGAAGACCCGGCATTCTGGGGAAAGATTAGGCAAGTTAGAGTACCTTCATCCGTGGCCTCGGCGAAGTCCCCCAGAAGGTGAGCTTGCCCAAAAGGGCTCGGGCGATAGAACAAGTTGTCTATCGAATTTACCGGGGAGCCCTCCGCAGCCGCGGCGAGCTCGGCCTCCACGTTGGCGCTCCCTTCGATGGCGCCGAGCGGGTCGGCCAGCCCCCCTTGACCCAGGCTGTCCATCTCCCTGCTCCCCCGGGAGCTGGCAGAGACCCCTTCCGAAGCCGGCTCGTGTGGAGTAGCGACCGTGGGGGGCGGCGTCATTTTGGTGGCAGCCGCCTCCCACCCGGTCCTCGGAGCAGGCGTCGAGAAGTCCGATGGAGGGAGAGCATCTCCAGCTCTCTCGGTGCCCGGCCGGGCCGATTGGCTCGGGTCCAGAACCATCGGGGGGTCTTCTGACTCCGACCGGGCCCCCTCGCTAGAGCACCACCATTCGGAGTGGGAGGCGGAGGAGAGACTCGGAGAAAGCTTCCTCGGGCCTTTCACCACCTTCTTCTTCTTCGAGGGGCGCCGAGGGGAGAGGCCGCCGTCGGGATCGGCCACCTTCCTCTTCGAAATGGCTCGAAGGACCTCTCCCTCCGGAAGAGGTGGGGGCGAGAGCTCGAGTGCTCCCCACACTCTGTTGAATCGCTCCCAGGAGCCTACCAGCTCCAGCCACCGAGTGTATTCCGACGGAGTAGGGGCTCCAAGGATCCTTTCCGCCAAGCGGGCCACCTCCTCGGGCATCCAAGCGACGAGCGACCCTGCTTTCGAGGATCAGGGTCAGGGCACCCTCCGAACGTGGTAGAAGGAAGCAAAGCTAAAGAGTACGGATGCTTACCAAGCTGACGGGAGAGCTTCGTTGATGTCGACTCCTCCTGGCTGCTCCGGAGTGACGCTGGCCACTCCTCCTTCAGCGGAAGGATTTCGAGGGCCATGAACTCCTCCACCAGGTCCCGCATACTCATTCGGCGGGTGACAATCTGGAGGAGCTGAATCCTCACGGAGACTGAACCGGCGCTGGCCCTGATCCGCGCCTCCCTCCGGAACCAGATAAGACGCGGGGGTCCAGCAAGCCCGGAGTTGAGCCCCATGTGGACGTAGAACTAGCGGTTCAACCACTTGGAGTACCACCTCTCGTTGATGGCCTTCGCCGGGAACGAATCCGCATACTTCCTCTGGAGTTGGAAGTTGATGCTCCCGAAGGCCAGAATTTGGCCCCCCTTCTTCTTCGGTTGGCAGAGGGCTTCGTGCATCTGCGCAAAGACCTCCGCCCTCCCATCGCAGTCTTCGGCGTGCATGGCCCACTCGAAGATGGCGAGGCGGGCCATGGCGTTTGGAGACAGCTGCGGGAGCTCCAGGTGGAAGGCATCCAGCACCCCGGCGAGGAGCTCCGAAGCAGGGAACCCCAGCCCCGCGTCGAAGAAGGCATCGAAGACGATGACCTCTCCCTCCCGCGGCTGTGGGACCGATTCCCGGCCTGGCTTCCTCGCAGGTGCTTTGGGGCCAAGGCGGCCTCTGGTCACTTGCTCGATGGATGCGTCTGTGCACGCCGACGGCCCAAGCTCTAGAGTTTGCTCCTGAAACCACTCCAAAGCGGGACAGAGCTCCCGTGAGTCACGTGCCTCTCCTAGGCCAGGCGCCGTCGCGGCTGCTGTTGCCGCCGCCGCCATTTGGCACTGCAAGAAACGGGGATCCACTGCCACAGAAGGGGCTGCACTCTTCACCATGGCAAAAGGGGGACAAAGAGGAAGCAAGAACTCAGAGAGCAGGCGCTTGTTGCCGAGAGTGAGGAGAGAAAGTTGGTCAAGCGGGAAGGAGGAGGTTTAACCGGTGTAGTAGGGTCTATTTAAGCACAAGGGTCATCACCGGTCCACCTTCTGCCCGCTCGGTGCGTGCGCGTAATGGTCGCGCTGCATTCTCATTTAAGGTCCAACCGGCGCATCGGGCGCGCCAGCCCCTAACGATCCGCCTCCCTGACGTCTCCTGCATGCGCACCGCATTAACTGCGCTAAGTAATGCTTTGGCTAGCCTCCTCGGGCACCGGAACCTGGCGGTCAAAGGCGCGTGGGCGCCCGCGCAACCGGTCAAACTTCTCCCCCCGAAGGAGGGGGAGAGGTTCAACCTGCCGAGGGAACTCCGAGATTGGCTCCCGGCCTCCGAATTCCCAGGCACCCGGTGGCCTCGAAGCACCTCCGGAACAATCGGAGGAGATCGCTTCGCAGCAGGATCCAGCATCTCCATGTAAGTCGTTTTCCTTACAAAGGTTATCGGTATTATCGTATGTGCTTCCACCCTCTCTTACGCAGGGCACTCGAAGAGGGAAGAAGCGAGGGGCTACTGTTGGGGGAGATAATCCCGATGACTGTAGGGGAGCGCGAGGGTCCGTACGACCCTGAAAGGAGACCACTACCGGAAGACTCGAAGCTTTATGACGGAGGCACTTGGACCTCCGAGCAAGGAAGTTGGAGGCCCTCGAAGGCTCCGAGAGGCGCCGGAAGGGGCCCTCGGGGGGGAGAGTGATCGGGCAGAAGCCGGGGGCCACCTTCCGGGCTGAAGATGTCGGGGGCCACCCCCCGAGGCTAGTATGCCGAAGGTCACCCTTCGGATCGAGCAGCGGTTCTGGAGGAAGGCTTGGCGGACAGAAGACCAGTCAAGCCTGCAGGGGGACAGGATCGCGATCGTCTGTGCCATGTCAGGCGGCCCAGGCAGCGCCCGACATGGCTGATACGTTGTCAGGGCCGAATCTTCCTGTCTGTACTACGCGGAGTCCACTTTGTCTATATGATGCGGAGTCTGTCTTGTCTGTATTACTGACCGGTGTCAGGCCGAGTAGCGGTTGACAGTTTAGAGGTGCCTGGCCCTTTAGAGCGGGGCGCCCTATAAATACCCCCCAACTACAGTTGTAATAGACACACAATCCAAGAATACATAACATACTGCATTCCTTTACTTCCACTAAGAAAACCTGCTGGTTCGATCCGTCGCTCCAACAAAAAGCATCACCACATTTTCCAGTTGACAAGCAAGGTAAAGCATGAGATGCAAAAGCTAACTGATATCTACCAAGATAAGCATCATCCAAAACAAAGTGCTTCAGCAAACTTGTTATCTTTTTAATTTTTCAGGTTTTTTCTTTTTCCTTTTTCATTTTTGCCAGGGGTTATTTGCATGTCAAACCTTATGCTAACCGACCAAGTCAAGCCTAGGCCAAATCTGGACCATCAGAAGCTTAAGACATCGGTCTTGGCATACACTCCACTGTCCTAGTTCATACAAAAGTGCTATGGTAGGCAGTCCAAAACAATACAATGCGACAAAACAAACCCACCTGGATCTTTTCAACTCAAGCATAAAAGGCATGGAATTTTCATTCATTTTTGATTTTATCATTTTTATAGCACATTTTCCATGTTAAAGCATATAGATGTCCAAGTTGCATATCTGCATCTAAGTGAGGAACTAGCTACAAAGCATGTAACAGATAGCAAAAGCATTCAGCCTACACATGCTAGTTACCAGAAGCAATGGTGATCATTTTTCAATTTTAAAGCATAAAAACCATGCATATGACAGATATCAGACATATCAAGTGAACTGAAGCAAAGCATGATCATCGACAAGTAATGAAAAGCATGTACCAGCTAAAATAAGTAAAGCAGTTCAATCATATGACAGAAGCAGGCTCAAAGTGTGATATGTGAATATGCATGATATGAACACACAAAAAAAGACTCAAGAAAAGTGTAAAGAAGAAAGAAAACTGACTCAAAATATCCTAAAAAAGATACACAACACCCAAATCCCCTCGTAAATGCTCAAAAGTAGACTGATCTAGGGGTTTGGTGAAAATGTCAGCCAACTGATGATGAGTATCAACATGAACAAGGTCAATGACACTTTTCTCATATTGATCCCTCAGAAAGTGAAAGCGCACATCAATGTGTTTGGTTTTTTAATGGAGACAAGGGTTTTTCCCTACACTAATCGCACTAGTGCTGTCACAAAACAGAGGAACTCTGGTAGGATAGAACAACCCAAAATCTCACAATATGGAAATCATCCAAACCAACTGTGAGCAGCAGCTAGCAGCAGCTACATACTTAGCCTCAGTGGTCGAAAGTGCAACTCTAGACTGCTTTCGAGAAGACCAAGAGACAAGAGAAGAACCAAGAAACTGGCAAGTACCGGAAGTCGACTTGTGATCCAACAGGCACCCACCAAAGTCAGCGTCCGAAAAGCTAGATAAAACAAGAGATGATGATGCTGAATAATAAAGACCAAGATCGGGCGCATAGGTAAGGTACCTGAAAATGTGCTTGACAACCTGCCGATGAGACGCGCGTGGTGAAGACTGGAAGCGCGCGCATAGTCCCACGGTGAACTGTATGTTTGGCCTCATTATCGTCAAGTACAGCAGCGAACCGATCATCCCTCGAAACTCTCTCTCATTGACCTTGACGCTGCTCTCGTCCTGTCAAGGCCCCCAGATGTACCCATTGGGGTCATCTGAGGCTTCAGCTCTCCACCAAAGTCGAATTTCTTCAACGTCCCGCGTATACTTACTCTGGTGGATGAAGGTGCCGTCCTTGGTCTGCTTGATTTAGAGCCCTAGGAAATACTTGAGCTCACCCATGAGGCTCATCTCAAACTCGATGTGCATCTGCTCAGAAAACTTGGACACAAGAGCATCAATAGTACCACCAAAAATTATATCGTCCACGTATATCTGAGCAACCAAGAAATCTGATGCATCTCTAAGCAAGAAAAGAGTTTTATCCACAGAACCCATCACAAAGCCCTTCCCCAACAAAAACTGCTTCAACCGGTCATACCAAGCCCTGGGGCTTGCTTCAGACCGTATAAAGCTTTTTGCAGCTTAAAAACATGTCGAGGAAACTTAGGGTTCTCAAAACTAGGGGGCTGCCTAACATAGACATCTTCCTCTATGTACCCGTTTAGAAAAGCACTCTTGACATCCATTTGAAAAAGTTTAAAACCCTTCGAAGCGGCAAAAGCTAAAAGAATGCGAATGGACTCAAGATGGGCAACATGAGCGAAAGTCTCCTCAAAGTCAATACCCTCTTTCTGGCAAAAACCTTGGGCAACTAATCAAGATTTGTTGCGCACCACAACCCCATCTTCACCTTTCTTGTTTTTGAACACGCACTTGGTGCCTATGGGGTTGCATCCGGGTGGCAGCTCAACCAGTGTCCAAACCCAATTGTGGACAAAATTCTCAAGCTCTTCTTGCATGGCATTAATCCAATTCGAATCATAAAGAGCATGAGAAACATCTCTGGGCTCAAAAGATGCATCAAACGCAGACTCAGCAAACACAGTAAGAGAGTCAATAGAAGAGCACAAAGTTCTCTCAGAAAGATCACGATGATGAGCTCTGAGGGGTGATCACGCTGAACTTCTCGAGATCCTTGGTGCTCTGAAGTCACCTCACCAGAGTCAGTAGCTGGCACCTCTGGACTCGACTGAGAGGGCTCGATCGAAGTGGAAGAAGTGATCAAAGGTCCGCCCTCGTCCTCAGTCGAAGTCTCAAAAGGTGTGGGTTCTGCAGGCTGTGCAGAAGGCCCACCCTCATCAACAGCTGGAGTGTCATCATCTTCCTCGAAGATGGACTCTCAGAGCTCATCATCTCCAGAAAGCTCAAAAGAAGGGGTCAAAGAAGGCAAGGACTCATCAAAAGAAACCTCGCAAGTCTCGACAAGCTGATGGGAGTTGAGGTTCCAAACACGGAAGCCTCGAGAATGCAAAGCATGACCAAGAAAGACTCCATCCTAGCAACGAGACTCAAACTTGTCCAAGTGCCCACCCTCCTTGAGAACAAAGCACTTGCAGCCAAACGCTCGCAAGTGGCTCACCTAGGTAAGCTCTAAGAAAAATGTGGTAGCCCAAAAGCGCCTAGGAGTCTTGTGCTCATCGAGCATTGTCCTGGCCATCTCGACTAATGTGCGGTTCTTTCGTTCCACAACGCCATTCTGTGGGGGAGTGTAAGGAGCAGAAAACTGATGATCAAGACCCTGATCACTACAGAATCTAACGAACTGAGAGTTCTTGAACTCAGAGCCGTTGTCAGAGTGAATTGCTCGCATCCGACCATTGTTCTCATTGTTCAGCTTCAAAATCAGGTCATGAACAAACTGAAAAGTCTCATCCTTAGACTCCAAAAAGAAAACCCACGAGAATCGAGAAAAATCATCTACGATCACAAGCGCATACCACTTCCCACTGAGTGAACGTACCCGAGCTGGACCAACAGTGTCCATGTGTAACAGCTTTCCCGGGTACGAAGTCATCACCTGAGTCACAAGTGAGTGAGAAGCGGCAACCATTTTCCCATGACGACAGAGATGGAAAACTAGATCCTTCTCCATCTTAAGCTTGGGCAATCCTCGGATGAGGTCAATAGAGCTCAATCTGACTATCAGATCAAAACTCAAATGGCCTAACCTCCTATGCCACTTCTAGAGCTCAGATGAGGATCCAGCAATCAAATACCGAGGAGGGCCAAAAGAACTAGAGAAGTCAATCCGAAAAACCTTACCGAAGGGTAAGATCTAGCAAATCAAAGACCCTCTAGAATCAACCACAGAAGACATGCCCTTCTTAAAGCAAACCTCCAAACCATCCTCAAGAAGTTGTGAAACAGAAATCAAATTGAAGTTCAAATTTCCAACCAAAGCAACATTCGTCAAAGAGAAATGGTCTAAGATGCGAATTGAGCAATGCCGTGTACCTTCCCTTGGCCACTATTCCCGAAGGTGATGTATTCCTTGGAGCTCGGGGGAGAGAAACTAGAGAACCATCTGCGATGTCCCGTCATGTGGCGAGAGCATCCTGAGTCCATGATCCATACGCCTCCAGTCCCCGATCCTGCACAATCAGTGGTCGTAAGGGGGAGCAAATGGTCTGGCACCAGGTTTAGCAAAAGAACTAAACCAATGTCGAGCCATCTGCTCAAAAGACGGAAAGCAGAAAGCATCATAAGAGTTTGGACCAAAACGCGGCTCAAAGCGTGGTTCTCGGTTCTGCCTAAAACCTCGACCATGAGGTCCAGAGCCATATCCAAAACAACCTAGAGCTCTGCCGGAGCGAACACCACCCTCTGGAGCACGGGCATGAAAGCCATCTCCTCTTCCACCACCTACACGATGCGGCCTGGCCTCTAGCCCCTTCCCGCGTCGAGGAACTCTCAGTCTACCACCCTGCTGGTAGAACTGCTCCTGCCTTCCACGAGCTCTCTTTGCTCTCTCAACCCGCTTCCTCTTGAAGCAAAACTCCTCAAGATGCCCGTCTCTCTAACAGTACTCACAGCGATAGGTGGGCTTCTTGGAATGTGGTTGAGGCTTGGGGTTCTTGGGCTTAGTGGTGTTGGGTGTAGACTCCTTGGTGTGAGAGGGTCCAGGAAGAGAGTCTAGAGAAGTGCGGAGGTGTTTGGGCTTTGGAACCTAGATGGGCTTCTTGGTGGAGCTTTAGGCTGTTCTTGGAACACTCCATCCTTGGGCTGACTAGCCTAGAAAGACTCAGTGGAGTGAGTCTTGGGGTATCTCTGTTCTAGAGTCATTTTACTCCAATCCACTACCCGGCTAATAGCACTCTCAAAATCAGCCTTGGTGTAGGTGTAGCCTACCGCAAACCCATCCTGCCTCTTAAACTGCTGGATCATCATGCCGAGCTGTTGATCTCTGGGACTCACCCAACTCAGGATCTGACGGAGGTAAAAGTTCTCATTCTGAACATCAGCTAGCTCCTCTCTCAAGGAAGCTAGTACCTCCACCTGAGACAAGCAGGCCTAACACTCTCTATCAACTTGGACAGACTTCTCGGCTTTCAGCTTGATCAACTCCAATCTAAGAGACAAACAGTTCTCACAGACAGTGGGTGGAACTGACAGTGTCTCAAGCTCTAGCCTAGTCTGCTCCAGCTCAGCTCTAACTCTCTCCAAATCGCCCAATTGCTCATCACCCTTGGCTTTCAGCTAAGCTAAACTAGATAGATGGGATGGGCAATCAACACAGGGCATGACGACAGTGGCATGAGCATCTTTCAGCTCCAGCTGAGCGTTCTCAAGCTCAGTGGCCAAAGTGTCCCTCTCATCTACCCTCTCTGTGTACCTGGACTTTAGAGTCGTCAGGTCACACAGTAACACCTCACACTTTGGGCACTCACTGCTATCACCCAAGCAAGGGGAAGAAGATAGACTCTCAATTCTGCCGTTGGCCACGGCAATCTCACTCTCAAGCTCATATATCCTCTTCTTAGCCCCTCTAACCAGTTTCTCCTGATATCTCAACTCCTGACGATTCTCTTCAAGTAAATCAACGATTTCACATTCATAAGAAGATACCTTTTCATTGTCATCGTCGTCGGAGTCGTCAGAGGAGCCCTTCTCTTCCTTATCCCCAAGAGCCATTGAACAGAAGCTCTTGTGGGATCTTTGGCGTTGATGTGAGCGGCTCTTCGGCCTATCCCTAAAGGCCATGAAGCAGAGGCCCGCCGGATCGTCCTTTTCCTTCCCCTTCCTTATCATAATCTCCTCATCGCTTGAGCTTGATGAAGAGGAAGAAGACGAAGACCGCTTGGAGTAGCTTTTCTCCATCTCGGTGAAGAAGGACTTGTCCCGCTTCTTGTTCTCACGCCGGTAGTCCTTCAGGGCCTTTCTAAAGAATCTGGCCTTTGGCTTGCCCTTTGTGAAGGAGGAGCTGTCGTGCTTGCCAGAGTCATAGAAGCCACCACCGGTGCCCTTCTTGTGACCATTGTGCTTGGGGCAGTCGGCGATGAAGTGACCTGGATCACCACACTCAAAGCATCCAGATTTTGTGCCGTGTCTTTTGAACATTCACTTATCATAGACACGACGCACCCGGTTGTTAAACAGACACAAGTCATCATCTCCTAACGACTCAAGCTGGTCCTCAGCGATAGACATCAAGGAGAACCCAGCACAGCTCACAGAGGAGGGGTCAGCAGAAGGTGTAGCAAGGGCCAGGGTTTTTGATCCAGAGCCAGTGAGATTTGATCTCAACTGGGTATCAACCTCAGTGGCCTTCAGCTTGCTAAACAACTCAGAAATTGTCAAGGTATCATAAGAGGTGCTTTCAATGATAGAGGATACCTTGATCTCCCAGATCTTAGGGTCCAAGGTATGGAGAACCTTGAGCGCCTGCTCATGATCTGAGACCAGCTGAACTCCCTCGGCCTTGTTAGCCCGAAGCTTGTTGATGATCGATTGAAAACGACCAAACAAAGCTTCAACAGATTCACCCGGCTTCTGTGTGAATTTTTCATATTCACCCTGGTAGGTCTGATAGAGCCGAGCCTTAATCTGGGCTATCCCCTCATGGTGTGCTTGGAGGGTAGCCCAGATCTCTCTAGTAGTGGTGAGATGGCTCACACGCTCAAATTCAGTGGGACCTAAACTAGAAAAAATGTTCACCGCTTTGTTGTTGTTCAGATACTAGGCGATAATATCAGGAAAATTACGCTCAGCAGCTGGCAATATGGTAAAAGTAGCGTGAACTCAAATGTCCTAGATGTTCGAGCTTTGGCTCATGAGATAGGCTCGCATGCGAGTCTTCCAATAATTATAGCCATAAGCTTCCAAGGATGGGACCTTTCCAGGAGAAGTCATGATCACTACCTGGGTTTAGAATCGGTTAAGGTATGGAAAAAACCAAACCAGGCTCTGATACCACTTGTAGGACCGAAAGTAGCGACCAGAGGGGGGGTGAATGGGCGCCTAAAAAATTCTTTTGAATCAATGGCCTGCTCCCAACACCCAACGCACCTCGACAAACAACCAGCTGAAGCTAGCAGATCTAAACAAAGAAAATAATCTAGCCTAAAAACAACCGGTGTCCTAAGTGAAAAGACACCAACACAGTGTTTGAAGGCAGATTAATAAAGCATTTAAAACATGGACATGTCAAGCTTCACGAAAGTAAATCATCATAGGCATTTAATTTAAGTGCATGAGAAATCTTACTGTTCACAGTTGTCTCCAGTTTGAAACTTGCCAAAACCTGTTCGAAGTCCTTGTGTGAAACCCACAACTTTTCAGGGAAGTCAGACTTTGGCTTCGAAGTACACTTCATTAGAGGACTGCTTCAAGTTTGTCGAAGCCCAAGGAGTGGTTCACCGAAGCCTGTGAGATAGCCTTCGGAACAAACTAACTTCAAAACAAAGTCCTCAAGTGCTCACACTCTGGAAACTGAAGCCTACAAGCTTCGAAACAAACAACCTCCGAAAACTTCCTTACGAACCCCGAAGTAAAACAATAAAAATATTTGAAGTATGCAGATGCTGCGAAGTATGCAGATTAGCGAAGACTAACTTCGGTTCGAAGGGTGACTCCGCGAAGAAAAACTGCACGCTTCGAAGCTTTTGCCTGAAAGCTGCTGTCCCAATACCACAGCCGCAGAAGGCTGCACCTACCAAGAGTGTAGGTTCCATAGGACAAGGAGGCACAAGCAAGGACCTGGCACCTAGGTTGCCAACCTAGCTGTGAGGCTACGCTACAGCTTAGCTGCACTATAGCTGGCAAGATGAGCAAACCTATGGGTGGAGAAAAACTGGAAGCTAGAGCCTACCTGTGCAGATAGCTGAAAAGGCTAAACAACATTTAGCAAGTAAAGTTTATCTCATCCATACGCTGCGCCAGGAAGCAGATAACAACGACAAAATTTCTTTGCCTCACAAACAAAAAACGTGTGCAATCAAAACACTGAAGATTTCTCAGACTAGGCTAAGAAATTTACAAGCCTCTCAAACGCATCAAGAACAGTTGTGCCGCTACTTTGTCGCAGGCTAGCTTTGCTAGCAATCAAATCAAGAGCAGTAGCTGGTGAACAAAACTCAAAGATAGAGAAACGAAACACGCGTGCAGTGGCTGAGATTTTAGAATAGACGAATAAACCGGACACGCAAAACAAGGCAACAATGAATACATCAAAAACGTGATGACCGATGGCTGAGAATGAACAGTAAACCTGATTTAGTGCCTTCCCAATGCCAACGACGCAAATCCTGTTGAAATCGTGAAGAACGAAAAGAACAAAGAGACTACGGCACTCACAGGAACAAAACGTGGGGAAAGTGAACTCAAATTTGTCATTAAGTGAGTTAACCCTAACCCTAGGGATTGGGGCCCTATTTATAGACCGCCCAATAGCCTAGGAAAATACAAAAAGACCCTTAGGGTTTTTACAAACGCTGAAATAAAATGGAAAAGACCAAAATGCCCTTAGGATATTTTTACAGACTCGACTGACTGACTGTGGGCCTAAGGACAAAATAGTAAACTCCTAATTACAGATGATTTATCTTGAAGCGGAGCTTTCATAGCGACTACGGCTTCGCCTCATAACGGTCCGATCCGAGATCAGCGGTCATCGGTTTAGCGCCAAAACTGACAAAGTGTCCACCTACTTTGCACCAGGTACCCGGATTAGGCCGGCCCGATTCCGTAGCTCTCTCAGCCCGGCAATCGCTCACCGCCAGTGTACCTGAGTCAATCCTGGTCAACATCCCAGAGGATCCTCTACTGCTCCTAGCCCATGTACCCGAATTGGGCCAGCCCGACTTCGCGGCCCCTCTGCCCGACGGTCGCTCGCTGCCCGTGTACGTGAGTCACATGCGGCCCAGACACAGCAGGTATTCTCCTCTCTTCAGTCCTCTTCAGCCTGGCTCCTCAGGTGGAAGCTCCGCAAATATACTATTCATCTAGGCCTTCGACCAGATGTGCATTCCTTGAAGACACCTACTTCTGGCAGCTTGCCCACTCCAAGGTTTCATAGGTCCTCCTCTTGATGCCCTCGGCCAGATAGGTCTTGAGGATGCCTTCGGAGAGGGGCCCCTAGCTACGGTTGAGGAGGTTATCTTCGATGTCGTCGACGCCCCGTATGCCTATAATGCAATCTTCGGGAGGGGAATGCTAAACCAATTCGGAGCTGTATCACATCATAACTATTTATGTCTCAAAATGCCCACGCAAGGTGGAGTTCTCACTATTTCAGGTGACCAAGCTACAGCCTGGAGAGCGGAGTATGGCCATGGTCCACCTTTGGACCCTCGACAGGTGAATAGTATCCTGGAGCACTCGAAGGAAGTTTCGGGGTCCTCAGACCCCTCGAAGGGCCCTTCCCTAAAGCCAAGCCTGGAAGGTGATGTGATCACGAAGATGATCCTAAAAGATGGCAAGGAATATCCAATCCAATTCGGCAAAGGGCTACCTTCAGAGATATCTACTTCGCTAGAGGAAGTAGTTAAAGAAAACTTAGATATCTTCGCGTGGGCCAACGAAGATATCCCCAGAGTTTACTGGAGCATCATTGAGCACAGTTTACTTATTAACCCGAAGGCTCTCCCAGTGTGCCAGGGGCTCCGGAAGTTGTCAACTTAAAGGGCAGACCTCACCAAGGTGGAGGTGGAGAAATTGCTGAGGGCTGGATTTATCAGGGAAGTAGCCAACACGGAGTGGTTGGCCAACCCCGTTTTTGTCAGGAGAAAGGGCTCAGGCAAGTGGCGTATGTGCATCGACTTCACATCACTAAATAAAGCATACCCACGAGACCCCTACCCTATGCCCCATATCGATCAGCTTGTGGATTCTACGGCTGGCTTCGAACTCCTCAGCTTCCTGGATGCATACTTCGGTTATCATCAAGTTTGGCTAAAGTGCGAAGACGAAGCCAAGACGAGTTTCATAACTCCTTTAGAGTATTTTGTTATGTTTGAATGCCTTTTGTCTTGTGGAATGCTGGGGCTACTTTTTCACGTCTTATTGCTAAAGCTCTAGGTCACCAGATAGGCCGAAATGTCGAAGCCTATATGTATGACATTGTAATAAAGAGTGTTGTAAAGCACCATCATAGCCTAGACTTAGCAAAAAATTTTGAGAGCTTCCGAGCATGTGGAGTTCGCCTCATCCCTGGAAAATGTATATTCGGGGCGCAAGCAGGAAAATTTCTAGGGTACTTAGTTTCGAGTAGAGGAATCGAAGTTAGTCCGACGCAGATAAGTGCACTAAAAAGAATGGCTCCACCAGAAAATCTAAAGCAAGTCTAGAAGATGATAGGATGGCTCGCAACCCTCAGTAGATTCCTAGCCATATCAGCAGAATGAAGCCTCCCGATTTTTAAAGCTCTAAAGGAGTCGGAGAGTTTCAGATGGACGCTGGAGTGCCATAAGAGCTTCGATGATATTAAAGATTATCTTGGGAATATATCAACGCTTATTGTGCCCCTTCCAGAAGAAACTCTCATTCTTTATCTTGCAGCAACTGGCTCCGCAGTAAGTGCAGTGCTGCTCAGGGAGATAGAGCTTAAAGGAAAACTGGTGTAGAACCCAATATACTTCATATCAGAAGCTTTGTCCAGAGCAAAGACAAGATACTCCGAGCTAAAAAAAATTGTTTATGCTTTGGTAATGGCCTCGCGGAAACTAAGGCATTACTTCTTAGCACATAATCTCATTGTTCCTACCTCGTATCCCCTTGGTGATATGCTTCGGAGCAAAGACTCCACGGGTAGGATCAGAAAATGGGCTGTCGAGCTAGCCCCCTTCGGTATTTCCTTCACAGCGAGAAAGACTATCAAGTCCCAAGTCATAGCTGACTTCGTGGCCGAGTGGACTCCATCTGCAGTTTCGTCTCCGGAAGAAACCTCTGAAGGTTTGTGGACAATTTTTTCTGATGGAGCCTATCAGGCATCTGGTGCCGGAGTTGGAGCTGTGATAATATCGCCGTCAGGGCAGAAGCCCATGTATTTTGCGAGGCTCAACTTTAATACCACCAATAATATTGCAGAATACGAAGAGATCCTGCTAGGCCTCTGAAAAGCATGGGCACTTGGAGCAACAAGAATTATAATAAAATAGATTCCCAAGTCGTCGCAGGGCATGTTGACAAGAGCTTCCAAGCCAGGAATTCGAATCTTGCAAAGTATTTAGAAGAAATCCACAAGACCTAAGCATTGTTTAAATGAATTTCTATTCGAAGCATCCCTCGAGCGGATAATCAACATGTAGATATTCTAGCGAAGGCTGCAGCCGGAGCATTAGACGTCCCGGGGGGCACTTTTTATGAAGAACTCACCAAGCCTACGGTGCATCAACTACCATCCGCAGAAGTCCTTTGCATTCCAGTCGCCGATTGTTAGACTCCAATTTTGGATGTTTTACAAAACAGTGCAGTTTCGTTAGAAGGTCCGGATTTACGAAGGCTCCAAGCAAGGGCTCGAAATTATGAGCTTGTCAACGGAATACTTTATAAAGCCCGAGTTTGTTCTACCCTACTCCGGTGCATCTCACAACCCAAAGGCCAAGATATACTTCGGGAGATTCACGAAGGCCTGTGCGGCAGCCATCTAGCCCCTCGTGCTCTAGCGGGAAAGACACTTCGATAGGGACTCGATTGGCCAACAATTGTAAGAGATGCAGAAGAGTTGGTTCGAACCTGCCAAGGGTGCCAGTGGATGGGTAGGTGGAGCCATCGTCCACCGACACCTCTTCAAGTTACTGCTCCTGTATGGCCAATGGCGCGATGGGGAATGGATCTCATCGGCCCTTTTCCAATGGCAAAAGGCAGCTTGAAGTTTGCGGTGGTAGCAATTGAATATTTTTGCAAATGGGTCAAAGCTGAACCCCTAACTGCTATCACTTCAATAAATGTGCAAAAATTCTTTTGGAAGAATATCATTTGCAGTTTCGGAGTGCCTAGAGAGTTAACTGTTGATAACGGCACTCAATTTGACGCCGAGCCTTTTAAAGAGTTTTGCGAAGGTCTCGGCATCAAGTTATGCTTCGTAGCTGTTCGCCACCTCCAATCCAACGGAGCCATCAAGCGGGCAAATGGAAATATTCTGTCCGATTTGAATCGAAGGATTGTCGGGTTAGCTAAGGGGTTGTGGACCGAAGAGCTCCCTAAGATTTTATGGTCCATTCGGACCACTCAAGCTAGGTCCACGGGCTTCACCCCATTTATGTTGTTATTCGGAGATGAGGCCATGACTCCTATGATACTTAAAGGTGGATCCCTTCGCGTAATAGAGCCTGGGAATGATGATGAAATAAACACTTCGCTGGACTTGTCAGAAGAGACAAGGCTTCGAGCTGTCGCCAATCTGACGAAGTACCAAGACCAAACGAAGACATGGTATGACCCAAAGATAAAAGTGAATGAACTTAGACTAGGTCATTTGGTGCTGCGAAGTGTAATAGCTCTAGGGAAGCTAGGAAACAAATGGGAAGGACCATATATTATCCTATGCTTAGGGCGCCCAGGGTCGTTTAAGTTAGCTAATTTAGAAGGGGATGAGTTGAAGCATACATGGCATGCAGAGCACCTTAAACGTTATTACGCTTAAGGGCTCCTTGTAATCAATTGTAAAAGTACCTTTCTAAGTTAAATAAAGATGGAGGTTCAAATTATGCTTACTCTTCAAATATTCCCTACCGCTGGTGGAGGCATCAGGAGAACGGAGATGCTTGCGGAGGTAAGCATCTTTCATCGGAACCCAAGAAACGGCCTTTGAACCATCGGTTCAAGGATTCCGTAAAAGAGCCGAAGGTGGCTAAACCCTACGGATTCCAGGCTCCAGCTTGTTAGGATCCGTAGAAGAGTCTAAGGACTTTAAAAGAATAAATTTCAAGCCTCCGGATTCAAAGCATCTGTAAAAATCCGTAGGTGGCCAAACCCTACGGATTCCAGGCTACGGCTTGTTAGGATCCGTAGAAGAGTCTGTTGACACAGAAACGTACCTCCGCACTTGGGTCAGTTCGACGATCCAAAAGTGCACGGATACTTAGGGATAGGCCTAAGCGTGACGTGACACCAACGTCGCGTTCCGACTACCCTTAATAGTGATAAGGGGGGTGGAGTCGCCAGGCAACCAGATTACACAAAATAATCCAATTAGCCGAAAGAGATAGATTAAATTGAATAAAATCAACAAACCAGTCAAAGCCTGTCTGGTTCGAAGTTTGATGCGAAGGGTGCGCCGAAGGGTACCTTCGGTGTCTGGTGCGAAGTGCTTCGCCGAAGTGTGCTTAGGCGTTCGGATTGATCCGGCCGAAGATAGACTCCGAACGGATCTGGTGCGAAGTGCTCCGCCGAAGGGTGCTTCGGCGTTCAGAGCGATCTGATCAAAGGTGAGCTCCGAATAGATCTGGACGCGGTGATCACCTCCGAACAGCGGGGTTCGGAGTGCGATCTCTGATACAACAATCTACAGAATAGTGACGTGAGGGCCACACGCGAGTGCAACTTTGTCTGATGTGGAGTATGGTCGTGGCGAAGCCTGTTGATGAAGTATGTTGGCGAAGCCTGTTGTCGAAGCCTGCGGTCCTGTCGAAGGGTGTCATGGGGACCTCCGGAACCGATCTCTCAGCTCCGAACAACTCCGGCGAAAGGGGCTTCGAACGTGCGAAGCCTGCAACAGAATAGTGCGAAGTACCAATTTGGCCTGAGGACCAAATTTTGCTCAGTGTTGCACGGATGGCGAAGGTAGCAATCTATTACGCAGATTAGCGGATACTTCACAGGCGAAGTAACAAGGCGATAGCAATCTGTTACATAGATTAACAGGGACTTCATGGGCAAAGTACCAAGGCTTACCATTGTTCCATAGTGGCGGACGGAGGGCTTCCAGGCAAACCCATGAAGAGGTACAGAAAAGTAAAGGTAAAAGTAAAGGTACGATCAAAGCATGGCTTTGGTTTGGTTTGAGTTGGGGGGCTCTCCACGTCGGCCAGGCCTCTCTACTTATAGGGGGTTTACTCCCAATCTAATCTGCTATTAATCCATCTAGATAGAGATAGAGATTGAGCTGAGAACGCGTACAACTCTATCTCTGCCGAGGTGGGCTTTGGCCAGGCCCAGCGCGGCCTGCTCCTCGGGCCGAAGCTTCGGTATCGTGGGCCTCGGTCAGGCCCGTCGAGGCTTGCTCCTTGGACCGAAGCTTTGGAAGCGTGAGCTTCGGCCAGGCCCGTCGAGGCTTGCTCCTCGGGCCGAAGCTTCGGTATCGTGGTCCTCGGTCAGGCCCGTCGAGGCTTGCTCCTTGGGCCGAAGCTTCGGAAGCATGGGCTTCAGCCAGGCCCGTAGAGGCTTGCTCCTCGGGCCGAAGCTTCAGAAGCGTGGGCTTCGGCCAGGCCCATCGAGGCTTGCTCCATGGGCCGAAGCTTCGGAAGCGTGGGCTTCGGCCAGGCATGTCGAGGCCTGCTCCTCGGGCCGAAGCTACGACAACATGGGCCTCCGAAGGCTTCCTAGCGAAGCCCATGGGCTGGCTAGAAGCTTTCAGAGCCCATAGCCTAACAGACTCTGGCCGAGTAGGGCTTCGGACAGACCCTCGGGCCGAAGCTTCGGCAGCATGGGCCTCCGAAGGCTTCCTGGCCGAAGCCCATGGGCTGGCTAGAGGCTTTTGGAGACCATAGCTCAACAGACTTCGGCCCGATAGGGCTTCGGACAGACCCTGGGCACGTGTACTTTCGGCCCAAATCGCCAAAAATTGATATTTTGACAATCTAGCCATTAATGCCATTTTTTGCTATCAATACATGCCCCCTTCCTTTTAGTGAACTAGTGAACTAAAAGCACAACGAGCTGAAGACGATACCATTTGTATCGACTTTCCGACAGTTTTAGGATGTTTGCCACACACTTGGGAAATACTTCTTCAAGTACCTACCATTCAAAGCTCTTCGAAACCGCTCTCCCTGTAGGGATTCCAACACGTATGCGTTGCTAGGAGCGATTTCGGCTATCCTAAAAGGACCTTCCCAACTACATGACCATTTACCAAATTTGGGACTCTTCGTGCCTAAGGGCAAAATCATTTTCCACACCAAGTCTCCTATTTGAAATGATTTTGGTTTAACCTTCTTGTTGTAGGCTTTAGCTACTCTCTTCTTGTCTACTTCTATGGCTTCCAAAGCTCTTAGTCTCTTATCGGTCACTTCCTCTAGATTATCTTTTATAAGAGCATCATACTCGTCGACCGATAAGCCGTCTTGCGTTTAACACTCTTAAGGAGCCAAGATCTACCTCCACAGGCAGAACGGCTTCTTGTCCATATACCAACTCATATGGACTGACCTTAGTGGCACCGTGCTTTGCAATCCTACAAGCCCATAATGCCTCGGAAAGCACTTCATGCCACCTTTTAGGAAACTCTTCAATTTTCTTCTTAATAAGCTTAATCACGGTTTTATTAGTAGACTCGGCCTGACCATTGGCCTGAACATAGTAAGGCGAAGAGTTTATCAACTTAATGCCATAATATTCGGTGAAGTCCCTCACTTCTTTAGAAACAAATGAGCTACCTTGATCCGTAGTGAGGGTTTGAGGGATGTCGAATCTGTGTATGATATGCTTCAAAATGAAATCGTGTACCTCATTGTGAGTCATGTTCTTGAGAGGTACGGCCTAGGTCCATTTGGTGAAGTAATCTGTCGCCATTAACACGAACCGATGCCCTTTTGAGGAAGGAGGGTAGATCTGGTCGATGAAGTCTAAACCCCAACCTCGAAACGGCCATGGCTTGACAATAGGATTGAGTAATGAGGCAGGAGCTAACTGGATGTTGTCAAACTTCTGACATGCCTCACACCCTCTGTAGTACTTGAAGCAATCTTCCGTCATAGTCGGCCAATAAAACCCTGCTCTTTTGAGCATCCAACTCATCTTTTGGGCCGACTGGTGAGTGCCGCAAAGCCCCTCATGGACTTCTCCTATAGCCACTTGGGATCGCTCATGGTCTAAACACTTCAATAGCACTCCGTCAATGGTTCAACGATACAATGTGTTGTCTACCAATACGAATTTGAACGTTTGTCGCCGAACCTTCCGATCAACCCTTCGGCTAGGGTCCTTCAAATACGGGACAATTGGGACTCTCCAATCGCCCTTACAAATTTTAGAGGGCTTCGCTGGTCCACCTTCTGAAAGAACTTCTAAAGCATTGACTTCGGGGTGCCCCCCGAGCCATTCCAGCTCATGCCGAAGACCGGCCGAAGTGGCCGCTCAGAGTGTGCTGGGCCGAAGCCCTTCAGAGGGTTCGGACTCTGGAGAGCCTTCCCCGTCCGAGAGACTTCGGACTATAGGCTTTGGCATGCCAGACCCCTCGGTGGGTGGAGCACTCCGATCAGGGGCTCCGGCATGCGGTGGCCTTCGGCGACCCGAGGGCTTCGACCCGAAGGGTGCGCCTGTCCAGTATCATCGGCTTCGGAAATGAGACCAAACATCGGCTTTTTCAACACAGAAAATTTCCCTCTCCTAGCTTGGTAGCAAGATGCTTGCTGAGCCAAATCATTAGCGATTGAATTGGCTTCTCTTGACACGTGAGATATTTTGAAATCATCAAAAGTAGCAACTATGTCTAGGCATTTGTCCAAGTAGCTATTCAGCAAGCCATTAAAACATTGAGCATTCTTGGCCACTTGTTGTACTACTAATAAAGAATCACCGTACGCGTGAACATGCTTAGCGCCTACAGACTCTAGTAGTTCCTGACCTAACAACAAAGCTTCGTATTCGGCTTGGTTATTAGTGGAAGAAAATTCTAGTCAGGCCGAGGTTTCAAAGCACATACCATTAGGTGATATGAGAACCACTCCAATACCCTGGCCATTTTTGCAAGCCGAACCATCAAAATAGACTTTCCATGGCGCTACTTCAACTAGAGCAATAGTATTACTCCAGCTAGCATCCATGTGATGATCAACTATAAAGTTTGCTACGACTTGGCCTTTCATCGCTCTTAGGGGCTCGTAGGCCAAATCGTACTCAATTAACGCGTAAGCCCATTTTCTGATTCTTCCACTTAGAATCGGCTTCTGTAACATGTGCTTTATAACATCGGTTTGGCAAACGACAACACATGTGGTGGGAAGAAGATAATGGCTCCACAAACGCGTACCTGGTTTCGGCGTCCAGCAGGCGGCGGCTCAAGAATGTGATGATATACTCCTCCCCCTCCACCTCCTGGGTTAGCACGGCTCCAATCACGCTATCTTCAGCGACGATGTATAGCCGAAACGGAATCCCAGCCATGGGCGCTCTCACCACGGGCGGTGATGACAAGCATTCCTTGATCTTTTCAAAAGCATTTTGTTGGCTTGCTCCCTAAGTGAACTCGGCTTCATTTTTTAGCTGGAGTATGGGGACAAAGGCATCAATCTTGCCGAACAAGTTGGATATAAAGCGACGTAGATAGTTCAACTTGCCTAGCAACTTTTGCACATCTTTCTTGCATGCCGGCACTGCAACGTTTCTAATCTTCTTAAGTCTCTTAGGATCAATTTCTATACCTCTCTCATGAATCATGAAACCTAAGAACTTACCCGCCTACACACCAAAAGCACACTTAAGCGGGTTCATTTTCAACCCATACTGCCGCATCCTATCAAAAGCAACTTTCAAATCGGCTAAATGGTTTCCCATAGCGTCCGATTTTACCACGACATCATCGATGTAAACTTCTAACATGACTCCTAACAAGTCATGAAAGATCAAGTTCATAGCGTGCTGATACGTGGCACTGGCATTTTTCAAACCAAAAGTCATGACGACCCATTCGAACAAACCGACAAAACAAGGGCATCGAAAGGCAGTCTTATAGACGTCCTCTTCGGCCATAAAGATTTGATTATAACCAGCATTGCCATCAAGAAAACTTAGTACCTTATGTCCCGAGGCGTCGTTGATCAGCATGTCGGCTATTGGCATCGGATACTCGTCTTTTGGAGTGGCTCTGTTCAGATCCCTGAAATCAATGCATACTCGTATCTTGCCGCTCCCTTTCTTCTCTACAGGCACAATGTTAGCAACCCATTCCGCGTACCTGCATGGCCTAATAAATTCAGCCTTAAGTAGTCGTTCCACTTCCTCCTTAACTTGGTCATAGACGGCCAAATTAAAGCGGCGGAGAGGCTGTTTATAAGGCCTAAACCCAGACTTGATGGGCAACCGATGCTCCACGAGCTCGCGGCTTAGTCCTAGCATCTCGTTATATTCCCATGCGAAACAATCGACATATGATCGAAGTAACTTTATTACTTCAGCATTTTCATCGGGCTGTAAATGTTGGTTTACAAAAGTCGGCCTTGGAATGCTACCATCGCCTATATCAACTTCCTCCAAGGGATCGGCCGACACAAAATCTTGTCCTAATTTTTCTACTTCGCCAAAGTCCTCGATGGCCTCGGCAATACCGTCTTTATTAGACCGATACTGTTCCACGCGAGACTTCAGCCAATCTAGATTATTTTTGCTAGACATGACTACTAATACAAAAATAACCGTGCTACTCCAGCTGGCTTTACAAACACTGGTACAAATCGTCCTCCAGATACACTAACAAAGTCATAATCCGAAAGATCTCAACCTGATAGACACTATACTTTGTTATGAATGGCGTCAACCAACACATCGGCCAAGGCTACTTGGGCCGAAGTATCCGTGGGGATGACCTCCACCTCATCGCCATCCCACTGCACCAAGCACTGGTGTAGGGTAGAGGGGATGCAACAGTTCGCATGTATCCAGTCGCGTCCGAGTAACACACAATAGTTACCTTGTACGTCGATGACAAAGAACGCTGTTGGCAACATCTTGTTGCGCACCGTCAACTCCATAGAGAGCACACCCTTGGCCTCGGAGCTCTCGCCGTTGAAGTCGTTGAGCATCAAGTTAGTCTTCTTCAGGTCATCTTCGTCCCTGCCAAGTTTCTTCAACAATGAATAAGGCATTAGGTTAACAGTGGCGCTGCCGTCGACGAGCATCCGGGAAATCGGCTTCCCATCGATGTGACCCTTGACATAGAGGGGTTTAAGATGGCGGGCTGAGTCCTCGGGTTTCTCGAAGATGGCGTTGTGTGGACCGAGGTTCAATTGAGTGAACTCGGCCTCATCCCGTGGTGGTGCAAACTCGGCAGGTAATGTGACGATGTTGATGTCCATCGTCTAAGGTGTGGGTCCCTCAGAGACGGGCGAGTAATCATCGTCAAGAAAGTCATCTTCGTCGTCGCTCAGAGTAGGAGCCGGGTTGGTTATCTCAACCGGCTTCTCCCTCCATGCCTTCTTCGTAGCTGGCCGAGGGCGGATTTCTTTGAAGATAGCATCGTGCTTGGCCTCAGCTACCTTCTCGCGCATCTCCTGTGCCCGCAGCCTTTGTAGGCGTCTCTTTTGTGATTTGGACATGCCTGGGGGAGCCCAAGATGGCTTTGGCTTGGTGCCTGGAGCTACTGTTTGACCCCTGTTAATCCTGGCCGAAGTGTGCCCTTCGGCCTCGTGCGCCCTGTGTTCGAAGGGGGCTTCGCTGTGAACCCCATCGAATGGATCAACCTCGTTCGGCCGATCAAACCAAGCTTCGGCGCGGGGCCCGGCCGAAGCATGCGATTTACCTCCGTCATCCCTCGTCGACAAAGTATTCGGGATTGGGACTTCCTGAGACCCAACTCTGATAGTTATGGTTTCGGACTCCCTGACTTCGGCCTCCGCGTGCTCGCACCCTTCGGCTTCTCTCTACAGGCTACGATTCGGAGGTACCACAGACAGTGTGTGGACGATGCCCCCCTCCGCTGCGTCTGTTTGCCCCTGCCATCCACAATACTCCGAAGGAAAATAAGGCATAGGGTTAGTCTGCGGAGGGTACCCTGACCCGGGTCCGTACGGGGCCCACGGGGTCCCCGCCCAGTCATACGGCGGAGGCATCGGAGGCTCCAGCGGCCTTGGCCACTGCGAGCTGAACCCATCACCCGGAGGGGGGTTTGGCCAAGTCGAAGGTGTCTCCGACCATACCAGCGAAGGATCCCACCAGGCCAGAGGTATGTTCGGCCAGTGCGGGCCGAAGCCTCCCATCGGAGAAGTCCACCATGGTGCGGGGTTTGGCCATTGGGGGCCGAAGCCGTCGCATGGGGGACCCGACCACTGGGGTCCGAAGTTGTAGTGCGGGGAACCCGACCATTGGGGTTCAAAGTTGTTATATGGGGGGCTCGGCCATTATGGCTCAAAACCACCGTGTGGAGCACCAAGATACTGCGGCCCGAAGCCTTCGTGCGGAGGGTTCGTGACCCTCGGTCCGAGGCCACCCTTCGAAGGTCTTGGACCCTTCGGCCGTTTTAACTTGGCGTGTGGACCTGCTTCTTTGGCCCTCCTCTGATGCTTGTTCAGCAGCATGTTATATGTTACCTTCGGCCTCTTGCGAGCCTTAGCCGAAGGGGTACTGACATTCTGTTTCCACACTCCTACCTTGGGGTTCTTTGGTACGAGTGTGCGAGTACGCGGTTCTCCAACAATCACATCTTTTCCTTTAGCGGACTCGGCCTGCTCTGGCCGAATCAACACCTTCTTCTCGCCGAGGTCAATGGCGTTGACTGGAAAAGGGTCTTTATCTAGCTTCATTTTTGGATCATGGTCTATCTTCAATCGTCCTTCTTCTATGGCCAATTGTATCTGCCGTCGAAAAACATTGCAATCATTAGTATTATGAGAATGTGAATCATGCCACTTACAGTATGGATGTTTCTTTAACTCGTCGGCAGGTGGGATAACTTGACCCATAGTTAACCTGAGAAGCTGACTCTTTAAGAGGAAATCAAATATTTTATCACATTTAATCACGTCGAACGAGTACTTGACCTCATTAAGTCTATTCTTTGTGGGGGATGGTCGCAGTTCGGAGCAAGTGACGGGTTTGTTTTTAGCGTTTGTAACCCATTCGGCCGCGTACATGTCGGCTGAATCCTCCTCCTCTGACTCCTCTTCATCAGAGTGTTCCATGATGTGGATTTCGGCCCTAGGCTTGCTAAATGTCTTAATAAATTTCTTATCTTTGGCTCGGCCTTCCTGGACCAGAGCCTGCTGTAGAACTTGGCTCACTTCTAAAAAGTTTTGGTTATCTAACCTTTCTTTAAGTTCGGAACGCAACCCATTAAAAGCTAACTCAGCCAAGTCCCTTTCTGAAATATTAAGACTAAAACATCGGTTTCTGGTATCTCTGAAATGCTTGATATACTCAGAGGCGCTCTCACTAGATTTTTGTTTAACCAATGTCAAATGTGAAAGCCTAAGTTCTGTTTCACCCGTGTAGAAATAATCATGGAATTTCTGCTCTAAATCGTCCCATGTGTGGATGGAATTCGGCGGGAGCGCCGAAAACCAAGTGAAAGCTGTGCCGGATAGCGAGAGAGAAAATAGTCTAACCTTTAGGGCATCTATCCCGCTAACCTCTCCACACTACGCCAAAAATTGACTAACATGCTCTAGCGTGGTCTTGCTACCCTCGCCATCGAATTTAGTAAACTCGGGGATCCTATAGCCGTGGGGGTAGGGTACTGTATCAAGATGATCGGGGTATGGTTTGCGATAGACCCTAACCCGTCCCTTGGGCATGAAGCCGGCACACTCCCTAAACAGTGCACAGATCCGTTCATCTAAATCATCTTGGTAGTTTGTTTGCATGCGCCTCTCATGCGGGGGCACGACACGCGGTGGGATATCAGCGTGTCGGCCATGTGCTTCTTCCCTACGCGCTATTTTTATAACGTGCTCGTGTCTGGGTGCCTGCGTGTGCGGTGCGGGTAGCGCGGGTACTGGCGCGGGCGCTGTGTGGTGTGCAGTATTAGTTTGACCATAGGCATAATGATTAGTCTTGGCCATAAGTGATGAGGCCGAAAACATGTTTGTCGGAGGTGCACTAGCTATAGGAACCAGGGGTGCGGCATTAGTGAAGCCGAACCTTCTAAGAGTCGCCTCTACTTGGGAGCTAACTGCCGAATCTAAACGGTTGGCTAGCGAAGCGCTAACGGCCTGATCTACTGATACGGCTATTTTTTGCTCAATTTCTAAAGAAGATAAACGAGGCGATACCGGTGTTACCTGGACCTGAGCGGGGTCGGGGGTGACGATGTCGCGCTTGACGAAGCCTGCGCGTGTCTTGATGTAGCCTCCAAGCATCATGTCTTGGAGCGCCTTTAGCCTTGCCTCGATCTCTGCTCGGTCTTCTGCGGGGATATCTTCAAGTGTAGGTGACATTATGTTGCGGTTGTCGATATCTGTGCCTCCTATTGCGTCCATCATTGGTGTAGACGTAGTAGTCAAAGTAGATGTACCGGCTGCCGATGTAGACGTACTCATCATGTTGGCGTAGCTCTTCCCCAGCGGAGTCACCAAAAAAGTGTGTTGACACGGAAACGTGCCCCTGCACTTGGGTCAGTTCGACGATCCAAAAGTGCACGGATACTTAGGGACAGGCCTAAGCGTGACATGACACCGACGTCGTGTTCCGACTATCCTTAATAGTGATAAGGGGGGTGGAGTCGCCAGGCAACCAGATTACACAAAATAATCCAATTAGCCGAAAGAGATAGATTAAATAGAATAAAATCAACAAACCAGTCAAAGCCTATCTGGTTCGAAGTCTGATGCGAAGGGTGCGCCGAAGGGTACCTTCGGCGTTTGGTGCCAAGTGCTCCGCCGAAGTGTGCTTAGGCGTTCGGACTGATCCGGCCGAAGATAGACTCCGAACGGATCTGGTGCAAAGTGCTCCACCGAAGGGTGCTTCGGCGTTCCGAGCGATCTGATCGAAGTTGAGCTTCGAACAGATCTGGACGCGGTGATCACCTCCGAACAGCGGGGTTCAGAGTGTGATCTCCGATACAGCAATCTACAGAATAGTGACGCGAGGGCCATGCACGAGTGCAACTTCGTCTGATGTGGAGTATGGTCGTGGCGAAGCCTGTTGACGAAGTATGCTAGCGAAGCCTGTTGTCGAAGCCTACGGTGCTGTCGAAGGGTGTCCTGGGGACCTCCGGAACCGATCTCTCAGCTCCGAACACCTCCGGCTAAAGGGGCTCCGAACGTGCGAAGCCTGCAATAGAAGAGTGCAAAGTACAAATTCGGCCTGAGGACCGAATTTTGCTAAGTGTGGCATGGGTGGCGAAGGTAGCAATCTATTACGCAGATTAATGGATACTTCACAGGCGAAGTAACAAGGCGATAGCAATCTGTTACGTAGATTAACGGGGACTTCACGGGCGAAGTACCAAGGCTTACCACTGTTCCGTAGTGGCAGACGGAGGTCTTCTAGGCAAACCAACGAAGAGGTACAGAAAAGTAAAGGTACGATCAAAGCATGGCTTTGGTTTGGTTTGAGTTGGGGGGCTCTCCATGCCGGCCAGGCCTCTCTACTTATAGGGGGTTTACTCCCAATCTAATCTGCTATTAATTCATCCAGATAGAGATAGAGATTGAGCTGGGAACGCGTACAACTCTATCTCTACCGAGGTGGGCTTCGGTCAGGCCCAGCGCGGCCTGCTCCTTGGGTCGAAGCTTCAGTATCGTGGACCTCGGTCAGGCCCGTCGAGGCTTGCTCCTTGGGCTGAAGCTTCAGAAGCGTAGGCTTCGGCCAGGCCCGTCGAGGCTTGCTCCTTGGGCCGAAGCTTCGGAAGCGTGGGCTTCGGCTAGGCCCGTCGAGGCTTGCTCCTCGGGCCGAAGCTTTGGAAGCGTGGGCTTCGACCAGGCCCATCGAGGCTTGATCCTTGGGCCGAAGCTTCAAAAGCGTGGGCTTCGGCCAGGCCCATCGAGGCCTACTCCTTGGGTCGAAGCTTCGGCAGCATGGGCCTCCGAAGGCTTCCTGGCCAAATCCCATGGGCTGGCTAGAGGCTTTCGGAGCCCATAGCTCAACAGACTTCGGCCCGATAGGGCTTCGAACAGACCCTGGGCACGTGTACTTTCGGCCCAGATCGCCAAAAATTGATATTTTGACAATCTAGTCGTTAATGCCATTTTTTGCTATCAATAGAGTCTAAGGACTTTAAAAGAACAGATTTCTAGCCTCCGAGTTCGAAGGATCTGTTAAAGAGCCGTAGGTGGCCAAACCCTACGGATTCTAGGCTCCGGCTTGTTAGGATCCGTAGAAGAGTCTAAGGACTTTAAAAGAACAGATTTCCGGCCTCTAGGTTCGAAGCATTTGTAAAGAGCCGTAGGTGGCCAAACCCTATGGATTCCAGGCTCCGGCTTGTTAGGATCCGTAAAAGAGTCTAAGGACTTTAAAAGAATAGATTTCTGGCCTCCGGGTTTGAAGCATCTGTAAAAGAGTCATTGGCGACCAAGAAATAAGGTTTCAAGGCTCTGGCCCAATTAAAAACTTTTTAAAGTCCTAAGTAACTGTTATCAGAGCTTACAAGTATAAACTTAGTTCCAAAAGTTATAAACATCACATTACGAATGTATAGTTCGAAGAACTCTACGAAAGAGTAAAGTATGATTACCAAGTGTTATGCGAAGCATCAGATTGTTATATCAATCATTATGTTCGACGGTCCCTACCGCAATACGTATGGTCCCCCACCCACAAGGAGGGGCAAGGGAATAAGGAACAATCAAGTGATGTTTCTGAAACAGATTATATTAATTGGGTAATCATATTACATTACATCATGAAAATTTTGTATCTATACCAAGAAGGAAATGAAGACCTCTTCGATATCTAGAACTACTGTCAAAATTAGCACGACTTCGAGGGCGACTTGTCCTGGAGCCTGGAGTTTTAATAACTTTATGCTTAACCCTCTTCCCTTCTTTCGAAGCTCGGAAGTCCTTTTGCTCTTGTTGAAGTTCAGCCCAGCTTTGAAGTCGTTCGGGGCTTCTTTCCCAACTTCGAAATCGTTCAGGGCTCTTTTCTACTTGTTCTTTATCGGTATTTTCTTCTTCGTACCATTCAATGTCCTTGGAAGATGAAGTTTCTAAACTAACTTCCTTTTTCTCCTTTTTAATATAAGCTAAAACTTCTTTACATATGTCGGGTATAACTTCCCCAGAGCTTCCTCGAGGAATTGAAAATCGAGTACGCTTATGAGGTCTTAGAGCTTCGATGGTGGCCCATTGCAGGCGAAGTTCTTCGTTAATCTCTAACACTTCGAGATCATCCAAAAAAGGTTGGAAATCCTAAAAACATTTCCAAATAATTCTTTTCATTCATAAAAGGATAAAAGCATAAGTTTTTACATAATTGGGGTCCTAAGGAGAACTAAACCTTCGGGTCCGAAGGAGGCTGGCTACTCGAAGGCTGCAGCCGCGCTTGTTTTTGGCGGAGTCCTTCATCAATCCATGTCTTGATAGCCGATCGGCCTTTAGCTCTCCAAGATGGTTGAAAGGCCTCCCAAGCCACAGCCACATCAGTGGAGGGAGTTAGGAGCCTGTCATCGCCGAAGTTGATAGGGGTTGCTTTAGGTTCCGGGGCAACAGATACCCCTAGATCTTCGTAATAACGGAGCACTCCAAGAGCAGCTACTTCGCCAGAGATTTCTCCATACCGAGTTCCTGCTCTCTTCATGGTCTTCACTGCTGCTTGGATCATTTTCAGCCTCCACAGTAGGGGGACATCGCCAGTCGAAGAAGAAGCACAAGAAGTGCCAAAGTATTCCAGGATTTCCCGAAGATTGTCCATGGTGTCCAAAGCCACTTTCTCGCACCTAACCTTGTCTTTAGACAAAGCATTCTTTGACGAATATAGCTCGTCTGTCAGGGATGAGAGCTTAGCTGCCTCCATCATCAAATAATTCTTTTGTCCGAGCAAGTTGTTGGCCTCCTCCGTCAACTTCAGCTGCTCTTCCTGGAGCTTGACAAGTTCAACTCCTACGGTTGCTTGTTCCCCCCGCAGCCTTTCCACTTCGGCCCGAAGCATGACCCGTTCAGCCTCGAGCTTATTGTTGGCAGCTTCCAAGCTAAGTCTAGCCTTTCTTTCTGCGGCCACCATCTCTTCTAGGTCAGAGGTCCGAACCTCGGAGCTAACAAGACTCCCTTGAAGAGCTGTTATCTTCTCCTTGAGTCGGTTGTTCTCTCGCTCATTTGATACAGCCACAGCTCGAGCTAGGACTATTTGCTATGAAGGGAGAAAAAGAGCAATGTAAGTAAACTATTTACATAGGTTTGAACTAACTCTATTGTTGCAGATACTTCGTACCTGGTAGGCTGCCCACTCCAAAGCTGCGTCTAACTTCGACCCCTTAGCTTCCCCAAGAATGGAAACCAAGTCAGTCTCCCCAACTTCGCGAGTATCCTAAGCCAAAGGCTCTAGAAAAGTCTGAAGTCCAGTCCTTCGCTCCAGAAAAGGAGCTAGGAGGGGAGCCTAGACAAGGCACTTTGGTCGTCTTCATTCAGAGATGGGCCGGAGCGCAGCGGGGCATCTTCAGAGGCTTCCGTGGATTGATCTCCCTCTGTGGATTGGCCTCCGTCCGTAGACTCTGATGGGGTCCACCCTGGAACAGGAGCAGGCAAAGGTCCCCCTTTACCTTTACCTTTACCTTTCCCAGCACCCATCTTCATGGCTACTTCAGGAATTGGCTTCGGAGACATGGCAACCTCCGGCACAACCTCCGTAGCAGGGGTCGTCTCCATGGGAATCAATCCTGTAAAAACCAAAGATATTTGTTATTGCATAAATTTTGTAGGACACGAAAAGAAGGAAAAAGAAAAGGTACTTTGCTAAAGTCTACCTTGGACGTTCTGCTGCCGGGAAAGCACTGGACTGCTTGGAGGCTCAAACATGTGCTCGAAGTCCTCTTTGGACTCCGGGCTTCGAACTGAAGGATTAGCTGCCAAAACTTCTCCGACAACTACAACTATCACTTCATCCGGAGGTGAGACTTAGGTATCCACTGTCTTGACTCCGCCTTCTTCCACAGTGGGGGCTTCTTGAGGAGTCATGCTGAATAGCGTGGGCCTCATGGCTCCAGATGTGATGAGTCATTGTCAACGGTAGTCAAAGAGGACTGAAAAGAGAGAGAAGATCTGCTGCGTCTGGGCCGCGTGTGACTCAGGTACACGGGCAGCGAGCGACTGTCGGGCAGAGGGGCCGCGAAGTCGGGCTGGCCCAATCTGGGTACATGGGCTAGGAGCAGCAGAGGATCCACTGGACTGTTGACCGGGATTGACTCAGGTACACGGGCGGCGAGTGATTGCCGGGCTGAGGGAGCCGCGGAATCGGGCCGGCCCAATCCGGGTACCCGGTGCGAAGACGGTGGACGCTTTGTCAGTTTCGGCGCAAAACTGACGACCGTTGATTTCGGATCTGACCGTCCTGAGGTGAAGCCGTAGCTGCTACGAAAGCTCCGCATCAGGACAAGTTACCTTTATTTAGGTTTTTACTATTTTGCCTTTAGGCCCACAGTCTGTCAGTCGAGTCTGTAAAAAAACCCTAAGGGCATTTCGGTCTTTTCCATTTTTATTCAGCGTCTGTAAAAAACCCTAGGGGTATTTCTGCATTTTCCCATTTAACGGGCTGCCTATAAATAGGCCCCAATAGCCTAGGGTTAGGGTACCCATTTTGAAAAACACTTTACCAATTTCAGAAATTGTGGGTCACTTTTTCCTTGAGTTCCTCGTTTTTCTTCCGCCGCCGGTATTTCTCTTCGCCGCCTCTGTTTATTCCTCCGCCGCCGTCGTCTTTCTCTTCGATCGTCGGCCAGTTCCTCTACGCATCTGCATGTGAACACAGCGAGCTTCAGCGTTGTTTTCCTGGCAGAGAAACAACGGACCAAGTCCTGTTTTTTCTTAAGTCCGGTTTTTAAGAGGAGTTACTATTTCGGTTTTCTTGAGGAGCTGGTTTTTCTTGAAAAACCACTGTTTTTCCCTCTTCTCTCAAAAACCAAATCCTGGTTTTCTTTCTCTCCTACGGAACGACAGCGCGTGGCGCATTAGGAGCTGCTCTGCGCATGCGGTAGGCGGAGGTTGCAGGGAGCACGGCACTGTGCGCATGCATGGTGTTCGGCAGAATGCTACAGGAGACAAAAAATTCAGAACAGTAATTAATCTCTCCTCGGTTTGCGTGCCTTGCATTAAATTTCGAAATAGATTTATTTTCTGCAAGAGTTTTTATTTCAGAATGCATTAAATATTCACATATATATTTATGAGCACATTTTATTTACTGCATTTGTTTTGTCTAGATTAAATGCGTTAAATATTGTGTTTGCTCTTACTCGATGAACTTTCTACAAACTGTCAATATTTTGCATGTGCTTGATGGATCATCTATGATTTGGTGAAACTTTTGTGAAGATGTCATTCGTACTGTGATGATTTTTTTAATCTGCCTTTAAGCACTTTGATGGTGTCTTTTTGATTAGGACACCGGTCGTTTTTAGGCTAGATCATTTTAGGTCCTGCTAATCTGTTTACTTTTCCTTGCTAAGTCTGTCGAGGTGCGTTGGGTGTTGGGAGAAGGCCATTGATTCGAAAGAATTTTTAAGGCGCCCATTCACCCCCCCTCTGGTCGCTACTTTCGGTCCTACAAGTGGTATCAGAGCCTGGTTAGGGTTTTTCCATACCTTAACCGGTTCTAAACCCCAGTAGTGATCATGACTTCTCCTGGCAAGGTCCCGTCCTTGGAAGCTTATGGCTATAATTATTGGAAGACTCGCATGCGAGCCTATCTCATGAGCCAAAGCTCAGACATCTGGGACATTTGCGTTCACGCTACGTTTGTCATATTGCCAGTTGCTGAGCGTGATTCTCCTGGTATCATCGCCCAGCATGTGAACAATAGCAAAGCGGTGAACATCTTGTTTTCTGCTTTGGGTCCCACTGAGTTTGAGCGTGTGAGCCATCTCTCCACTGCGAGAGAGATCTGGGCTACCCTCCAGGCACACCATGAGGGGACAGCTCAGGTCAAGGCTCGGCTCTATCAGACCTACCGGCGTGAGTACGAGAACTTCACACAAAAGCCGGGTGAATCTGTTGAAGCGTTGTTTGGTCGTTTTCAGTCGATCATAAACAAGCTTCGGGACAACAAGGCTGAGGGTGTTCAGTTGGTCTCAGATCATGAACAGGCGCTCAAGGTTCTTCATACCTTGGACCCAAAGATCTGGGAGATCAAGGTATCCTCTATCATTGAGAGCACTTCTTATGATACCTTGACCATTTCTGATTTGTTTAGCAAGCTGAAGGCCACCGAGGTTGATACCCAGTTGAGATCAAATCTCACTGGCTCTGGATCAAAGTCTCTGGCCCTTGCTACACCTTCTGTTGATCCCTCTTCTGTGAGTTGTATTGGGTTCTCTTTGATGTCTATCACTGAGGATCAACTTGAGTCGTTGGGAGATGATGATTTGTGTCTTTTTAACAACCGGGTGCGTCGTGTCTATGATAAGAGGATGTTCAAAAGACACGGCACAAAGACCGGATGCTTTGAGTGTGGTGATCCAGGACACTTCATCGCCGACTGCCCCAAGCGCAATGGTCACAAGAAGGGCACCGGTGGTGGCTTCCACGACTCCGGCAAGCACGACAGCTCCTCCTTCAACAAGGGCAAGCCAAAGACCAGATTCTTCAGAAAGGCCCTGAAGGACTACCGGCGAGAGAACAAGAAGCGCGACAAGGCCTTCTTCGCTGAGATGGAGAAAAGCTACTCCAAGCGGTCCACATCTTCTTCCTCTTCATCGAGCTCGAGCGATGAGGAGATCATCATCAGGAAGGGGAAGGACAAGGACGATCCAGCAGGCCTTTGCTTCATGGCCTTCGGTGACAGACCGAAGAGCCGCTCACATCAGCGCCGAAGATCCCGCAAGAGTTTCTGCTCAATGGCTCTTGGGGATAAGAAAGAGAAGAGCTCCTCCGATGACTCCGACGACGAAGACAACGAAAAGGTATCATCCTATGAACGCGAAATCGTTGATTTACTTGAAAGCAATCGTCAGGAGTTAAAGTATCGGGAAAAACTGCTTAGAGGGGCTAAGAAGAGGATAGATGAGTTAGAGAGTGAGCTTGCCGTGGCCAATGGCAGAATTGAGAGTCTATCTTCTTCCCCTTGCTTGGGTGATAGCAGTGAGTGCCCAAAATGTGAGGTGCTTCTGTGTGACCTGTCGACTCTGAAGTCCAGGTACACAGAAAGGGTTGATGAGAGGGACGCTTTGGCCACTGAGCTTGAAAGCGCTCAGCTGGAGCTGAAAGATGCTCAAGCCACCGTCGTCCTACCCTGTGCTGATTGTCCATCACATCTTGCTAGTTTAGCTGAGCTGAAAGCTAAGGGCGATGAGTGTCTGGGTGATTTGGAGAGAATGAGAGCTGAGCTGGCGCAGACTAGGCTAGAGCTTGAGACATTGTCAATTCCACCAACTGTCTGTGAGAACTGTCTGTCTCTTAGACTTGAGTTGATTAAGCTGAAAGCCGAGAAGTCTGTCCAGGTAGATAGTGAGTGTGAGACCTGCTTGTCTCAGGTGGAGGTACTAGCATCCTTGAGAGAGGAGCTAGCTGATTCTCAGAATGAGAACTTTTACCTCCGTTCTATCCTGAGTTGGATCAGTGCCAGAGAGCCTCAGCTCGGCATGATGATCCAGCAGTTCAAGAGGCAGGATGGGTTTGGGGTAGGTTACACCTATACCAAGGCTGACTTTGAGAGTGCCATTAGCCGGGCAGTGGAGTGGAGTAAAATGACTCCTGAGCAGAGATATCCCAAGACCCATTCCACTGAGTCTTCCCAGGCTTGTCAGCCCAAGGATGGAGTGATCCATGAACCACCCAAAGCTCCACCCAAGAAACCCATCTGGGTTCCAAAGCCCAAACTTCTCCACACTTCTCTAGACTCTCTTCCTGGACCCTCTCAACCCAAGAAGCCGACACCAAACACCACTAAGCCCAAGAACCCCAAGCCTCAACCTCATCCCAAGAAGCCCACCTATCATTGTGAGTATTGTCAGAGAGACGGGCATCTTGCTGAGTTTTGCTTCAGGAGGAAGCGGGTTGAGAGAGCAGAGAGAGCTCGTGGTGGTCAGGAGCAGTTCTACCAGCAGGGTGGTAGACTGCGTGTTCCTCGACGCGGGGAGAGGCTGGAGGCCAGGCCGCGTCGTGTAGGTGGTGGTAGAGGAGACGACTTTCTTGCTCGTACTCCAGTTGGTGGTGGTCGTTCCGGCAGAGCTCCAGGCCGTTTTGGCTACGGTCCTGGACCTCGTGGCCGAGGCTTTAGGCAGAACCGAGGACCGCGCTTTGAGCCGCGTTTTGGTCCAAACTTTTCTGATGATTTCTGCTTTCCGTCTTTTGAGCAGATGGCTCGACACTGGTTTAGCTCTTTTGCTAAACCCGGTGCCGGACCATTTGCTCCCACTTACAGCCACTGATTGTGCAGGATCGAGGACTGGAGGACGTTTGGATCATGGACTCAGGATGCTCTCGCCACATGACGGGACATCGCAGATGGTTCTCCAGTCTCACTCCCCCGAGCTCCAAAGAGTACATCACCTTCGGGAACAGTGGTCAAGGGAAAGTAAGTGGCATTGGCTCAATTCGCATTTCAGACCATTTTTCATTGAAGAACGTTGCTTTGGTTGGAAACTTGAACTTTAATTTGATTTCTGTTTCGCAACTTCTTGAGGATGGTTTAGAGGTGCGTTTTAAGAAGGGCAATTCTTCTGTGTTTGATTCTAGAGGGTCTTTGATTTGCCAGATATTACCTTTCGGTAAAGTTTTTCGGATTGACTTCTCTAGTTCTTTTGGCCCTTCTCGCTGTTTAATTGCTGGATCTTCTTCTGAGCTCTGGAAGTGGCATAGGAGGTTAGGCCATTTGAGTTTTGACCTGCTAGTCAGGTTGAGCTCTTTGGACCTCATCCGAGGATTGCCCAAGCTTAAGATGGAGAAGGATCTAGTTTGCCATCCCTGTCGTCACGGGAAAATGGTTGCCGCTTCTCACTCACCTGTGACTTAGGTGATGACTTCGTATCCGGGTGAGCTGTTACACATGGACACTGTCGGTCCAGCTCGGGTACGCTCAGTCGGTGGGAAGTGGTACGCACTTGTGATTGTTGACGATTTTTCTCGATTCTCGTGGGTTTTCTTTTTGGAGTCTAAGGATGAAACTTTTCAATTTGTTCATGACCTGATTTTGAAGCTGAAGAATGAGAACAATGGTCGGATGCGAGCAATTCGCTCCGACAACGGCTCTGAGTTCAAGAACTCTCAGTTCGTCAGCTTCTGTAGTGATCAGGGTCTTGACCATCAGTTTTCTGCTCCTTACACTCCCCCACAGAATGGCGTTGTGGAACGAAAGAACCGCACGCTAGTCGAGATGGCCAGGACGATGCTCGATGAGCACAGGACTCCTAGGCGCTTTTGGGCTGAAGCCATGAACACGACTTGCTATCTGGCCAACCGCATTTTTCTTAGAGCTTACCTTGGTAAGACATCATATGAGTTGCGGTTTGGCAGACAGCCCAAGGTGAATCACTTGCGAGCGTTTGGCTGCAAGTGCTTTGTGCTCAAGAAGGGAGGGCATTTGGACAAGTTTGAGTCTCGTTGCTGGGATGGTGTTTTTCTTGGTTACGCTTTGCATTCTCGAGGCTTTCGTGTTTGGAACCTCGACTCCCAGCAGCTTGTCGAGACTTGCGAGGTTTCTTTTGATGAGTCCTTGCCTTCTTTAACTCCTTCTTTTGAGCTTTCTGGTGATGGTGAGCTCGGAGAGTCCATCTTTGAGGAAGATGAGGATACTCCAGCTGCTGATGAGGGTGGGCCTTCTGCACCTCCTGCAGAACCCACACCTTCTGAGACTTCGACTGAGGACGAGGGCGGACCTCTGATCACTTCTTCCACTTCGATCGAGCCCCCTCAGTCGAGTCCAGAGGTGCCAGCTGCTGACTCCGGTGAGGTGACTTCAGATCACCAGGGATCCCGAGCAGTTCAGCGTGATCACCCCTCAGAGCTCATCATCGGTGATGTGTCTTCAAGAACCTTGCGTTCGTCTGTTGACTCTCTTGCTGTGTTTGCTGAATCTGCTTTTGTTGCATCTTTTGAGCCCAGAGACATTTCTCATGCTCTTTCTGACTCGAACTGGATTAATGCCATGCAAGAAGAGCTTGAGAATTTTGTCCGCAATCGGGTTTGGACACTTGTTGAGCTGCCACCAGGATGCAACCCCATAGGCACCAAGTGGGTGTTCAAGAACAAGCAAGGTGAAGATGGGGTTGTGGTGCGCAACAAAGCTCGACTAGTTGCCCAGGGTTTTTGCCAGAAGGAAGGTATTGATTTTGAAGAAACCTTCGCTCCCGTTGCCCGTCTTGAGTCCATTCGCATTCTTTTAGCTTTTGCCGCTTCGAAGGGTTTTAAGCTTTTTCAAATGGACGTCAAGAGTGCTTTTCTGAACGGGTACATAGAGGAGGAGGTTTATGTTAGGCAGCCCCCCGGTTTTGAAAACCCCAAGTTTCCTCGACATGTTTTTAAGTTGCAAAAAGCTTTATACGGGTTGAAGCAAGCCCCCAGGGCTTGGTATGACCGGTTGAAGCAGTTTTTGTTGGGGAAGGGCTTTGTGATGGGTTCTGTGGATAAGACTCTCTTCTTGCTCAGAGATGCTTCAGATTTTTTAGTCGCTCAGATATACGTGGACGATATTATCTTTGGCGGTACTACTAATGATCTTGTGTCCAAGTTTTCTGAGCAGATGCACAGCGAGTTCGAGATGAGCCTCATGGGTGAACTCAAGTACTTTCTAGGGCTCCAGATCAAGCAGACCAAGGACGGCACCTTCATCCACCAGGGTAAGTACACTCGGGACATGTTGAAGAAATTCGACTTTGGTGGAGAGCTGAAGCCTCAGATGACCCCAATGGGTACATCTGGGGGCCTGGACAAGGACGAGAGCGGCGTCAAGGTCAACGAGAGAGAGTTTCGAGGGATGATCGGTTCGCTGCTGTACTTGACGGCGACGAGGCCAGACATACAGTTCGCCGTGGGACTGTGCGCGCGCTTCCAGTCTTCACCACGCGCGTCTCATCGGCAAGCTGTCAAGCGCATCTTCAGGTATCTCACTTATGCGCCTGATCTTGGTCTCTACTATTCAGCATCATCTTCTCTTGATTTATCTGGCTTTTCGGACGCTGACTTTGGTGGGTGCCGGTTGGATCGCAAGTCGACTTCCGGTACTTGCCAGTTTCTTGGTTCTTCTCTTGTCTCTTGGTCTTCTCGAAAGCAATCTGGAGTTGCTCTTTCGACCACAGAGGCTGAGTATGTAGCTGCTGCTAGCTGCTGCTCACAGTTGGTTTGGATGATTTCCACTTTGAGAGATTTTGGGTTGTTCTTTCCTACCAGAGTTCCTTTGTTTTGCGACAGCACCAGTGCAATTAGTGTAGGGAAAAACCCATGTCTCCATTCAAAAACCAAACACATTGATGTGCGCTTTCACTTTTTGCGGGATCAATATGAGAAAGGTGTCATTGACCTTGTTCATGTTGATACCCATCATCAGTTGGCTGACATTTTCACCAAACCCCTAGACCAATCTACTTTTGAGCGTTTACGAGGGGATTTGGGTGTTGTGTATCCTTTTTAGGATATTTTGAGTCAGTTCATTTCTTTCTTCTTTACTCTTTTCTTGAGTCTTTTTGTGTGTGTTCATATCATACATATTCACATATCACACTTTTGAGCCTGCTTCTGTTATATGATTTATCTGCTTTACTCATTCTAGCTGGTACATGCTTTTGATTACTTGTCAATGATCATGCTTTGCTTCAGCTCATTGGATATGTCTGATATCTGTCATATGCATGGTTTTTACACTTTAAACTTGAAAAATGATCACCATTGCTTCTGGTAACTAGCATGTGTAGGCTGAGTGCTATTGCTATCTGTTACATGCCTTGTAGCTAGTTCATCACATAGATGCAGATATGCAACTTGAACATCTTTATGCTTTAACATGGAAAATGTGCTATAAAAATGATAAAAATCAAATGAATGAAAATTCCATGCCTTTTTATGCTTGAGTTGAAAAGATCCAAGTGGGTTTGCCTTGTCACATTGCATTGTTCTGGACTGCTTACCATAGCACTTTGGTATGAACTAGGACAATGTAGTGTATGCCAAGACCAATGTCTTAAGCTTCTGATGGTCCAGTTCTGGCCTAGGCTTGACTTGGTCGGTTAGCGTAAGGTTTGACATGCAAATAACCCTTGGCAAAAATGAAAAAGGAAATGAAAAAGCCTGAAAATTAAAAAGACAACAAGTTTGCTGAAGCACTTTGTTTTGGACAATGCTTATCTTGGTAGATATCAGTTAGCTTCTGCATCTCTTGCTTTACCTTGCTTGTCATCTGGAAAATGTGGTGATGCTTTTATTTGAGAAAATTAAAAAAATGTGTGCAAATGACTTTCTTTATATATCATCTGTTGCACTGATCATGCCATGTGTCTTAGACAATATGTCTTTTGCTATACTTGTTAGATGTTGTAATTGCAGTCAATCATATCTGAGAAGCATGCTTTCTGCACTCCACTTGCACCCCAGTTGCATTCATTGCATATTTTGAGGGGAGTTGCATTTCAGGGGGAGTCCGTGTCGTTTTTCGAGTGCTTGATGAGTTCACTTGTCAACAAGGGGGAGAAATTTTGGTATAAGAGTTTAAGGGGGAGTTTTGGCTTTCTCTGGGATTTGTTTCAGGGGGAGTTTTTGTCCCGTTTGTCCTTACTCTTTTGATATCCTTGTTGATGTTTCTGAGACTGCACTCGTTTTGAGCTTTTACTTTTGGTTAACCATAATGACCGTTTCTTGTTTTTGTTCGGCTTTTGGTCATTAGGGTTAAACTTTTACTTTATTTTCTTCTTCTCTGTTTTCTTGTGTTTTTGTTTTCGTGTTTCCACAGTTGATTGCAGGTACTGGAAAGCTGAAGAAGAGAAGTGTTGACAATGCACTCATCAAGGGGGAGATTGAGGAGTCATGCTGAATAGCGTGGGCCTCATGGCTCCAGATGTGATGAGTCATTGTCAACGGTAGTCAAAGAGGACTGAAAAGAGAGAGAAGATCTGCTGCGTCTGGGCCGCGTGTGACTCAGGTACACGGGCAGCGAGCGACTGTCGGGCAGAGGGGCCGCGAAGTCGGGCTGGCCCAATCTGGGTACATGGGCTAGGAGCAGCAGAGGATCCACTGGACTGTTGACCGGGATTGACTCAGGTACACGGGCGGCGAGTGATTGCCGGGCTGAGGGAGCCGCGGAATCGGGCCGGCCCAATCCGGGTACCCGGTGCGAAGACGGTGGACGCTTTGTCAGTTTCGGCGCAAAACTGACGACCGTTGATTTCGGATCTGACCGTCCTGAGGTGAAGCCGTAGCTGCTACGAAAGCTCCGCATCAGGACAAGTTACCTTTATTTAGGTTTTTACTATTTTGCCTTTAGGCCCACAGTCTGTCAGTCGAGTCTGTAAAAAAACCCTAAGGGCATTTCGGTCTTTTCCATTTTTATTCAGCGTCTGTAAAAAACCCTAGGGGTATTTCTGCATTTTCCCATTTAACGGGCTGCCTATAAATAGGCCCCAATAGCCTAGGGTTAGGGTACCCATTTTGAAAAACACTTTACCAATTTCAGAAATTGTGGGTCACTTTTTCCTTGAGTTCCTCGTTTTTCTTCCGCCGCCGGTATTTCTCTTCGCCGCCTCTGTTTATTCCTCCGCCGCCGTCGTCTTTCTCTTCGATCGTCGGCCAGTTCCTCTGCGCATCTGCATGTGAACACAGCGAGCTTCAGCGTTGTTTTCCTGGCAGAGAAACAACGGACCAAGTCCTGTTTTTTCTTAAGTCCGGTTTTTAAGAGGAGTTACTATTTCGGTTTTCTTGAGGAGCTGGTTTTTCTTGAAAAACCACTGTTTTTCCCTCTTCTCTCAAAAACCAAATCCTGGTTTTCTTTCTCTCCTATGGAACGACAGCGCGTGGCGCATTAGGAGCTGCTCTGCGCATGCGGTAGGCGGAGGTTGCAGGGAGCACGGCACTGTGCGCATGCATGGTGTTCGGCAGAATGCTACAGGAGACAAAAAATTCAGAACAGTAATTAATCTCTCCTCGGTTTGCGTGCCTTGCATTAAATTTCGAAATAGATTTTTTTTCTGCAAGAGTTTTTATTTCAGAATGCATTAAATATTCACATATATATTTATGAGCACATTTTATTTACTGCATTTGTTTTGTCTAGATTAAATGCGTTAAATATTGTGTTTGCTCTTACTCGATGAACTTTCTACAAACTGTCAATATTTGCATGTGCTTGATGGATCATCTATGATTTGGTGAAACTTTTGTGAAGATGTCATTCGTACTGTGATGATTTTTTAATCTGCCTTTAAGCACTTTGATGGTGTCTTTTTGATTAGGACACCGGTCGTTTTTAGGCTAGATCATTTTAGGTCCTGCTAATCTGTTTACTTTTCCTTGCTAAGTCTGTCGAGGTGCGTTGGGTGTTGGGAGAAGGCCATTGATTCGAAAGAATTTTTAAGGCGCCCATTCACCCCCCCTCTGGTCGCTACTTTCGGTCCTACACTTCTTGACCAGGCAGGACATTTTGAGTCTCTACCTGCTTGAGGTTGTCTCCAGTGATGGGCACCGCCACCACTTCATCTTGAGCGGGGACTTCAGCCCCCATTCGTGATTCCACATCACCTGTTAGAAGGGCTTTGAACTCCCTTCCCATTTGTATGTTGGCTTCATCTTAAGATGACTCCGAAGACAAAGTAGAGGATTTAGAAGGTGCTAGGGCCTTCGGTTTCTGGGCCACCTTCTTCACAGGTGTCTTGGCTAGCACTGAAGTCCCTACTTCCACTTTCCTCTTCTTGGGAGCTTGATCAGAGATGTCCTAGTCCGGAAGAGTGGGAGATTCAACTCCGAGTACGCTCCATACACGGTTGAATCGCTCCCACCTACCAACTAACTTCACACTCCACTCCTTTTCAGCGAGCGTAGGAGCTCTGAGGATCTTCTCCGAAGTCTGGACAATTTGCTCCGGAGTGAGGGTGGCACGTGGAGCTTAAAGATAAGATTTCCTTTTAGTTAAATCATTTTTATAAGATCACTACTGCATGTAAAACATTTCGCAGGGTGTTCGAGGTTACCTGCAGCACTTGAAGAAATTTCTCAGAGTCCACCCTCCTGATTTTCTTCGAAGTTTATTGGCCAGCTGGCCATCAGAGGTGGAATTCGAAGTCCAATGAAATCCTTTGCTAAGTCTCGCATGCTCATGTGACGACTTATGGCTTGCACTAGTCTGGGGCGAGCTTCGAGCTGGCCCAGGTCCGGATGAACCTCTGCTTCCCTCCGGTAGAAGATATCTTTGAGGGGTCCCGCCAAGGCATTATCCACTCCTACTTCAGCATAGAACTAGCGAAGGACCCAGTCTGTGTACCATCTGGCATTGATGTCCTTCGGTAGGAACTGAGTTTGGTATTCATCTCGAAGCCAGAAGTTGATGCTGCCAAAAGCAATCACCATCTTCTCTCCTCCAATCCCTTGGTAAGTCTTCAGTTGGCAGGAGGCCTTGTGAAGTGCTGTGAAGATTTTGGCTCTCCCTTGGCAACCTTCGGCTCACATCGCCCATTCGAAGATAGCTAGGCGTGCGATGGCATTGGGTGACAGTTAAGGAAGGGTAACATGGAATAGTTCTAGTGCCTCGGAGAGAAAATTTACCGCCAAAAGTCCCAATCCAGCCTGGAAAAAAGCTTCGAACACGACCACCTCTCCGGCCCGTGGCGAAGGAATTGCTTCTTTCCCAAGTTGGCGAATCTTGATCCCCGGACCCATCTTCCCCTCAATAGCCGCCGCGATGGACTTCTTCGAGCTTGTCGATAGTCCCAGACTGTACGAATGGTCTGAGTATTTAGACGAAGCCGAGAGAAGGTCATGAGGACCAACCGGATGAGGGTTGCCCGAAGGTGCCACTGCTGCTGCTGCCGCCATCGCCTACTGCCTAGCTAGGGTTGAAGCAGGAGCTTTGTGGCTGGTTTTCACCATGAGAGAGGGTGGAGTTCAAGTTTGGGCTCAAGAAACACGAAAGGGGATAATGCGGGAGCAATTGGTAAAGTATCCCAAACGCACTCTTAACCCTCTATTTATAATATGTGTTCACAGGCAGTGTACCATTCATGTGCGTCTTTCCGTCTTCTTTACCGTTGCAATTTATCGTGACTCCTGGTGAGAACTCATTTCTCTAGAAACGAAGCGGCACCGTAACTCCTTCTGAGAAAAGGAGTAATGGCTACTTTTGTGAGTCTAACGGTTATTTCAGCTTCGCAAGGATTGTTTTCGAAGCTGCTTCGATGATGCCTTCGCATGAAAGCTGATTCGAAGATTGCGAATCTGTGAATGCTTCAAAGGATGGTAAATTTCGCTAAGTCCCTGAGCATGAAAATATTTCTTGCGTATACTGCTTCCCTTGCCTTATAGGTTACTCGGAGAAGCGTATTCGAGGGGCTACTATTGGGGGAAAATACTTCATCCCCAGGACCTTCAAGATTGTAAGACAAAGATAATTTACTAGACCGAAGTCCAAGACTTCTCTCCGGCCTAGCGTATGATCAAGTCCTAGAGATCTATCTTGACTCCCGTTCGAAGATACACTTCAAAGGTTCAATCTCTGAAGTGGACAACTGCTAGCAAGGACATAAGACTTATCTTCTTTCTGATTAGATTAGTCTTTTACTATTTTAGCCCTATTAGGGGTACCGAAATAGTTTCCACTATGTCGGTTGTAACTAAGGGGTAAAAAGGTCTTTTCCTTAAAGTTTTTACCTATAAATACCCCCATTCTCACCATGTAATAGGCATCGAATATTCAGATATTTAATACACAACTTTGAACTACTTCGAGCTATTATCCTATTCGGAGGCTTGAGATAGTTCGCTTCACAAACTCTTCTTTTGTTAGTTCTTAATCTTAGAGAACCTGTTAGCATAATCTTTTACGCCAACAATACAATATGTTGATGAATAAACACCAGAAGAGGGCCGAGAAAATGAACACTCGGCCAAAGGGGCCAAGAAGGTCGAACCCTCCAAGGAGGCTGAACCCTTCGCATCTAGCAAACTCACCTTCGCAATGGCCGAACCGTCCGGCCTGGTGGGACCCTTCGTTGATATGGTCCAACATCCCTTTGACGTGGTCGAACCGCTTCCCAAACGATGGGTTCAGCCCACAGTGGATGAAGGCACTAGAGGTATCAATGCCTCCGCCATACCATTAGGCAAGGTCCTCGTGGGCTCCGAGCTACGCTTCATCGCCGGAGTACCCTTCGTAGTATGGCGTCGCCCTCTTTGTTCCTTTGGACTACTACGATTGGCAGGGGCAGATGGATGTGGTGAAGGAGAACGTTTTCCATAGGCTGTCCATGGTACCGCCAAGCCGACACACACGGAACAAAGCCAACGAAGATGGTCATGAAGGGGAAATGGAAAGGGAGTACGAAGCTATCACCGTCAAGGTAGGGTCTCAAGAAGTCCCAATCCTGAAGGCCCTCTCGCTGAAGCACGATGGAGGTAAGTCACCGGGTCTGGCTGAAGCCATCCCCGAGGCCCAGTCCGACCGGCCTACTATGGCTGGTCTGACCGGCTTGTCCCAGGAGCCCGACACAGTCGTTCCAACCGGCCCCCATGGTCGATCTGATCGACACCGTCCATTCCGACCGGCCGAGCGAGGCCGGTCTGACCAACAAGGTACAGGAAAATGTTTCTGCCAAGCGCAAAGATCCCAAGGCCAATCCAGGCAATTCCCATTTATCCAAAAATCCCAGAAGCAAGTTGGTGGTGCCCATTACTAAGCCACAACCATCTTGGGAACCTTCGGGTATGTCCAAATCGTAGAAGATGCGCCTGCAACATCTGTAATCACAGAAAATGCGTGAGAAGAAGGCTAAGGATGAGCGAGACACCATCTTCGAGGAGATCCGCCCTCGACCAGTCATGAAGCAAGTCTGGAATCCCAAGACAGTTGAGGCAAACAACCTGGCTCCCGTTCCAAGTGACGACGACGACTACATGCCCGTCTCTGAGGGGCCCGCACCGTAGGCAATGGATATAAACGTCATCATGCTTCCTACTGAGTTCGTTCTACCGCAAGATGAGGCCGAGGTCGCTCAGTTAAGCCTCGGCCCGTGAAATGCTATTTTCGAGAAGCCCGAGGATACGACTCGTCACTTGAAGCCTCTTTATGTCAAGGGGAACATTGACGGGAAGCCGATCTCTAGGATGCTTGTTGACGGTGGCGCCACTATCAACTTGATGCCGTACTCTCTCTTGAAGAAGCTCGGAAAGGACAAAGAAGATTTGAAGAAAACCAACTTGACGCTCAACGGCTTCAACAACGAGAGCTCCGAGGCCAAGGGCGTACTTTCGTTGGAGCTGACGGTGGGCAACAAGATGTTGCCGATGGCGTTCTTCATCGTCGATGTTTTGTTAGCGTGTCTGGGGGACGTTTTGTTCAAGTATCCGTAAAACAGGTTGGTGTAGCATGACTATCTCTAAATTAGTAATAATGTATAGTAAGAGTAATCTTGATTGGCTAAAGTCTCGTGTAGAGCAATATCGGTCTTCTAAAGATGGTATTGCCAAAGCCATTGAATATTTTAGCAAAGTAGAAAAGTTAGGTCAAGGTTTTGCGTCGGCCGACCCCCTAGAAGAGGTCGATATAGGCAATGGTAATATTCCAAGGCCAACTTTTGTAAACAAAAATTTGTACGCTGATGAAAAGGCCAAAGTAATAAAGTTTCTTTGGTCGTATGCTGATTGTTCTGCATGGGAATACATTGAAATGCCGGGACTAAGCCGCGAGATCGTGGAGCATCGGCTGCCCATTAAACCCAGGTTTAGGCCTTATAAACAGCCCCCTGTGAAACCAAGGGTGGTTTCTGTCTAGATGATGAGTGATTGACAAGGATGAGCATTTGAGAGATCGAGCGATGGAGTGTTGGTTTGAGTGCATCGAGGGGTTCGATGTAAAATGGAGGATTGTGTGCCGAGGGTTTCGGCGGTGCGTCGCATTCTTGTTTTGTCTTGTCTTGGATGTGCAGGATGGAGATGCTGACCAACTGTCGACAGTGAGTGATCAAGGGTCAAGCGGGGAGCTCGATGCCGGAGGATTAGGGAGGTCGGGCGAAGTTGGAAAAGATCTCAAGAGTGCACGAAGAGACCGAGCAAGACTTGGACGGATGGTTGATTGCGATGGCGTGATGACCGAGTCTGCGAGAAGGAGGCCAGGCCAAGCATTCAAGCAGCTCGAGGGGATCGAGAGCGGAAGTGGCTTACTGGCGCTCGGAGTCGCAAAGCGGTGTCTCGAGTCGAAGGGTTGAGAGGCTTTGTCGGTTTTTGCTGAAAACCGTCGCAAATCTAGTTTTGTTGATTTCAATAGTTTTGAGTACCTTTTTAGTGTTGAGTCTTTGTGTAATAAAATAGGTTTAATTTTAGTAAGTGTCTAGAGCAATTGTACTACTTTGGTATATTTTTCAGAATTTTTTAATTCTAAAAATATATTAAAAGGAATAGGACCTTTGTGTAATATTTTTATTCTAGAGTGTTCTTTTCAGAAAATACCCCCCATGGTTGGCCTATAAATAGACGACCATATCCATGGGCAGGTGGCTGTTCTTTTGGCTGAACCAAAATATCAAATCCATCAAATTTCTGATATATTCTTGCTGCTTTGCATCAAACTTGCACTACTGTTCATGATCCGAAAAAGAAACAGTGTAGCGATATAGAATCCAGTTCAGGGCGCAGGTATGTTTTCAGGCTGAATTCGATTTTGTGCCGCATTTTCTGATGATTTATGTGCAAAACCTCATATAGAGGTCTATGTAACTTTTGTTGAGGATTATTTGAATGTTCCATTTTCGAAAGTTGCAACTAGTTTATGTGATTCTTTCTTGATGTTTTTGCTAATCAAAAGTGGTACCTCTACTCTGATTTTGGAGCAGAACTGTGTTTATTTCTGTTTAGAACTGAACCCCATGTTGGTGTTTGAGAAAATGTCTGTTTCAATCTTGTGAACTTGCTGATGGTTGGGGATTATGTTTTACTCACAAAATACTTTAGAGGGATGTTTACACAAAAATAGATGAACTCTGTTCGGATGGAGATTTTTTGATGCTATACAGTGATCTGTTTGAAATTGCTTGAGTGTGTGATATTTGATACAGGAGCTCTTTGACAAATTTTGAGTTAGTTTCCTGAATTGAAGTGATTACTCAAAGTTATTTTGAATTTTCTGAATACTTTCAGATTTCTATTTCAAATCTGAACTCTTCATTCAAATAGCAGATTAAATTGAATGGGTTCAATCCAGTTCTGTTCATTTGTAATTCTTGAATCTGTTTTGGTGAAAACAAATTCAGAATGTCTCTGTTGTCCTGTTTGATTTTGTTCTTCTACAAAAATGAAGTCCTGTTTTGCTGTGATCAGTATCCTACTCAGATTCTTGTGAATATGCAGTAAATAGAGTTGAGATTCAAATCTTTGATCTCTGAAATTGAATCATGTTGTGTCTAAGTTCAGTTTGGTCTTAATACTGAAACTCACAAATTCTGAGTATCTGTTTTGAGTTCTACATCTTTTGTGTTTAGTGCTTACCTTTATTCAGCTATCAAAACAATTACAATCTCCTGTCAGTTTTTGCACTGAAACTTTCAGAATTCTATATTCATGATTGATGCAGATAGAAAGTGATTTATACTCAAATTACTTGCTATTGTGAATATTTCAAAAGTTGAGTGAACTGTCATTTGGTTAGTATTTCATATTTCTGATTCAATTTTCTCAACCAGTGAGTTTTCAGTTGGTATTTATTGTAGTTCTTCTGCTCTCAGCATAAGCTTTTATCAACACTTTTTGACAGCGTACATTCTGATTTGTTTTTCATATCTCTGATTTGTTCAGCAGTGATTTGAAGCTTGCTAAATTTAATGTGAATCTATTCTGGTATAAACAGAATTTGTGTCTGTTAGAGTACTGTTTCTCATTAGGGTTTAGGTATAGTTTAATATCTGATTCTGGTCCGTATAGAATGAGTTTATAGGTGTTAATCTATTGTTTTGAATACTCTAAGTTTGATTGAACTCCCAGATCGGTAATTGTGTCAAAAAGTGATTCTATTCTATTCAGTCCCTGAGTTTGCAAAGTTTAAATTTAAAAAATGTGGTTTAAGTAAACTACCAAAACATAAAGTTATAATTTCAGAAAACCTGTTCTGTTTTCCAATAGATGTTTCAGGAGAGCATTATTTTTAAACTTGTTCATGAGTATGGAACAAGAAACCCTACTTTAGAGGGAAGCGAGGAAAATTGGGTAAACGAGTAGCTAGAGCTTTTGTGGCCGCCCTCAGCGACATCGATAGTACATCGAGCGAGGAGCCAAGCTCAGAGGAAGAGGAGCCTCCCAAGAAAGAGAAGGAGAAGAAGAGAGTTGACCTCACTAACCTTTGCTTCGCGGTCGACGGCAACGATAGCAGCGACGAGCTCGACGCTTCTGAGGTATATTTATCCCGTGATCAGCTTCTTGTTCAAAATGATGATCAATTGCATGATGCTGTTTATTCTCAGAATATATTATTTAAACTTGCTGCTAAGGAATGAAAATAATTAAAACTCACACTTGAAACTATTTCCACTGAACATGCAATGTTGAAATATAAGTCTGATGATGCCGAATGTGAGTCATGTTTTATTGTCAAGAATGAACTTACTCAGCTGCATTTTACACATGCTCAAATTGTTGAAAAACTTGAATTGACTGAAAAGAAGCTTTTGGTGGTGGAGTCTAGTCCTGCGGTCATCAACGAATGCATGAACTGTCCTTTACTTGTTGAAAGCATTAATTTGAGAGATAGGCATGTTGATGAACTTAAAGCTAGATTGGAGAGTGTTGAGTGTTCTAAGGATGTGCAGCCAACGTGTCCCACCTGCATCACCCTTAAGGACCAACTCAGCTTTGCTAGAAAGCAAGTTAAAAAATTGAAATGTGAGAATGATTACCTTCTCTCCGTGGTGGAAAAATGCACTGAAGGAAAGGGTAGGATGGATCTGCTTTTGGCTAAAACTAAAATGTGTACTGACAGGGCAGGGTTCGCTCTCGGGTTGGGCTATGAGAGAACCACTCCAAACACTTTGAGCGAAATTGTGTTCACTCCTCCCACTACCCTTGAGAAAAAGAGAGCTCAGTTAGACACTGATCAAAAAGCCAAGAATCCTACCCAACCTACAAAGAAAGCTCTTCGTTCAGCAGATGAACCTTCTCAGCAAAAACCCAAGAAGACTATGAGATTTGCGCCTGAGACCCATGCTCACACACCCAAGAGAGTGTATCACTTCTCCTATTGTCATCGGGTGAGTCACTTGGTTGGGTTTTACTTTCGCCGTATCAGGGATGAGCGACGCTCTTTTGCTATGAGCTTTCAGGACATGCATTACCCATCTTTAGGTATGCATGAGTTTGCTTTTCACCCTTGCTCTGATTTTGAGGCCCCACATAGTTTTATGAGTGTTTTTGCCCCTCGTGGTGTACACCATGCTTCATATGGTGATAGATCACGTGTAAGAGGCTTTGATTATCGATAGGTTGGGAGACCTCGTTGTTTTCCAGTTCGTGCTTTGTAGGTAGACTACGCACTTTTTATCATGGCTTATCTCCCGTGCATGGTCAGTCTACTACTTTGCCAGGATCTCTAGTTTTGCGATGCTGGATTCCAAAACAATTTTTAACACATCCTCTCACTAAGCATTCGAGAGCTTCTAGCATGTTTTGAAGGGGAGTTGTGTACCATTGCATGAGCTTCTATCATATGATTAATTGCTTTTACAAGTACATGCTTTGTTATGCCTTTGTAGTATTGTATTTGATACTTTTGACTGTACTTGGCATGTTTTCATCTCATAATTGTCATGAGCATGGCTTTTATTTGTGAAAATTTGAAAACGATCACTGCTTAGTCTAGAAACTAGCATGAATAGGTTGAGTGAATTTGCTATATTTTACACGCCTCATAGCTAGGTCCTTTTTACTTGGATGCTAATACGCAACTTGATTTCATCAAAATTGAATGAAAATGCAAATGAATGAAAATGAAAATGAAAAATGAATGAAAATGAAAATGAAAATGAATGTCATTCATGCTATTGTGTGCTAAAATTGAAAAGATCCAGGTGGATTTGCTTTGTCGCACTACTTTGTTCTGGACGGCTTACCATAACACTTTGGTATGAACCGGGACTTTGAAGTGTATACCGAAATCAATGCTTTAAGCTTCTGATGGTATTTTGCCTGACCTAGGCTTGGCTTGGTCAGTTAGCATAAGGTTGACATGCAAATAACCTCTGGCACAAAAATGAAAAGTTAAAATTCATTGCATATCATGTTTGCTGAATCTCCTTGAAGTGGGATGTGCTTATCTAGTGTGTGCTTGATTAGGTTTTGCATCTCATGCCTTGCCATGTCTAGTATGCTAGTCTGAGTGGTGATGCTTTTATTTGCTAAAATCTGAAAATGCTTGCGCATGCCTTTTATTTAGATGGTATTCATCTAAGCGAGTCATTCAGTATGTTTAGACAATAATCAAGGCAAATGCTTGTTTGTACTGTAATTGTAGTTGCTCATTTTTAAAAAGCTCACATCTCTGCTTTACCCTCATTCCTCTCTTTGCATTTTTTTATCTCCTTGATGCCTTTATTGTCAAAGGGGGAGAAATGGCCTACATGTTGCAATGAGATGCTTTTGATGCTTTTGTCTTGCTTTGCATAAGGTTTTTGCCCAAGAGGGAGATCTTTTATCAAGTGACATGTGTTTGCTCTTTTATGAGTTTTTATGGTCACTTGTGCACTTAACTTGTATCCTTCATCATGTCCTTGCTTGGGGTTGTCAATGCACTCATCAAGGGGGAGATTGTGAAACCAAGGGTGGTTTCTGTCTGGATGATGAGTGATTGACAAGGATGAGTGTTTGAGAGATCGAGCGATGGAGTGTTGGTTTGAGTGCATCGAGGGGTTCGATGTAAAATGGAGGATTGTGTGCAGAGGGTTTCGGCGATGCGTCGCGTTCTTGTTTTGGCTTGTCTTGAATGTGCAGGGTGGAGATGCTGACCAACTGTCGACGGTGAGTGATCAAGGGTCAAGCGGGGAGCTCGATGCTAGAGGATCAGGGAGGCCGAGCGAAGTTGGAGAAGATCTCAAGAGTGCACGAAGAGACCGAGTAAGACTTGGACGGACGGTTGATTGCGACGGCGTGATGACCGGGTCTTCGAGAGGGAGGCCATGGCAAGCATTCAGGCGGCTCGAGGGGATCGAGAGCAAAAATGGCTTGCTGGCGCTCAGAGTCGCAAAGCGGTGTCTTGAGTCGAAGGGTTGAGAGGCTTTGTCGATTTTTGCTGAAAACCGTCACAAATCTAGTTTTGTTGATTTCAATAGTTTTGAGTACCTTTTTAGTGTTGAGTCTTTGTGTAATAAAATAGGTTTAATTTTAGTAAGTGTCTAGAGCAATTGTACTACTTTGGTATATTTTTCAGAATTTTTTAATTCTTAAAATATATTAAAAGGAATAGGACCTTTGTGTAATATTTTTATTCTAGAGTGTTCTTTTCAGAAAATACCCCCCATGGTTGGCCTATAAATAGACGACCATATCCATGGGCAGGTGGCTGTTCTTTTGGCTGAACCAAAATATCAAATCCATCAAATTTCTGATATATTCTTGCTGCTTTGCATCAAACTTGCACTACTGTTCATGATCCGAAAAAGAAACAGTGTAGCGATATAGAATCCAGTTCAGGGCGCAGGTATGTTTTCAGGCTGAATTCGATTTTGTGCCGCATTTTCTGATGATTTATGTGCAAAACCTCATATAGAGGTCTATGTAACTTTTGTTGAGTATTATTTGAATGTTCCATTTTCGAAAGTTGCAACTAGTTTATGTGATTCTTTCTTGATGTTTTTGCTAATCAAAAGTGGTACCTCTACTTTGATTTTGGAGCAGAACTGTGTTTATTTCTGTTTAGAACTGAACCCCATGTTGGTGTTTGAGAAAATGTCTGTTTCAATCTTGTGAACTAGCTGATGGTTGGGGATTATGTTTTACTCACAAAATACTTTAGAGGGATGTTTACACAAAAATAGATGAAGAACTCTGTTCGGATGGAGATTGTTTGATGCTATACAGTGATCTGTTTGAAATTGCTTGAGTGTGTGATATTTGATACAGGAGCTCTTTGACAAATTTTGAGTTAGTTTCCTGAATTGAAGTGATTACTCAAAGTTATTTTGAATTTTCTGAATACTTTCAGATTTCTATTTCAAATCTGAACTCTTCATTCAAATAGCAGATTAAATTGAATGGGTTCAATCCAGTTCTGTTCATTTGTAATTCTTGAATCTGTTTTGGTGAAAACAAATTCAGAATGTCTCTGTTGTCCTGTTTGATTTTGTTCTTCTACAAAAATGAAGTCCTGTTTTGCTGTGATCAGTATCCTACTCAGATTCTTGTGAATATGCAGTAAATAGAGTTGAGATTCAAATCTTTGATCTCTGAAATTGAATCATGTTGTGTCTAAGTTCAGTTTGGTCTTAATACTGAAACTCACAAATTCTGAGTATCTGTTTTGAGTTTTGCATCTTTTGTGTTTAGTGCTTACCTTTATTCAGCTATCAAAACAATTACAATCACTTGTCAGTTTTTGCACTGAAACTTTCAGAATTCTATATTCATGATTGATGCAGATTGAAAGTGATTTATACTCAAATTACTTGCTGTTGTGAATATTTCAAAAGTTGAGTGAACTGTCATTTGGTTAGTATTTCATATTTCTGATTCAATTTTCTCAACCAGTGAGTTTTTAGTTGGTATTTACTGTAGTTCTTCTGCTCTCAGCATAAGCTTTTATCAGCACTGTTTGACAGTGTACATTCTGATTTGTTTTTCATATCTCTGATTTGTTCAGCAGTGGTTTGAAGGTTGCTAAATTTAATGTGAATCTATTCTGGTATAAACTGAATTTGTGTCTGTTAGAGTACTGTTTCTAATTAGGTTTCAGGTATAGTTTAATATCTGATTCTGTTCTGTATAGGATGAGTTTATAGGTGTTAATCTGTTGTTTTGAATACTCTGAGGTTGATTGAACTCCCAGATTGGTAATTGTGTCAAAAAGTGATTCTATTCTATTCAGTCCCTGAGTTTGCAAAGTTTAAATTGAAAAAATGTGGTTTAAGTAAACTACCAAAACATAAAGTTCTAATTTCAGAAAACCTGTTCTGTTTTCCAATAGCTGTTTCAGCAGAGCATTATTTTTAAACTTGTTCATGAGTATTGACTGTGATGAATTAGTTTATTCTACTTAGTGAACAAAGTCATTGTCTAGATTTCAAAATCATCTGAACACTGTTTCTTTTGATTCAGATTGTTGGTTGAGCTCACACTTGACTACATTGCAAGTTCTTTTAGTTATCTCATATTGGTTATTTCTGACTTCTTGTTCAGAAACAGACAGTAGATAGCAAGTGATACTTATAGTTTGTGGTCTAGTCTCCTAGAACTCAATTGACAGTTGCTTGAGTGTCAAGTTTAAGTGAAAATCAAGTTGTGTGAATTTGAAATGATACTTTTTGTCCTGATTTGTCTTGATAGATTCAAATTTGAAATCTGAATTTTTTGGAGGCGCGTTGGGTGATCCGAACAGGCCATCACATTCACGAGAAAGTGTTGAGGCACCTATTCACCCCCCTCTAGTTGCCATTCTGATCCCACACTACCTCGTCGCTTTAATTCGGCCGTGTATGACCGAGTTAAATAGGAGATAGAACGATTACTCAAGGCTGAATTTATTAGGCCATGCAGGTATGCTGAATGGGTTGCTAACATAGTGCCTGTAGAAAAAAAAGGTGCGGCAAAATATGAGTTTGCATTGATTTCAGGGATCTGAACAAGGCCACTCCGAAGGACGAGTACCCCATGCCAATAGCCAACATGTTGATCAACGATGCTTCAGGACACAAGGTACTAAGTTTTCTTGATGGCAACGCTGGTTATAATAAATTTTTTATGACCGAAGAGGATGTCTACAAGACAGCCTTTCGATGCCCCATTTTTGCTGACTTGTTTGAGTGGGTTGTTATGACTTTTGGTTTAAAGAATGCTGGTGCTGCGTATCAACGTGCTATGAACTTGATCTTTCATGACTTGCTAGGAGTTATGCTAAAATTCTATATAGATGATGTTGAAGTCAAATCGAATGCTATGGGAAACCATCTAGCCGATTTGAGAGTTGCTTTTGAGAGAATGCGTTAGTATGGCTTAAAAATGAATCCGCTCAAGTGTTCTTTTGGCATATCGGCGGGCAAGTTCTTGGGATTCATGATTCATGAAAGAGGTTTGGCCCAAACGATGGGTTCAGCCCATAGTGGACAAAGCCACTAGAGGTCTCAATGCCTCTACGTACCATTAGGCAGGGTCCCCGTGGGCTCCGAGTTATGCTTCAATGCCGGAGAACCCTTCGTAGTATGGCATCGCCCCCTTTGTTCCTTCGGAGTACTATGATTGGCAGGGGCAGATGGATGCGGTGAAGGGGAATGTTATCCACAGGCTGTCTGTGGTACCACCGAGCCGACTCACGTAGAACGAAGCTAAAGAAGACAGCCGCGAAGGGGCAATGAAAAGGGAGTCTGAAGCTATCACCGTCAAGGTAGGGTCTCAGGAAGTCCCAATCCCGAAGGCCCCCTCACCGAAGCACGACAGAGGTAAGTCCCTAGGTCCGACCGAAGCCATCCCCGAGGCCCGGTCCGACCGGCCTACTATGGCTGGTCTGACCGGCTTGTCCCAGGAGCTCGGCACAGTACGGTATGACCGCCCCCTCCATGGCCGGTCCAACCGACACAGTACGATCACTGCTTAGTCTAAAAAATTCTTTCGAATCAATGGCCTGCTCCCAACACCCAACGCACCTCAACGGACTTAGTAGGAAAAATAAACAGATCAACAATCCTAAAAGATCTAGCCTAAAAATGACCGGTGTCCTAAACGAAGAGACACCAACACAGTGCTTAAAATTAGATTAATCAAGCATTTAAAACATGGACAAATCAAGCTTCACAGATATTGATTATCACAGAGGTTTAATTTGAGTGCACGTAAAATGAGGAGTCTCACTGTTCAAGGCTGTCTCCTGTTAGATAGTTGTCGAAGCATGTTTGAAGTATGCAGTACCGAAGCTTGTTGATGCCGAGCAGAAGTATACTTCGAAGTCGTCATGCGAAGGTGTTTGATGTGGACAGCGAAGCCTCCGAAGGGAAGACCTTCGACTCACAGCAGGCAAACGAAATACTTCGAAATCAGCAAACAAACGTAGTGGGGCCCACGTAAAGGACAAACGTCAGACACAACCACTTCAAAATTTGAGCAACCAAGAAATCTGATGCATCTCTGAGCAAGAAAAGAGTTTTATTCACAGAACCAATCACAAAGCCCTTCCCCAACAAAAACTGCTTCAACCGGTCATACCAAGCTCTGGGGGCATGCTTCAGACCGTATAAAGCTTTTTGCAACTTAAAAACATGTCGAGGAAACTTTGGGTTTTCAAAACCTAGGGGCTGCCGAACATAGACTTCCTCTTCTATGTACCCATTCAGAAAAGCACTCTTGACATCCATTTGAAAAAACTTAAAACCCTTCGAAGCAGCAAAAGCTAAGAGAATGCGAATGGACTCAAGACGGGCAACAGGGGCGAAAGTATCTTCAAAGTCAATACCCTCCTTCTTGCAAAAACCCTGGGCAACTAGTCGAGCTTTGTTTCGCACCACAACCCCATCTTCACCTTGCTTGTTTTTGAACACCCACTTGGTGCCTATGGGGTTGCATCCGGGTGGCAGTTTAACCAATGTCCAAACCCGATTGCAGACAAAATTCTCAAGCTCTTCTAGCATAACATTAATCCAATTCGAATCAAAAAGAGCATGAGAAACGTCTCTAGGCTCAAAAGATGCAACAAACATAGACTCAGCAAACACAGCAAGCGAGTCAATAGAAGAACGCAAGGTTCTTTCATACGGATCATCGATGATGAGCTCTGAGGAGTGATCACGCTGAACTGCTCGGGATCCCTGGTGATCTGAAGTCAACTCACCGGAGTCAGCAGCTGGCACCTCTGGACTCGACTGAGGGGGCTCGATCGAAGTGGAAGAAGTGATCAGAGGTCTGCCCTCGTCCTCAGTCGAAGTCTCAGAAGGTGTGGGTTCTGCAGGCTGTGCAGAAGGCCCACCCTCATCAACAGCTGGAGTGTCATCATCTTCCTCGAAGATGGACTCTCCAAGCTCACCATCTCCAGAAAGCTCAAAAGAAGGAGTCAAAAAAGGAACGAACTCATCAAAAGAAACCTTGCAAGTCTCGACAAGCTGCTGGGAGTCGAGGTTCCAAACACGGAAGCCTCGAGAATGCAAAGCATAGCCAAGAAAAACTCCATCCCAGCAACAAGACTCAAACTTTTCCAAATGCCCACCCTTCTTAAGCACAAAGCACTTGCAGCCAAACGCTCACAAGTCGCTCACCTTGGGCTGTCTTCCAAACCACAACTCATATGAAGTCTTACCTAGGTAAGCTCTAAGAAATATGCGGTTGGCAAGATAGCAAGCCGTGTTCATGGCTTCAGCCCAAAAGCGCCTAGGAGTCCTGTGCTCATCGAGCATCGTCCTGGCCATCTCGACTAGCGTGCGGTTCTTTCGTTCCACAACGCCGTTCTGTGGGGGGGTGTAAGGAGCAGAAAATTGATGATCAAGACCCTGATCACTACAAAAGCTGATGAACTGAGAGTTCTTGAACTCAGAGTCGTTGTCAGAGTGAATTGCTCGCATCCGACCATTGTTCTCATTCTTCAGCTTCAAAATTAGGTCATGAACAAAATGAAAAGTCTCATCCTTAGACTCCAAGAAGAAAACCCACGAGAATCGAGAAAAATCGTCAACGATCACAAGCGCATACCACTTCCCACTGACTGAGCGTACCTGAGCTGGACCAACAGTATCCATGTGTAGCAGCTCTCCCGGGTACGAAGTCATCACCTGAGTCACAGGTGGGTGAGAAGCGGCAACCATTTTCCCATGACGACAGGGATGGCAAACTAGATCCTTCTCCATCTTAAGCTTGGGCAATCCTCGGATGAGGTCCATAGAGCTCAACCTGACTAGCAGATCAAAACTCAAATGGCCCAACCTCCTATGCCACTTCTAGAGCTTAGAGGAGGATCCAACAATCAAACATCAAGAAGGGCCAAAAGAACTACAGAAGTCAATCCGAAAAACCTTACCGAAAGGTAAGATCTTACAAATCAAAGACCCTCTGGAATCAATCACAGAAGAACTGCTCTTCTTAAAACGAACCTCCAAACCATCCTCAAGAAGTTGCAAAACAGAAATCAAATTGACGTTCAAATTTCCAACCAAAGCAACATTCTTCAAAAAGAAATGGTCAGAGATACGAATCGAGCCAATGTCGTGTACCTTCCCTTGACCACTGTTCCCGAATGTGATGTATTCTTTGGAGCTCGGGGGAGAGAGACTGGAGAACCATCTGTGATGTCCCATCATGTGGCGAGAGCATCCTGAGTCCAAGATCCAAACGTCCTCCAGTCCCCGATCCTGCACAATCAGTGGTTATAAGGGGGAGCAAATGGTCCGGCACCAGGTTTAGCAAAATAACTAAACAAGTGTCGTGCCATCTGCTCAAAAGACGGAAAGCAGAAATCATCATAAGAGTCTGGACCAAAACGTGGCTCAACGCGCGGTCCTCGGTTCTGCCTAAAACCTCTGCCACGGGGTCCAGGACCGTATCCAAAATGACTTGGAGCTCTGCCGGATCGAACACCACCCTCCGGAGCACAGGCATGAAAGTCATCTCCTCTACCACCACCTACACGACGCGGCCTGGCCTCTAGCCTCTCCCCGCGTCGAGGAACTCTCAGTCTACCACCCTGCTAGTAGAACTGCTCCTAGCCACCACGAGCTCTCTCTGCTCTCTCAACCCTCTTCCTCCTGACAATACTCACAGTGGTAAGTGGGCTTCTTAGGATGTGCCTGGAGGGTAGCCCAGATCTCTCTAGCAGTGGTGAGATGGCTCACACGCTCAAATTCAGTGGGACCTAAACCAGAAAACAAAATATTCACCGCTTTGTTGTTGTTCTGATGCTGGGCGATAATATCAGGAGAATTACGCTCAGCAATAGGCAACACTGTGAAAGTAGCGTGAATACAAATGTCCCAGATATTCGAGCTTTGGCTCATGAGATAGGCTCGCATGCGAGTCTTCTAATAATTATAGCCATAAGCTTCCAAGGACAGGACCTTTCCAGGAGAAGTCATGATCACTACTGGGGTTTAGAACCGGTCAAGGTATGGAAAAAACCCTAACCAGGCTCTGATACCACTTGTAGGACCGAAAGTAGCGACTAGAGGGGGGTGAATGGGCGCCTAAAAAATTCTTTCGAATCAATGGCCTGCTCCCAACACCCAAAGCACCTCAATGGACTTAGCAGGAAAAATAAACAGATCAACAAAGCCTAAAAGATCTAGCCTAAAAACGACCGGTGTCCTAAACGAAGAGACACCAACACAGTTCTTAAAGGCAGATTAATCAAGCATTTAAAACATGGACAAATCAAGCTTCACCGATATTGACTATCACAGAGGTTTAATTTTAGTGCACGTAAAATGAGGAGTCTCACTGTTCAAGGCCGTCTCCTGTTAGATAGTTGTCGAAGCATGTTCGAAGTATGCAGTATCGAAGCTTGTTGATGTCGAGCAGAAGTATACATCGAAGTCATCGTGCGAAGGTGTTTGATGTGGACAGCGAAGCCTCCAAAGGGAAGACCTTCGACTCACAGTAGGCAAATGAAATACTTCGAAGTCAGAAAACAAACGTAGTAGGGCCCACGTAAAGGACAAACGTCAGACACAGCCACTTCAAAATTTCGAGGCCTGAAATGTGGAGCAGCGAAGCACAAGACAATCGGAGTGTGCCCGAAGTCTGCAGGTGCTAACACAAACGAAGCCTACCTCTGCAGAACTTCGCAAAGGCCATTCGGTGTGTACTCCGAACTCAGCCAAAAAAACATCTGACGCGAGGGCTCGTACTTCAAACATATCCAACAAAGCGTCGAAGGTCACCGTGTACACGAAAAAAACTGCGAGGCCAACTCCGAACGACGAAGATGCGTAAATGCACCCCACACACAAATCTTGCTGCCAGGAAGCAACCGCGAAGCATGGAAGGAGAGACACGTGGAGTCTGTGCTAGGCTACTACCGAAGATAGCCTGACAGTCTATGCTGAATACTGCAGAGTTGCACGTCTATCGCTGCCAGGCTGCTATCAAGAGCAAAGGCTAGCAAATCCTAGCCCTATGCATGGTACAGCTAGCTAGAGTAGGTAATGAATATGCTCACAGCTGTACTTCAACGATCAGCAGTAAAAAGTACAAAAAACCAGCATCCATTAGGAAAATAAACGCACAGAAAAATGAGACAAGAAAAATAATTAACAACCAACTAATGCCATGCGCTGGAGAAACAGGATGCAAGAATATTACTGCACGCAAGAGACTAACGATAGCCTGCAGGGCTATGCTACTTGCGGCTAAGGCTAACCTGCATAGCTACCGAGCAAATAAATGCAGTAGATTGAATGCACTCGGTGAAAATAACGCCAGTAATAGAGATTTCGTTGACATCGAGAGAAGCGAAAAACTTTCTACAGCAAAGTTCGATCAGACGATTTAAATAGAGCACGCAAAACGAGGCATACAGAATAAACAAAATCTCTCAGAGTTACTTCCAAAACTGAGAGACAGATCAAAGAAGGGCGGCGGCAATTTCAGAGCAAACAAAGTAAAACACTCGCCGGCGGCGCAAACAGGAGGAACAAAGAAAATGACCCAAACTTTTGGATTAGTACAGTGGTTTCAGAAGGGTAACCCTAACACTAGGGATTTGGGCCCTATTTATAGGCAGGCCAATAGCCTAGGAAAATACTAAAAGACCCTTAGGGTTTTTACAGACACCGAAATAAAAAGGAAAAGACCAAAATGCCCTTAGGATATTTTACAGACTCGACTGACTGACTGTGGGCCTAAGGACAAAATATAAAACTCCTAATTACAGATGACTTATCCTGAAGCGGAGCTTTCGTAGCGACTACGTCTTCGCCTCAGAATGGTCCGATCCGAGATCAGCGGTTGTCAGTTTTGCGCAAAAACTGACAAAGTGTCCACCGACTTTGCACCAGGTACCCGGATTGGGCCGGCCCGATTCCGCAGCTCTCTCACCCCGGCAATTGCTCGCCGCCCGTGTACTGGAGTCAATCCTAGTCAACAGCCCAGTGGATCCTCTGCTGCTGCTAGCCCATGTACTCGGATTGGGCCAACCTGACTTCGCGGCCCCTCTGCCCGACAATCGCTCGCTTCCCATGTACCTGAGTCACATGCGGCCCAGACATAGCAGGTCTTCTCCTCTCTTTGTGTCCTCTTGACTTCCGTTGACAATGACTCATCACATATGGAGCCATGAGGCCCACGCTCTTCAGCATGGCTCCTCACCTAGTGAGGTCGGTCCGACCGACAAGGTATAGGAAAATGTTTCTGCCAAGCGCAAAGATTCCAAGGCCAATCTGAGCAACTCCCGTTCGGCCAAAAATCCCATAAGCAAGTTGGTGGTGCCCGATACTAAGCCACAACCATCTTGGGCACCTCCAGGTTTGTCCAAATCATAGAAGAGGCACCTGCAACGTCTACGATCACAGGAAATGCGTGAGAAGAAGGCTGAGGATGAGTGAGACGCCATCATCAAGGAGATATGATCGTTTAAAGCAATTTTTGTTGGGAAATGTCTCGGTGATGGGTTCTGTGGACAAAACTCTTTCCTTGCTCAGAGTTGGCTCTGATTTCTTGATTGCTCAGATTTACGTGGACGATATTATTTTTTGGTGGTTCTACTAATGAGCTTGTGTTCAAGTTTTCCGAGTAGATGCACAACGAGTTTGATATGAGCCTCATGGGTAAGTTCAAGTACTTTCTAGGGCTCCAGCTCAAGCATACCAAGGACAACATCTTCATCCACTAGAGCAAGTACAAGTGGAACATGCTGAAGAAGTTCGACTTCGGTGGAGAGCTGAAGCCTCAAATGACCCCATGGGCACATCTAGGGGCCTGGACAAGGATGAGAGCGGTGTAAAGGTCAATGAGAGAGAGAGTATCGAGGGATGATCAGATCGCTACTGTACTTGACTACGACAAGACTGGACATTCAGTTCGCCATGGGATTGTGCGCGCGCTTCTAGTCTTCACCACACGCATCTCATCAACAGGCTATCAAGCGCATTTTCAGGTACCTTACCTATGTGACTGATTTCGGTCATTACTATTTAGCATCATCATCTCTTGAGTTCTTAGTTCTTCGCTTGTGTCTTGGTCTTCGCGTAAGCAATCTGGAGTAGCGCTTTCCACTACTGAGGCTGAGTATGTAGTTGCTGCTAGCTGTTGTTCACAGTTGGTTTGGATGATTTCCACTTTAAAAGATTTTGGGTTGTCTTTCCCTGCCAGAGTGCCTTTGTTTTGTGATAGCACTAGCGCGATTAGTGTAGAGAAAAACCCATGTCTTCATTCGAAAACCAAACATATTGATGTGTGCTTTCACTTTTTGAGGGCTCAATATGAGAAAGGTGTCATTGACCTTGTTCATGTTGATACCCATGTCTACGTTTGAGCGTTTGCGATGGGATTTGGGAGTTGTGTATACTTTTTAGGATATTTTTGAGTCTTTTCCTTCTTCTTCACTCATTTTATTGAGTCTTTCTATGTGAATTCATATCTTGCATATTCATATATCACACTTTGAGCTTGCTTCTGTTATATGATTGACCTACTTTACTCATTCTTTCTTGTATATGCTTTTGAATACCTGTCGATGATTATGCTTTAAAATTGAAAAATAATCACCATTGCTTCTCGTAACAAGCATGTGTATGCTGAATGTTTTTGATATCTTTTATATGCCTAGTAGCTAGTTCCATTACTTAGATGCAGATATGCAACTTGGACATCTGTATGCTTTAACATGGAGAATATGTTATAAAAAGATAAAAATCATAAAAAATGAAAAATCTATGCCTTATATGCTTAAGTGAAAAGATCTAGGTGGGTTTGATGTGTCGCATTGCATTGTTCTTGACTGCTTACCATAGCACTTTGGTATGAACTAGGACATTGTAATGTATGCCAAGACCAATGTCTTAAGCTTCTGATGGTCCTGTTTTGGCCTAGGCTTGACTTGATCGGTTAACATAAGGTTGACATGCAAATAATCCCTGTCACAAAATGAAAAAGGAAATAAAAAACCTAAAAATTAAAAATATAACAAGTTTGCTGAAGCTCTTAGTTTTGGGCAATGCTTATCTTGGTATAAATCAGCTAGCCTTTGCATTTTATGCTTTACCTTGCCTGTCTGCAAGAAAATGTGGTGATGCTTTTATTCGCAAAATCTGAAAATGCATGCTAATGACTTTATTTGGATATCATCTATTGCACTGATCATGCCATTTGTCTTAGACAGTATTTTGTGCTATACACGCTAGATGTTGTAATTGCAGTCAATCATATCTGAGAAGCATGCTTTTTTACACTACACTTGCACACCAGTTGCATTCATCGCATATTTTGAGGGGGAGCTACATTTCAGGGGGAGTTTGAGTTTATGTCTGTTTTGAGTGCATTTAGTCTCACTTGATGAGTCCAATTGTCAACAGGGGAGAGTAATTTAGGGTTACTTGATATTTTAAATGAGTTTTGGGGGAGTTTTGGCTTTCTCTAGGATTTATTTCAAGGGGAGTTTTTAGTCTCTGAGGAACCTAGTGAGGATCTTCACTATGGTTCAAGGTTATGATGAGTGATTGACGGGGTTTTGCCATGAGTTTCATGTATGGATGCTTGGAAGTGTGTGTGTCTGTGCTTGTCTCGTGTGTGCAGGGTTGAGATACTCGTCAACTGTCGATGGCAAGGGATGAGAGTTAGACGGGGAGTATAATGCCAGATGGTCGAGGATGTCAGTCGAAGTTGAGAGTGATCTTAGATGTACGCATGGACATCGAGCATGACTTGGGATGATGGTTGATCAAGATGAGGTGTTGTTCGAGTCAGCGAAAGGGAAGCCAGTATAAGTGACAAGGTGGCTTGAGGGATCGAGAGCGGGAGAGACTTGCTGGAAGTCGAGTTCGTGGACTGACGATGATCGAGGAGGCTTTGTCGGTTTTTGCTAAAAACTGTCTCATCTCTAAATGTTTTAAATTCAATAATTAGGATTCTTTTTGTCTTTAGTAATTTAGAGTAAGTGTAAACTTTTAGTATTTTTCAGAACTTCCAAATTCTAAAAATATATTAAAAGGGTAGAGTCAAGTTGTAATAAAAGAAAGTAGAGTCTAATATGGGTAGTTTTCAGAATATACAATTCTGAAAATAACTCATGTCTTTTTGTGTTAAACTAAAAAACTTGAGGGTCTCTTTGTAATGTTCCCACCTAAGGTATGACTATTTAAAGGGACCCATACCAAAGGGATTGGGCTGCCCACTTTGGAATGAACCAGAATTTTCTTTACTTTGGTGCTGTTTACATGTTCATCATTTTCCTCTGAAATTGCTAATTCTGCTAATATTTTTGATGATTTGCTGTTCAAATGCAGAGTCTATTTCAGCGAGTACTGTTCTGTGCCAAAAACACTATTCAATATCTAGGAATCGCTGAGTTTTCTGTTGCGCCACCACAAAAGTTTTCTTCTGATATTTGTTTGGCCTTTCTTTCTGATCTGGCTTCTTAGTGTTTCCTTTGCTAATCTTGTGTGTTTGGTTAAGAGAATCCACTCGAAGACATCAGTGAAGAAATTATGTGTGAAGAATCAGAATCTACACTTGGAATCATCCGTCAAAGCACTGTTTATGCTGCATCAGGTAATCCTCAACTCAGTTACATAAGCAATAATTAGTTGATCTGATTTTTCAGGGATTTGAGTACTTGGGTGAGTAATTGGTTGAGTGAGTGTTCCATTTTTCTGAACAACAACTGCTGTATGTGTTTTTGTGAAATGTCTAGATGCCAATTTACTGCACTGGATGAAACACCCTGTTCTTTCAAATAGCTCTGTTTAGATTGTGCTAAGTAATTTCAAGAACTGCATGAGTTTGCTATTCTGAATCTTCTCTGAAATCAGTTTCCAAAGGTTTAGTACAGAGATACTTGATTGGAGGTTTTTAACATCAATCTTCTAAGGTTGAATGAAATCAGAATCTGAGTGAATAGTGTTTGGTAATTTAGTTTTGTTATTTACAATTTCATTTTCAGAATTGGATACTTCACTCAGTTTGGCTGGTACTTGAAGTGTTAAATCTGAAATAGTATACTGAATTTTCATCTGTATTCTTGCATATATAAAATATCAAGTGACTCTTGAAGTTGTTTTATCTGAAACACTACAGTGCAGTACTGAAATGATTCAGAGTCTTCACTGTTATAGTGTTTGTTGACACTGAAATTAATCCTAATGCACTAGCTTGTTATCATATTTGAATCCTTGAGAAATTACTCACTTGCTCCTCTTAGTTTGACTCAGTTTTGATATTTTGGTTGCACTAAAAGGAATTCAGTTTCAGTGGTTCAGTTTGAAACATTTTTTCTTACCTCTGAATTTTGTCAATTCTATTTCTTCACTATTTACTATGTATGAAACTGAACATTCCTCAGTTGTATAAGTATTGTGAACTTATTGGAAATTTTGAAGAAATATTCTTCTGATCTCAGTTGTCCACTTTTGGCTAGAATATCCTCAAGAACTGAAATTACCAGATTCAGTATTTTCAGTCAGTGCATTCCTTCATGACTTGATCAGAGATACATGATCTGAATATTTTCTCTTGTAGCTTATCTACTTTTATACATATTTCTGAACTGTTGCGGAGGGTTGTTAAGAACTGAATCAGTTTCAGCTTATTCCACAGACTTAAGTTTATTCAGAGGACCTATTTAATTCTGCTGCAATTGACAAGTTCCTTCTACTGTTTGAAAGTTTGGTTTTACCACAAGCATTCAGTATGTACTGAAACTGTTTATGGTATGAATTTTCAATACTATCATTATGTGCTGAAATCTCTAAATTTGCATTTTGATGAAGGATTTGAATACTCCTCCTAGATGCTTCTAGTCTAAGAAAATGATTCTGAATTGAAGTAGATTGATTTCAAGTGTGTGTTCTTTAAGTTACAGGGTCATCAATCTTCAATATGGCTTTTTCTAGCATCCCTGAAATTTGAGGTGTAGTGCTCATGACTATCAATAGAAGCGATTAATCTGAATTTGAATTCAATACTGGTTTGAACATTTGGTTTACATAAACTTCAATTTTTTCAGATTCAGTTTTTGAATCAACATTGTGTTCATTGTGACCCATTGTGTTGTAATTGCTTGAACCTTTGTCCAAATGCCCACAGAATGAACTGAGTGCAGCAGAATGAATATGTAAAACTCATTTGTGAGTGTTTTGATCTTTGTCGACAAATCAATCTCCGATACCTTCTTGTCGACAAACCAATTGCCGATCTAGGCAGTGAATTTCAGAGCTTCAGTTTTCGACAGAGTAGTTCGACTGACCAAACTCCGAATTAAGTTGAACTGCAATTCTCAAACAAGTTGTGTTCTAATTTTGTACTGTTTGGTTCAAATTTGGATCTGCAATTTTTGGAGGTGCGTTGGGTGATATGAATAGGCCATCTAATTCACGAGAATTTGTTGAGGCATCTATTCACCACCCCTCTAGTCGCCATTCCGATCCCACAGTCCCTTTTGCCTTTACTCTTTGAATATCCTTGTTGATGATCTAGAGATTGCAATTGTTTGAGTTTTATTTTAAATTTTTGTTGATTTCTTTTCTATGTAACCATAATGACCGGTTTCTGGCTTTTGTTTATTTGGCTTTTGGTCATTAAGGTTAAACCTTTTATTTTATTTACTTCTTTCTGTTCTCTTGTGTTTTGTTTTTCGTGTTTCCCCATGTTTTGCAAGTAACGAAGCATTGATGAAGAGCGTGTTGACAATGCACTCATCAAGGGGGAGATTGAGGAGTCATGTTGAAGATCATGGGCCTCATGGCTCCAAAAGTGATGAGTGATTGTCAACGAAAGTCAAAAAGAGAGAGATGAGGAGATGAGACCTGTCGGTTCTTGGGCTACATGTGACTCAGGTACACGGGCGGCGAGCAACTGCCGGGCAGAGGGGCCGCGGAGTCGGGCTAGCCCAATCCGGGTACATGGGCCAGGAATGGCATGGGATCCACTAGTCTATTGACCGGGTTTGACTCAGGTAAATGGGTGGCGAGCGATTGCCAGGCTGAGGGAGCTGCAGAATTGGGCCAGCCCAATCCGGGTACCCGGTGCGAAGACAACAGACGCTTTGTCAGTTTAGGCATAAAACCAACGCACCTATCTAGACCATTCATCAGGGATCAAACCATCCTGAAGTGAAGCCGTAGCTGCTACGAAATCTCTGCATCAGGACAATTTACCTTTTATTAGAATTTTACTATTTTTTCCCTTTGGGTTCGCGTCTGTATTTCAGAGTCTATACCCTAGGGGTATTTTAGTCTTTTTCATTTTTTGAATAGCCTATAAAAGGGCATGTATACCCTAGGGTTTCACCAACTCATCTAATTTGAATATCAGAGTTCATTCCCATTTTCTACTATTTTGGGCACTGCCAAAACTCTATCCTATAATTCCCATCACTGGCATTCGATTCTCGGCCAATTCACTATGCTCGGCGTGAGGCCTAGCCGCTAAGGGCTTAGGGGGCCGCTTGGCTTTCGGCACGTGGACAGGCGGCATAGACATTCGACCTAGGATTCATCATGCGAGTGCTAGCGTGGCATCGACTTTGCAAGGATTTCTGGTGATAGAGCGTGGCGTGGGGAGATAGGTGTGCTGGGAAGCGGCACAGGAGAAGCAAACGAGGCACGCAGTGCATGGTACCAAACAAGAGCAATAAATTTCTTTTCAATTCTGGTGCATGTGCAGTGATTTTGTAGAATATCTTGTGTTTTGATTCAAATTATTCAAGCATGTTATTTTCAGATTGCACTATGTTTATTTATTGATATATCTTTGTATCCTTAGTGCTTTTTGAATCATCCATGAAAACAGTTTATCATCAACATTTATTTTGTCTGATTAAATGCTTGTGTACTGTTGATGGTTATACTTGTGCTGTCTGAAATGCCTGTGAGCTAAATGATTTGTTAATCCGCCTTTAAGCACTTTGTTGGTGTTTTTTCGATTAGGATACCGGTAATTTATAGGCTAGATTATTTTTAGTTCTTATGATCTCTTAGATCGTCGCATCATATCACATTTGAGAGGAGAATGATAGCGCTATTTTCATCTGTGTTTTTCATTTGAGTTTTTGGTTATCTCTTGAGGTGCGTTGGGTGTTGGGAGAAGGCCATTGATTCGAAAGAATTTTTGAGGCGCCCATTCACGCCCTTTGGTCGCTACTCTCGGTCCTACATGGAGGCGATGCAATCAGGATTGAGCATCGAGAAGTCACCACCGTCATTCCTGAGGCACCGACCGTCGTTGTTGATGTTGTCCACCAAGTATCTTCATTATTTGTATTCTCATTCTGCATTGTTCTCCATGTAACCAGCATTGGCCTTGGCTGCAGCCGATGTCCAACGCTGTGGGACCGTTTGCCTCCTATGGCGGCCTTGCAGGGAAGGGGTCGCATGTCCCTCCAGTGGTCGAAGCCGAAAATGGTGCCACCGCTTCCTCTGCTAGTGGTGTTCCACAATCGACCACTCCTACCAAGCCTGCTGACGTGAGCATTCTTATGTTTGTTGTGACTTCATGATCCCTCTTTTGTTTAACTTATTTTCCCGTCCTTCAGTCCTTTGTACAAAAGTTTTCCTTTGACATTGGTCCTTATCTTGAGGCGATGAGGAGGCTGTGGATGTCCCAACACCGGTTGTGATTTAACTTTCTTCGGAAGTGAAGGAGATCCCATCGAACATGCTGCACCATCTTGAGGATCCGATAGAGGTCATGGTTAATGACTTGGGGCCGATAAGGGGGCTCCACAATGATATCCCGCACCTTCTTACCCTATAGATAGTTGATGTCCTTACACCGGCCTCGTATTTAGAATTCCATCAGCCCGACCTGAAGCAGTCACTGAGGAAAATGGCCGATCATGCTAGCTACATGTCACAATGGGAGGCGAGAGAAGCCCACGTCGTAGAAGCGGTGGCTAAAAGCACCCTTTTGGATCAGCTTCAGGGCGAGTCATTGGTTGCGTCTCAGGAATTAGATTAGCTTCGGGCGGAAGAAGCTGATCTGGCTTCGAAACTAGACGTCGTGCAAGTGAAGATTACCACGAAGGAAGCTGCCCTGGCCTCTCGACCGGGTCGAACCTCAATGACGTCAGCTCACCGGTGCCATTCATCTTGTGCAGCACCGATGTCATGCCCTCTAAGACGTCCCTGGCTCTAACGTTGAAGACCGTGCTATCCTCCAGAGCATCGATGAGATCCAATTGTGGGCGATAGAAGATATCCACCACACTCTGCTTTGACATTTTGATGTAAAACATTATATTTTGTAGTATATCATTATTGACACTTTGGCTTGTGTTGTAGCAATTGTGTTAGCTACAGCACAAGTTTAGTATGTGTGTATATGGTTTGTAAAATGAAACTCGAAGGGTTCTCTCAGAGGTAGAATGGATTTATACTGGTTCGGACCTCCCCTAGAGGATAATAGTCTTACGTCTAGTTTGTGGTGGATTTGGCATAGTATGCCTCGGTGTAGTGTAGTGAGTTCCAGAGTTTCATGGCCCCTGGAGAAGGTAAGCTGTTACAAGGGCTTGACCTTGCTTTTATAGGCACGCAGGCCTTAAGGAAAGGACCAAAATGCCCTCTATAAGTCCTAGGCTTATAGGGGCAAAAAAGGGGAAGAGAAGCTAGCTACTGTACAAAAATGCTTTACAGCTTTACAGACGTATCAGACAACGTCACATCTTTGACCAGCTAAATGACATACTAGGGGCGGAGGGGCCCTTGGTATGGCTTCTACACTATAGCGAAGCACAGATATTTCTTGGGCTCGGAGTAGGGGTCGGAGCTCTTCAGGCGGAGGCTGCGAGGGAGGCTTCGAAGTACACCCCGAAGTGGGGCTCCGAACTGGGGCTCCGAACTGGGGTCTCGGAGACTTAGCTTTGCATTGGCTGGAAAGGGTTCGAAGACAGGCTTGAAGGGCTCCGAAGGGAGCCTGAAGGTTAACTTCGAACAGAGCCCGAAGGTTAACTCCGAACAAGGCTCGAAGGTTAACTCCGAAGGAGGCTCGAAGGCTAACTCCGAACAAGGCCCAGAGGTTAACTTTGAAGTTAGCCTGAGACTTAGCTTCTGACAATCTTTAAGGGATCTTGAGGGTTTCGCTCCAGAGGGATTCGCCGTGGAAGGCTCCGAAGAGGTTTGGGGGCTTCGCTCCAGCGGGCTCCGAAGTGTACCCTAGGACTTGGAAACAGCTTCTTCAGAGAGGAATAGGCTTCGACAGTGTTGGGCTCCGGGCCGAAGGCTGTTGGAGGCTGACGTCATTTGGCCCCTGTTCAAGGGAAACTTATTCCCCCAACAGTAGCCCCTCGCGTGCAGGCCTTCGGGACGAAGGGGTGCGTGCGCCCTTGGGACAAATGACAGAAAATTATAACTTCAGGGAAAACAGGCCTTCGGAGCTTGGACCTAAGGCAACTTCGAAATGCGCAGGTGACTACTACCTGCGTCAGCTATCAGAATGACCTCGGGGAGATCAACTAACTCCGCAACAGTTATAAAAATTACAGTTACTGTGCGCTAGGTTGCTTCGCCTTCGCTAGAGGCCCACATGGCAGTGGGTTCGGCCCACGAACCGTCGGGATTTTTACCACCTATAAATAAGGGTTTACCGCACACGGCTTCGGCACGCTCTCATTTGCTTTCTTCTCAGCGCCTTGAATCCTTCACTCTCTTCTCCTTCTTAGCTTCGCGTGAAGCACCCCTCGCTAGTTTTAGCCCCTCGCGCCGAAGATCCACAAATATGCCGAAGAAGGCCGCTTCGAAGGCTTTCGCCTTGGGCCCGAGTTCGAGCTCCGCCTAGCTGCAGGCAGTGGCAGCTGCGGCAGCGAAGCCTGCACCGAGGCGGTTGGGGCCGAGGGACCTTCGGACGCCATCCGACAAGTTAGAGCAAACACTAGAGATGAGGGCCTCGATCTCCACAGAGTAGTCTGTCCAGAGGGCCTGCAAAGGGAGGATTGCGGCGAAGATCCAACTTAGAGTTCCGGAGAAGTTAGAGGCCATACCGAGGCCTCGGGCTGATGAAGTGGTGTTGTTCGAAGCCTTCTTCGAAGCCGGCCTCGGGCTGCCAGCGGTGGGGATGTTGAACGAAGTCCTAAAGGCTTACAACCTCGAGCTTCCTCAACTTTCGCCCAACGCTGTGGCGAGGCTTGCTGTTTTTGAATGGGCTATGAGGGCTGAAGGTTGTGAGGGCCACGCGGACGTCTTCGTCGCCCTTCACGACGCCAATTGCCAACCGAAGCCGAGGGAGGGTGCAGACCGCGTCAAGAGGGCTTTGGCCTTCGGAAGCGCCAACTTCCAGCTTCGGAGGGAGTACCAAGATGCCTTCCCGGCGAGGGCCGCCAACAACAAATGGTACTCGATGTGGGATCAAGAATGGTTCTACGCCTCCGTTGGCGCGAACTCTCCCCTTCGGAGTACCAATTCCCTTATCTCTTATCGGCGTGAAGGGGTGGTGAAGACGAGCCCCGACACCCTTCGCTCGAGGATCTCGCTCCTTCGGAGGGTGGCCGCGAAGATGAGCATGAGGGACCTCGCGGAGGAGTTCATCACCCTCCGGCTCAGCCCCCTTGCACGCTCTTGGCCGAAAGGGCTCTTCCAACATTCGGGCCGAGGGGGCCTAAACGAAGTGGCCTTTGAACGCCTCAGTAAGACTTCGAAGCCTTTCCGCTTTCATACTTCGCAGAAACTTTACTCTGACTTGAATCTTTATGAAGTTCATCTTGAAGTGAGGACTCCGGAGAAGGCCATCGCGGCGGCGGAGCACGTTGTTGGGGCTCCAACACCGGAGGAGCAAGCCCAGCGGCTTGCTTTGGTGGGGTCTTGGGAGCACTGGAACAGGGTGTGGACCCTGCTCGGCTACGAAGAGGTCCCGGCTCAGCCGGACTTCTCCCACCTCACAGCTTCGACAACCGGCGCCAAGAGGAAGAGAGGGGATGACGACGAGCCCGAAACTTCAAGGGCTCGGCCGAAGGTCCCCGTGACCGAAGCCTCCACCCTGGAGGAGGCAACGGCCATGGACCCTCAAATAGAAGCGGAGCCAGCAAGCGCTCCGGCAAGGGCTACCGAAGTGGTAGCGAAGACTTCGACGACGACGGCTTCGGGCGCGGAGGTCGACGCGGCAGCTTCACAGCAAAAGGATTGGGGGGCACACATTGACCCCTCAACCTTCGAAGAGATCTCCGACGAAGGTAAACACTTCAATTATACTTCTCTTTTATATACATGTTTTGACTTGAACTTTTTTGCAGAAGATGATGCTGGTGTGAGGCCCACCGTTCCGAAGCCTACGGAGTTCTCCAACAGCAGCAATAGCAGCAGCAGTAGCTCGGAGTCCGACAGCTCCTCGTCTGAAGAAGACGGAGGTGGCGGCCGCGATGAAAGGGACCCTCAAAGCGATGAGGAAGTCCAGGTGGTGGACCAAATTCCAGCCCTGCCGAAGCCTGTGCAGGCGGTGGTGGTAGAGGAAATCGTCCGGCCTCTACAGCCGAAGGGAACCGTGACGGAGGCAGCCATCAATGACTTCCGCGAGGGCTGTGCAGCTGCGGAGGCAGGAGGCTTGGTGGCTCAACTTAGCCACTCGAACCCCATGGACCTCTTCATCAATGTGAACGAAGCCCTCATCCATGTGAGCGAAGTCCTACACAGCCTTCGAGTTACACTTTGGCCTTCGATTGACACTTGTGATTTTCTTGAATTCTTCCAGGCCTTCGCACTGAACGCAGCAACTTCGACTTCTGCAGACAGGCGGATGACGTGCTTGGCGGAGGAGAAGGAGGCCCTCCGACGCGAAGTCTCGGTGGAAGCCGAGAAGCGAAGGCGGGTCGAAGCTTCAGCCGAGGCGGCGAGGGCCGAGGCCGGCGAGGCTAGGGAAGCCTTGGCCTCAGAGACTGACAGGCTCCGCGCGGAGCTCAAAGCTGCGAAGGACGCCGAAGCCCAGCTGGCGAGGGAAAACTCCGAGCTTCGCCAAAGAGCTCAGCGCCTTGAGGACTTTGTCGTTGACAACATCGGCGAAGCCACTCAGAGCCTGACCGAGGTCCTTCAACAAATAGGGACCGAATGTCGGGCTCCGGGCTTCGGCAGCCAGGATCCGATTGGGGACTGCGCTGCATTCTTGAAGGTGGTGGCTTTGACGGCAGAGCAGTCTCTGAAGGGCTTCGCTTTGATGGCTGGCCGAGTGGCGGGTCAAGGAGTGTTGCAAATGCTTCACGACGTGGGGTGCAACCACCTCGAAGCAGCAACCTCCATGACTTCGGTGGCCTTCGGAGGCCAGCACTTGGTGACGCCTCCGGCTGGTGTCCGTGGATCTTGGCGGTGACTTCAGGAGCCTTGGAAGGACCAAGGCTGCGAAGCAGGCCTCGAGCTTCAGAAGATCCTCCGCCTTCACTGAGCCAAGGCACTCGCCTCGCCAAATCAGCCTTCGATGTCGACACCTCCACCGCCAAAGGTGTAGATCTCCTTAGTCTCCTTGTAATTCTTAGCTGTAGGCTTTGTAAAAACTTATCAATTTATTAATATGAATGAGGGGGTGATTTATACCTGCCCAGGCTCAATCTCCAAATGTTGACTTCGAAGTACTTGAGGACTCTGAAGAACTCCGTCAGTTATGGGCGGTCCTCGAGGTAGCTAGGTCCAAAGGCCCCCCTCAAAGTAGCTCAGGATCTGCTAGCCATTGTGAAGTCGGAGTCCCTTCAGAGCTCTTCATCTTTTCCTTCGCAAATGGTCTTAGCAGGCGACGAAGCTTTAGACTTCTCTGCCTTCGACACGGCACCGCCTGCCTCGCAGACTTGGAGCGACCTACAAAGTGGAAGACGAGGTATGCGGGCTTCGGAGCCTGGACGAACTAGACGTGGGAGAGCAGGCTCCGACGAGGCTTCGTCCAGCCGAGGGGGCCCTGGCCGAAAGAAAGGCAAGCGAGGGTTGGGGCCTCGCACTCGCTTTTTCTTAGGCTTAGATACATACTACTCGTAGTTTTGTTTTCGAAGTATATTTGTAACACACTTCTCAATTATCATTCAATGAATGGAATTTGTATTTGCATACTTCGTCTGCATGCTTCGCATTATTTGACGGCTTCGAACGTTTTTTAGCTTGTCACGCTCGTGCTGCGTATTATATTCGCACACTTCGCATACATGCTTCCCCCTTGCTCGTGGCAGCTAGGGACTTATCCATTGCTGGTACGGGCAAATAAAAATGCGAAGGGGTGCGCCTTTTGGTGGCTTCAGATGCTTGAAATACATTGAGCGAAGGCCTCTTTTGGGCTTTGAACGCGTTAAATTGGAGCGAAGCAAGGCTGTAGCGTAGCCAAATTAAGCGAAGCATGCTTCGGCATGCTACGATTTTGATGCTATGCACGAGCGAAGCTCCGAAACACACTTAGATTTTAATCGAAGTATGACTTCGAGATGCTTAATTTTTAGATTAGATCACGTCACACGAAGCGAGGCCTCAGTGCGTGTTCAGATAGCGAAGCAAGGCTTCTTGAGCTTGGTCCTGTAGTGAAAAGGATATTTTGTGTGGATTCACCGAACCTGTGATAGTTGAGCCACCTTCGACTCTGAGCCACCTTCGACTCCGAATACGGAGAACGGATCTTAGTATTCTGGGATATGTTAAGACGGTGGCCTTCGTATCCCGGACGCATCAGGTCGATGACCTGGAGTCCTTGGACGCATCAGGCCAGTGGCCCGGAGTCCTTCTAGCCCACTGCTACGGGCTCGGAAGCACTGTGTAGCCTTCGGAGGGGTATTCCGGATTTTGTAAAGCGAAGTAAGGCTTCGAGTTTTAAATAAGGCAAAGCAGAGCTTCAGGTTTTTGATAAGGCAAAGCATGGCTTTGGTTTTTCAATAAGATGGAGCAAAAGTTTGCATTTAAAGGTGAAGCAGGGCTTCGGCTTTAAGGCGAAGCAGGACTTTGGCTTTAAGGTGAAGCAGGACTTCGGCTTTAAGGCGAAGCAGGGCTTCAAATTTATATCAATGTAATTGCAGATAGGTACATCGAATTGGTACTTCGGATATTATACATACCTCGTAAAGTGGGTGAAGGCTTGCTTCGTAGCCCCTGGGGCTATGACGTCCTTCGATACACGAAGCGGAGCCCCTTGCCGGATGGTGAGCTCTAAAACGCGAAAGATGGAGGAAGGCGAAGAAGTCCGTCGAACTGCACCCGAAGCCCCTTGCCGAAGGGTGCGCTTTAGGTGGAGGCTGCGAGGGAGTCTTCGAAGTACACACCGAAGTGGGCTTCGAACTGGGGCTCCGAACTGGGGTCTCGGAGACTTAGCTTTGCATTGGCTGGAAAGGGTCCGAAGACTGGATTGAAGGGCTTCGAAGGGAGCCTGAAGGTTAACTTCGAACAGAGCCCAAAGGTTAACTCCGAACAAGGCTCGAAGGTTAACTCCAAAGGAGGCTCGAAGGCTAACTCCAAACAAGGCCCGGAGGTTAACTTTGAAGTTAGCCTGAGACTTAGCTTCTGGCAATCTTTAAGGGATCTTGAGGGCTTCGCTCGAGAGGGCTTCGCCATTGAGGGCTCTGAAGGGGTTCGGGGCTTCGCTCCAGCGGGCTCCAAAGTGTACCCTGGGACTTGGAAACAACTTCTTCAGAGAGGAACAGGCTTCGATAGTGTTGGGCTCTGGGCCGAAGGCTGTCAGAGGCTGACGTCATTTGGCCCCTGTTCAAGGGAAACTTATTCCCCCAACAGCTTGATACTAGGCTTTGTGTCTAAGGGCGATGCTTTAGCATCGGCCGTCTGAAGGCAATCCCGTTGGTATCGGTTGCTTGGCGTGTAGATCTTTAGTCATTTATCTAAAAACTCAGGAAATATTTCTTCAAGTATTTTCCATTCAACTCTTTCCCAAACACTTCTCCGTCCAACCCATCGAGCAAATAAGCATTGCCAGGTACTACTTGAGGAGCCATGCTGAATAGCGTGGGCTTCATGGCTCCAGATGTGATGAATCATTGTCAACAATAGTCAAAAAGGATAGAAGAAGAGAGGAGATCTGCTGTATCTGGGCTGCGTGTGACTCAGGTACACGGGCAGCGAGCGATTGTCGGGCTGAAAGAGCTGCGAAATTAGGCTGGCCCAATCCGGGTATATGGGCTAGGAGCAGCAGAGGATCCACTGGGCTGTTGACCAGGATTGACTCAGTTACACGGGCGGTGAGCGATTGCCGGGCTGAGAGAGCTGCGGAGTCGGGCCGGCCCAATCTGGGTACTTGGTGCAAAGTCGGTGGAGACTTTGTTAGTTTCGGCGCAAAACTGACGACCGCTGATCTTGTATCGGACTGTCCAGAAGAGAAGCCGTAGTCGCTAGGAAAGCTTAGCTTCCGGATAAGTCATCTGTCAATAGGAGTTTACTATTTTGTCCCTAGGCCCACAATCAGTCAGTCGAGTCTGTAAAAAAATATCATAAGGGCAGTTTAGTCTTTTCCTGTATTTCAGCGTCTGTAAAAAACCCTAAGGGGCTAGTGGAATATTCCTAGCTATTGAGCAGCCTATAAATAGGGCCCCAATCCCTAGGGTTAGGGGAACCTTTTCAAGAAATCACTTTTTAATCATTCCTTGGGTCATCTCTCCTGTTATGTGCACCGCCAGGTTCCTGCTCATGCCATTTTTATTCCTGCATCCCTTCTGTTCTTCATGATGCTGTGAGATTCTATTCTCTGTTCATGTCGTGTTGTGTGCAGTGATTTGTGTTTGGATCTGAAGATTCGTTTTTGTGCGCCTGTTGTTTATCCCTGAGCTCACGCGTTTCTCTGTTGATTTTTTGTTCTACGGGCTGAGTACTAGTTCTTGCATACTGTAGCAAGTAGTACTACTTTCCTGTAGCTACAGTGTGCTAGTAGCTTTGCTTTTTCCTGTGTAGCTTTTTGATCGAACAGATAGGGTCTAGCAATTCACTGGCTGTTTCTGGCGAAGCCCCTTTTTGGTTCGAAGTCCTTCAGCTCTGAGAGTCAGGCTTCGGCCAGACTCCTACGTAGGCTCTGCTAAAATGTTCAACTCCGATTTTGATCTGTGAACCTAGCTTCGAAGTATGTTCTGTTCTTAGTTTCTGTTCTCTTGGCATACTTTGATAGTTCTTGCGAAGGTGTACTCCGACTCGAGCTTTTCGTAGTCAATACTTCTACAGGCTTCGAAGTTAGGTGTTGGGAGCAGGCCATTAACTCGAAAGAATTTTTAGGCGCCCATTCACCCCCCTCTGGTCGGTACTTTCGATCCTACAAGTGGTATCAAAGCCTGGTTAGGGTTTTTCCATACCTTAACCGGTTCTAAACCCCAGTAGTGATCATGACGTCTCCTGGCAAGGTCCCGTCCTTGGAAGCTTATGGCTATAATTATTGGAAGACTCGCATGCGAGCCTATCTTATGAGCCAAGGCTCGGACATCTGGGACATTTGCGTTCACGCTACATTCATTATATTGCCAGTTGCTGAGCATGGCACTCCTGGTATCATTGCTCAGCATCTGAACAATAGTAAGGTTGTGAATATTTTGTTTTCTAGTTTAGGTCCCACTGAGTTTGAGCGTGTGAGCCATCTCTCCACTGCGAGAGAGATCTGGGCTACTCTCAAGGCACACCATGAGGGAACAACCCAGGTCAAGGCTCGGCTCTATCAGACCTACCGGCGTGAATATGAAAATTTCACACAAAAGCCGGGTGAATCTATTGAAGCGTTGTTTTGTCGCTTTCAATCGATCATAAACAAGCTTCGAGACAACAAGGCTGAGGGTGCTCAGTTAGTCTCAGATCACGAGCAGGGGCTCAAGGTTCTCCATACCTTGGACCCAAAGATCTGGGAGATCAAGGTATCCTCTATCATTGAGAGCACATCTTATGATACCTTGACCATTTCTGAGTTGTTTAGCAAGCTGAAGGCCACCGAGGTTGATATCCAGTTGGGATCAAATCTCACTGGCTCTGGATCAAAGTCTCTGGCCATTGCTACACCTTCTGTTGATCCTTCTTCCGTGAGCTATGCTGGGTTCTCCTTGATGTCTATCACTGAGGACCAGCTTGAGTCCTTGGGAGATGATGACATGTGTCTTTTTAACAACCGGGTGCATCGTGTTTATGACAAAAGGATGTTCAAAAGACACGGCACAAAATCCGGGTGCTTTGAGTGTGGTGACCCAAGACACTTCATCGCCGACCGCCCTAAGCGCAATGGACACAAGAAGGGCACCGGTGGTGGCTTCCACGACTCCGGCAAGCACGACAGCTCTTCCTTCAACAAGGGCAAGCCAAAGACCAGATTCTTCAGAAAGGCCCTGAAGGACTACCGGCGAGAGAACAAGAAGCGTGACAAGGCCTTCTTCGCCGAGATGGAGAAGAGCTAATCCAAGCGGTCCACGTCTTCTTCCTCTTCATCGAGATCAAGTGATGAGGAGATCGTCATCAGGAAGGGGAAGGACAAGGACGATCCGGCGGGTCTTTGCTTCATGGCCTTCGGGGACAGACCGAAGGGCCGCTCACATCAGCGCCGAAGATCCCTCAAGAGCTTCTGCTCAATGGCTCTTGGGGATAAGGGAGAGAAGGGCTCCTCCGATGACTCCGACGACGACGACAACGAAAAGATATGGAGTTACTTGAACGCGAAATCGTTGATTTACTTGAAAGCAATCGACATGAGTTAAAATATCAGGAAAAACTGCTTAGGGGAGCTAAGAAGAGGATAGATGAGTTAGAAAGTGAGCTTGCCGTGGCCAACGGCAGAATTGAGAGTCTATCTTCTTCCCCTTGCTTGGGTGATAGCAGTGAGTGCTCAAAGTGTGAGGTGCTTCTGTGTGACCTGTCGACTCTGAATTCTATGTACACATAAAGGGTTGATCAGAGGGACGCTTTGGCCACTAAGCTTGAAAGCGCTCAGCTGGAGCTGAAAGATGCTCAAGCCACTCTTGTCGCACCATGTGCTGATTGCCCATCTCATCTAGCTAGTTTAGCTGAGCTGAAAGCCAAGGGCGATGAGCATTTGGGTGAGTTGGAGAGAGTGAGAGCTGAGCTTGCGCAGACTAGGCTAGAGCTTGAGACACTTTCAGTTCCACCCACTATTTATGAGAACTATTTGTCTCTTAGAATGGAACTGATCAAGCTGAAAGCTGAGAAGTCTGGCCAGGTAGATAGCGAGTGTGAGACCTGCTTGTCTCAGGTGGAGGTTCTAGCTTCCTTGAGAGAGGAGCTAGTTGATTCTCAGAATGAGAACTTTTACCTCCGTTCTATCCTGAGTTGGATCAGTTCTAGAGAGCCACAGCTTGGCATGATGATCCAGCAGTTTAAGAGGCAGGATGGGTTTGGGGTAGGTTACACCTACACCAAGGCTGACTTTGAGAGTGCCATTAGCTGAGTAGTGGAGTGGAGTAAAATGACTCCTGAGCAGAGATACCCCAAGACTCACTCCACCGAGTCTTTCCAGGCTAGTCAGCCCAAGGATGGAGTGATCCAAGAACAATCCAAAGCTCCACCCAAGAAGCCCATTTGGGTTCCAAAGCCCAAACACCTCCACACTTCTCTTGACTCTCTTCCTGGACCCTCTCAACCCAAGAAAACTACACCAAACACCACTAAGCCCAAGAACCCCAGGCCTCAACCACATCCCAAGAGGCCCACCTATCATTGTGAGTATTGTCAGAGAGACGAGCATCTTGCGGAGTTTTGCTTCAAGAGGAAGCGGGTTGAGAAAGCAGAGAGAGCTCGTGGTGGTCAGGAGCAGTTCTACCAGTAGGGTGGTAGACTGAGAGTTCCTCGACGTGGGGAGAGGCTGGAGGCCAGGCCGCGTCGTGTAGGTGGTGGTTGAGGAGACGACTTTCATGACCGTGCTCCAGATGGTGGTGTTCGTTCCGGCAGAGCTCCAGGTTGTTTTGGCTACGGCCCTGGACCTCGTGGCCGAGGCTTTAGGCAAAACCAAGGACCGCGCTTTGAGCCATGTTTTGGTCCAAACTATTCTAATGGTTTTTGCTTTCCGTCTTTGAGCAGATGGCTCGACACTGGTTTAGCTCTTTTTCTAAACCTGGTGCCGGACCATTTGCTCCCACTTACAACCACTGATTGTGCAGGATCGGGGACTGGATGACATTTGGATGATGGAATCAGGATGTTCTCGCCACATGACGGGACATCGCAGATGGTTCTCCAGTCTCACTCCCCTGAGCTCCAAAGAGTACATCACTTTTGGGAACAATGGTCAAGGGAAGGTGAGTGGCATCGGCTCAATTCGCATTTCAGACCATTTCTCTTTGAAGAATGTTGCCTTGGTTAAAAATATGAACTTTAACTTGATTTCTGTTTCGCAACTTCTTGAGGATGGTTTGGAAGTCCGCTTTAAGAAGGGAAACTCTTCTGTGTTTGATTGTAGAGGGTCTTTGATTTGCTCGATCTTACCTTTTGGTAAGGTTTTTCGGATTGACTTCCCTAGTTCTTTTGGCCCTTCTCGCTGTTTGATTGCTGGATCCTCCTCTGAGCTCTGGAAGTGGCATAGGAGGTTAGGCCATTTGAGTTTTGATCTGCTAGTCAGGTTGAGCTCTATGGACCTCATCCGAGGATTGCCCAAGCTTAAGATGGAGAAGGATCTAGTTTGCCATCCCTGTCGTCACGGTAAAATGGTTGCCGCTTCTCACTCACCTGTGACTCAGGTGATGACTTCGTATCTGAGCGAGCTGTTACATATGGACACTATCGGTCCAGCTCGGGTACGCTCAGTCGGTGGCAAGTGGAACGCGCTTGTCATTGTGGACGATTTTTCTCGATTCTCGTGGGTTTTATTTTTGGAGTCTAAGGATGAAACTTTTCAGTTTGTTCATGACCTAATTTTGAAGCTGAAGAATGAGAACAGTGGTCGGATGCGAGCAATTCGCTCTAACAATAGTTCTGAGTTCAAGAACTCTCAGTTCGTCAGCTTATGTAGTGATCAGGGTCTTGACCATCAGTTTTTTGCTCCTTACACTCCCCCACAGAACGATGTTGTGGAACGAAAGAACCGCACGCTAGTCGAGATGGCCAGGACGATGCTCGATGAGCACAGGACTCCTAGGCGTTTTTGGGCTGAAGCCATGAACACGGCTTGCTATCTGGCCAACCGCATTTTTCTTGGAGCTTACCTAGGTAAGACCTCATACGAGTTGCGGTTTGGCAGACAGCCCAAGGTGAGCCATTTGCGAGCGTTTGGCTGCAAGTGCTTTGTGCTCAAGAAGGGAGGGCATTTGGACAAGTTTGAGTCTCGTTGCTGGGACGAAGTCTTTCTTGGTTATGCATTGCATTCTCGAGGCTTCCGTGTTTGGAACCTTGACTCCCAGCAGCTTGTCGAGACTTGCGAGGTTTCGTTTGATGAGTCCTTGCCTTCTTTGACTCCTTTTGAGCTTTCTAGAGATGGTGAGCTCGGAGAGTCCATCTTCGAGGAAGATGATGACACTCCAGCTGTTGATGAGGGTGGGCCTTCTGCACTGCCTGCAGAACCCACACCTTCTGAGAGTTTGACTGAGGACAAGGGCGGACCTCTGATCACTTCTTCCACTTCGATCGAGCCCCCTCAGTCGAATCCAGAGGTGGTAGCTGCTGACTCCGGTGAGGTGACTTCAGATCACCAGGGATCCCAAGCAGTTCAGCGTGATCACCCCTCAAAGCTCATCATCGGTGATTTGACTAAGAGAACTTTGCGTTCATTTGATACCTCTCTTACTATGTTTGCTGAATCTACTTTTGTTGCATCTTTTTAGCCCAGATATGTTTCTCATGCTCTTTCTGATTCTAATTGGATTAATGCTATGCAAGAAGAGCTTGAGAATTTTGTCCGTAATCAGGTTTGGACACTAGTTGAGCCGCCACCAGGATGCAACCCCATAGGCACCAAGTGGGTGTTCAAGAACAAACAAGGTGAAGATGGGGTTGTGGTGCGCAACAAAGCTCGACTAGTTGCCCAGGGTTTTTGCCAGAAGGAAGGTATTGACTTTGAAGAAACCTTCGCTCCTGTTGCCCGTCTTGAGTCCATTCGCATTCTTTTAGCTTTTGCCACTTCGAAGGGTTTTAAGCTTTTTCAAATGGATGTCAAGATTGCTTTTCTAAACGGGTATATAGAGGAGGAAGTGTATGTTAGGCAGCCCCCCGGTTTTGAGAACCCCAAGTTTCCTCGACATGTTTTTAAATTGCAAAAGGCTTTATACGGGTTGAAGCAAGCCCCTAGGGCTTGGTATGACCGGTTAAAGCAGTTTTTGTTGGGGAAGGGCTTTGTGATGGGTTCTGTGGATAAAACTCTCTTCTTGCTCAGAGATGCTTCAGATTTTTTTGTTGCTCAGATTTACATGGATGATATTATTTTTGGCGGTACTACTAATGATCTTGTGTCCAAGTTTTCTGAGCAGATGCATAGTGAGTTTGAGATGAGCCTCATGGGTGAGCTCAAGTACTTCTTAGGGCTCTAGATCAAGCAGACCAAGGACGACACCTTCATCCACCAAGGTAAGTACACTCGTGACATGTTGAAAAATTTTGACTTTGGTGGAGAGCTGAACCCGCAGATGACCCCAATGGGCACATCTGGGGGCCTGGACAAGGACGAGAGCTACGTCAAGGTCAACAAGAGAGTGTTTTGAGGGATGATCGGTTCGCTGCTGTACTTGACGGCGATGAGGCCAGACATACAGTTCGCCGTAGGATTGTGCGCGCGCTTCCAGTCTTCACCTCGTGTGTCTCATCGGCAAGCTGTCAAGCACATTTTCAGGTATCTCACCTATGCGCCCGATCTCGGTCTTTACTATTTAGCATCATCATCTCTTGATTTATCTGGTTTTTCGGATGCCGATTTTGGTGGGTGCCGGTTGGATCGCAAGTCGACTTCTGGTACTTGCCAGTTTCTTGGTTCGTCTCTTGTTTCTTGGTCTTCTCGAAAGCAATCTGGAGTTTCTCTTTCGAAAACTGAGGCTGAGTATGTAGCTACTGCTAGCTGCTGCTCACAGTTGGTTTTGATGATTTCCACTCTGCGAGATTTTGGGTTGTTCTTTCCTACCAGAGTTCCTTTGTTTTGCGACAGCACCCGTGCTATTAGTGTAGGGAAAAACCCTTGTCTCCATTCAAAAACCAAACATATTGATGTGCATTTTCACTTTCTGCGGGATCAATATGAGAAAGGTGTCATTGATCTTGTTCATATTGATACCCATCATCAGTTGGCTGATATTTTCACCAAACCCCTAGATCAGTCTACTTTTGAGCGTTTACGAGGGGATTTGGGTGTTGTGTATCCTTTCTAGGATATTTTGCGTCAGTTTTCTTTCTTCTTTACTCTTTTCTTGAATCTTTTTGTGTGTGTTCATATCATACATATTCACATATCGGTTATGATTGAACTGCTTTACTTATTCTAGCTGGTACATGCTTTTGAATACTTGTCAATGATCATGCTTTGGTTCAGTTCACTTGATATGTCTGATATCTGTCATATGCATGGCTTTTATGCTTTAAACTTGAAAAATGATCACCATTACTTTTGGTAACTAGCATTTGTAGGCTGAGTGCTTTTGCTATCTGTTACATGCCTTGTAGCTAGTTCCTCACATAGATGCAGATATGCAACTTGGACATCTTTATGCTTTAACATGGAAAATGTGCTATAAAAATGATAAAAATAAAAATGAATGAAAATTCCATGCCTTTTTATGCTTGAGTTGAAAAGATCCAAGTGGGTTTGCTTTGTCACATTGCATTGTTCTGGACTGCTTACCATAGCACTTTGGTATGAACAAGGACGGTGTAGTGTATGCCAAGACCAATGTCTTAAGCTTCCGATGGTCCAATTCTGGCCTAGGCTTGACTTGGTCGGTTAGCATAAGGTTTGACATGCAAATAACCCTTAGCAAAAATGAAAAAGGAAAAAGAAAAATCCTAAACATTTCCGGAAGCTAAGTTTTCGTAGCGACTACGGCTTCTCTTCTGGACAGTCGGATACAAGATCAACGGTTGTCAGTTTTGCCTCGAAACTGACAAAGCCTCCACCGACTTTGCACTAGGTACTCGGATTGGGCCGGCCCGATTCCGCAGCTCTCTCAGCCCGGCAATCACTCACCGCCCGTGTACCTGCGTCAATCCTGGTCAACAGCCCAGTGGGTCTTCTGCTGCTTCTGGCCCATGTACCCGGATTGGGCCAACCTGACTTCGCAGCTCTCTAAGCCCGACAGTCGCTCGCTACCCGTGTACCTGAGTCACACGCGACCCATGAACCAGCAGATCTCCTCTCTTCTTCAGTCCTCTTTCACTATCGTTGACAATGACTCATCACATCTGGAGCCATGAGGCCCACGCTATTCAGCATGGCTCCTCAAAAGATAACAAGTTTGCTGAAGCACTTTGTTTTGAACAATGCTTATCTTGGTAGATATCAGTTAGCTTCTGCATCTCATGCTTTACCTTGCTTGTCAACTGGAAAATGTGGTGATGCTTTTGTTTGCAAAAATTGAAAATGCGTGCTAATGACTTTCTTTAGATATCATTTGTTGCAATGATCATGCCATGTGTCCTAGACATTATGTCTTTTGCTGTATCTGTTAGATGTTGTAATTGCAGTCAATCATATCTGAGAAGCATGCTTTTTACACTCCACTTGCACCCCATTGCATTCATTGCATATTTTGACGGGGAGTTGCGTTTCAGGAGGAGTCTGTGTCCTTTTTGAGTGCTTGATGAGTTCACTTGTCAACAAGGGGGAGAAATTTTGGGATAAGAGTTTAAGGGGGAGTTTTGGCTTTCTCTGGGATTTGTTTCAGGGGGAGTTTTTGTCCCGTTTGTCCTTACTCTTTTGTTATCCTTGTTGATGATTCTGAGATTGCACTCGTTTTTGAGCTTTTACCCTCGGTTAACCATAATGACCGTTTCTTGCTTTTGTTCGGCTTTTGGTCATTAGGGTTAAACTTTTACTTTATTTTCTTCTTCTCTGTTTTCTTGTGCTTTGTTTTCGTGTTTCCACATGTATTCGCAGGTATTGAAGAGATGAAGAAGTAAAGTGTTGACAATGCACTCATCAAGGGGGAGATTGAGGAGCCATGCTGAATAGCGTGGGCCTCATGGCTCTAGATGTGATGAATCATTGTCAACGATAGTCAAAAAGGACAGAAGAAGAGAGGAGATCTGCTGTATCTGGGCTGAGAGAGCTACGAAGTCGGGCTGGCCCAATCCGGGTGCAAGGGCTAGGAGAAGCAGAGGATCCAATGGGCTATTGACCAGGATTGACTCAGGTACACGGGCGGTGAGAGATTGCCAGGCTGAGAGAGCTGCGGAGTCGGGCCGGCCCAATCTGGGTACCTGGTGCAAAGTCGGTGGAGGCTTTGTCAGTTTCGGCGCAAAACTGACGACCGCTGATCTTGTATCGGACTGTCCAGAAGAGAAGCCGTAGTCGCTACGAAAGCTTAGCGTCCGGATAAGTCATCTGTAAATAGGAGCTTACTATTTTGTCCCTAGGCCCACAGTTAGTCAGTCGAGTCTGTAAAAATATCCTAAGGGAAGTTTATTCTTTTCCTGTATTTCAGCATCTGTAAAAAACCCTAAGGGGCTAGTGGAATATTCCTAGCTATTGGGAAGCCAATAAATAGGTCCCCAATCCCTAGGGTTAGGGGAACCTTTTCAAGAAATCACTTTTTAATCATTCCTTGGGTCATCTCTCCTGTTATGTGCGCCGCTAGGTTCCTGCTCACGCCATTTTTATTCCTGCATCCCTTCTGTTCTTCATGATGCTGTGAGATTCTATTCTCTGTTCATGTCGTGTGGTGTGCAGCGATTTGTGTGTGGATCTGAAGCTTTGTTTTTGTGCGCCTGTTGTTTATCCTTGAGCTCACGCGTTTCTCTGTTGATTTTTTGTTCTACGGGCTGAGTACTAGTTCTTGCATACTGTAGCAAGTAGTACTACTTTCCTGTAGCTACAGTGTGCTAGTAGCTTTGCTTTTTCATGTGTAGCTTTTTGATCAAACAGATAGGGTCTAGCAATTCACTGGCTGTTTCTGGCGAAGCCCCTTTTTGGTTCGAAGTCCTTCAGCTCTGAGAGTCAGGCTTCAACCAGACTCCTACGAAGGCTCTGCTAAAATGTTCAACTCCGATTTTGATCTGTGAACCTAGCTTCGAAGTATGTTATGTTCTTAGTTTCTGTTCTCTTGGCATACTTTGATAGTTCTTGCGAAGGTGTACTCCGACTCGAGCTTTTCGTAGTCAATACTTCTACAGGCTTCGAAGTTAGCTTCGAAGCATGTCTCTCTGGTAGACTTCGCTCGAAGTGTGTTCTCTGAGTTTTTATTCTGCCACTGTCTTTTCCAAAGGTCTCAGTTTGTGGGTTCGAAGCTTGTCACTCGAAGGTTACCACTTCGGTACTCATACCTCGATCAAGCCAGCTTCGAAAGTAGAGTGTAAGCTTCGATTTGGTCTTGCTGCTGAGTGTTTGGCTTCGCTTCTCTTTCGAAGATTGCTTTTCTGCAAACTTTGTTCGAAGTTGTCTGATCGGAGTATAGACTTCGAAGTACTCTGTACAAAGCAGGCTTCGATACTTTCATACTTCGCATTCTGCCACACTCAAACTAGGCTAGTTTCCACAAACCTTCGGCCCTTCCACGACAGCCTTCGACAAGGGACCACGAAGCAAGCTTTGACACAACAAAGCAGGCTTCGACACTGCGAAGCAGGCTTCGACAATATGAAGCAGGCTTCGACACTGCGAAGCAGGCTTCGCCAAGTATCGAACAGGAGACAAATTCTGAACAGTAACTTCTCATCTCTCCTCATGTACATTTAGATCATCTGCTGACAAGTTTGATCTGCCATGTTTTGAATATTTCGTTTATCTGCCTATTAGCACTGTATTGGTGTTTCTCTGTCTAGGACACCGATCGTTTCTAGGCTAGATACTATTTGGTTTAGGCAATCTGTTCATGTTTTGCTGCACAGTCTTTTGAGGTGCGTTAGCTGTTGGGAGTAGGCCATTAATTCGAAAGAATTTTTAGGCGCCCATTCACCCCCCTCTGGTCGCTACTTTTGGTCCTACACTACTCGATGTCTCCGAAACGGTCCTTCCCAATTAGGGGACTACTTACTGAACCGATTATCCTTAGATCCGATCGGTAGAATAAGTTTCCATAAGAGTTCTCCCTGTTCAAATGACTTCAACACCACCTTATTGTTGTAGAACTTGGTGACCCTTGATTTCTTTTCCTAGATCTTCTTGAGGGCTCTCAATCGGACCTAGGCTAGATCGTCTAGACCATCTGTCATTAGATAATAATAATCATTGGCTATGAGTTGGTCTTGCAGCATGATCCTTACCGAGCCGATGTTACTTTCGCATGGCAATATCGCTTCGTGGCCGTAGACTAGCTAATATAGCGGTACTTGGGTGGATCCATGGTGCGCTATCCGATATGTCCAAAGTGCCTCTGACAGAGGCTAATGCCAATGCTTCAGTTGCTCATTGATTTTGTGCTTTATTAATTTGATCAAACTCTTATTAGACGCTTCGGCTTGACCATTGGCTTGTGTGTAATATGGCGACGAATTCAGGAGTTTGATTCCCATGCTGGCTATGAATTGTTGGAACTCCTCTGATATGAAAATTGTCCCTTGATCTGTGGTGATGGTTTGTGGGATACCGAATCGATATATTATATGCTCCCTGATAAATTCGATGGCATAAGCAGAAGTAACCCTTTTGAGAGGAACGACCTCAACCCATTTTGTGAAATAATCGATAGCCGCTAGTATGAACTTATGTCCCTTGCCTGACGCTGGGTATATTTGGTCGATCATATCGATGCCCCACCCTCTGAAGGGCCAGGGTTTAACTATCGGATTCATTGCCGATGCAGGTGCCCTCTGAATAGCTCCAAACTTCTAACAGTCCTGATATCCCTTATAATACCGTATGTAGTCTTCAACCATAGTCGCCCAAAAGTAACCTACCCTCCAAAGTAACCATTTCATTTTTTGGGCTGACTGGTGTGTTCCACATATGCTATCGTGTACTTCACACATCACCACTTTTGCTTCCTCGATACCTATGCACTTGAGGAGGACCCCGTCGGTCGTCTAACAATACAAGTCTTCACTGAGCAGGACATATTTTGTTGCTTGATATCTGAGTTTTCTTGGTGTCGAGGTCGAAGGATTCTTCAAATAGTTAATGATGTCATACCTCCAATAATCGGCTTCTATTTCTGTGATCTCCACCTCGATTGGTCTGGCCATCGGCTTATATCCGAACGCCATTTGGGCCAAATCATTTTCTTTTGAATTCTGCTCCCTCGGGATATGAGTATGAATTACGTCCCGAAAACTCATCATTATAGCCTGGCACCAATCATGATATTCTTTTAGTACATCGTCCTTGCATTCATACTCATCTGATAATTGCGTCATGACTAACAAAGAGTCCCTGAGGATTTCAATCGCACCGACACCCACTTCTTCCAATAGTTGTAACCATTTCGACATTGCCTTGTATTCAGCCTGATTATTGGTGGAGAATGGCTTGATGGTGTAAGAAAATTCAAATGATGCCTCCCGAGGGGAGACAATTACCAGGCCGATGACACATCCATGCCGACACACCGATCCGTCAAAGAACAATGTCCATGGTGCCGGTTGAACATAGGTTACCGCCCCATCCCTGTGCTAGACTATGAAATCAGCTATTGCTTGCCCCTTTACTGTCTTGGCTGATTCTGTTGGGGAATAGGGGAGCTATGCTAGCCGGTAAATTCAAAAATTTCGTTACCTTCTAGCATGAGATGCGCTAGTTGCAGCAGAAGAAGATGTCGAAGAAGCATGTCAAGCCTATCATCGCCTCGTCTCGGCCATTCCTCACCTTGTCTCGGCCGTTCCTCACCAATCCAATCGGTGAAGATGACGTAGATGTTCACGTGATGAAGTCTACGAGCGTCACTATTGGAGCATTGCCTCCATGGTATCCACACGTACAAGGATGGAGTACCTCCCACGGTAGCGTGCTAGCACGACACGTGCGAGACGGGGATCCTTGACCTCAACTATTGAGATCAAAAAAGGGAGGAGAGGAGTTTTTGGTGGCTAGGTCTAAACTATGCTCAAGCTTGTTCTCCAATACCTCCTCCTCTCTTTATATAGGCCTAAGATCCCCTAGTCGTTGTTGATAGCAAAAAATGGCATTAATGGTTATGATTGTTAAAATATCAATTTTGGTAATTTGGGCCGAAAATACACATGTCCTGGACTGGGACGAAGCCCTACAGGGCCGAAGGCTCGTTGAGCTATGGGCTTCGGAAGCTTCTAGCAGGCCTTTTACCTTCAGCCCAAAGGCCTTCGGAGGACCGCCTCGACGAAGCTTCGGCCCGAGGAGCAGGCTTCGGTGGGCCTAGCCGAAGGCCCACTTCGGGTAGGATTTCAGAGATAGTGTTTGAGTCTGATTCTGTCTAATTTTATCCCTATGCATGATTATGCAGAATCTTAACAGATTAATCTTAGAGATTACAAGACTAGCCCCTATAAATATAGGGGTGAGGCCGGTTCATTAAACCCCCCAACACAAATCAACACAAAGCCCTAGCTTTGAACTGTACCTTTACTTTTACCTTTACTTTTATGCAACCTTCATGGGTTTGCCTTGTTGCTTCACCTGTGAAGTATCCGCTAATCTGCGTAACAGATTGCTACCTTCGCTCCCTAGTGCAACACTTAGCAAAATTCGGTCCCCGGGCCGAATTGGCACTTGATCTCTATTCTGTTGCAGGTTTTCCACGCTTGAAGCCACTTTGCCGGAGGTGTCTGGGGCCAAGAGATTGTTTTTGGAGGCTGCCAGAACACCCCTCGGTGAGAATACTGCTTCGACTACCCATGCCAGACCGTCACGCTGTTGTCGGATTGACTGAGTCCTGCGCGCCAGTACTCTTCGCAACAAGCTTCGTCACGACAAGCTTTGCCATGTTCGTACCCCGCATCAGACGAAGTCATGCCCGCGCGTTGCATTTGAGTTATTTTATCGTGTCAGAGACTTCGCACCGAACCCCGCTGTTCAGAGGTTATTGTAGCGTCGAGATCTGTTCGGAGCTTGCCTTTGGCCAGATCAGTCCAAACGCCGAAGGCACCCTTCAGCGGGACCCTTCGCATCAGACACCGAAGGTACCCTTCGGCGATACCCTTCGCACTGTATACTTCGAATCAGTCGGGCTCCGCTCGGCTTGCTGATTTATTCTGTTTAATATATTTCTTTTCGGTTAATTGGATTATTTCTATGTGATCTGATTACCTGGCGAATCCACCCCCCTTACCACGGTTAAGGGTAGTCGGAACGCAATGTCGATGTTGTGTTACGCTTAGGCTTGTCCCTAAGTATCCGCACACTTTTGGATCGTCGAACTAACCGAAGTGCGGGGGCACGTTTTCGTGTCAACACACTTTTTGGCGACTCCGTTGGGGAAGTCTACGCCAACATGACAAGTACATCTGCATCGGCCGCCGGTACGTCTACGACAACTACTACGTCTACATCACTGATGGATCCCATGGGAGGCGTGGATGTCGACAACCGCAACATCATGACGCCTACCCTTGAAGATATTCCCACAGAAGACCGAGCAGAGATCGAGACAAAGATGAAGGCACTCTAGGACCTCATGCTTGGGAGCTATGTCAAAACATGGGCGGGCTTCATCAAGCGCGATGTCAACGTCCCTGACCTTGCTCGGATCCAGGTAACACCAGTATCGCCTCGTTTATCTTCTTTAGAGATTGAGCAGAAGATAGCCGCATCAGTAGATCAAGCTGTTAGCGCTTCGCTAGCCAACTGTTTAGGTTTAGTTTTACCGAGGCCGTACCTCCAGATACTATTGCTAGCATACCTCCGATAAATCACATTTACAGAAGAACTAACGGTAATACCGGCAAAACCATTACATCTCCAGCCTCGATATCCATGGCCGAGACCAGTCACCATGCTTATGGCCAAACTAGCACCACCTACCATGCGCCGCTTCCACCTACGCCGGTGCCAGCTTTACCCACGCTGCCTGCGCCGCATGCACAAGCGCATAGGCTCGAACACGTCGTACAACTAGTGCATGAGGAAGAAACCAGTGGCTGACACACCGACATGCCACCGTGTGTCGGGCCCCCGCATGTGAGACGCACGCAGGTAGTAGGTCAGGATGACATTGAGGAGTGGATCCATGCACTGTTTAGGGAGTGCACTGGCTTCATGCCTAGGGGTCGAGCTAGGGTTTACTGGAAGTCGTATCCCGATCATTTTGACACAATACCTTACCCTCACAGCTATAGAGTCCCTGAATTCACCAAGTTCGACGGTGAGGGTAACAAAACCACACTAGAGCACGTCAGTCAGTTTTTAGCACAGTGTGGAGAATCTAGTGGGTCAGACACTTTAAAACTTAGACTATTTTCTCTCTCACTATCCGACACCGCTTTCACTTGTTTTTCGGCGCTCCTGCCAAACTCTATCCAAACATGGGCTCAATTAGAACAAAAATTCCATGACTACTTTTACACGGGTGAAACGGAACATAGGCTTTCATACTTGACATTGGTTAGACAGAAATCTAGCGAGAGCGTCTCTGAGTATATCAAGCATTTTTGAGATACCAGAAATCGGTGTTTTAGTCTTAACATTTCAGAAAGGGATTTGGCGGATCTAGCTTTTAGTGGGTTACGCTCTGAGATTAGAGAAAGACTAGACAACCATCACTTTTTAGAAGTTAGCCAAGTCCTGCAACAGACTGTGGTCCAGGAAGGCCGAGCCAAGGATAAGAAGTTTATTAAGACATTTAACAAGCCTAGGGTTGAAGTTAACGTCATGGAACACTCTGACAAGGAAGAATTAGATGAGGAAGAAGATTCGACCGACATGTACACGACTGAATGGTTTTGGAATGCTAAGAGCAAACCTATCACTTGCTCCGAGTTACGGCTGTTTCCCACCAAGAATCGGCCTAGCGAAGTCAAGTACTCGTTTTATATAACTAAGTGTGATAAAATATTTGATTTCCTCTTGAAGAACAAGCTTCTCAGGTTGCCTAAAGGCCAAGTCATTCCATCTACTGATGAGCTAAAGAAACACCCATACTGTAAGTGGCATGATTCACATTCGCATTAAACTAACGACTGTAATGTTTTTCGTCAACAGGTTCAATCGATCATTGAGGAAGGACGATTGAAGATAGACCCCAGTCCAAAGATGAAGCTAAACAAAGACCCCTTTCCCATGAACACCATCGATCTCGATGAAAAGAGAGTGCTGATTTGGCCAGAGTAGGCTGAGTCAACTAAGGGAAAAGCGGTTGTTATTGGAGAATCACGCACACGCACACTCGTACCTAAGAACCCTGAAGTAGGAGTGTGGAAACAGAATGTTAGCACACCTCCTTCAGCTAGGGCTTGCAAGAAGCCAAAGGTAACATATCAGATGTTGTTAAACAAACACCAGAGAAAGCCTAAGGAAACCAGCCCCTGCGCCAAAAGGCTAAGTCAACCGCAAGGCCCAAAGTAGCCGGAGGGTAGCTTCGGACCATAGTGGCCGAACCCTCCGCATGGTAGCTTTGGACCACAGTGGTCGAACCCTCTGTATGGTGGCTTTGGACCATAGTCGTCGAGCCCTCCGTATGAGGACTTCGGGCCATGGTGGCCTAACACCCCTTACGGTTGCTTCGAACCCCAGTGGCCGAACCCTCCGTACAGTGGCCTCGCACCCTAGTGGTCGAGCCCAACACAGAACGAGTTCGGCCCCCAATGGCTGAACCCAGCTCCGCTCTAGACAAACCCTCTGGCGGGAGGCTTCGGCCCACAATGGCCGAATGTACCTCCGGCATGGCAGGACCCCTCGCTGATATGGTCCGACGTACCGTCAACCTGGCTGAACCCCCCTCAGGGTAATGAGTTCAGCTCACAGTGGGTGAAGCCGCTGGAGCCTCCGATGCCCCCACCATACAACTGGGCGGGGACCCTGTGGGCTCCGTACGTATCATAATCAGAGAACCCTCCACATCATGGTGCTATTCATTGTCTTCCTTCGGAGTATTATAACTGGCAGGGACAAACAGACGCAGCGGAGGGAGCATCATCCACAGGCTGTCCGTAGTACCTCCGAATCGACTTGCACGAGACGAAGCCAAGGGAGATGAATGCGAAGAGGTGAAGGACAAGGAGTCTGAAGCTATCACAGTTAGAACTGGGTCTCAGAAAGTCTGAATCCCAAAGGCCTCTTCGCCGAAGCCTGACAGAGGTAAGTCCCCTACTCTTGCCGAAGCCAGCGCCAGAGCCTGGTCTGATTGGCCAAACGAGGCCGATCCGATTGGCAGGGTCCGTAGCGAAGGCCCCTCTGATTATGAAACATGTGAGGCCGATCTGGGTGGTACCCCTTTGGCCAAAAATAATAGGAACAAGGCAGTGGCACCTGGTACCAAGCCACAACCATCTTGGGCACCTCCAGGTATGTCCCAATCACAGAAGAGGCGTCTGCAATGCCTACGGGCATAGGAGATGCGTGAGAAGAAAGCCGAGGATGAGTGATACGCCATATTTGAAGAAATCTGCCCACGACCAATGATGAGATAGGTATGGAGGATCAAGCCGGTTGAGATGACCAACCTGGCTCCTAGCCCGAGCGACGACGATGATGACATGCTTGACGACGACTACTCGCCCATCTCTGAGGGACCCACACCCCAGGCGATGGACATCAACATCGTCATGCTGCCCGCCGAGTTCTCCCTACCACAGGACAAGGCCGAGGTCGCTCAATTGAACCTCGACCCGCGCAATGCTATTTTCGAAAAACCCGAGGATACGGCTCGCCATCTAAAGCCTCTCTACGTCAGGGGTCAGATTGATGTGAAGCTGATCTCTAGGATGCTTGTTGATGGTGGTGCCATTATTAACCTAATGCCTTACTCGCTATTGAAGAATCTTGGCAGGGGCGAGGAAGATCTGAAGAAAACTAACTTAATGCTCAACGGCTTCAACAGCGAGAGTTCCGAGGTTCATACAAAGTCGTAGATAAGAGGATTGTCTGCATCATCCGTGGTCGATGTAGCCCAAGAAGGAGTCACCCATTCAGGCCTCCTCGACAAGCTTCACTGGAAGCATATATCCTACATAACGCAATTGATGGCTTATTTTGAGGAGTATGCTAGGTCGGAGGAAGGATGGCTCCGAAGAACAGCCTCGTCTTCACCAATTATCCAAGAAGTTAAGCTCTAAGTGAAAACTTCAACACCTTCGCAAGGGCCCAACTTCGACAAACAGCATGACAGGCATCGAGGATAGAAGCATCCTCACTCCAAAGTCCTAAACATTGCTCCTTCTCCACAAAAAATTTCCCCCAAGAGTCCACAAGCTTCGGGAAACAAGGTCAGCGGCTCGAGGCCGCTAGGGAAGCCAGATGGCAAGGGCTAGGCCTTCTTCTGCTGTGTACACGACAAAAACCAAAGTCATGCTACCGATGCATGCAAGTCTATACTAGCTTGACGAAGCGAGTACCTTGAAAGGAGCTCTAGTAGAGGCACTATTGACCAAGCCCCCCCATAGGCACGTATGGAGCCTATGCAGGCTGTCGTACGTGTAGACAACTTCGACCCCCCAAGACAACTTCCGGTGGCCAGTCTTATGCCACCTCTGAAGCAAGAGGATGCTCAAGACCGGGGCAAAAGAGTGGTCCTTCCTATCTCTGGAGGAGGAACCCTAGGAAGCATGTCAAAAATACAATGGAGAGAGTATGTTTGGGAAGTAGGCCATATCGGAACCTCTTCGTCAGTAGCTGCAATGCCCGAGTGGTCCCATGCGCCTATATCCTTCTCTGTAGCTAATGCAGCAGGTATAAAATTCCCCCATGTGGATCCCTGAGGAGCCATGTTGAAGATCATGGGCCTCATGGCCCTAGATGTGATGAGTGATTGTCAACGGAAGTCAAAGAGGAGACATGAAGAGAAGATGAGACCAGCCGTGTCTGGGCCGCGTGTGACTCAGGTACATGGGCAGCGAGCGACTATCGGGTAGAGGGGCCGTGGAGTCGGGCTGGCCCAATCTGAGTACATGGGCTAGGAGCGGTAGAGGATCCACTGGTCTGTTGACCGGTATTGACTCAAGTACACGGGCGGTGAGCGATTGCTGGGCTGAGGGAGCCACGGAATCGGTCCAGCCCAATCCGGGTACCCAGTGCGAAAATGGTGGACGCTTTGTCAGTTTCTGCGCAAAACTAATGACTGCTGATCTCAGATTTGACTGTTCTGAGGTGAAGTCGTAGCTGCTATGAAAGCTCCACATCAGGACAAGTTATCTTTATTTAGGATTTTACTATTTTGCCTTTAGGCCCACAGTCTGTGTTAGTCGAGTCTGTAAAAAACCCTAAGGGAATTTCAGTCTTTTCCATTTTTATTTTCAGCGTCTGTGTAATTTACCCTAGGGGTAAATTTGTCTTTTTCCCTTTTGTTGGGCTGCCTATAAATAGGCCCCAACCCCCTAGGGTTAGGGTTAACTCACTTTAATCTAAACATCAGAGTTCATCCCCATTTTTCTCCTATTTTGTGCGCCGTCAGCGTTCTTGGGTGTTCTTCACCGCGACGATTGATTCTTCTATCGCTTGTCGATTGGAGTCTCTAATCAGGTTTTATTGCTTCATCCCATAGTTTTTAATCCAGGGCATAGAGCTTCTCGCCACAGTTTTGGTTTTGTTTTTGTGCCTTGTGCCGGTCTGTTCTTGTTCTTCACGAAAATCTGTAGATGTTTCGGCGATGCATGTGATCTCGCGGCAACAGTAGCGTGTGTATTCTTGCAAGGCATAGCAGTAGCTCTGTTTCTAGATCAGAGTAGCACAGTGCGCATAATAGGCGTTGCACTCGGCGCAAGTAGATGGCAAGTAGATGAAGAATCTAGTCATCCTAGGTGCTTGGTGTTTGTGCGCATGGCAACAAAACTAGAGGACCCAGTCAATTTCTTTGGCACTTGTTTACCGAAGGCTACAACCTAGCTAGGCTCATAGGGTACGTGTGGCTGACATGTTCTTTGCAAGCTAGGTGATAGGCTCTGGTTTCCTAGCGCGCTGTCCGGTCCATGCGAAGCTTCGTGCAAGGCCTTCGAAGTGGTGGTCTTCGATGTGAGCTCCGACTAGCGGCTCGAAGTGCTGGCATCATAAAATGCTCTACTGAAGCCCCGCAGTGCACGAGGATCTATGAAGTCTGAAACGTGGTGTTTATTTCTCTGTTTGTACGAAGTTCTGTGCGGAGACATACTTCGCTACCGCAAACTTCGAAGGTAGTGTGACGAAGTGTTGCCTGGCTCCACTGGTTTCGTAGGATTCATCAGCTATAGACGCAGGCTTCGACACAGGCCAGGCTTTGTGCGATAGCTTCGGACAGGCTTCGGCAAGTATCAAACAGGAGACAACTTTTGAACATTAAACCTTCATCTCGTTTTGCGTGCACTTGAACTAAATGCCTATGATGATTAATTTTTATGATGCTTGTAATGCCTATGTTTTGAATGCTCTGTTAATCTGCCTTTGAACACTGTGTTGGTGTCTTTTCATCTAGGACACCACTAATTTTTAGGCTAGATTATTTTTAGTACATGTGATCTGTTTTGTTTCTGCTGATTGTTTGTTGATGTGCGTTGGGTGTTGGGAGAAGGCCATTGATTCGAAAGAATTTTTTATGCGCCCATTCACCCCCCTCTGGTCACTACTTTCGGTCCTACAAGTGGTATCAGAGCCTGGTTAGAGTTTTTCCATACATTAACTGGTTCTAACCCAAGGTAGTGGTCATGACTTCCTCTAGTAAGGTCCCATCCCTTGAAGCTTTTGGCTACAATTACTAGAAGATTCGCATGCGATCCTATCTCATGAGCCAGAGCTCGGACATTTGGGATGTTTGTGTTCACGAGACTTTCACTGTGCTTCCTGTTGCTGAGCGCACTTCTCCCGAGATAATTGCCCAGCATCTGAACAACAACAAAGCTGTGAACATTTTATTTTCTGGTCTAGGTCCCACTGAGTTTGAGCGTGTGATCCATCTCAGCACTGTTAGAGAGATCTAGGATACCCTCTAGGCACACCATGAGTTGACAACTCAGGTCAAGGCTCAGCTCTATCAGACCTACTGACGTGAATATGAAAATTTCACACAGAAGCTGGGTGAATCTATTGAAGCTTTGTTTGGTCGTTTTTAATCGATCATCGACAAGCTTCGGGCCAACAAGGCCGATGGAGTTCAGCTGGTCTCAGATCATGAGCAGGCGCTCAAGGTTCTTCATACCTTGGACCTTAAGATCTAGGAGATCAAAGTATCCTCTATCATTGAGAGCACCTCTTACGATACCTTTACTAGCACAGAGCTTTTCACTAAGCTCAAGGCCACAAAGGTTGATATCCAGTTGAGATCAAATCTCACTGGTTTTGGCTCAAAAACCCTGGCCCTTGCGACACCTTCTGTTGACTCTTCTGCTTTGAGTTGTGCTGCGTTTGTAGGACCGAAAGTAGCGACCAGAGGGGGGGTGAATGGGCGCCTAAAAAATTCTTGCGAATCAATGGCCTGCTCCCAACACCCAACGCACCTCAACAGACTAACAGTAAAAAGTAAACAGATCAACAGAGCCTCAAAAGATCTAGCCTAAAAACAACCGATGTCCTAGACAAAGAAACACCAACACATTTGATCATATAAAATAAATGCAAGTAAATAATAGAGCTTGCATATGATTCAAAATGCACTAACAAAACAAATTTATCAGTAACTAATTCTAGTGCATTAAACGACTCCTAGAAAATTAATCCAGCACAAAATATTCTAGAGGCAAAAATAAAATAGGTGCACTTAAATGAGGAAGGAACAACATGGATTACTGTGCTTCAATGGGATTAGTACGTTCAGTGTACAAAATTAGTCCGGCCAACAACAAGTAAAACAAAGTGCTTAGGCACGATTTTCAAGGATAAACTAATCTCAAAAATCAAATAGTGCTAGCCATAATTAGTACACTAACCATGCACATTTCCGAACAGAGGAAAATTAACAGGAATAAAAATAAAAAACTGCATGCAAATAGGAAAACAAACACAGTGTGTGCCTTGGAACTTACGCCGAACAGGTTGTGTGCACTAGAACTCCACGCTGCCAGCAGCTTCCGCTCCGTCCAGGAAACGACGCCCACAGCCTTGACCACGCGTCGTGAGTGTACTCCTCCCGTGAGTTGTCTTCACAGTCGAGGGCTTCACAGCCTGGAGCCTAGCCGTGTAGTCTCACACAGCAATCAAAGCTCGCACTGCTCACATGCGCCGACTCCGCTACAACGCACCAGTGCCCCGTGATGCACAGTGCACAGATGAAAACCGGAAACAAGAGTTCCCTGAGAAAACCGGCGGTGGGACTGTAGCACTGCGATGGAGATTACAGAGCGAAAATCAAATGGCAGCTAGAAAAAATTGATTGGAGATACAGATTGCGGCGGCAGGGAAGAGAAAATTGAACTCTGATGTTTAATTGCAAATGAGTTGCCCTAACCCTAGGGATTGGGGCCTATTTATAGGCAGCCCATAAAATGGAAAAATGCAGAAATACCCCTAGGGTTTTTTACAGACGCTAAATAAAAATGGAAAAGACCGAAATGCCCTTAGGATTTTTTACAGACTCGACTGACAGACTGTGGGCCTAAAGGCAAAATAGTAAAAACCTAAATAAAGGTAACTTGTCCTGATGCGGAGCTTTCGTAGCAGCTACGACTTCACCTCAGGACGGTCAGATCTGAAATCAACGGTCGTCAGTTTTGCGCCGAAACTGACAAAGCGTCCACCGTCTTCGCACCGGGTACCCGGATTGGGTCGGCCCGATTCCGCAGCTCCCTCAGCCCGGCAATCACTCGCCGCCCGTGTACCTGAGTCAATCCTGGTCAACAGCCCAGTGGATCCTCTGCTGCTCCTAGCCCATGTACCCGGATTGGGCCAGCCCGACTTCGCGGCCCCTCTGCCCGACAGTCGCTCGCTGCCCGTGTACCTGAGTCACACGCGGCCCAGACGCAACAGATCTTCTCTCTCTTTTTAGTCCTCTTTGACTATCGTTAACAATGACTCATCACATCTGGAGCCATGAGGCCCACGCTATTTAGCATGGCTCCTCAATCTCCCCCTTGATGAGTGCATTGTCAACACTTCACTTCATCTACACTTCAGTACCTGCGAACAACTGTGGAAACACGAAAACAAAACACAAGAAAACAGAGAAGAAGAAAATAAAAAATAAAGTAAAAGTTTAACCCTAATGACCAAAAGCCGAACAAAAGCAAGAAACGGTCATTATGGTTAACCAAAGGTAAAAGCTCAAAACGAGTGCAGTCTCAGAAACATCAACAAGGATATCAAAAGATTAAGGACAAACGGGACAAAAACTCCCCCTGAAACAAATCCCAGAGAAAGCCAAAACTCCCCCTTAAACTCTTATACCAAAATTTCTCCCCCTTGTTGACAAGTGAACTCATCAAGCACTCTAAAACGCAGACTCCTCTGAAATGCAACTCCCCCTTAAAATATGCAATGAATGCAACTGGGGTGCGGGTGGAGTGTAGAAAGCATGCTTCTCAGATATGATTAACTGCAATTACAACATCTAGCAAGTATAGCAAAAGACATACTGTCTAAGACACATGGAATGATCAGTACAACAGATGATATCTAAAGAAAGTCATTAGCATGCATTTTTCAGTTTTTGCAAACAAAGGCATCACCACATTTTCCAGTTAACAAGCAAGGTAAAGCATGAGATGCAGAAGCTAACTGATATCTACCAAGATAAGCATCGTCCAAAATAAAGTGCTTCAGCAAACTTGTTATCTTTTAAATGTTCAGGCTTTTTCATTTTCCTTTTTCATTTTTGCCAAGGGTTATTTGCATGTCAAACCTTATGCTAACCGACCAAGTCAAGCCTAGGCCAGAACTGGACCATCAGAAGCTTAAGACATTGGTCTTGGCATACACTACATTGTCCTAGTTCATACCAAAGTGCTATGGTAAGCAGTCCAGAACAATGCAATGCGATAAAGCAAAACCACTTGGATCTTTGCAACTCAAGCATACAAAGGCATGGAATTTTCATTCATTTTTGATTTTTATCATTTTTATAGCACATTTTCCATGTTAAAGCATAAAGATGACCAAGTTGCATATCTGCATCTATGTGGGGAACTAGCTACAAGGCATGTAACAGATAGCAAGAGCACTCAGCCTACACATGCTAGTTACCAGAAGCAATGGTGATCATTTTTCATGTTTAAAGCGTAAAAGCCATGCATATGACAGATATCAGACATATCAAATGAACTGAAGCAAAGCATGATCATCGACAAGTAATCAAAAGCATGTACCAGCTAGAATAAGTAAAGCAGTTCACTCATATAACAGAAGCATGCTCAAAAGTGTGATATGTGAATATGTATGATATGAACACACACAAAAAGACTCAAGAAAAGAGTAAAAAAAGAAAGAAAAAGAACTGACTCAAAATATCCTAAAAAGGATACACAACACCCAAATCCCCTCGTAAACGCTCAAAAGTAGACTGATCTAGGGGTTTGGTGAAAATGTCAGCCAACTGATGATGGGTATCAACATGAACAAGGTCAATGACACCTTTCTCATATTGATCCCGCAAAAAGTGAAAGCGCACATCAATGTGTTTGGTTTTTGAATGGAGACATGGGTTTTTCCCTACACTAATTGCACTAGTGCTGTCAAAAAACAAGGAACTCTGGTAGGAAAGAACAACCCAAAATCTCGAAGAGTGGAAATCATCCAAACCAACTGTGAGCAGCAGATACATACTCAGCCTTAGTGATCGAAAGAGCAACTCCAGATTGCTTTCGAGAAGACCAAGAGACGAGAGATGAACCAAGAAACTGGCAAGTACCGGAAGTCGACTTGCGATCCAACCGGCACCCACCAAAATCGGCATCCGAAAAGCCAGATAAATCAAGAGATGATGATGCTGAATAGTAAAGACCGAGATCAGGCGCATAAGTGAGATACCTGAAGATGCGCTTGATAGCCTGCCGATGAGACGCGCGTGGTGAAGACTGGAAGCGCGCACACAGTCCCACGGCGAACTGTATGTCTGGCCTCGTCGCCGTCAAGTACAGCAGAGAACCGATCATCCCTCGAAACTCTCTCTCGTTGACCTTGACGCTGCTCTCATCCTTGTCCAGGCCCCTAGATGTACCCATTGGGGTCATCTGAGGCTTCAGCTCTCCACCAAATTCGAATTTCTTTAACATGTCCCGAGTGTACTTACCCTGGTGGATGAAGGTGCCATCCTTGGTCTGCTTGATCTGGAGCCCTAGAAAATACTTGAGCTCACCCATGAGGCTCATCTCAAACTCGCTGTGCATCTGCTCAGAAAACTTGGACACAAGATCATTAGTAGTACCGCCAAAGATAATATCGTCCACGTATATCTGAGCGACTAAAAAATCTGAAGCATCTCTGAGCAAGAAGAGAGTTTTATCCACAGAACCCATCACAAAGCCCTTCCCCAACAAAAACTGCTTTAATCAGTCATACCAAGCCCTGGGGGCTTGCTTCAACCCATATAAAGCTTTTTGCAATTTAAAAACATGTCGAGGAAACTTAGGGTTCTCAAAACCGGGGGGCTGCCTAACATAAACCTCCTCCTCTATGTACCCGTTCAGAAAAGCACTCTTGACGTCCATTTGAAAAAGCTTAAAACCCTTCGAAGCAGCAAAAGCTAAGAGAATGCGAATGGACTCAAGACGGGCAACAGGGGCGAAGGTTTCTTCAAAATCAATACCCTCCTTCTGGCAAAAACCCTGGGCAACTAGTCGAGCTTTGTTGCGCACCACAACCCCATCTTCACCTTGCTTGTTCTTGAACACCCACTTGGTACCTATGGGGTTGCATCCTGGTGGCAGCTCTACTAGTGTCCAAACCCGATTGCGGACAAAATTCTCAAGCTCTTCTTGCATGGCATTAATCCAATTAGAATCAGAAAGAGCATGAGAAACATCTCTGGGCTCAAAAGATGCAACAAAAGCAGATTCAGCAAACACAGCAAGAGAGTCAACAGACGAACGCAAAGTTCTTGTAGACACATCACCGATGATGAGCTCTGAGGGGTGATCGCGCTGAACTGCTCGGGATCCCTGGTGATCTGAAGTCACCTCACCAGAGTCAGCAGCTGGGACCTCTGGACTCGACTGAGGGGGCTCGATCGATGTGGAAGAAGTGATCAGAGGTCCGCCCTCGTCCTCAGTCGAAGTCTCAGAAGGTGTGGGCTCTGCAGGAGGTGCAGAAGGCCCACCCTCATCAGCAGCTCGAGTATCCTCATCTTCCTCGAAGATGGACTCTCCGAGCTCACCATCACCAGAAAGCTCAAAAGAAGGATTCAGAGAAGGCAAGGACTCATCAAACGAAACCTCACAAGTCTCGACAAGCTGCTGGGAGTCGAGGTTCCAAACACGGAAGCCTCGAGAATGCAAAGCGTAACCAAGAAAAACACCATCCCAGCAACGAGACTCAAACTTGTCCAAATGCCCACCCTTCTTGAGCACAAAGCACTTGCAGCCAAACGCTCGCAAGTGACTCACCTTGGGCTGTCTGCCAAACCGCAACTCATATGATGTCTTACCAAGGTAAGCTCTAAGAAAAATGCGGTTGGCCAGATAGCAAGCCGTGTTCATGGCTTCAGCCCAAAAACGCCTAGGAGTCATGTGCTCATCGAGCATCGTCCTGGCCATCTTGACTAGCGTGCGGTTCTTTCGTTCCACAACGCCATTCTGTGGGGGAGTGTAAGGAGCAGAAAACTGATGGTCAAGACCCTGATCACTACAGAAGCTGACGAACTGAGAGTTCTTGAACTCAGAGCCGTTGTCGGAGCGAATTGCTCGCATCTGACCATTGTTCTCATTCTTTAGCTTCAAAATCAGGTCATGAACAAAATGAAAAGTATCATCCTTAGACTCCAAAAAGAAAACCCACGAGAATCGAGAAAAATCGTCAACAATCACAAGTGCGTACCACTTCCCACCGACTGAGCGTACCCGAGCTGGACCGATAGTGTCCATGTGCAACAGCTCGCCCGGATACGAAGTCATCACCTGAGTCACAGGTGAGTGAGAAGCGGCAACCATTTCCCATGACGACAGGGATGACAAACTAGATCTTTCTCCATTTTAAGCTTGGGCAATCCTCGGATGAGGTCCATAGAGCTTAACCTGACTAGCAGATCAAAACTCAAATGACCTAACCTCCTATGCCACTTCCAGAGCTCAGAAGAAGATCCAGCAATCAAACAGCGAGAAGGGCCAAAAGAACTAGAGAAGTCAATTCGAAAAACTTTACCAAAAGGTAAGATCTAGCAAATCAAAGACCCTCTAGAATCAAACACAGAAGAATTGCCCTTCTTAAAACGCACCTCCAAACCATCCTCAAGAAGTTGCGAAACAGAGATCAAATTGAAGTTCAAGTTTCCAACCGAGGCAACGTTCTTCAAAGAAAAATGGTCTGAAATGCGAATTGAGCCAATGCCACTTACTTTCCCTTGACCACTGTTCCCGAAGGTGATGTACTCTTTGGAGCTCGGGGGAGTGAGACTGGAGAACCATCTGCGATGTCCCGTCATGTGGCGAGAGCATCCTGAGTCCATGATCCAAACGTCCTCCAGTCCCCGATCCTGCACAATCAGTGGCTGTAAGTGGGAGCATATGGTCCGGCACCAGGTTTAGCATAAAAGCTAAACTAGTGTCGAGTCATCTGCTCAAAAGACGGAAAGCAGAAATCATCAGAAAAGTTTGGACCAAAACGCGGCTCAAAGCGCGGTCCTCGGTTCTGCCTAAAACCTCAGCCACGAGATCCAGGACCGTAGCCAAAATGGCCTGGAGCTCTGCCAGACCGACCACCACCAACTGGAGTACGAGCAAGAAAGTCGTCTCCTCTACCACCACCTACACGACGCGGCCTGGCCTCCAGCCTCTCCTCGCGTCGAGGAACACGCAGTCTACCACCTTGCTGGTAGAACTGCTCCTGACCACCACGAGCTCTCTCTGCTCTCTCAACCCGCTTCCTCCTGAAGCAAAACTCCGCAAGATGCCCGTCTCTCTGACAATACTCACAATGATAGGTGGGCTTCTTGGGATGTGGTTGAGGCTTAGGATTCTTGGGCTTAGTGGTAATTGGTGTCGGCTTCTTGGGTTGCGAGGGTCCAGGAAGAGAGTCAAGAGAAGTGTGGAGGTGTTTGGGCTTTGGAACCTAGATAGGCTTCTTGGGTGGAGCTTTGGGTGGTTCATGGATCACTCCATCCTTGGGCTGATAAGCCTGGGAAGACTCAGTGGAGTGAGTCTTGGGATACTTCTATTCTGGAGTCATTTTACTCCACTCCATTGCCCGGCTAATGGCACTCTCAAAGTCAGCCTTGGTGTAGGTGTAACCTACCCCAAACCCATCCTGCCTCTTGAATTGCTGGATCATCATGCCGAGCTGAGGCTCTCTGGCACTGATCCAACTCAGGATAGAACGAAGGTAAAAGTTCTCATTCTGAGAATCAGCTAGCTCCTCTCTCAAGGAAGCTAGTACCTCCACCTGAGACAAGCAGGTCTAACACTCGCTATCTACCTAGACAGACTTCTCGGCTTTTAGCTTAATCAACTCAAGTCTAAGAGACAGACAGTTCTCACAGACAGTGGGTGGAACTGACAGTGTCTCAAGCTCTAGCCTAGTCTGCGCAAGCTCAGCTCTCACTCTCTCCAAATCACCCAAATGCACATCGCTCTTGGCTTTCAGCTCAGCTAAGACAGCTAGATGAGATGGGCAATCAGCACAGGGTGCGACGACAGTGGCTTGAGCATTTTTCAGCTCCAGCTGAGCGCTTTCAAGCTCAGTGGCCAAAGTGTCCCTCTCATCAACCCTTTCTATGTACTTGGACTTCAGAGTCGACAAGTCACACAGAAGCACCTCACATTTCGAGCACTCACTGCTATCACCCAAGCAGGGGGAAGAAGATAGACTCTCAATTCTACCATTGGCTACGGCAAGCTCACTCTCTAACTCATCTATCCTCTTCTTGGCCCCCCTAAGCAGTTTTTCCCGATATTTCAACTCCTGACGATTGCTCTCAAGTAAATCAACAATTTCGCGTTCATAGGATGATACCTTGTTGTCGTCGTCGTCGGAGTCATCGGAGGAGCTCTTTTCTTCCTTATCCCCAAGAGCCATTGAGCAGAAGCTCTTGCGGGATCTTCGGCGCTGATGTGAGCGGCTCTTCGGTCTGTCCCCGAAGGCCATGAAGCAAAGGCCCGCTGGATCGTCCTTGTCCTTCCCCTTCCTGATGATGATCTCCTCATCGCTTGAGCTCGATGAAGAGGAAGAAGACGTGGACCGCTTGGAGTAGCTCTTCTCCATCTCAGCGAAGAAGGCCTTGTCGCGCTTCTTGTTCTCTCGCCGGTAGTCCTTCAGGGCCTTTCTGAAGAATCTGGTCTTTGGCTTGCCCTTGTTGAAGGAGGAGCTGTCGTGCTTGCCGGAGTCGTGGAAGCCACCACCGGTGCCCTTCTTGTGGCCATTGCGCTTGGGGCAGTCGGCGATGAAATGTCCTGGGTCACCACACTCAAAGCATCCGGTCTTTGTGCCGTGTCTTTTGAACATCCTTTTATCATAAACACGACGCACCCGGTTGTTAAACAGACACAAATCATCATCTCCCAAAGACTCAAGCTGATCCTCAGTGATAGACATCAAAGAGAACCCAGCATAGCTCATAGAAGAGGGATCAACAGAAGGTGTAGCAAGGGCCAGAGACTTTGATCCAGAGCCAGTGAGATTTGATCTCAACTGGGTATCAACCTCGGTGGCCTTCAGCTTGCTAAACAACTCAGAAATGGTCAAGGTATCATAAGATGTGCTCTCAATGATAGAGGATACCATGATTTCCCAGATCTTTGGGTCCAAGGTATGGAGAACCTTGAGCGCCTGCTCGTGATCTGAGACTAACTGAACACCCTCACCCTTGTTGTCCCGAAGCTTGTTGATGATCGACTGAAAGCGACCAAACAAGGCTTCAACAGATTCACCCGGCTTTTGTGTGAAGTTCTCATATTCACGCCGGTAGGTCTGATAGAGCCGAGCCTTGACCTGGGCTGTCGCCTCATGGTGTGCCTGGAGGGTAGCCCAGATTTCTCTCGCAGTGGAGAGATGGCTAACACGCTCAAATTCAGTGGGACCTAAACCAGAAAACAGAATATTCACTGCTTTGTTGTTGTTCTGATGTTGGGCAATGATATTCGGAGAATCACGCTCATCAACAGGCAACACTGTGAAAGTAGCGTGAATACAGATGTCCCAGATGTCCGAGCTTTGGCTCATCAGATAGGCTCGCATGCGAGTCTTCCAATAATTATAGCCATAGGCATACAAGGACGGGACCTTGCCAGGAGATGTCATGATCACTACTTGGGTTTAGAACCGGTTAAGGTATGGAAAAACCCTAACCAGGCTCTGATACCACTTGTAGGACCGAAAGTAGCGACCAGAGGGGGGGTGAATGGGCGCCTAAAAAATTCTTGCGAATCAATGGCCTGCTCCCAACACCCAACACACCTCAACAGACTAACAGTAAAAAGTAAACAGATCAACAGAGCCTCAAAAGATCTAGCCTAAAAACAACCGGTGTCCTAGACAAAGAAACACCAACACATTTGATCATATAAAATAAATGCAAGTAAATAATAGAGCTTGCATATGATTCAAAATGCACTAACAAAACAAATTTATCAGTAACTAATTCTAGTGCATTAAACGACTCCTAGAAAATTAATCCAGCACAAAATATTCTAGAGGCAAAAATAAAATAGGTGCACTTAAATGAGGAAGGAACAACATGGATTACTGTGCTTCAATGGGATTAGTACGTTCAGTGTACAAAATTAGTCCGGCCAACAACAAGTAAAACAAAGTGCTTAGGCACGATTTTCAAGGATAAACTAATCTCAAAAATCAAATAGTGCTAGCCATAATTAGTACACTAACCATGCATATTTCCGAACAGAGGAAAATTAACAGGAATAAAAATAAAAAACTACATGCAAATAGGAAAACAAACACAGTGTGCGCCTTGGAACTTACGTCGAACAGGTTGTGTGCACTAGAACTCCACGCTGCCAGCAGCTTCCGCTCCGTCCAGGAAACGACGCCCACAGCCTTGACCACGCGTCGTGAGTGTACTCCTCCCGTGAGTTGTCTTCACAGTCGAGGGCTTCACAGCCTGGAGCCTAGCCGTGTAGTCTCACACAGCAATCAAAGCTCGCACTGCTCACATGCGTCGACTCCGCTGCAACGCACCAGTGCCCCGTGATGCACAGTGCACAGATGAAAACCGGAAACAAGAGTTCCCTGAGAAAACCGGCGGTGGGACTGTAGCACTGCGATGGAGATTACAGAGCAAAAATCAAATGGCAGCTAGAAAAAATTTACTGGAGATACAGATTGCGGCGATAGGGAAGAGAAAATTGAACTCTGATGTTTAATTGCAAATGAGTTGCCCTAACCCTAGGGATTGGGGCCTATTTATAGGCAGCCCATAAAATGGAAAAATGCAGAAATACCCCTAGGGTTTTTTACAGACGCTAAATAAAAATGGAAAAGACCGAAATGCCCTTAGGATTTTTTACAGACTCGACTGACAGACTGTGGGCCTAAAGGCAAAATAGTAAAAACCTAAATAAAGGTAACTTGTCCTGATGCGGAGCTTTCGTAGCAGCTACGGCTTCACCTCAGGATGGTCAGATCCGAAATCAACGGTCGTCAGTTTTGCGCCGAAACTGACAAAGCGTCCACCGTCTTCGCACTGGGTACCCGGATTGGGCCGGCCCGATTCCGCAGCTCCCTCAGCCCGACAATCACTCGCCGCCCGTGTACCTGAGTCAATCCTGGTCAACAGCCCAGTGGATCCTCTGCTGCTCCTAGCCCATGTACCCAGATTGGGCCAGCCCGACTTCGCGGCCCCTCTGCCCGACAGTCGCTCGCTGCCCGTGTACCTGAGTCACACGCGGTCCAGACGCAACAGATCTTCTCTCTCTTTTTAGTCCTCTTTGACTATCGTTGACAATGACTCATCACATCTGGAGCCATGAGGCCCACGCTATTTAGCATGGCTCCTCAGCGTTCTCTTTGATGTCTATCACCGAGGTCTAGCTTGATTCGCTAGGAGATGATGATCTATGTTTGTTTAACAACCGGGTGCATCGTGTCTATGATAAATGAATGTTCAAAAGACACGGCACAAAATCCGGATGCTTTGAGTGTGGTGACCCAGGTCATTTCATCACCGACTGCCCCAAGCAGAATAGTCACAAGAAGGGCACCGGCGGTAGCTCCTACGACTCTGACAAGCACGACAACTCCACCTTCACTAAGGGCAAGCCCAAGACGAGGTTCTTTCGAAAGGCCTTGAAGGACTACCGGTGTGAGAACAAGAAGTGAGACAAGGCCTTCTTCGCCGAGATGGAGAGAAGCTACTCCAAGATATCATCGTCTTCTTCCTTGTCTTCAAGCTCAAGTGATGAAGAGATCGTGATTAGAAAGGGGAAGGACAAGGACGATCCGGCGGGCCTCTGCTTCATTGCCTTCGGGGACAAGCCGAAGAGCCTCTCGCACCACAGCCGAAGATCCTGCAAGAGCTTCTGCTCAATGGCTCTTGGGGATAAGGAAGAGAAGGGCTCCCTTGACAACTCCGACGATGATGATGATGGAAAGGTATCTTCCTATGAACAGGAAGTCGTTGAATTACTATAAGAGAACCATCAGGAGTTGAGGTATTGGGAGAAACTGCTTAGAGGGGCTAAGAAGAGGATAGATGAGCTTGAGAGTGAGCTTGCCATGGCCAATGTCAGGATTGAGAGTCTATCTTCTTCCCCTTGCTTGGGTGGTAGCAATGAGTGCCCTAACTGTGAGGTGTTGTTGTGTGACCTGATGACTCTAAAGTCCAGGTACACAGAGAGGGTAGATGAGAGAGACGCTTTGGCCACTAAGCTTGAGAGCGCTCAATTGGAGCTGAAAGATGCTCATACCACTGTCATCGTGCCCTATGTGGACTGCCCATCCCATGTAGCTGATTTAGCTGAGCTGAGATCCAAGAGTGATGAGCAGTTGGGCGAGTTAGCAAGAGTCAGAGCTGAGTTGGAGCAGACTAAGCTAGAGCTTGAGACATTGTCAGTTCCACCCACTGTTTGTGAGAACTGCTTGTCCCTGAGATTGGAACTGATCAAGCTAAAAGCTGAGAAGTCTGTTCAAGTTGATAGAGAGTGTGAGATCTGCTTATCTTAGGAGGAGGTGCTAGATTCTTTGAGAGGAGAGTTAGCTGATGCTCAGAATGAGAATTTTTACCTCCGTCAGATCCTAAGTTGGGTGAGTGCCAGAGAGCCACAACTCAGCATGATGATCCAGCAGTTCAAGAGGTAGGATGGGTTTGGGTAGGTTACACCTACACCAAGGCTGACTTTGAGAGTGCCATTAGCTGGGCAGTGGAGTGGAGTATTCCAAGAACAACCTAAAGATCCACCCAAGAATCACATATGGGTCCCAAAGCCCAAACATCTCCACACTTCTCTTGACTCTCTACTTGGACCCTCTCACACCAAAGAGTCTACACCCAACACCACCAAGCCAAAGAACCCCAAGCCTCAACCACATCCCAAGAAGCCTACCTATCATTGTGAGTTTTTTCAGAGAGGCGGGCATCTTGAGGTGTTTTGTTTCAGTAGGAAGCGGGTTGAGAGAGCAAAGAGAGCTCGAGGTGGGCAGGAGCAGTTCTACCAGTAGGGTGGTAGATAGAGTCCCTTGACGCGGGGAGAGGCTAGAGGCCAGGCCGCATCATGTAGGTGGTGGTAGAGGAGACGACTTTCATGCCTGTGCTCCGGAGGGTGGTTTTTGCTCCGGTAGAGCTCCAGGTCGTTCTGGTCCGAGACTTTAGGCAGAACCGAGGACCACGCTTTGAGCCGTGTTTTGGTCTAGACTCTTATGATTCCTTCTACTTTCCTTCTTTTGAGCAGATGGCTCGACACTGGTTTAGCTCTTTTGCTAAACCTGGTGTCGGACCATTTGCTCCCACTTATGACCACTAATCGTGTAGGATCGAGGACTAGAGGCGTGTGGATAATGGATTCAGGATGCTCTCGCCACATGACGGGACATTGTAGATGGTTCTCCAGCCTCACTTCCCTGAGCTCCAAGGAGTACATCACTTTCGGGAACAGTGGTCAAGGGAAGGTACAAGGCATTGGCTCAATTCGCATCTCTAATCATTTCTCTTTGAAGAATGTTGCTTTGGTTGGAAACTTGAATTTTAATCTGATCTTTGTTTTGCAACTTCTTGAGGATGGTTTATAGGTTCACGTTAAGAAGGGCATGTCTTCTATTGTTGATTCTAGAGGATCTTTGGTTTGCCAGATCTTACCCTTTGGTAAGGATTTTTGGATTGATTTCTCTAGTTCTTTTGGCCCTTCTCATTGTTTGATTGTTGGATCCTCCTTTGAGCTCTAGAAGTGGCATATGAGGTTAGGTCATTTGATCTTTGATCTACTAGTCAGATTGAGCTCTATGGATCTTATCCGAGGATTTCCCAAGCTTAAGATGGAGAAGGATCTAGTTTGTCATCCATGTCGTCATGGGAAAATGGTTGGTGCTTCTCACGCACCTGTGACTCAGGTGATGACTTCATATCCGGGAGAGCTATTACACATGGATACTATAGGTCCAGCTCGGGTACGCTCAGTCGGTGGGAAGTGGTACACGCTTGTGATAGTTGACGACTTTTCTCGATTCTCGTGGGTTTTCTTTTTGGAGTCTAAGGATGAGGCTTTCCAGTTTGTTCATGACCTGATTTTGAAGCTGAAGAATGAGAACAATGGTCGGATGCGAGTAATTCACTCTGACAATGGCTTTGAGTTCAAGAACTCTAAGTTCGTCAGCTTCTGTAGTGATCAGGGTCTTGAGCATTATTTTTCTGGCCCTTACACATCACCACAGAACGGCGTTGTGGAACGAAATAACCACACGCTGGTCAAGATGGCCAGGACGATGCTCGATGAGCACAGGACTCCTAGGCGCTTTTGGGCTGAAGCCATGAACATGGCTTGCTATCTGGCCAACCGCATTTTTCTTAAATCTTACTTAGGTAAGACATCATATGAGTTGCGGTTTGGCGGATAGCCCAAGGTGAGTCACTTGCGAGCGTTTAGTTGCAAGTGCTTTGTGCTCAACAAGGGAGGGCATTTGGACAAGTTTGAGTCTCGTTGCAGGGATATAGTCTTTCTTGGTTATGCTTTGCATTCTCGAGGCTTCCGTGTTTGGAATCTCAACTCCCAGCAGCTTGTCGAGACTTGTGAGGTTTCTTTTGATGAGTCCATGCCTTCGCTGACTCCTTCTTTTGAGATTTCTGGAGATGATGAGCTTGGAGAGTCCATCTTTGAGGAAGATGATGACGCTCCTGCTGTTGATGAGGGTGGGCCTTCTACACCTTCTGAGACTTTGATTGAGGACGAGGGCAGACCTCTGATCACTTCTTCCACTTCGATCAAGCCCCCTCAGCTAAGTCCAGAGGTGCCAGTTGCTGACTCCGGTGAGGTGACTTCAGATCACCTAGGATCCCGAGCAGTTCAGCATGATCACCCCTCAAAGCTCATCATCGATGATCTTACTTCGAGATCTTTGCGTTCTTTTGTTGGCTCACTTGCTGTGTTTACTGAGTCTGTGTTTGTTGCCACTTTTGAGCCCAGAGATGTTTCTCATGCTCTTTCTGATGCAAATTGGATAAATGCCATGCAGGAAGAGCTTGAGAATTTTGTTCATAATTGGGTTTGGACACTGGTGAGCTGCCACCTGGATGCAACCCCATAGGCACCAAGTGGGTGTTTAAGAACAAACAAGGTGAAGATGGGGTTGTGGTGCGCAACAAAGCTCGATTAGTTGCCTAGGGTTTTTGCGAGAAAGAGGGTATTGACTTTGAGGAGACCTTCGCTCCTATAGCCCGTCTTTAGTCCATTTGCATTCTTCAGGCGTTCGCTGCTTCTAAAGGTTTTAAACTTTTTCAAATGGATGTCAAGAGTGCTTTTCTGAACGGGTATATAGAGGAGCAGGTCTATATTAGGCAGCCCCCCGGTTTTGAGAACCCTAAGTTTCCTCGACATGTTTTCAAGTTGCAGAAACCTTTATATGGTCTGAAGCAAGTCCCTAGGGTTTAGTATGACCGTTTAAAGCAGTTTTTGTTAGGGAGTGGCTTTGTGATGGTTTTGTGGACAAAACTCTTTTCTTGCTCAGAGATGGCTCAGATTTATGTGGACGACATTATTTTTGGTGGTTCTACTAATGAGCTTGTGTCCAAGTTTTCTGAGCAGGTGCACAACGAGTTTGAGATGAGCCTCATGGGTGAGCTCAAGTACTTATTAGGGCTCCAGATCAAGCAGACCAAGGATGACATCTTCATCCACCTGAGCAAGTATATGCGGGACATGTTGAAGAAATTTGACTTCGGTGGAGAGCTGAAGCCTCAGATGACCCCAATGGGTACATCTAGGGGCATGGAAAAGGACGAGAGCGGCGTCAAGGTCAATGAGAGAGAGTATCGAGGGATGATCGGATCGCTTCTGTACCTGACGACAACGAGACCAGACATTTAGTTCGCCATGAGATTGTGCTCGCTCTTCCAGTCTTCACCATGTGCATCTCATCGCCAGGTTATCAAGCACATCTTCAGGTACCTTACCTATGCGCCTAACCTCGATCTTTATTATTCTGCATCATCATCTGTTGAGTTATCTGGCTTTTCTGACGCTGATTTTGGTGGGTGCCGGCTGGATCGCAAGTCGACTTCCAGTACTTGCCAGTTTCTTAGTTCTTCGCTTGTCTCTTGGTCTTCTCAAAAACAATCTAGAGTTGCACTTTCTACCACAGAGGCTGAGTATGTAGCTGCTTCTAACTGTTGTTCATAGTTGGTTTGGATGATTTCCACTTTGAGAGATTTTGGGTTGTGTTTCTCTGCCAGAGTACCTTTGTTTTGTGATAGCACCAGCGTGATTAGTGTAGGGAAAAAACCCATGTCTTCATTCAAAAACCAAACATATTGATGTGCGCTTTCACTTTCTGAGGGATCAATATGAGAAAGGTGTCATTGACCTTGTTCATGTTGATACCCATCATCAGTTGGCTGACATTTTCACCAAACCCCTAGATCAGTCCACTTTTGAGTGTTTGCGAGGGGATTTGGGAGTTGTGTATCCTTTTTAGGATATTTTGAGTCAGTTTTCTTTCTTCTTTACTCTTTTCTTGAGTCTTTTTGTGTGAGTTAATATCATGCATATTTACATATCACACTTTGAGCTTGCTTCTATTATATGATTGATCTGCTTTACTTATTCTAGCTAGTACATGCTTTTGAATACCTGTCGATGATCATGCTTTGCGTCAGTTCACGTGATATGTCTGATATCTATCATATGCATGGCTTTTATGCTTTAAAATTGAAAAATGATCACCATTGCTTCTGGTAACTAGCATGTGTAGGATGAATGCTTTTGCTATCTTTTACATGCCTGGTAGCTAGTTCCTTACTTAGATGCAGATATGCAACTTGTACATCTATATGCTTTAAACATGGAAAATGTGCTATAAAAATGATAAAAAATCAGAAAAATGAAAAATCCATGCCTTTTATGCTTAATTGAAAAAGATCCAGGTGGGTTTGCTTTTGTCGCATTGCATTGTTTTGGACTGTTTACCATAGCACTTTGGTATGAACTAGGACAATGTAATTTATGCCAAGACCAATGTCTTAAGCTTCTGATGGTCCAGTTCTGGCATAGGCTTGACTTGGTCGGTTAGCATAAGGTTGACATGCAAATAACCCCTGGCAAAAATGAAAAAGGAAAAGAAAAAGGCTGAAAATTAAAAAGATAACAAGTTTGCTGAAGCACTTTGTTATGGGCAATGCTTATCTTGGTAGATATCAGCTAGCCCTTGCATCTCATGCTTTACTTTGCTTGTCAACTAGAAAATATGGTGATGCTTTTGTTTGCAAAAATCTAAAAATGTGTCCTAATGACTTTCTTTAGATATCATTTGTTGCACTGATCCTCGTTTTGCGTACCTAGAAGGTTAGGACGTTGTTGAGGAGTAGGAGTACTTCCCCGAATTCCCCCCTTCCTCCTTTGCTGAATAAGGCAAGTCACCAACCCCATTTTTGAGCATATTGAGCCCAGTTTTTAATTAAATATCGCTAAAACTCATAGGTTATATTTGCATTAGTCAAATAAAGAGCCTTACACTATATTTATCAGATCCCCAACCTTGATGTGCAAACCCAAGCCATGCTATCGAGCCTAAAATCCTTGTAACCAGTATAATTAATAATATTAGACGTGTCCAATGTATCGACACAACTGCTATAGGATTAAAAATGAGTCGTGGATACTTGGATTTTGATATATGATCCCCATATTTCTCTCACCCCTGGTATTTTGTTGGTCTTGGAATTGGCTAAGTGTGTTAGCATGGTGGGTTCCATGTGCAAGCGAGGGCATTGATTAGTCGCACCTAAGGCACTATAAGGCCCGGTCTGCGGGATCCATTGCAATACACTTCTATACCAACCACAAGTCTAGTGGGTAAGTCTTAACTGGAGGTATGAGACGTTCCAACTCGAGACACTATGTGGAGAGGGTCAAGTAGCACCTGCGAGTGACTTGTACCATGTGGCACAAAAGGGGGCGTGACATTGGTCCAGTGCGCTGGTGCGCCGGCGAAACCTATAGTGTGTATCATTGGGTTGGAGCACTTCGTGCTAAAGGTTTCGGCATGAGTTCCTATAACTTGGGTCATTTGGACACAATGCGGTTTGCGGGAATGAGTGCCTTGTGGGTATAGTGATACACCTCTGATCAGAGTCTAAATCTTTTTGAAAAGCCGAGCCCATGGTCAAGGGCGGGTCGCAAGACATCCCACAGTTAGTATATGTTTGAGAAGTGTTGCATGTTGATTGGTCATGTAAGGACTATTGAGCAAGGAGGGCTATCTATACTCCTCTAGTTAGAAGATGTTGCATCATCCATGATTTAATTAATCTGTATAATTAAACCTGACTCACATTAACTGCTACAACATAAAAATGTACTTTTCCACAGTTTAAACCATTGTCTTCCCTTGTTATTACCTTGCATTATTATTGCATTTCTCGGTGGCTTGTTGATTACTTTTGTACTCATACCCATTGAAAAACCTACTTTAGAGACGGTATATTATGACGAGGATGGTCTGGAGTAGCGACCTAGTCAAGGAAGCGACCTTGGAGAAGATGTTCATCTAGATTATTATTTTCTTAGTTTCCTTTATATTAACACTTGTGTAATAATGTGGTCTACGAACAACGAATTATTGTCGTACGTTCGTTGTCGTGTGATGAACAACTTGTGATTATTGATTTTCTATGAAATTTCAATAAATTCTGGGTTTTATTAAATCCGAGCACTACACAACACCTAGCGCGCGTGATTTTTGAAGGCCTAACAACACACCATCAGAGAAGATCGTCCACACCTCGTCGCCTGCTTCTTCCAGAGCACAGCTTGCTGACGGGGTCCATTCTGCTACGAAGTCAGCAGGGACCTATGACTTAATGGAGGTCCTAGTGATGAACGTGATATCAAAAGGGGCGAGCTCCACCGCCCACTTCCCTATCCTTCCAGTAGCATCCCTGTTTATGAACATGTCACTGTTGGGGGAGATAATCCCGATGGCTGAAGGGGGGAGGGCCCACAAACAGGGGGTCTAAAGCCTGGAGTCAGAGGCCGCCCTCCGGCAGAGGGACGCCAGAGGTCGCCCTCCGGCAGAAGGATGCCGGAGGCCACCCTTTGGCAGAAGGACGCTGGGGGCCACCCTCCGGGAGAAGGATGCCGGAGGCCGCCCTCCGGCAGAAGGACGCCAGAGGCCACCCCCCGGCAGAAGGACGCCGGAGGCCGCCCTCCGAGAAGAATTGCCGGAGGTCCTCCTCCGGCCCGTAGAAGCGAGCCCAAGGGGAGTGTTGGCGGGAAAAGGACTGGATAAGTACACGGGGGGACAGGATCGCGATCCTGCGAACCGTGTCGGGCGGCGTAGGCAGCGCCCGACACGGCTGATACGTTGCCAGAGTCGAATCTTCCTGTCTGTACTATGTCTGTCCATTTTGTCTGTAATGTCGACCGGCGGTTGACCGTGTATCCGTTGGCGGTCCAGAGGCGCTTGGCCCTCTGGACGAGGCGCCTTATAAATACCCCTCAACTGCAGTTGTAAGGGATGGGCTCAAGGAGCATTGAATACACTACTCTCATTTCCACCAAGAAAACCTGCTGGTCCGATCCGTCGTTCCAACAGTTGGCACCGTCCGTGGGGACCTTAGTCCAAGAAGCTACCGTCCTCTACACCCACTCACCAAAGCATGTCAAGTCGAAAGGGAGCAAGCGCGGTTCCCCAACGCTGGTCAGCCCGCACCGCTGGGGTCGATCCCGCCGCGATCCTCGACCCCGGCCCTTCGGCCCTTGCCGTCGCGCCGGTCGGGGTGCCCTCCCTGGAGCCAACCCAAGTGCCGGAAGGGATGCCCGAGGCCGGAGGTCCTACCGGCATACCTGAGCCGACCTCCGTCAACCTGGCAGGGTTGCCGGAAGAACCGCCAGAGCAGCACGCTCCGAGCAGGCCCCCGGTGGTGTCCTTTCGGACCGACTACGCCCGCTCACGAGACCCCGACACCGCCGCAGGAGGAAGCGGGAGCCAAGCCGACACCCTAGCCACCGAGAACGCTCGGCTGAAAGCAGAACTGGCCTTGTGGCGCCAGGAGGCGTCGCTCCGCCCTCTAGAGCCCCTCTGCGCCGCGAAAGCTATGACCGTGGCGCTGAGCGACGATGAAGATCCGGAGGGCGAAGAGAACCCGTCGTATGACGAGGAGTCCCCCTTGCATCCGGATCTCCAGAAGGTGCGCTTCGGCTCGAAGTTTCGCGCCGCCAAGCTCCCCAAGTACTCCGGGGACTCCGACCCTGGGGAGTTCTCCCGCTCCTACGCCCTGGCAATAGAAGCGTCCGGAGGGAGCCGGGACACCATGGCTAAATGCTTCCCCCTGGCGCTCGAAGGGATCGCCCTCCGGTGGTTCTGGTCGCTCCGACCCGGAACCATTCATTCGTGGGAGCAGCTGAGGAAGAAGTTCGTCAACAACTTCCAGGGGACCTTCGTGGCCCCCATGTCCACCGGGAGCCTTTTCCAAGTGAAGCAGTAGCCCGGGGAAACTTTGCGGCAGTACTCCCAGCACTTCGCACACACCAAGGCCCAGATCAAGGGGCTTTCGGCTTCCTCCGTCATCGATGCGGCCCGAGAAGGCGTCACCCACCCGGGCCTCCTCGATAAGCTCCATCAGAAACCTATCTCTTCAGTGGCACAACTCATGACGTACTTCGAGGAGTACGCCCGGTCCGAAGAAGGCCAGATGCGCCGGCAAGCGATGATAGTCCCCGTCCGGGCCCCGAGCGCTAGGGCATATGAAGCCCCCCCAGACCCCAGCCGGGGTGCGCGCCACGCTTCCGACTTCCGCTGCCAGGAGCCCGGTCGGCAGGATTCCGTCCATCGGGACTCTCGACGAGGCCGAAAGCACCTTCGCGCACCCGACGGAAGCCGCCCGGTCGGAACCAAACCTCCACCCCGAGCGCTTTCTAGAGAAGCCTTTTACTGCAGCGTCCACGGCGAGAACCGGAGCCACGACACCGACTCCTGCCGGACCATACTCGCCCTTCGCAGCGACTACCTCGAGCGCAACACCGGTCGTGGCTCCACCGACAGGGGAGTCCCCGCCCCTCGCCTAGAAGCGGTCCAGGTCGTTGGGCGCCGCGAGGAGCCAGAAGCCTTGATCCCGGTCCCGGAGTTTGGCGGAGTCCCGGCCCCCATGCTCGAAGGTGCCCCGGACCGAGGGAATCGAGTGGTCCTCCCCATATCCGAAGGGGGAGCCATGGGGGCTCTTTCCAAGCGGCAGCGCCGAGACTTCGTTCGGGATGTCGGGCATATCGGCACGTCTGGCCCCTCGACCCTCCTGGAATGGTCTCATGTCCCCATCACCTTCACCACTGAAGATGCCTCCGAAGTCAAATTCCCGCACGCCGACCCCCTCATCATTTCAGCAGACATCGCCGGAGCAGAGGTGCGTCGCATACTGGTCGACGGGGGGAGTTTCACTGACATCATCTTCATGCAGGCCTTCGATCAGCTGTGCCTATCGCGCAAGCACCTACTGCCAGCTTCGCGCCCACTCCAAGGCTTCGCAGGCCCCCCGCTCGATTCCCTGGGCCAGGTCCTGCTGGAGGTGACCTTCGGCGACTCCCCCCTCCAGCGCCGCGAAGAGATCCTGTTCGACGTAGTCGACGCCCCGTACGCCTACAACGCCATCTTCGGAAGGGGGATGCTCAATCGCTTTGGAGCCATCGCGCACCACAACTACCTCTGCCTCAAGATGCCGACTCCTGGGGGGGTGTTGTCAGTCCTAGGTGACCAAGCCGCAGCCCGCCGGGTCGAATACGGCCATTCAGCACCGTTGGAGCCACGACAAATTCACAGTGTCCGCGAAGGCGCCGAAGGAGTCGGCCTCACAGGAAGCGGGGACCCCGGGCAGAAGAGCCGCCCCGCCAAGCCTCTCCCAGAAGGGGAAGTCATCACCAAGACCTTGACCCAAGGAGGGAAGGAGTACCCGATCAAGTTCGGAGGGGGCCTGGATCTGGAGGTGTCAGCACAGCTCGAAGCCATCATCCGCGGCAACCTCGACATCTTCGCATGGTCCGATGAAGACATTACCGGCGTCAACTGCTCGATCATCGAGCACTCGCTGGCCGTCGACCCGAAGGCACAGCCGGTTCGCCAGGGGCTCCGGAGGCTTTCCACCGAGCGGGCTGAGCTCGCCAAGGCTGAGACAGAGAAGCTGCTTCGAGCAGGGGTCATCCGGGAAGTGAGTCATACCGACTGGTTGTCTAACCCAGTGTTTGTCCAGAAGAAAACATCTGGCAAATGGCGCATGTGTATCGACTTTACTTCTCTGAATAAAGCTTGCCCTCGTGACCCCTACCCCCTGCCTCGTATTGACCAAATAGTTGACTCCACAGCCGGAGCAGAGCTCCTCCGTTTCCTCGACGCTTATTCAGGATACCACCAGATCTGGCTAAGGCCCGAGGACCAGGTGAAAACAAGTTTTGTCACTCCAGCCGGAGTATTCTGCTACCTCCGGATGCCCTTCGGCCTTCGCAATGCCGGCGCCACCTTTTCAAGACTAATCTCCAAAGCCCTGGACCATCAGTTAGGGCGCAATGTGGAAGCATACATGGACGACATCGTCATCAAAAGCGCCACCAAGAGCCACCACGGCTCAGACATAGCTGAGACCTTCGACAGCCTCCGGCGATGCGGAATCCGGCTGAATCCGGACAAATGCGTCTTCGGAGCACGCGCAGGGAAGCTGCTTGGGTACCTCGTTTCCAGCCGGGGCATCGAAGCCAGTCCAACGCAAGTTCAGGCGCTGCAGAACATGGCCCCCCCTCAGAACCTGAAGCAAGCTCAAAAGCTGGTCGGGCGGTTGGCGGCCCTCGGGCGTTTTCTGGCAAAATCAGCAGAACGAAGTTTGCCCATCTTCAATGCGCTCTGAGGTTCTAAGCATTTCGAATGGACCCCCGAGTGTCAGGACTGTTTCCAGCAAATCAAAGACTATCTCTCCGGCCTCGTGGCCCTCGCCACACCCTAGGCCGGCAGCCCTTTATTGGTCTACCTCACCGCCTCCGGTAGTGCAGCGAGTGCGGCTTTAGTCCAAGAGGAAGAACTCGGCGGGAAGCTGATCCAACGCCCCGTCTACTTCGTTTCCGAAGCCCTCGCCGGGACCAAGGCTAGGTACTCCGAGCTCGAAAAGGTGGCCTACGCCCTCGTCATGGCCTCCCGGAAGCTCCAGCACTACTTCCTGGCTCACGATGTCATCATCCCGACCGCCTACCCGCTAGGCGACATGTTCCGGAACAAGGACGCCACCGGCCGCATCGGAAAGTGGGCGGTGGAATTGGCCCCGTTCGGGATCTCCTTCGTCGCCCGGACAGCCGTCAAGTCCCAAATCCTCGCCGACTTCGTCGCGGAGTGGACGATGGCCCGCGAGCCCGCAGGCGCCGAAGCAAGCGAGAAGGTTTGGACCGTCTTTTCGGACGGTGCTTACCAGGCCTCGGGGGCTGGGGCCGGAGCAGTCATCATCTCCCCATCCGGCCAGCAGGCCCTGTATTCTGCTCGGCTAAGCTTCAAGGCCACCAACAATATCGCCGAGTACGAAGGGGTCCTCCTGGGACTCCACAAGGCGCACGCGCTGGGAGCCGCGCGTGTGGTCGTCAAGACCGATTCCCAAGTAGTCGCCGGGCACATCGATAAGAGTTTCCGGGCTAAGCACCCAGACCTTGCCTCCTACCTCGACTCCATCCGCAAGTTCGAGGCAACCTTCAAGGGTATAACCATCCAAAACATCCCGCGAGGCGACAACGGTCAAGCTGACGCCCTCACCAAAGCCGGGGCAGGAGCTCAAGCCTTGCCGCCGGGGGCTTTTTTCGAGGAGATCACCCAACCTTCGGCGCCCCCTCGCGGCGAGGAGTCCACCTCCGCCTCCTCGGATGAACCCCTGCCGCCACCCCGGCCAGCTCCAGTCCTGTGTACGGCCGATGCCGACTGGCGGGAGCCCATCCTGCGCACGCTCGCGGGCAGCGAAGGTGATCATCCTAGCCCAAGCCAAGCTCGCCTGCAGCTCCATGCAAGGACATTCGAGGTTATCAATGGCGTTCTATACAAGTCCGGAGTATGCTCCCCGTTACTCCGCTGCATCTCACATTCGGACGGAGTTGCCATGCTCCGAGAAATCCACGGGGGGCTGTGTGGGAACCACCTGGCACCGCGGGCCCTCACCGGTAAAGCTCTCCGGCAAGGCGTATAATGGCCCACTATCGTTGCCGATGCCGAAGAGCTCGTCCGCACCTGCCAGGGTTGTCAGTGGATGGGGCGGCGCAGTCACCGACCTCCAGCAAGCCTGCTACCCATCCCCCCTGTGTGGCCTCTAGCCCGCTGGGGCATGGACCTCATCGGGCCACTCCCCAGAGCAAAAGGAAACCTGCGCTTCGCCGTTGTCGCCGTCGAATATTTCTCCAAGTGGGTCGAAGCGGAGCCATTGACCTCCATCACATCCCGAAGCGTCCAGAGATTCTTCTAGCAGAACATCGTGTGCCGTTTCGGAGTACCCAAGCAGCTCACATTGGACAATGGAATGCAGTTCGACGCTGGAACCTTCCAGGCATTCTTCGATGAATTGGGAGTCCAGCTCTGCTTCGCCGCCGTGCGGCATCCACAGTCTAACGGAGCCGTGGAGCGAGCTAATGGGCACATCCTCTCAGGCCTCAATAAACTCATCGTCGGCTTAGCCAAAGGGTTATGGCCCGACGAGCTGCCAAAGATCTTGTGGTCCATCCGGACAACCGTTTCCCGGGCCACCGGCTTCACTCCATTCCGCCTCTTGTTCGGCGATGAAGCAATGACCCCGACGGAGCTTCGAGCCGGTTCGCTGCGCGTCACAGCACCCGAGGCCAACGATGAGCGGATAGTCTCCCTCGACCTGGCCGAAGAGACGCGGCTTCGAGCCATCGCCAACCTATCCTAGTATCAGAAGGAGACCAAGGCATGGTATGACCCCAAGGTTAAGCGCAATGAATTCCAACCGGGGCACCTCATCCTTCGCGCGGTGGTCACTCCCACCAAGCTGGGCAACAAATGGGAAGGACCGTACATTATAATAGGGTATGGGTGGCCGGGATCCTACCGGCTCGCCACCCTCGAAGGCGAGGAGCTGAAGCATGCTTGGCACGCGGAGCACCTGAAGCGCTACTTTCCGTAGTATCGTTAATGTATTCCGCTAGGCAGCCGATAGCGCCTGCTTTTGTATCCCAATTGCGTAATAAAATTACCAGACAAGTGTTTTCGCCCGGAACGAAACGCGCAACAGCTCTACGAATTTCACCTCACCAAAGCAATCGGGTTCCGAGCTCCGGCTCGACGCGCCCTCGCTACCGGGTTCCGATCTCCGGCTCGACACACCCTCGCCCTCGGGTTTCGAGCTCCGACTCGACGCACCCCCACTCTCGGGTTCCGAGCTCCGGCTCGACGCACCCTCGCTACCGGGTTCCGAGCTCCGGCTCGACGCACCCTCGTTCTCGGGTTCCGAGTTCTGGCTCGACGCACCCTCGCTATTGGGTTCCGAGCTCCGGCTCGACGCACCCTCGCTATTGGGTTCCGAGCTCCGGCTCGACGCACCCTCGCCCTCGGGTTCCGAGCTCCGACTCGACACACCCCCATTCTCGGGTTCCGAGCTCCGGCTCGATGCACCCTTGCCCTCGGGTTCCGAGCTCTGACTCGACGCACCCCCACTCTCAGGTTCTGAGCTCCGGCTCGACGCACCCTCGCTATTGGGTTCCGGGCTCCGACTCGACGCACCCCCACTCTCGGGTTCCGAGTTCCGGCTCGACGCACCCTCGCTACCGGGTTCCGAGCTCCGGCTCGACGCACCCTCGTTCTCGGGTTCCGAGTTCCGGCTCGACGCACCCTTGCTATTGGGTTCCAGGCTCTGGCTCGATGCACCCTCGCTCTCGGATTTCCTAGATCCTCTCCGAAGTGTGCCGCCCCGTACCCGAGATGCATTTACCACCTCTTCCTCCTAGTTGGTTAGCGCCCAGCCGGCAAACCGACTACCCGCTAAGGAGGGGGGAAGGGAAGGAGCAAGACGAAAGGCTTCAACCGCACATATTGGAAGCACGGAGGACGTACAATGTTTATTACAAATCAAAGGCAGACGAGAAGAGTAAAGAGAAGTCCTCATCCAAGCCAAGCAAGAACCGAAGGCCCCTTCGGTCGGAGGGGCCACCCGAGCCAGAGCGCGCTTCGGTCGAAGGCCTGGGCGCGGTTCGCGCGGACCTCTCCTTCCTCTCCCTTCGCTCCTCCTCCTTCTTCTGGGCGCGAAAGGCCCTCTGGTCTTCTTGAAGTTGGGCCCAGCTGCGCAGATCGCCCCCCCGGGGGGCGCTTCGTCCAAGCCGGCTTCCGTATCAGACCAGTCAACCGGTTCGGGAGACGAAGTCAAGGAGCGGGGCCCTCTTTCCTCTTCGTTGACATGGTTCAGAACCCCTCGGAGGACGTCGGGATCCGCACGCCCATCACTACTACGGGGAAGAATGAAGCGCGCAGGCCGGTTCGCTCTCAGAGCCTCGAAGATAGCCCATCGATGTCGAAGGGCGTCGTCAAAATCAAGCACTTCGATGTCACAGTCGCAACCACAGACACCATGAGTGAGCTGCAGAAGGTATTCTTTATTAATATATGATTAAGTTTCCTAAGCTATTATAGGCTAAGACAGCGATAGACTTTGAGGAGGCTACACCTTCGGGTCCGGCGAATGGGTCGAGGCCGAAGGCTTTGAGGGAGCCGGAGGACCACGTGCACGGAGCGCCTCCTCCAGCCAAGCCTTGATTGCTTCAGGACCCTCGGTCTACCAGACCGCCTTGAGCACCCTCCAAGACTGGTTCAGCGCGGGGCTCGGCGTCCGGAGGTGATCCCCCATGAAGGCGACCGGATGCGGGCTCGAAGATGAAGGAAGGGGAAGCCCGGATGCCTCGAGATGCCGAAGGATTCCATAAGCGGCCACCCGAGCGGACACCTCGCCGTACTGCGCCATGGTAAGGTGTATCTGCCGGATGGCGGCCTGGCTGAACTTCACCCGACGGACCAAGGGCTCCCGGGCGATGTCGAACGTGTCGCAGCCAGTGCCGTAGCGCGCCAGCACCTTCCGGAGGGACTCTGCGGCATCAGCCGCCGTCTTCCCAGCCTCGGCAAGCGCCTCGGTCACCTCCCCATTCCGGGCATTGAGGTCCACCTCAACCCGTTCCATCTGGGCCACCCGGGTCTCGAGGGCTTCGACCTTAGCCGCCGCCTCCGAGGCCTGGGTCCGGAGCCGATACACCTCCCCTTCGAGCCGCTCCGCTTCCGCAGCCCGGGATCGAAGCCCCTCCGCTTCGGCAGCTCGGGCTCGGAGGGCGTCAATCTCCGCTTCCAACTCGTCAGCTCGGGCGGCCCGAGCGCGGAGCCCCTCCAACTCCGCAACGTTGGCCTTGAGGGAGTCCATCTCCGCCACTCGGGCCTCGAGCGCTTCGACCCTTGATGCACGGAGCTGGAGGGCCTCGACCTCCGATGACCGTTCGCGAGCCAACCTCTCCGCAGTAGCCACCTGGGCCGCGAGTTCCGCGGCGTCCGCCTCGTGGCGTCGGCGTTCGGAGAGCAGAGCAAGCAGCTGCCCCTGCGCCAATGCAACCACCTATGTGCGAAGAAGATGGTCAGAAGAGGAGCTAAGGATACACCGAATATACTCAAATAAGGTACCTGGCCCGCAGCCGTCTCGATGGCCCTCCTAAGGTCCAGGCCATCTGATAGCCCCAGTTCGTCTATCACCGGGGCCTCGCGCAGCCGCAAATAATAATCATGTACCGGGGCCACCCTGGATGCAAAGTCCTCGCCATCCGCCAAAAAGGGGCGCAGGAGAGGCACGGTGCCGCGCGCGCCTCGACGATCAGTAGGGGGCTGAGGCCGGACCTCAGCGTCTTCGACGGCCTCCAGAAGGGCCCTTTCGGAGTTCCCGGAGTCGAGCTCGCCCTGCTGATCCGAGGCCCCCCTCGCCTCGACAGGGGCTCCGGACCTTGCGTCCAGAGCGTCTTCGGGGAACGGGGCGACTGGTTCGACGCCCCAGACCGATGTGCCTGCGCAGGCGAACAGGAGCTAAGGTCGAGAAGGCCCTAACATTTGGGGGAGTATGGATAAGCTATTGTACCTTCGTCCGCAGCGTCGGTAGGGCACTCCGGAGGCTGGATGGGCTCCGACGGGCTCGGGCGGTAGAAGAGAATATCGATGGAATTCAGCGGGGAGCTCGCCGCCACCGCGGCGAGCTCAGCTTCTATGTCGGCACTCCTCTCGACGCCGCCGAGTGGGTCGACCAAGCCCCCGCGGTCCAAGCTGTCTGTAGCCCTACTCTCGTGGGAGCCGACGGAGCCCCCCTCCGAGACCGGTCCGCGCGAGGGAGCGGTCTCGGGGCGCGGCGTCGCTCCGATGACAGGCGCCTCCTGCCTAGCCCCGGGTGCAGGCTCCGTCGGAACCGGGCGAGGGGGAGCGTTTGCGCTCCTTCTGGCACCCGACCGAACTGACGGTGTCGGGTCTGGAATCGTCAAGGGGTCTCCCGACTCCGATTGGGCTCTGTCACTAGAGCCCCCGCACTCAGAGTGGGAGGCGGAAGAGCGTCCCAGAGACAGCTGCCTTGGCACCTTCACTATCTTCTTCTTTTTGGGGCGACGTGGAGAGAGGCCGCCATCGACGTCGTTTGCCTTTCTCTTCAAAACGTCCCGGAGGACCTCGCCTTCCGGAAGGGGCGGGGGCGAGAGCTCGAGCGCCCCCCACACCCTGTTGGAGCGCTCCCAAGAGCCCACCAACTCCATTCCACGGGTCCGCTCGGCCGCGGTAGGGACTCTGAGAATCCTTTCCGTCAAGCGGGCTACCTCCTCGGGGGTTCGGGCAACGAGCGATCCTGCATTCGATCATCAAGACCGGAGCACCCTACGAACACGAAAGGTAGGAACAAAAGTGACGGAAGCGGACACTCACCAAGGCGGCGGGAGAGCTCCGGTGGCGTCGACTCGTCTCGGCTGCTTCGAAGCGATGCCGGCCACTCCTCCTTCAGCGGAGGGATCTCGAGGGCCACGAACTCCTCCGCCAAGTCCCGCATACTCATTCGGCGGGCGACGATCTGAAGAAGCTGGACCCTCGCAGAAACCGACCCGGCGTTGGTCTCGATGCACGCTTCTCTTCGGAACCAAATATGGCGCGGGATTGCGGCGAGGCCGGAGCTGAGCCCCACGCGGACGTAGAACCACCGGTTCACCCACTTCGAGTACCACCTTTCGTTGGTGGCCTTCGCCGGGAAGGAGTCCGTGTATTTCCTTCGGAGCTGGAAGTTGATGCTCCCGAAGGCTAGTACCTGGCCTCCTTTCTTCTTCGGTTGGCAGAGGGCTTCGTGCATCTCCACAAAGACTTCCGCCCTCCCTTCGCAGCCTTCGGCGCGCATGGCCCACTCAAAAATGGCGAGGCGGGCCACGGCGTTGGGGGATAACTGCGGGAGCTCCAGGTGATACGCGTCCAGCACTCCGGCAAGGAGCTCCGAAGCGGGGAACCCCAGCCCCGCGTCAAAGAATGCTTCAAAAACGACGACCTCGCCTTCTCGCGGCTGCGGGGCCGTCTCTCGACCAGGCTTCCTCGCCGGCGTCTCAGGGCCCAGGCGGGCCCTAGTTGCCTGCTCGATCGATGCCTCTGTGCACGCGGACGGCCCGAGCTCCAGGGTCTGCTCCTGAAATCGCTCTGAGGCAGGGCGGAGCTCGCGCGCGCCGCGCGCCTCCGACGAATCCGTCGCTGTCGGCGCCGCCACCGCCGCCATCTGGCGTTGCAAGAAGCACGGATACATCGCCATTGTCGGGATAGCGCTCCTCACCATTGTTCGAGGAAGCGAGAGGAGGAGGGGGCCTAGAGCTCTAGAAGCGAGACGGGTGGTGGGTGAAGTGACTAAAATAAGCGCAACAAGATGAAGAATGGGGAGGAGGCCGCTCGGCGGGCTGTATTTAAGCGCAAGGCCGTCGGTTCCTCTCCCGAGTCGATCGGCGTGTGAACGCGGCGGTAGCATGGCACCCCATTTAAGGCCAACCGGCGCATCGGAGCACGCCGGCTCCCTGACGGTTCACCTCCCCGAGGCCGTTTGTGTGCGCATTAACTGCTCCCGGTGGCGCCGGGCCGCCTCCTCGGGGCCAGAGGCTTCCAGTCAAGGCGCGCGTGCATCCTGCGAGCCCGGTCAAACTCCCCTCGACCCGTCGGAGAGAGGATTCGGGGCGGTCCTTAGCCTCTGGGCCTAGTCGCGCCTCCCTACTTCGGAGCTCCTCCGCGCCCGTCGAAGAGGGCCACGCTGCGGCCAGACTCGGCACCTCCATGTAAGTTGCACCCTTATGAAAGTTATCGGAATTATCATGTGCGCTTCCACCCTCTCTTAATGCAGGGCTCCCGAGAGGAAAGAAGCGAGGGGCTACTGTTGGGGGAGATAATCCCGATGGCTGAAGGGGGGAGGGCCCACAAACAGGGGGTCTGAAGCCTGGAGTCAGAGGCCGCCCTCCGGCAGAAGGACGCCGGAGGTCGCCCTCCGGCAGAAGGACGCCGGAGGCCACCCTTCGGCAGAAGGACGCCGGGGGCCACCCTCCGGCAGAAGGACGCCAGAGGCCGCCCCCCGGCAGAAGGATGCCGGAGGCCGCCTGTCGCGCCCCGATTTAATAAATCGGGACTTTATTGAAATTCCATAGAAAATCAATAAAACAAGACGTTCATCAAGCGACCACGTACAATACGGGCAATCATTCACGGTTCGTAGACCGCATTAATACAAAAGTGAATGAAAGTGAAGAGAAACTAATAAAATCAAGGGTCCTAGATGAACGCCTCCTTCCAGTCTCGCCTTGACTGGGTCGCTACTCCAGACCTTCATCCTCCTCGTAGTAGACTGGCTCTGATGGTGTAAGTCAACGGGGTGAGTACATATGTACTCAGCAAGCCACCGAATGCAAATATAATGCAAGATAATAACAAGGGAGATAGTGGCTAGTTTAGCGGAAGCAACATATATGTAAAGCATTTAATGTGAGCAATTTATTAGTACGGAAAAGTAAACATGTGAATGCATCATCATCTTCTAACTCGAGGAGTACGTTTTACCTCCTCGCACAACAGTCCTTACATGCCATGAATAGCTCATTCATTCAAACCATTGTAAACTAACTGCGAGTAGTCATACAACCCGCCCTTGACCGTGGGCTCGGCTTTTCGAAAAGATTGATTTTACTCTGATCAGAGGTGTACCACTGTACCCACAAGGCACGCACTCATCACCTACACCGAAGTGTAACGAGATGACCCATCACACGGGAACTCGTGCCAAAACCTTCCATATGGTCTTCCCCGACTCAACAGCACCCTCTTATAGGTTTCGTACCGTGTCTCGCCATGTCGAGTTTCCACAATACCCCCTCTTGAGCCATCGTCGGTACAAGGCGCCCTGAGGGCTAGCCCCTTGCCCCCTCCACTATGGTGCCGTGAGACGGAGTGTTCCACACTTCCAGTTAGGACTTACCCATTAGACTTGTGGTGGGTACGGAAGTGCTTTGCAACAGATCCCGCAGACCGGTCCTTATAGTGCCCCGGGTGCGACATACCAAACCCGAGCTTGCACCCGGAACCCACCATACTTATAACATACCTAACTCCAACAGAGTCCAGAGACAAGAATAACGGGGTATTTCATATACCAGAATCCGTCTATTCTACGACTCATTCTTTATATCCTATAGCAGTTGTGCCGGTACATTGGGCACTAGCTAATATAATATTCGTAGAGTGACAAGGAGTTGAGGCTCAATAAGCATGGCTTGGGTTTGCACACAAGGACGGGGATCTAATAAATATAAGTGTAGGGCTTGATCTTGGACTAATGCAATATTATCCTATGAGTTATAGCGATTATTTATTAAATCATGGGCTCAATAATGATCAACTGTGTCCACAAAGGTGGTCGATGACTTGCCTTGATCAGCAAAGGGTGAAGGAGGAACCTCGGGGTAGAACTCCTGCTCCTCGACGAACTCGTAGTCTTCTCGATACGGAAAATAAACAATACATTCAATAAACAGATAAAATTCACCAAATATTCAACATACACATTTGTAGGTTTTATTATGTGAAGTAATATTTTTAATATTTCAAGGTTTTGTACCAAACAGTAAAGTTTAATATTTTAGAATTTTTCCCAATTTATTTTCTGTATTATTAATTTTAACCCTAAGGGATTTTTATCCATTTATTTATTAATAATATTTTGGACAACAGAAACATACTGTTTTTATGGCATTATTGTGTAGAGAATAATATTCTGGTTCTAACAAAATTTGAATGGTGAAATTTGGAGTTAAAATGAGCAAGATATGAATTTTTGAAGTTTAAACTATTTTCTGAATTTTATTTAAACAGAAAAACAGTCTCTGGTCCACGGTGAACCAGGTTCACCGTGAACCCGTGACTATGCGCGTGGACCCGAGCGATCTGGACCGTTAGATCTGGATCCAGCGGCCAGATGCGAGGCGGGGGGGTTTAATGAGATTGAACGGCCCAGATTAAAACGTGGCGAAGGGGTATACGTGGACGCACGAGATCAAGTCAAGATTTTAAATAACGATCAACGGCCCAGATGCCTCGGTACCGGTTTGACCGGATGGACGCCTCGGATTAAACCTGGGTGGGTTATAATCCTAGCCGTTCATCACAGATCGAACGGTCGTGAGTGCGTCCGGCACGCCACGTGCGTAAGGGGCTTGTACCCTTCGTCTCCGACGACGGCGAGGCCTCGGGTGCGGTGGCTGCGGCGGCGGCGAGCGCCTACGTGCCTAGCTAGGGCCAGAAATGGAATGCGGGGAGCAAGGGGGTCACGATGGTACCTTCGGTGGTGAAGGTGGGCGACGGACGGCGACGACGGCGAGGGTAGACGGTGAGGTCTCCTCGTGAGCTCGACGGCGACGGCGATCCGGTGGCCTTCACGACTGATGGAGGCGTGGCCGAGGACGGGTGGACGACGGCGGACCCGATGGGAGCGGTGGCTAGGGCAGGAGAGGCCGGAGGCGGCGGCGATCGCTCGCCGGAGGCGGAGCAGAGGGGAAACCCGAAAAACGGGAATTGGGCGCTCTGTTCTCGCTCGGCTTGGGTGGCTACGGTGTGGACTGAGTGCGGAGGCCAGAGGGGTTTATATAGGGGTCACCGGCGGCGAGAATGGAAGGCAAAACCGAGGAAACCCGAAGGTTTAATTCCTAACTCCGGCGAGGCTTTCCTTTGGCTCGGTTAGCTTCCTTAAGCGGCGAAAACGCGTGGCTATCGGTGGAATGAGATCCCCGGCGGTCGGAGAAGGCGATCCCTCGGTTGATTTGGCGAAATCGGATACGGGGCGGCGGATTTGGAAGGTGGGGGTCGCCGGCGGGAGGGAGGGGATCCCCTTCCATCGGGGAAGAAGATCCTGACAGGTGGCCCCCACCTGTCAGCGGGCTCAACAGGAAAGGAAGGCCTGACAGGCGGGCCACGGCTGTCAGCGGACGGAGGGGAGCGCAAGGAGACCGACAGGCGGGGCCAGGCGGGGTGCGGGCGGGAGGAGAGAGGGGAGGCGAGCGCCGACAGGTCGGTCCCACCTGTCAGTGGCTCATGGATGGGCTGGGCCGGGCTGAGGGAAGTTTCGGGGTTGAGGCCCATTAAGGTTTTAAAATTGATTTCTGATTTAAAATAATTCCAGAAAATCGAATATTTGATTAAGGGTTGAATCACTGTTGATAAAAATTTGTAAAAATTCCTAAAATTATATTTTGGTCTCTAGTTCATCTCATAAAATTTTCAAGTCCAGATTTCAAGTATTTCTCCCTGTTTGGCTTTATTTGGGTTCTTTTGGGATTCTTTAATAATAAATCAAAACTGATTTGAATATTATTTTTCTTTTTATTTTATTCCTTTTAATTTCTGGGGTGTTACAATCCTATCCCCCTTACAGAGAATCTCGTCCTCGAGATTCGGCTCAATCCTCGAATAGCTCAAGATGCTGTGCCTTGAGTTCATCTTCTTTTTCCCATGTAGCTTCCTCTACCGGATGATTGCTCCACTGCACTTTGCAGAAGCGGATGACTCGACTCCTGGTGGTCCTTTCTTTGACTTCCAATATCTTGACCGGCTTTTCCACATAGGTCAGATCCTCTTGGACATCCAACTGCTGAAGATCCACTTGCTCCGTGGGGACGCGGAGACACTTCTTGAGTTGAGACACATGAAACACGTCATGCACTCCAGCCAATGAGGGCGGTAATTCCAACTGATAAGCTACTTCTCCTTGGCGTCGGACAACGGGAAATGGGCCAACATATCGAGGGGCCAACTTTCCTCTCATGTTAAACCGTTGAGTTCCACGGAGAGGTGTAACCCGAAGGTAGACATGATCTCCTTCTTCAAAGGCTAGATCTCGACGGCGATTGTCTGCGTAGCTCTTTTGTCGCGATTGGGCTGTCTTGAGTCGGTCTCTGATGATCCGTACCTTCTCTTCAGCTTCGCGAAGAATGTCGGTTCCGAATACTTGGGATTCACCAGTTTGGTCCCAAGTAGAGGCGTTCTGCACTTACGTCCATATAGGGCTTCAAAAGGAGACATCTGAAGGCTGGCTTGATAGCTGTTGTTGTATGAAAATTCAGCGTACGGCAAGCTCTTGTCCCAAGTGGCTCCGAAATCCAAAACACATGCTCGAAGCATATCCTCTAGTATTTGATTTACCCTTTCTGTTTGTCCATCTGTCTGAGGATGGTAGGCGGTACTGAAATTCAATCTCGTGCCCATCTCCTCTTGGAGGTTCTTCCAAAAACGAGAGGTAAACTGACTTCCTCGGTCAGATACTATCTTCTTGGGCACTCCATGAAGACATACTATCCGGGCCATATATAGCTCTGCTAGCTTAGGGCCACTGAAGGTCGTCTTGACGGCTATGAAATGTGCTACTTTTGTAAGCCGATCAATGATCACCCAAATAGAATCATACCCCAGTTGGGTCTTTGGTAATCCGGTGATGAAGTCCATCCCGATCTCTTCCCACTTCCATTCCGGCACTTTAAGTGGCTGTAACAATCCTGCAGGTCTCTGATGTTCAGCTTTTACTCTTCTGCAGGTGTCACATTCGGCGACGAACTGGGCAATCTCTCTTTTCATGCTAACCCACCAATATCGTTCCTTCAGATCTTGGTACATCTTGGTACTGCCGGGATGAATGGAGTACAATGTCTCATGGGCTTCTCTTAGGATAAGGGTCTTTATCTCTGGCTTATCCGGTACACATATCCGGGTTCCAAACCAAATGGTGCCATTTTCGTCCTCTGAAAATCCGGGGGCTTTTCCTTGCCTCATGTTCTTCCTAATGGCAGCTATATCCAGGTCCTCCAACTGAGCTTCACGGATTTGCTCAAACAGAATAGGCTGGGTTTCCAAGGTGGCTAGATATGCTCTGGTGGTCAACCCAAGATTCAACTTTTCCATCTCCCTACATAACAAGGGTGCGTGTTCTTGAATCATCATGGCTGTGCAATATCCTTTGCGACTTAATGCATCAGCTACCACATTTGCTTTTCCGGGGTGGTAGTGAATACCTAAGTCATAGTCCTTGATCAATTCCAGCCATCGTCTTTGCCTCAAGTTCAGATCTGGCTGTGTGAAGATATACTTCAAACTCTTGTGATCCGTAAAGATCTCACAGCGATTCCCAACCAAATAGTGCCTCCAAATCTTGAGGGCGTGCACTACGGCGGCTAATTCCAAATCATGGGTCGGATAATTTAACTCATGAGGTCTCAACTGACGGGAGGCATAAGAGATAACTTTCCCATCTTGCATAAGAACACATCCCAATCCTTGGCGAGATGCGTCGCAATAGACATGGAAGTCTTTGCGGATATCCGGTAGAGTCAGTATAGGTGCAGATACCAAACGAGTCTTGAGGGTGCGGAAACTTTCCTCGCATTCAGGAGTCCATTCGAACTTCTCTCCTTTCTGCAACAACTTGGTCATTGGCTTGGCTATCTTAGAAAAATTCTCGATGAATCTTCGGTAATATCCGGCCAATCCTAGAAAACTTCGTATCTCAGATACGTTCGTGGGTGGCAACCAATCCGTAACTGCTTCTACGGTGGCAGGGTCTACTGCGATTCCTTGCGTAGAGATGATGTGTCCGAGGAACTTTACTTCTGCCGTCCAAAACTTGCATTTGCTGTACTTGGCATATAATTGGTGTTCCCTTAGCTTTCCTAAGGTTAACCGGAGGTGAGTCTCGTGCTCCTTCTGGTCCTTGGAATAGATGAGGATGTCGTCGATGAAAACCACTATAAACTTGTCCAAATATTCCATGAACACTTTATTCATCATATTCATGAAGAAGGCAGGGGCGTTGGTCAATCCAAAGGACATAACCGTGCACTCATATAATCCATAACGGGTAGTGAAGGCCGTCTTGGGTATATCTTCTTCTCGAATCCTTAACTGATGGTAACCAGACCGCAGGTCGATCTTTCAGAATACTGTAGCTCCTTTGAGCTGGTCGAAGAGGTCATCGATCCGAGGCAACGGATACTTATTCTTGATTGTCACCTCATTCAGGGCGCGGTAATCTACACACATACGCTTTGCCTTGTCTTCTTTCTTCTCGACGAAGATGACAGGGGCACCCCACGGTGATGTGCTTGGTCTGATATAGCCTTTCTTCTCAAGATCCTCCAACTGTTGCTTCATCTCCGCTAATTCATTGGCGGCCATCCGGTATGGTCGCTTGTAAATAGGGGTGGTTCCATGCACCAAGTCAATCCTGAACTCGATGTCCCTCCTGGGTGGCATTCCCGGTAAATCCTCTGGAAACACGTCCGGGTACTCACAGACTATCGGTATTTCTTCCAAGGTAATCTGGTGCAGTCTTGGTCTTCTGATCTTTACTCTTGGCATCTGAAATGTGACGGCAGTCCCTTCTTCGCTGGTCACAGTCACTTTTCTCTGGGCACATTCTATCACCCCTTGGTACTTATTTAACCAATCCATTCCTAGAATGAGATCTAGGCCTTGGCATTCTATTAGGATGGGATCGGCCCAAAATATGGTGCCGTGGATATCTATCCATACCTTTGGGCTATATGTTAGGGCTAGAGTTTGTTTTCCTGGGGTGACTATTTGTACGGCTCTGGGTAGTTCTTCTGTGCTTAGATTGTTCTTTTCCACAAATTCAGTTGAGATGAAGGAGTGCGTAGCTCCGGTGTCAAACAAAACTATTGCAATTGCTGAATTTACCATGAACTTACCCATCACGATCTCGGGCGCAGCCTGGGCTTCCTCGGCGGTGACATGGTTGACGCGAGCACGGATGGCGGGGTTCGCGGCAACTCCTTGGACGCGCTTAGGATGGGGCAAGCATTGGAGTAATGCCCCTCCTGACGGCAGTTGAAACAAACCACGGGCTTGCCGTGCTTGTCGCGCAGGATCTCTGCCTTCTTGGCCGGGGCAGCTGGGGCGGTCGGTGCGGCTGGAGCGGCACGAGGTTGGCTGGCTCCGGCATTGGCAGCTGGTGGCGCCGGGCGATACACAGGCCGGGGGTGGTACTGTGGCGCTGGTGGGGGTGGAGCAAAACGGGGTCTCTGGGCCATACCCTGGTTCTGCCTGAAGGCTATCATCCTCTTCTTCTTCAGGTCAACTTTATTCTGTTGGGTCTCTTGCATAATCGCCTTGTTCACCAACTTTTGGAAGTTGGCGAAATCTCCGGAGATGAGTTGTAGGGACAACTCGTCCTTCAGTCCCCTAAGGAACTTGGCCTGTCTAGCCGCGTCCGTACGGACCTCCTCTGGTGCGTACCGGGCCAGACGGTTAAACTCATGTAGATACTCAGTGACAGATCTGCTCCCCTGCTGCAGATCTCAGAACTCTTGTTGCTTCTGGGCAACGATGCCGTCGGGGATGTGGGCGGCACGAAAGGCGGCCGAGAACTCCGCCCAAGTGGGGGCGTGGCCCTCGGGCAGAGTCTCGCGGTGGTTGTCCCACCACTCCGCGGCGGGACCATGAAGCTGGTGGGTGGCGAAGGCCACCCTCTCCTGCTCAGTGCAGGTCAGGAGGTCGAGCTTCTTCTCGATCGCCCGCAACCAATCCCCAGCCTCCATGGGGTTGGTGGTGCTCGAGAAGGTTGGTGGGCGGACTCGGAGGAACTCCGAGAGTTGTGTCGCGGGAGCGGGAGCTGGTGTTGCAGGTCGGGGCAGCTCGGGCTGTTGGTGGAGGCGAAAGAAGTGAGCCTGCTGCTCTTGCATCTGCTGCTGCTCCTGCATCTGGTGCAGGAGGGCTGAGACCAACTGATTTTGAGTGGCCATCATTTCGGCCAAGGTGGGGTGGTTGGCGACCGGGGCTTGCCTCTGCCCGGTGGCTCCCCATTGTGGCAGGTTGCCACTATCCCCTCCGTTCTGAGGAGCGTCTGATCCTTGAGTGTTAGTCATCCTAGAATTTTCAATGTGTACACATTTATTTTGGTGAACTTCTTTATATTTTATTTCAAAAGGATACCGTTCTTGCGGTTACATTATTTATTTTTCTCATTCATGCCTTATATTTTGACATGAATGCTAATACAAGCAAGCAATAAAAATACAATCAATCGAATACTACGTCTATGGCAGCTCAG